>CM044016.1:35756973-36021411 GCA_024085815.1 Flaveria linearis | reverse complement strand
TAAAAATTAAGTTAATACAATTTATTTCTAAAAAATGTGGATGCCAATCTTGAACATTCCCAGTAGCTAATGCATCCATGCCCGCATATCCCCAGCAACAATAATTACCTGTCAACTATTATGCATATAAAAAGTCAGCGACGCTGAGTGAGTTCTAGATTTATAATAAAATATTTTACGTCAATTTAAAACATTTCCTTTACTTCCACCGTGATCATACATCATACATACAACTAGATAATAATCATATTATCTTTCGTCATCGTTTGTTTCATACTTTATCGCACATTTCGTACTTTATCTTTATCTTTCACTTTCATCTAGACTAATGTCGTTGCTATACTCTAAATATTGTGCACGAAACTGGTGCTGGACCGAAGTCTATAAATAGACCCCTAACATTATGCACGAAGCTGACTCCAGTACGGGAGCTAGCGACAATGGTCCCGTTTCGTATTTCGGTCAATCTCAAGGATTAGACCCATGTATTCATAGGCTATCTAGGTCCCATACAGTTGAGCTAACAACATATTATTGTGACCTCCTTTCATTTTGCTTGCATGACTTTTGCTCATTCATTAGGTTCCACTTTTCACTATCATAACTTTCATTTTATTACATAATACTTATCTAATTAGTATATGTCACACCAAGTAAGAAACATCATGAAACATACATTCACATTCTATCAACATGAATAACAATAATATTCGACCCTCCGCGGGACAGCGGAGGTTCAGGGGCGACATCCCCTGACAGTGGGGTTCTAGGGGCAGCAGCCCCTTAGTGGGGTTCAAGGGGCAATGCCCCTGGCTGGGGTCGTGCTGCTCAGTCACAACTTATCGCGTATTTTCCCTAAAACTACGTATTTCCCCAAAACTACGTATTTTCCTGTCCAATCACAACTTATCGCGTCTAAGGTTGTTCTAACATGCTTAAGCTCATAAACAACATCATACAAGCGTAACACGAGCATTTTAGTATGCATAATAGCCCCAAAATGTAAAATGGTGTAAAAAGGGGACTAGAAACTCACCTCGTGAACTTTTAGCACAAACTCGACCTTCCCGAAGCTCTTACCGAATGAAAACTACATAACACGCATCATATTCGTAAGTAATAGCTTCTTAGTACATGCACGAGTTACTTTCACGAGTTACATATCTTAAACACTTCGTTTCTTCACTTTCTCTCTCTACACCGTCGTTTTCTCTCTCTAGCATTAGCACTTTTCACATAAGTGAGTGCCAGGCATGGGTGTTCGTAGTTATTTATACCCAAATCCACTTTTCGTAGGACTTCTCGTGCGAGAAGTACCTTTCGCGTGAAAACTTTCTTTCACACGAGAACTCCTCCTTTCGCACGAAAACTTTCTGTTCTTTCTTTTTGAAATTTTCCGGCGTTACAAGTCCACCCCCTTATTTAGGTTTCATCATCGAAACTTGTCAGTCATCAAATAGATGATGGTAACGCCGCCTCATCTCTTCCTTGGTCCCAAGTGGACTCTAAGCCCTTCCTGTGCTTCCACTGTACTCGCACGAGTGGAACCACTTTAATCCTTAACCTCTTCTCATTTCTATCAATGATGGCCACGGGATGCTCCACATAATTGAGCCGTTCGTCGACCTCGATGTCCCCAAGTGGCATAATCATTCCTCGTCGGTTAAGCACTTCCTTAGATGAGATACATGAAACGTCGGGTGAATTCCACTTAACTCATCGGTAGCTCCAAACGATAGGCCACCTCCGCTACTCGGGGAAACGATCCGGAAGGGCCCAATATACCTCGAGCTCAACTTCATTCACTTCATGAATTGGATGATTCCTTTCCAAGGTGAGACTTTCAACATAACTCTATCACCTACCTTAAATTCGATCGGTCTCGCCTCTTGTCGGAGTACGACTTTTGCCTATCCTTCTCTACCTTCATAAAAGCCTTGATCTTCTCCAACTTTTAAGTCGTAGCCTCGATCACCTCAATGCTTCCCAACTCCTTCTGCCCGATCTCGCTCCAACACACGAGCGTCCTACACCTTCTACCGTATAGCATCATAAGGAGGCATACTAGTGTTGGCATGATAACTGTTGTTATACGAGAATTCGGCTAACGGTAAGTGTTTGTCCTAACTTCCACCAAAATCACGCATGCTCGAAGCATATCTTCTAACGTCTGATAGTTCTCTCTGACTGACCATCTGTCTGGAATGGTAAGCCGTACTGATATGTAACCTCATCCCCATCGCATCGTGAAATCTCTTCCAAAACTTAGATGTAAAACGGGTGTCACAGTCAGACACAATAGACATCGGTATGCCATGACAAGTTACAATCTTCCTGATAAACAAATCCGCCAATCGCTCGGATGCATACGTCTCACGGATCGGCAGAAAGTGAGCACTATTCCTCAAACGGTTGACTATCATACATATGGCATCGTAACCCTGGTGTCGTCCCCATCACATCGTGAAATCTCCTCCTTTCACGTGAAAACTTTTCTGTTCTCTCTTTTCTCAAAATTTTGGGCTTTACAGCTATAGCCGTGAAGGTAAGTATACTTTCAAGGTGAAGAACTAACATATAAACATGCATATTGTAAAGCATTGTTAGTTGCAGAGGACTTAGATCGAGCTCAAGCTCAAGAAATTTAATTTTAATAAGACTTAATTGTCTCCCCAATCATATTAACACATATCATTAATTTATGATCTAGTAGTTAACTCACCATGCTAGAGGAATCTCAAGATGTTCATACTACCCATAAAATGTCAGGGTAACGACCTTACCATAAGTGTTGATCAAAAGAGTTGACGAAGAGGTTGCTAAAGTATTATTACTAATTTCTAATGTATGGGGGATGCCAAGTTATTAACACCAGAAACTATGTATTCCATTGCTTTTCTTTTAAGTCATAATAGAATAGATCAATATATCATATCAACATAAAGTGAAAACTACCGTACATGGAACTAGACCCAGGTAGATCACTTTGTTAATACATTCCAGGTTTTATAACATTTACTCATAGCAACTGTCACGAGGGTTAAGAAGAGAATTACTCAGAGAATATCTTATCAAGAGAGGTCTTCAATTTTCATATCCATAGGTGTGCTTGTCCTCTAAGCTAATCTTCTCATTATCGTAGCGAATCATAACAAGAAGTGATATTGTTGGAATATCAAACGTATGATAAGGCTCAGATATGATGGAAAATTTAAATCACATGGTGTCAAATAATTTTGGAGTGATATAGTGGTTGGTATACATGAGCGAGATATCCTTAAGGCTTTAATGAAGGTTAATGTGATTCTAAAATCATAATCAGTATTAAATCCAACAAACTGAAGGTAGATTTTCAAATGCGTTATCATAATGGTGAGTTAATTAGAAGATTTGTCAAATGAATGGTTGGTGTTGAAAAATAAGATACTCTAGAAAAGCAAGGCAAGTTTCTCCATTACGGATCGTCATGTAAAGTAGATTGATAAAAGCCGGTCATTCCATATCTGTTTCCATAAAGGTATAACATAAAAAAATCAATATAAATAGATGTACTAATATAGATTCGTGTGCCTAAGAATTAACGAATATTTCAATATCAGTCTTGTAGAATCCATTTGAGCACTGCGTGGTTGATTGATTATTACCACATATTAAAGGTAAAAGTCCATTGAATATCACATGTTATGTCGACAACTTCATTTTGACCCTTATAAAAAATAGTATGGCCAGTCGTTTATATAGAGTCAATGGTACACGCAATGGAAAATAGAAGAATATTCGGTATACTATCTTAAAAAAACGCTTGCAATCATAATAAAGGTCTTGAAATAATTAAATGACAATGAGAATTAACGATCTCCTTTCTCTAATAACATTCGGTAAGCATTCAAGTGTTAGGGGTTGTAGTCATATTCAGTAAGTTAATAAAAGAATTTACACGGGCGATATCAAATAGTTATGGTAAGCGCTTGAGAAGCAAATGAGTTATTCAAGATCCTACTAATTGGTGTGTTAGTTGGAAGGTTCCTATTTGTAAGTCCAATTATAATATTCTGGTGGTGCTTCTACATAGGGAGAAGATACAACAGATCAATTATTGGGATCATCACATAATCTAGTTCAGGAACATTTTTAATATTCTGGTGATGCTTGTACATAGGGTTCCCTGCAGCGTTCCCATTACATCCATAATTTACAAAGAACAAAGCTTAAACTAGTTACATGACATCTGATTACTTTATAATTGTAAAACATCCTATCAACCAATGTTTAACAAGTTGAATCATTAGTCTAATGAATGAAGTAATGAAGGTGTGGGGAGACTCTTACTCAACTAAACCCTTTGAAGACTAAGTACATTTAAAATAACATATAATATGTGCATGACAGGTGTGGGAGACTCTTTACTCAACTAAACCCTTTGAAGACTAAGTACATTTAAAATAACATATAATATGTGCATGACAGTGAAATGGGTCAATGCAACAGTTTCACAAGGTGGAGAGATTCAGAACACTTAGCAGATCAAATAGGGATCCGGCTTAGATGAAACAAAGAACACTTAGTAAAAGAACAATAACAAGAACAAGATAATATGGTTTTCAAGAATGATGTATATTGCTCTCAAGTTTTTACAAGTGTTACAAAGCTTACGTCTAAAATACTAGTACTTGAGATACTTTATACTACATCCTACAGCCGGTCATAGTTCGAAAACCATCTGGAAACACTAATCAAGAAAACAAGATCCATGTAGCGTCAAAAGGCAGATTGTATTTTAACTAGTGACGATAACTTGTCATAGCTCATATCCTTATATATTATAAAAGTATGAAAGTACATAGTTGGAAAAATACATACTCAACACCTTAATCTACAGTTGACAAAATCATGGAATTTTCACCAACTCATGCTAGTTGGTGAGTTTTCAGAGATGTCAGCGGAAAGTGTTTCAGCTTTTGTCAAAAGCATGTCAGAGAAAACATGCTTCTTTGTATTCAGAAGAAATCAGTCTTTGGCTTCGGAAGACTTTGTATTTGAAGCTTCGGAAGACTTCATCTTTGGCTTCAGAAGAGTTGGTCTTTTGGCTTCGGAAGATTTGATACTTAGAATAATTCACCGAGTTATATCAAATATTCTGAAGTACTTTCCTAGTACTTAACATGTGCATGTTGAGAGCTCATTGAGTTGTTCTTTGGTTGCATCAGCCTCTAAGTGTAATCCATACAATATGTAATGTATCAAGGATAAAGGCTACAATTTATGTTTGCAAGGAAAATGTCATTAGTTAGATTTAGCCGTGGAATTTACGCGAAAGGTAAATTTCTAAAAAATAGGTGCTCGTAATCGAGAAGGGCTCCGTCTCTCCTGTCCCTCTAAAGTTAAAAGAAAGTTTGTAAAGTTTAAATGAGATTATTCTTTCAAGACCACAAGAAGTACTATGTATTGATCCATTTTTATGAGTTGTAGGGATTAAGAGATCACTCGGTTGTGTTGCCAAAGGAGCAACAAGATCAAAATAAACTATAACTGAAAAGCAAGATGGAGTGTCGTCTCATAAGGATTAAGAGTGAGATGTTATAACATGATTCCCATAAAGGCTCTCGACTGATTAGAATTTATATAATGCATAGGGTAATGGATGTTTCCATACTATTGATGAAGTTATGTTGTCTTGATCACCAACCAATCAGTTAGGTTTATCATGTTAGCCATTTAGTTGTCTCAAGGTATTGAATTAGGGATTCGTACTAACTATAACCTTTATTTTATGGTATGGTTTGCCAGACTTCGCATGCATTGTAAATTGTAATTACGTGTGCACCAGTGATGGTAATTTGCTTTACATGGTCACCTTATTCCTCCTACATTAATTAACATGTATTGTCAAGTACATAGGTTATCCATGAATAGGGTATCAAGGATATGATTATTAGAAAAGGGTTAACTAACCAAAGTTACACTAAAGGAAGTAGTCGAGAACGCATGCACTTGAGTTAAGAACAACCTGAGAAATCCAATAGATATGGTCTAAGGTACTGCAAAGTAGTCCTCTGACTTGAGTATGCATTATCTCTTGTCTTCTAGTGTCACCTTATCCGGTTGTATGCTTCCTATGATTCAACCCAACAAGTTGTAGATAAGAGTGTATGCAACACATGTGGCATTGATAGATATGAGGAATGAAGGTTGTTCTAACAACATGAGTTATTGGAAGGAGTTTTGTAGAAGCACTTGTCGATCAAGACTGAATAAAAGTCGAGTGTATAATAATTGGCATCTAAATATAAGGTACATAGGATTAGTGCAATGTACATAACTTTTCTAACAATGGGTTATGACGTCACTTGACACATAAATAATTTGTGCCAAGGTTTGTCAATACCATAAACATAAATCAAATACTCATAATCATAATCTAAGTCCTAAACTGGCACAACTAAGAACAAAATATGCCCAACCAAAATTTTCAACCATATAACAACCCAAAAGCAAGCACCATTGAAATGTCTTATTGTCCAAGTATAATGTTGCAAGGTGTCCATTATCAGTCTCCAGCAATTCCAGGTCACGCATACTGACAACAAGGGTATAGGTGTCAACCCGTTAGTACTAACAATACCTTGTCACGACTCTATCTTGGAGTTAAATGGTTATGAAAAGACACAGGGACTTTAAGTATAATAACATAACTATAAACTCTCCTGGCGGATGGGTAATACCAAGAGTGGTTCTTTATGATACTATGCAATTTGTGCAACCAGATGTACATACAATATCATCGGATCAGCCGCTTCAATGGGATATTTTATCCTAGTCGAAGGAAAAATTACCAAACATCTAGCATTCACTCACGCTTAGCACCAATGAGGCTTTCATTTGAGAGAAAAAAGAAGACTATGCCTTCGCCATATGAAATATGAATATAATATTAAGTAATAATAGCATGGCACTTTGAATTCGATATAAGAAATTTTGTTTTTAAAACATTAGATTATGTATGGAGAGAGTAACATGATAAAATGTATCTCCTGATTTATTATCAGTTTAACGTCACAAACTTTTTTAAAAACAGAACCCATGTAAGAAATCAAGACCCAAACTTATTCTTCACAATGCACACATCAATCAAAAATAAGAACAAGTAGTCATAACTAAAGTACAAAAGGTTATGAGCATACTTTCCCAAGGAAAGACATAAAAGAAAAAGAGTCATGAAATTCACTTTGATTTAGCAAAGCACAATGAACTTGAACAACCACAAGTAAACTATAAGTAATGTTTAAAAGATGGATTTCTAATCATTCAAGCTAATTAGTCACTTTGTTGTAATCCGTTTCGTCAAGTCCTTTATAGTTAACCATGAATCTTAATCACTAAGATGAGCGACATCCCAAGTACCATACCAGATATTGTCAGCTTTGATAGCCGAAATGCTCTCAGGTGCCTTCCCCTCTTGTTTTTAAAACACGTCTAATAGGGAATGTATCTAGCCCTATACAAGAAGGTTTTCATTCTCCTTCATAACCCAAATGGGATGTTGTATCTTTCCCACTAGGAGACCATCGTCCTCATTAGCACACCGGCTCGGCCCTAGCCCAGATATCATTTGCAATAGCCCAAGCGCCATACTAGATATTTGTCTGCTTTGGTAGCCGGCATACCATTAGGTGCCGCCCCTTATGGATTTAAACTGAGGTTGATAGGAAAGGTATCCAGCCTCATATAAAGATGCTTTCGTTCTTCTTTTTAACCAACATGGGAGGTTACAAATGTTGTGTCTTATAGTCTTTAGCGTTGACAGATGTGATTATTGTTAGATTATAGTTTTCGTAACGATGTTATGATGTATTTGAACGTGTTTTGTCATCATGGATAAAGTTCACTTATTTATGAGTTCAATAACACTAAACATCTTTTGGTTAACCTCTAATTACGTTTGTTAACTTCTTTATATCTTATAGGTTATGGCCTTCAAGTTTATGTTTCCACTTAAATATTAAACTTGTTAGGTTTATGTGCACCATACTTGCATGAGCTTTTTGAAAGTCCAAACAACAACAAAATGACGTGAGTCCAGTGAGGTTTGGAAGCTAAAACATATAAGTATTATCCAATGATTTTAACACAAACTATTATCCAATGATTTCGAAACCGGACCGGACCGGCCGGTCCGACCGGTTCGACCGGGAACCGGTGAGGATGCCGGTTCGGTTCGGTGGTTTTGGGCCGTTTTCGGTTGAACGGCCGGTTCGTGCGGTCGACCGGTCCGACCGGAACCGGCGAACCGGGTTGAACCGGTTTTTTGAAATTTTTTTTATTTTAGTAGAAAAATATTAATGGGTATGGATTAAGGAACACCGCTTCGTTAATTTAGACTATGTTTACTTGAATGGTATGTATTTTGGATGTTGTTTTGGATTAAGGAACACCGGTTTGTTAATATTATTGGCGAACCACTATTTGATTTATGGTTGTTTAAACTTTGGATGTTGTATTTTGTTTTGGTTTATGGTTGTTTAAACTTGGGTGTTGTATTTTGCTAAATTGAACTATGTTTACTTGAATGGTATGTGTTTGTAGTTTTATAAATATTTGAATTTTTTTATATTTTTTAAATATTTATGACGTCATCCGTTTCGTAATCCGGTCCGATTGGTCCGACCAGTGAACCTCTAGGTCATCCGGTTCGCTTTCCGGTCCGGTTTTGAAAACATTGCTATTATCCTGCCCAAAATTTCAGATTTGACCTTTATCTTTGTATTAATTATTTGGAGGTCAAACGTTATCAGATTTGCATGGGGGCCCACTAAAGAGACACCCTTTAGGATATTGAAACGCCCTACTTACGGGTCGTAAGGCCCTTCACGGGCCGTATTGACTGTCGGGTAGTCAAATCTGTCATTCAAAAACGTAATGGCCGTGAAGGTTTTCACGGTCATATTTTTTAACGGCCCGTTAAGCTCTTTACAGCCCGTTTGGTATTCCACTTACGGGCCGTGAACTGCTTTACGGGTCCTATTTTCACCTTAAATAATTTGACGAGATATATTATCCTCGTTTTTCGTGTAATTTTATTTATTACGTTATTTGATATGACGTAATATTCCTTGATAGTCGTGTAATTTTGTATTTATTACATTATTTGATATGACGTAATATTCCTCGATATTTGTGTTAATTATGTGACGGGATGCAATATTCCATTTCAACTACTATATAAACGTTAGTTTATAAATTCATTTTATAATTCAAATTTCTACGATATAAATTCATTTTATTCCAACTACTATATAAACGCAATATTCCATTTCAACTACTATATAAACGTTAATATTTAACGTTACGATATCTTTCTGGGATAGCAACTATTTATTCGGTTCGGAATCTAACTATTACCCTGAGGAGGGTTACGGTTATTACGATGAGGCTGCTTCAAACTATTTAGGACAGTTCGCGTCCAATTATGGCGGGAATGACGGCGGCGATGACGGGGGTGATAACGGTGGCGATGGCAGCGGTGATAATGACGGTTCTGGTTCCGGTAAAAGAGGTTTATACGACACGAATCAGGTTATAAGATATATCATATTTAATTTTACTTTCATTTTAATTTCATTTAGTAATAACTAACTAAAAATATTAAATTGATTAGGTTTTTTCATCTCGTGAAGAATTAGTTGATTGGGCAAGTAACGTGGGCAAGAAAATGGGTTTGTTATTATCACCAAACGTTCAAAAAGAAATTCGAATGGTGTGGTGGTTAAAATTTGGTTGAAATGTGATCGGGGTGGTGTATATAAGGGAGCATCCACTCTAAGAAAAAGTGGCACAAAAAAAACAAACTGTCAATTTGAATTGCAGGGTAAGTACGAGATGAAGAGAGATGGGTGGATTATAGTTGTTGTGGATGATACTCATAACCATGAACCTGCTAAACACCTGGAAGGACATGCATACGTAATGAGGCTCACCGAAAATGAGCTTTCTACTGTAAAGAATCTGACCGAGCAAAATATTGACCCTCGAAACATTCTAGGCACGTTGAGGGAACAAAATCCCAATAACGTGTCTGTGTTACGAACCATATATAACGCTCGGGCAAAAATTAAAAAGTCCACCAGAACTGGTGAAACCCCAATGCAGGTTTTTTTTCTATACTACAACAACATCAATATATTTACACCCCTCACACAGATGAACCGACAAATACCGTCGACGGGGTTTTTTATACATCCCACATCTCACACATTATGGCGTACGTACCCACACGTGTTGATGATTGATACAACATACAAAACTAACTTGTATAAAATGCCATTTGTTCAAATGGTTGGTGTGACATCCACCCTGAAATCTTTTTCTGTTGCTCACGCATTCATTGATTATGAGCGTGAAGCCAACTTCAGATGGGTGTTAGAGCAACTAAAAGCAACGCTGGAAGAAAAGTGTATGGAGCCCCGTGTTATACTAACCGACCGAGACCTCGCAACGACGGAAGAAAAGTGAATACGTCAGAAGAAGTTTTTCCGAGTGCAGTTTGATTACTTTGCAGATGGCATATTTCGGAAAATATTGCTAAACATTGCAAGGCGGGTTTTTCAAATGAAGAGTGGGGTGCTTTTGAGCATGTGTGGTCGGTACTTATTAACTCTGCAACGACGGACATATACGCTTATAATTACGACCGGCTTTATCGCAGATTGGTGTCCAAACATTCAAGTAAGTTTTCTAGTGTTATTCTTAAAAATAATGTATATTTACATAAAAATAAGTACTTTTTTTTAAATAGGAGTGCTGATGTACCTCAAAAATAACTGGTTGGACCCCTACAAAGAGAGATTTGTGTCGGCGTGGATAAATACAAATTATAACTTCGGTCCGCACACAACGAACCGAGTCGAGAGCCAACATTCGTTGTTGAAAAGTTACCTGAAAGCAACCAATAGCACCCTGGATAGATTATTCCTTTTATTAATAATATCTTAGTTACCCAGGAAATTGCTATAAAGAAAGTTTTACCAAAAGCAAAATCATGCTTATGGTGCAGCATAATCATGAAGTGCTTAAATTGCTACGAGGTAACGTTTCTATTGCGGATTTAGATATGTTAGTTGGTGAGATTAACAGGATAAATCACCTAATTATATCTAAAGAATCATGTGGCTGCCATCTTTTTACCGGCTGTGGTCTTCCGTGTGCTTGTAAATTAAACAATTACTTTCAAACAGGTGAATGTTCTTTTACGTTTTTATTTTTTCATGAAAAGTTTTATTATGTTTAATTTAATATATTATTTTATAGGTCAATGTATCCCGCTCTATGCCACTGATATTTTTTAGAGGAAGCTAGATTTTTCACCCGCGTATATTGTACGGGAGGTTCAAGTAGATGTACACAAAGAGATGGAGATGGTGACAAAACATTTACTTGTCTAACCCGAAAATGTGAAAAAATCTTTGATTAATATTTTCAAATCTTTCATTAATCCTTTAAAAACTGATAAAAAAACCTCCTAAAGTCCAAACACATACACGGGGTCGTCCAAAAAAAGATAAGCAAAAAGAAACAATATTAGACCCCCCAGACATAGTTCATATGTTCAACCTAGAGAAAATTTTGAAGGTCCGCCAACATATTCAAGTTTGGTGGTGAAGTCAAAACAAGGGTATTTGCAGCGCAGTCAATCTATGTCTTCGAAATCAAGAGCCAAAGATGGATTATCTCAACAGAGTTCCAAGTTTTCATATATCCCGGGCGACGAAGATAAAAACAATTTTTTCCGGTTTAATCGCTGGATTCCATCATTCTTTTTCCCGTATATTTCAGGTGCGGATGATGTTTTAGCCACGGCAATTGTGGTTTCGTGCTATAGCACTCGCACTGGGATATGGTGAAAATCACTGGCGTTTTATTCGTACAGAACTTATAGCTGAGTTGGATGAAAACATACATAGGTACGCTGCGATGTTTCCTGCTATAAACGAAATAAGGGAATTATTAAACTGGAACGGCTTAGGTACAGCTCCCCATAAAAATTAGATGACAGTGTCACCTGCTACAATCCTTATTGCTAACAGGTTTTGATTGGTTATAATTTTTATATCTATCGGCAACTCCGCTACTTTTTTCCCGTTCTGGTTATCTCCTCGTGATATCAGTGAACATCATATAATTTCAATTGCTTATGTTCAAGATAGCCATTTCATTAGAATTCGATTAGTGGGTGACTATCCAATGCCTGTTCCGAGCAAATATTGGTATCTGTACAAAACAGAAAACGCTAATGATTGGGAGGTTATATACGGAAGTCGATTTCAAAAATATCTCGAACTAAGGCCCGTAGACCCGGTTGAACGTATAGATTTAGTATAATTTACACATTTATCAATTCTTTATTGTTGTTGAATTGTAAACATGTAATCTATTATTTATTCAATTCTTTATTGTTATTGAATTGTAAACATGTAATCAATTCTTTCGTTTTCCAAAGAAAAATGCAATAAGAAGATTATCGAATTTTTCTTCAACCTTTGAATTTTGTTTATATGAGCTGGGAATTTGGTTAGCATAAAAGGTGTGTAGGAATGTTAATGATATAAGATGCATAATATTTGTTGAGGGGGTAATATTTGCAAGTTGCACCCTAAACCGTTTGCTTGTAAGTTACACCCTAAACCGTTTGTTGAATTGTAAACATATAATCAATTATTTATTAATCAATATTGTTGTTGAGTTGTAAACATGTAATCAAACATTTAAACGTCATCCAAAATAATTCATAATATATCAAGTTTTTTACATCAAAGCTAAATATCTATACATCATCACCACCACTACTAGCATCCTCCTCATCACCACCAGCAGCTTCCTCGTCATCAGCCCCTAGTCGTCGGACAAACAGAGGCAACTCCGGCCGAGGGGGGATGTCAATACCATGGCTAGTAGCCCAAATGCTGTACACATCCGCCATCCATACCAGCAAGGCGTGGGACTGGCGCGCCAAATGGAGTGACTCCGCCATGAACTCCCCCCGTCGGCAGAATCTGCCGAATGATAGTCCTAGGAGCAGGCGGTACTGGTGGTGGGGCGGGTGCTCTGGCGTGTGCCTGCGGCTGCTCCTGCGGCTGCGGCTGCTCCTCCTCCTCACCAACGGCCGCCATAGGCTGCCAGATGGTCCGACCACCATCAGTGGTCCATCGGAGGTCGTCGCCAAATTTGGCGGCGATCCCCATGGCCATGACGGTCTGTCGACCCAAAATCCTAGGTGGCGTGTCCGTCGTCTACCTCGCAATTAGGGCGTCCGTAAACAACCCTAATCGCGAGGCAATGACGGTGATGTAAGAGCCGCAAACAATGGGGCTACCATCTGCAAAACAATCAAATTATAATATAATAATAGATCAAATAATAGATAATACTTATTTATTAAGAATTAATATAAACATTTTTTACCTTGCCCTGAATGACACTAAAGAAATAGGCGGCCATGCAGTGAGCAAGATTCACCCGTCTGGGTGAAAGCAAAGCCCTCTAGAAAAAATAAATCAAGGAGCGACACCTGCTCCATACTCTGGTCTCTGCCGGCAATGGTGCCGGCAATGCACCAGTGTAGGTACCGGTGCAACGGATCTCTAATGGAGCTCTCCCTAATGGCGCCCTCCCATGGCTGGTCGGAAATGGTCGGCCACCATCCGACTAGAGGAGCCGCCTTTGACTGGACCTCGTCAGAATAAAAACGAGGATCCTGCATCTCCTCCTGGGTGTAAAACCCAAGAGTCACCGCCCACTGAGCGAGGGTGAACTCAAACCTAGTGCTCTCCAGCATAAATCGAACAGCTAGGTGCTCCCGGGGGTCCTCATCCTCTGTCGCGGGAGTGAACAAAAATGTAGACAAAAACTCCAACGTGAGCTCCCTGTAGCCCTCCTAGATCCAAAATCAAACATACGCCTCCAGGGCGTCTCTCCTCGAGCCCAACGATGTCCTGGGCACGCGCTATATCTCCAACCTCCTCTAGCACGTCCCAGTCGAGGGTGCGGATCCCCTTCAGGGGCCGTCCAATCAGCTTCCACAGCCTAAGCCGTGGCTGTGTCTCTCGAGGAAAACGAAGATGCGGATGTGGGTCCAGGAAGTCACCCTGACCCTCAGGCTCGGTCTCTGGACGTGAACGTTTGCGCAGCGGCATAATCTGCAAAAAAAATTAGAAAATCTCAAGAACACAAAAAAGGGTTACGGGCCGTGAGATGATCTCACGGGCCGTAACCTTTTGAATGTTCAAAGGGTTACGGCCGTGAATAGCAGTCACGGCCCGTGACCCTTTGAAAATTCAAAAGGTTACGGCCCGTGAGATCATCTCACGGCCCGTGACCCCCAAAATTTTCAGATTATTTTCATTTTTAAATTAAATTTTAGCATATTTAAACGATAAATATACTAAAATAAAATACGAATTTGAATACGTATTGTAGCAAGGAGTCGGCGGTATGAAAGTGATGAAAATCCGGAGCTCGTGACAGAGTGAATCGGATGTGTGTTTAGGGGGCGTAAATGAAGAATATGTCGTGAGGTCGTATATATATATGGCTTCACGGTCGTGAAGGGCCTCACGGCCCGTTACAAATTACCAAAACGGGCCGTGAGTGTCCTCACGGCCTGTGAGGCTGGGTAATTTTTAAAAAACAATTGTTGAGACTTCACGGCCCGTTTGGTAACCCATAAACGGCCCGTAACGTTCCTCACGGGCCGTTTCATTATTTTCAAAGTCTATAAATTCAACCATTTCACATAACCAATTCACACAAATTTACTCAATATCCAAACCTCGAGTGCTACAAGTTTTACATCAAGTTCCTCGTCGCATTCACCGGATCAAAATCCATGGACGGATGAAGAGGAGGTGACTTTAGTAAGATCTTGTATTGAAAATTCAGGGACTATCCCACCAAATTCAATATTTTGGAACCGGGTTTCAACTTGTTTTTATCAAATTCTCGAACGTGAAGAATATCGCACCACTCGTGAACTTAGCAACAAGTGGTTTGACTTGAGAAGTAAGATCACGACATTTCACCAGCTCTACAAAGACGTTTACAACAATAGAAATATGTTATGGAATGATACGGATATTATGACAACAACTCAAGAAAGATATCAGGAGCATTTTGGAATTTCTTTTAACCATTTTGCGGCTTGGATCTTTTTTAAAGATCAAGAAGATTAAAAATTATGTGTTTTATTATTGTGTGATAATAACGGTTTATTGTTTTTAATAAAGTGTACTAATAAACGTTTATGTTTTAATAAAATATTTAATTACTGTTCTATATTATACGTCTAGAATACAGTTCGTCTGCCATAAATCTTCGGAATCTAAAGCAAGCATCCTGTAAGTTAACCTCTTGTCACTCTAAAGATCTATTTTGAACCAACCTACGCAATAACATACAAATTACAACTCCCGAATCTCGACCAATATGACCGGCGTTAGGAGGCCAAATGGTTTCACCGGATACGACCAGTTCTTCAATTTCTTCTTGTCCGGAGTGCTGCCAATATTGTATACGTGACAGAAAATGTAAAAAGTACAATTCGAATTGTACGAAAATCGTTCGGGCATTACGATGAATGCACCATGAATCATCACACGTATTTGGTCGGCATTCGTACGGAGAATATATACGAACTTGTAGTGAGTCCATAGAAATCTTAAAAAGATACCAATTTTCTTCGTTATCAGTCATTGGTAAGTAAACCTACAAAACAATTTAATTCACGGTTATAAATTCATGATTTTTATTGTAAAACATGAAAACAGTATTACCGTATCAACTTCTCATAACGCGGGATATAGACAGTCACTCCCGTCGCCATATTCGTTACCATTAACGGACCCCGAGTATATTAAGTTAAACCACTCAAATGGAAGAATCGTCCAACGATCACTACCCGGCAACTCTTCTGTTCTACGTATTTCTTCGTATCTCCATATTGTGAGTCTATTTGTCCACGCCCGAACATGCTATAAAATAACAACTTTTTTAATTGTTAGAATTTTAAAATAAAATAAATTATACAAAAAAAACTTTAAATCATACCTCTGTACCTAAAGACACGTTTCCGAGTAATTCACGCCAAAATTGTAACTGAATATCGGAATTACCCATGTAATACACCCTACATGTTTGGGAATCACCGTTACGTATAAAGTGAATAACATTTTGAGATCAGTTCCTCCCATTCTGCCAATTATGGTTATCTATTGGATCCGGAATACTTTCCACAATATCTCGTGAGTTTGAAGAGGACTCATTTTGACGTCTTCTATTACCTCTACGAGAAGACATTTTAACTGTTTCGTTTCTCACTAACCGTATATAACAAGTAATATATATAACGTTTTATATAAAATCTTAAATCGAATCAAGGAATAATACGTCACGTCACATAATTATAAAATTTAAAAATGCACGCAAATCGAGGAAAAGAAATTCTCAGAAGGACTACTACGGCCCGTGAGAGAACTAACGGGCCGTTATTGAACTTGTTCACGGGCCGTGGGTATGGACGCTTACGGGCCGTGATGTGTTTCACAGCCCGTGAGCGTATAAAGATGTGAAAATTAATTTTCGAAAACCATACGACCCGTAAGGCCCTTCACGGGCCGTGAAAAAAATCAAAGGACATCCAGATATAACCTGACAGGGCGTCCCTTTAGCATTTGCCTTTGCATGAGACCACTTGAGTTAGAAAGTTTACTTATCAAACTTACTTTCAGACATTAGATTTGACTTTTTTGATATTTTATGATCAAATTATGACCAGATGACCTTAGCATTATGTCAGATTTCAATAACTTTTATATCTTAAACCTTGTCACACTACAGCAATTATCCCTGTCCCGACGAGACCTATAGCGACAACACATGTCGCTGCTATAGGTTGGTTTATACCGACGACATGTCGTCGGTATAGGATTACTGGGCTTTTGACTGGTCAAACTCTATACCGACGACTTGTCGTCGGTATAGAGTGGGCGGGATGCGAAAAAAACACGCGGGATTTTTCAAACCCTGTGCCGACGACAAGTCGTTGCTATAGATCAAATATATTTTATTTTTTATTTTTTTCCCTCTCTGTTTAAATTTTTTTTGGAAAAAATTTTTTCCCACGTTGTCCCGACGACATGTTGTTGGGATAGATCTCTATTTTTAAATTTTTTATTTTTAACCTATAGCGACGACATTTGTCAACCTATAGAGACGACATGTCGTCGCTATAGGTTGACACACCTTTTAGTCGACCCCCAGGCTTTCTGCCTTATTTTTTACCTTGAAACCAAAATATCAAACCTCTCGTTTCCTTACGGTTTTCACTCGTATTTTAAGCCATCTTTGCATAAAAGTGAAGTGTTTGAAGGTAATAATGATGTCTTTTATTATAGTGAAGTTATATAATCTTGTTTTTGGAAGTTTTATATAAATTTTTATGTTTTAGGTGAGACTGAAAGTTTAGGCTTGAAATTGAAGAGTTTGAAGGTTTTAAAGGTATGAAATTCGTTTACATCTCATGATTTAAATGTTATTAAGTGATTATGTTAGTGATTAGGCTTGTGTGGTTTTTGGGTTTAAATTTTATGTTGTAAAAGTGTATGTATATGTAAGTGTATTTGGGTTTAATGCTAGATTAGGTTATGCCCACCAAGTGTTTGATGAAATGCATTAGATATATTTTTATGATTTTAAGTTTGTATATGTTTGTATATGTGTAAATGTATATGGATTTGATGTTAGATTAGGTTATATGGGTTTGATGTTAGATTAGGTTATGCCCATCAAATGTTTGATGAAATGTCACCATATATATTTTCATGGTTTTAAGTTTGTATGCATTTTTATATGTGTTATTTTATATGTATATGGTTTAAGGTGATCACCAACAATCATGGCCCCCTCGTCTGACCAAAAATCTTTCAATGACATTCTATCAAGTTCCTTTTGACTAATATAATTATCCAAATCATAACCCACCGTCAAAACCCTATATAATCATTAATCTACCCAAAAATATTGATTCTATCTTTAAAGGCTCGTAATCTTTTGTTGTTAACGTATTTTGTTAAAGATAAGCTTATTTTATATACTTTTTATATTAAGATTTATTTAATCTCATGATTAATCATCAAGAATCATAACACAATGAAATACAACAACAAAAACAAAACAAATAAAAGAATCATTAAAACATAAAACTAGGGCTTACCACGAATTCGTCAAAACGAACACCACCACGAGTAAAAGTCTATGATATGTCTATGAACATGATAAAAACATAATGAGTAGATGGTGATAATAGTTTCCGAAGAAGATGAAATCAAAAACAAAGAAAATGAATCCAAACGAACGAACCTGAATTGTAGAACTTAACGTTACTTGATGTTGAATCAAAACACGCTACTATGCCTTAATTTCTTGGAAAAATCTTGAGGATCACTAGATGATGATGGTGGTGGTGGTGGTCGATGTGGACTAGGATTACAAGGAATATTGGTTATTGGCAAGAATTTTTTTTTTTTTTGACAGTTTATACTAACATAGATGTTCAGATCTCGAATTTCAAATATAAGATTAAATATGAATGGATGGCTTCCCTTTGATTTGGAGCTGCATTCCTTTTTTCGTTTTTACTGAAGTACTGAATCGTATTGTATTATATTATATTATGTCTAAATGTATTGGATTATGTTGGATATTTATTCTTTTGAATGTGCTATAGTTCTTTTGTTCTTCTGAAAGTGGTAGTGTGCTGGATTTTTGTTTGTTTATTGTGCTAGCTAGATTTTGCAAGTATTTTGTTTTCTGAATATGCTAGATTTTTGTTGTTTTAAATGTACTGGATTGTCCTGGATTTTTCCCTTTAAAATATGCTGGATTTGACCAAAAATAAAAAGGAATGTGCTGAACTTCAATTCATTCAATCTATACTTCATATTATTTCCTACACTTTTAGGCGAAATTAAACCCTCTTTAGTTTTTGCGTCCTACCTTAATTATTCACGTTCAAAGCATTACATGTAAGGTGTCATTTTGCGTCCTAACTTATAACTACTAATTTTTTGGGACAAAATCGATAGCAATGATATGTCGTTGCTATAGATCAAAATGGTCTGTAGGGACGACTTGTCGTCTCTATAAAGTGTCATTTTGTCGTTGCTATAGACTCACTTTCTTGTAGTGATCACATACAATATAGCATGTGGTCTTACCGTTGTTTGCATGGTAACACTAACGAATGTTTACACTCAGATAAAAATAAAAAGGTAACAGCTCATATCAAATTTTAACAATTGATTATTTTAATGTCAGAGATACTGTAAAGCAAAAAATTCATGAAATTGATATTTTGGACTCATGATAGATACTGCTCACGATTACTAAATATATCAATAAAAAAACCACATGAGTATTTTTACCTCCTTCGTAACCTCCGTGATCGTTTGATTGTTCATTGGGATCAACTACGTCAATAAGACGTAAACCTTCATATACTTACAGGTTTTATAATTTATGTTGAACAGGAAAAAATATATCTATATGACTATATCTTCGTATCTTTAAAATCATATGTAAAAGTCAATTTATACATGCTTTTTCTAAAATGAGTATTATTATGGAAATATTTGGTCGATGTAGGTTCTTAATTTTTACGGATAAATACATACAATCTCTCTATATACCTACTTCTACTTTTAGAATCACTGCATCTTAAATAGGAAACAAATTTTTTATGTCATTTTCTATTTCTTCATAAACTCACACTTTACTTTAAACCATAGGAAATCTATCGATCACAGGCTAACTATTGAAAAACTTGCACATGACATTTCAGCATGCCAATCAATGACTTCCTAATGCGGAAACAGAGTAGCGAACAACGAAATAAGGGCTGTGCTAGAGACCACCGCTCATCCCTATTATGCCATTATTGGTGAGCACGCGACTTCCAGCATTGGGAGATCGTATGCTCGTTTCGTCTTGATTATTTGTTTAATTTGAGTTGATGCCAAGTTGCAAACATTGTTGGAAACAGTCCAAAGTTAGCAAGACATGCAGCTGATCGGGAAATGATGAACCGACTCAAGGTGACAATAGTTATTTTGTTGGCAGCACAAAAGCAAGACACCAGACGAACTGAGACTCAATACCACCTAGAAACCCTTCACCTTCTTAGCGAGTTTTTATTTTATGTACATACTAAAAGCATATAATGTAATTAATTTTATTATAATAAGGTTTTAATTATTTACAGTAATTTTTTAATTTTTACGTTGTTATATTTTAAAAAACAAACTAAAGATATCAACAAATAAAAATAGAATATCAAAATTAAATAAAATTAAACAAAATCTTTTTAAACTGTTATTAAACAAATAAAATAAATAAATAACATCTTATATGTAATTTTAATAGAAATTATATATCAGTGTTCACTACTAGAAAACTAGGCACTTGCGACCCCACTTTTGTAAATTTTATGTAATCGTAGATGGTCGGTTGCAAAAATTTTGACCGTTATGCGACCAATAATTATTTTTTCTTCATTTGTTTGCGATCGTTTTGCTTCCACACTTGGACAACCTTAAATGTTCAAACCATTTGGTCACCGAATCTTGTTTGATCGCAAATGTGTTGTGACCGCCTTTTCACCAAATCTTTTGGATCGTGGACTTTGCGATCGTTTTGATTTCGGTCGCATAACGACCGCAAAATTTGCGACTCTTTTATTCGGCCGCAAATATTGGATAGCAATTTAATAGTTTTCTAGTTATTGCCCATTGGCAACCATCACTAAATTGCATCCATCCGTAAAGTAAATTGCGGAGCGCATTTATTAAAAAAAATCAACATTAATAGATTCTCACCGCTAAGTGCTTTTACCGTTGGATTACCGACGGTGTAGACCATCGGCGATATACTCATTTGTTTTTGTTTTTTTAACTGTGATTAGTATAACAAAAAGTAAACCAATATTGCATTATTATATCAACTAGTGTTAATATGCGTTGCGCGTCTTGAAAACGCTGTAAATCGATACTCTGTAAACTATCTAAGACAGCAAGATCACACCGAGAGGACCACGTCGACCACAAAATGTCGGTAACACCACAGTTTGAGACTATTAAAATCAACAATTTTCCACTTTAATGTCGGGCTCAGAGTGTGTAAAGAAATGACTCCATCATGGCCGGAGGGCGGGTTGCAGGCAATAACCTGCCATCCTACACCCATTCCAGGGCTAGACAATGTCCTCAATCAATTTTTACTCAGACCCATCAACTCATCACAGCCCATTAGAATGAAATTAAAAGATGTTACCTGAATCTGTAGCAAGATCCCATACTTCCATAACTGATTCAATTCCACGTTCCTGAGGAGCATGTAGAACAATTGTTGTGGATCCCACAACACATAAAAGCACAACCAGGGACCCCAAAAATATGTAATTTTTCTTGTAAAATGATATGTGCGAGTACAACACTGAGATACGGAATAATAACAATGTAAGACTGTTATGTGAAAGCGAAAGAACAATTCTAACATATATTCATACCTTATTATAATACTCAGTGCCCCAAGAGGAGTGACCAGAATAGCTGGTGCAAATGCATAGGCGGCAAAGTTTGCAACCTCTCCAACAACCACTGTACAAATAAGACGACAACATTAAACAAACACAACTATAATTTACCTGGTTTCCTTGAACCCCTTTAATCTTAAACAACATCAAATCAACAAACTCACTTGTTATCATGCCTACCCACCGTAGAGGCTCATATAAGTAAGAATATCCTCCACTTCCTAACAAAAACGATCAATATGTTAGTAAGTTCAACGTAAGTGTGTTATAACTATAGGCACCACTATAAGAAAGCATGATAAAGAACATGCATCCAAAAAGCGAATCTATATGTTACAATCTGATGAAAATGGAATGACTTGTATACCAAAAACTCCTGTAATATCCTGAACTCCAACATTAATTGGTTTATACATGACGCAACAGTCAACAATTTGTTTTCTTTATTCTAAGTATTCAAACAAAGGTACCACAGAAACACTACTATATAAACAGACGATCACGTGATCAACCGAGACTTGCTTAAGTGATGCATGATCTTATATCAAGTTAGTTTTGTGTATTCACATTCAAACTTAGATACAGTAAACCAAGGCTCAGACAAACGCACATGTTTATAATGTTACGTTTAGATCATCATAGCCACAGCACGTGATGGTTAAAAGGTGGCTCAGTACCAACGTCGAGTTACGGCTGCAAACCAAAGACGGTTGCCAAGCCAAGGCAACCAACGACAGTTATGTGGTATCATCACAGCTGGTGAACAACCAGAACGAATGGTCTCAGATGGGAAAACCCTCATCCTCATCAACAACAAAGTCAACAACCCAATGATAATGTCTCAGATGAGCTAGTACTCATCATCACGGACATAACAGATTACCCAAACACATAGCATGTCACCGCCGACAGAGAAAGTTGTTAATGGCTACTCCGGGTAGCGACATTCATGATTTCAAAGAGTTTATCGCTGTAGAACTACATCCGAAATAGTGGAATAAATTCAATGTTATTGATAACATACATAGACTTGCCACCCCATATCCAACATCTAATGCAACTTGTGTATGATTTCCAAACACAATCTTGGGAATTATCTACCAAAACAAATCAACCAGACTGTTAAATTCAATTCAATGAAACTTAAGTTTTTGATATTCAAAAGATGTTATACCTGTGACATATGATCCATTTATTGTTCTGCTCCATGTGAATACTTATTGTACCACACCTGTATCAAAAGCAAAACAAACATCATTCAGTTACAAAGATGGTGTATGGATCAGATTCTTTAAGTTCCCAATCGTTTACGCTCAAATTTTCCATGTTATACAATCTTATTACCAAATTATACAATGTCAAAACAAAATTTGACAGTCTAATATTAATCTCATTAACACATTGTTCATCAAACTAAACTATATAAAAATTCAAAGCATATGGAAAACAATTCAACTAAAAAAATGGTGTATGGATAAAAGACAAAAACCATAATAAACATACACAACGTGGTTCAGATCTTATCAGTAGACCGATGTGGCTACGACACAGGTTGCAAGAGGAAAACATCTCACTTGCCATCCTCGTTTATGCCACGCCAAGGAACACACATATGACAGTCATCACAGCCAAAGAAACAAAAGCGACATACACAACGTGGCTCAGATCTCATTAACAGGCCGATGTGGCTGCAACACAGGTTGCAAGAGAAAAACTTCTCACTTGCCATCCTCGTTTATGCCACACCAAGCAATGAATAGCCAAAGAAACATAAGCAACATTAATCGGATCTCGAGCGATATAGGGTTTCAGAGCAAACCTACACATTCATCAAGCCAACAACCTAGGGCTCATATTAGAAGCCCTAATCATAGAAAACAACACAAACTGATAGAGCCGGAGTTATATAATAGAAACCCTAACAAAAGCAGAAACATAATCAAATCAAGTTAGAGAAACAACCACCGTTGCTAGCCAGCCGGTGGCGTCGGTTATCGTCCAATAACCAGAAGCCAGAGGTACGCACCAAATAGAAATCAAACCGGATCTAAAAGGGCACGGGCAGTCAACGACACCATAAACGAACAGAGACAGCATACGGCACCACGTCAACCACAAATGGGAACCGGCTTGACAACAGAGCAACCAGCTTCACAACAAACGAAATCGGATTTGAGGTCGGGGCAATCTCAAACAAAGATCGCACGCCGGCATGCAACTGACCGGACTAACATCACCACCGGGACCGTTGTAATCGACAACAAAAACGGGGGTACCAAATCGGATCTGAAATCAAGCTAACCTCATCGACCACCTCCACAGCGGCGTTCGGTATGCCAATTTCTTGATTCTACTGAACTTGGGCAACCTCAAACAAAGATCGCACATCGACATGTTATAAAACTATTGTATTTTAAAAGTCGGTAGATTTTAACAAATGACGATATACAATGAATACTTTTTAGATTCAAATTTTATATTTGTGTTAAGAAAACTAACGTTTTACTCCGACGCGCGTTGCGCGTCATGTAAAAATGTTTAAACTAATGTGCAGACGTAAATATGTGTCATCATAGCTAAAAGCAAACTGTTAAAGCCCGCACCAAAGCAATTGTCAACGCACCTCATAAAAGATGATTAGTTCCTGCTACACACTGAAAATGGCTGCCATGCCAAGGAACGCGACACCAGTTTTCACTTATCATCACACCAGCAAACCAACCAAAACAGAAGGTTTTCAGATGAACACATGTTCATCATCATCAATAGCTTCAAATTAAGAGTACTATTCTTATCAAGAATATCATCATCGATAACAACATGCAATGGCAAGGGACACCAATATATGCATGATACCAAGAACACTTCTTAGGTCACTACAACAGAAGAACATCCACATTCAATGTTCGTAATCACACCACAATTCCAAACACCCCAAATAAATTAAACCGTGAGGCCCACCATAGTTCCAAACACCCCAAATAAAACAAAACCTTGAGGCCCATCCAAAACCCTCTTTTGCCATGGTACAAAAACCTTAAAAGGATCAAAACTTGTTAAAGGGTAAGACATCCAGCGATGTCTAAGGCCAAATACCACTCACCAAGAGCCCGGTGATTGCTTTGACCACTCTGAGCCTCCACAAAAATCTATCATCAGCATCGTTACCGTGGCAGGAAAAAACCCAAAAACATCAAACCTGATAAAGGCCCAGCGAGATCTACGCATAACTGCTACCCACCAACAATCGATGGTTGCATGGCCACCGACCTCCGCCTCCACCAACGCAGCCACCACCGTCGACCTTCGCCTCCACCAACAAATCCACCACCGCCAATTTAGGTCTTAGGGTTCGTAAGGGGGGCGGGCAGCGGGAGCGGAGGTGGCATAAGGGGGGCGGGCAGCGGGAGCGGAGGTGGCAGGAGATGGAGTAGTGATGTCTGATGGTGAGCAGTGAGGCCGATGGTGTTGGAGGTGATGGGGGGAGGGCGATAGATGAGGACGGCGGTGTGCAGGAGGTCGCGGGGGGCCGATCGAAGGAGAGGGTGACGATGGAGTAGAAGAAGAGCAGAAAGCACTATTCAATGAATAGTACTATTCAGCATTGCTTTTTCATATTATGTAATTACTTTTCAGAAAAAGAGTGTGTGATTGTTTGTATATGGGTCCTGCTAGGGACACTGTATGTGTTTTTCGGGAGAAACCGGATCTAACCGTCACGGTTAGACCTAACCGTGAGAGTCTGAAGACTAAAGGTCACGGTTTGGCCAAACCGTGACACTTTGAGATATTTTTTTGAATCAAAAGGTCACGCTTTGACCAAACCGTTTGAGATATTTTTTTAAATTAAAAGGTCACGGTTTGGCCAAACCGTGACATTTTAAGATATTTTTTAATCTGATTTCATCTTGATTTGATTTGGCTTAAAAAATTCTCTAAAAATAAAAACATCTGATAATAATAATTCTTATAATATTTTTATACTAAAAAAATAGGCATGTAATTATATTGTGTAAAAAGAAAATAAAACGTCACACATACGTACGTGTACAAACCGTGACGTTTTAAAGCTACCTAAACCGATTACGATCATCTATATAATAATAATAATAATAATAATAATAATAATAATAATAATAATATAATAATAATAATAATAATAATAACCGTAATGTCATAAAAACCGTGACGTGTACAAACCGTGAAATTTTAATATAAAGTCGTAACGTCAAAAAAACATTAATCCGTAATGTGATAAAATAAAAACACAACCGATATTTATGATAATGTCAATATTCGTTTTTATGGTTTTTGACGATACTAAGCGTAACGTCAATATTCTTTTTTATCGTTTTTATGATAAAATAAACACAAAACACAAACTCTTATGTCACGATTAGGTTCAACCGTGTGATAAAATAAAAATAAAATCAAACTAGTATGATTAAAAAATTAAATATTATACTCAATATGTCACGGTTTGGTCAAACCGTGACATATACACCACCAAAATCATAAAACTCACTCCAAATAATTAACTAAATCCTGAGGTGCAGAACATTCTCTGAAGCCCAATATGTCACAGTTTGGCCAAACCGTGACCTTTAAGCTTCAAACCGTCACGGTTAGCCCAAACCATGACTGTTTGAATCGGTTTTTCTCCAAATTACCTACGATGCGTCTAAACTTTTCGTTGTATATATGACAAAAATAACGATTATGACTACTTGGAACAATCGTGTCTATGCCGTAAGAAGAGAATACTTTGCATCAACAAATCCAAGAAATAATGACGGAGTAGCCAATGTAACAATAATTAAACTTCTTATAAATTAGTATCTACCGTTTTAATGAGTATTAAAAACTAAAAACGATTTTAAAATCTGTACATACAACTACTGAAATAAGTATGACATATGCATGTAGTTTTCTAGAGCAACAATAACTCTAAAAATGAATGTAATTCGATATGGCATATCCATAATCACGTTTTTAAAAGACATATTTATGTCTGCACTATTAATCCATACATTAAAAAACATGAAATGAGCATTTGCATCCAAGACTAAAATTTTTAACAATGCAACACATCAAGACCCAAACTTATGATTCACATTGAACTCATCAATCAAATATAAGAACAAGTAGTCACAACCAAAGTACAAAAGGTTTTAAGCATACTTTCCCTTAGAAAAAACATAAAAGAAAAAAGAGCCATGAAACTCACCTTGATTTAACAAAGCACAATGAACTTCCACAAGTAAACTATAAGTAATGTTTTAAAGCCTGTTTTCTAATCATTCAAGCTAATTAGTCACTTTGTTGTAATCGGCTTAGTCAAGTTCTTTATAACCAACCATGAATCTTAATTACTAAGATGAGCGACAGCTCAAGTACGTACCATACCAGATATTGTCAGCTTTGATAGCCGACACGATCTCAGGCGCCTCCCCCTCATGCTTTTAAAACACGTCTGTTAGAAATGTATCCAGCCCTATACATGAAGGTTTTCATTCTCCTTCCCAGCCCAAATGGGATGCTACATCGGAGACCAGCGTCCTCACTAGCACACCAGCTCAGCCCTAGCCCTGATACCATTTGTAATAGCCTAAGCACCATACCATATATTTGTCTGCTTTAGTAGCTGGCATACTCTTAGGCGCCCACCCCTCGAGGTTTTAAAATAAGGCTGATAGGAAAGATATCGAGCCTCATATAAGGTGGATTTCATTCTCCTTTCTAACAAATATGGGATGTTACAAATGTGGCATCTTATAGTCCTTAATGTCGACAAATGTGATTATTGTTAGATTATGGTTTTTGTAACGATGTTATGATGTATTTGAACGTATTTTATCTTCATGTATAATGTTTACTTATTTACAAACAACAAACATACCCAGTATATCTCACTCAAAAGTAGGGTCTGGAAGGGGTAGGTGGTGGCGAGTCTTTCCTCTACCTTGGGGGTAAAGAGACCGCTTTCAAAGAAACTCCCGACTCGAAAGCAAAAGCAATAGCAATGGCATTAGCAAACAAAAGCAGGCATATTATATAGCATACAACATATAAGCATAAGACACATAGAATTTAGGAAAAAACATACAACAAAAAGCGGCATGTTGCACCTATAAAGGGCAGGTGAGGAATACGTACACAAACAAGGCTACATTTACCTTTCCTACCCACAAATCCCACTGAAAGTCGTTAATTTTAATTCTACGCCTCCACGTACTCCTATCCTCGATCATGTGCTCAGAGAGGTGCAAGTCTACCATATCTCGTCTAATTACCTCGTCCCAAGTCAACCTAGGTCTTCCTCTACTCCTCCTACCCTCTACGTTGATGTTCTCTACTGCTCTAACCAGAGTTGCCATCTGTCTCCTCTTCACGTGCCCGAACCATCTTTGTCTTCCCTCTCTTATTTTAACTGTGATACAAGCCACCTCTAGCCTCTTTCGAAACACATCGTTTCTTATCCGATCCAGTCTTGTCTGCCCACACATCCACCTCAGCATTCGTATTTTCGCGACCTCTATTTGTGTCTCGTGCGATTTTCTTATGGCACAGCAGTCTGTTCCGTATAACATAGTTGGGCGCACTGCCACTCTATATAGTTTTCCCTTTAGTTTTTCTGGAAACCTCTTATCACACAAAATCCCTGATGCTGCTCTCCACTTGCACCATCCTGATTGAACGTGGTGAGCTGCATCGCTGTGTATCTCTCCATCATCCTGTACGTACGAGCCCAGGTATTTGAACCTAGATGTCTGTAGGACCGTCATACCCTGGATACTGATTTGGGTGTCCTCTTCAGCCTCACCACTAAAGTTACAATGCATGTATTCCGACTTAGAGCGACTTATCCTTAATCCTCTGCACTCTAGTGCTGCTCTCCACTATTCTAGCCTCTCGTTAAACACCATTTTAGATTCTGATATTAAGACAATATCATCCGTAAACAGCATGCACCACGGGACTGATTTATTAGTTTAATAACACTCAACATCTTATGGTTAACCTCTAATTATGTTTGTTAACTTCTTTGTATCATTTAGGTTATGGTCTTCAAGCTTATGTTTTTACTTAAATATTAAACTTGTTTAGTTTTACGTGCAGCATTCTTGCATGAGCTTCTTAAAAGTCAAAACAACCACAAAATGACACGAGTCCAGTGGGGTTTGAAAGCTAACACATATAAGTAACTTTCTTTCATCCCATTTGGATAAAAAAAATAAAAAGAGATGACTTTTTAAAGACAAACTATTATCGTGCCCAAAATTTCAGATTTCACTTTTATTGGTATAATTATTTGGAGATCAAATGTTATCAGATTTGCATGACACCACTTGACTTAGAAAGTATACTTATTAAACTTACTTTCAGACATTAGATTCAACTTTTTTTTGATATTCTATGACCAAATTATGACCTGTTCAAGATAACCTTAACATTATGCCAGATTTCAGTAACTTTTATATCTTAAACCTTGTTTCGCCAACAATCATAGCCCCTCTGACCAAAAATCTTTCAATAAAATTCTGTCAAGTTCTTTTGACTAATATAATTATCCAAATCATAACCCACCGTTAAAACCCTATATAATCATCAATCTACGCAAAAAATATTGATTCTATCTTTAAAACACTTTAGAGACTCGTGATCCTTATTGTTAACGTATTTGTTAAAGACGAGCTTATTTTGCATATTTTTTATATTAAGATTTATTTTATTTCATGATTAATCATCAAGAATCAAAAACCAACGATTACAACAACAAAAAACAAAAACAGATAAAAGAATCACTGAAACAGAAAACTAGGTCTTACCATGAATTCGTCGAAACGAACACCACCACGAGTAAAACTCTATAATATGTCTATGAACATGATAGAACCATAATGATTAGATGATGATCATAGTTTCTGAAGATGATGAACTTAAAAACAAAGAGAATGAATCCAAATGAACGAACCTGAATTGTAGAACTTAGCGTTACTTGATGTTGAATAAAAAACACACTACTATGCCTTAATTTCTTTGAAAACTCTTGAAGATCACTAGATGATGATGATGGTGGTCGATGTGGGTTGGGATTAGAAGGAGTATTAGTTATTGGCAATAATTTTACTTCTTTTGACAGTTCATTAAAGTATATCTTCAGATCTCAAATTTCAAATATAAGATTAGACATGAATGGATGACTTTCGTAACATTTGAAGTTGCATTGTTTTTCTGTTTTTACTGAAGTATGAAATTGTATTTTATTGTATTATATTATTTTTAAATGTATTCGATTATGTTGGATATTTATTCTTTTGAATGTGTTAGTTCTTTTGTTCTTCTAAAAGTGTTAGTGTGCTAGATTTTTGTTTGTTATTGTGCTAGATTTTGCAAGTATTTTGTATTTCTAAATATGCTAGATTTTTGTTGTTTTAAATGTACCGGATTGTGCTGGATTTTTTGCCTTTAAAATATGCTTGGTTTGACCAAAAATAAAAAGAAACAGTCCAAAGTATTAAATAATAGGGTTTTAAGTAAATAAATTAAACAATTATATATTTAAAATATAAATCCTTTCAAGCTAATAATTTATTAAGATTTACTAAATTATAAGATTTCAATTATATTAGATTTTAAAATATAAATCTTCATTACTTGTCATTTATAATCTCTTACATATTTATTCTTTCTTATTTTCCCAAATGTTGATAACATATTTTTTTAACGGATAATGGATCAATGACGGGTACTGAACCACTCCATCATTTGCATTCTCGAGTACAGAAGTTTGGGGTGCTAGGCTTGCATATCTTTTAAGAAAAGCTCATATATCAGTTTGTCCCCCATCAGTTCCAAACTTAAGACCATCCTTAGAATATATTCACCTTAAATTAGAAAACCCACTGACACAACCTAAAACCCCTTATATATTTTAATCCATATGGGAATTGAACCCCAGACTTCCCTCTATTTTAATGAGGTGTTGGATACTCTATCTTAACGACTAAATCTAAGAATTATTGGTGGTTGATAACATCTAACATATAAAATTTTAATAAAAACTAATGATTTCATAAAGTTATATATATTCCACTCATGTAATATATAGGATTCTAACCTAGTTTGTAATATATATGTTATTAGAATGTAAAATATGTAATTATTTTTTACATTGAGAAAATATGTAATTAGTGATGTTAGAAAGAGAAAATATGTAAATGCATTCTTTTAACCATGTAATCAAATTTCTCCAAAATTTGATTTCTTTTCTCAACAATAATAACCAATTTTTTAAAGTATTAGGATTCTTCTTGTAGAAACTTCTACGCAACTATGAATTGGGTTATGAATACTTAAAATCCGAGTTTTCCTTGTCCTTTTGCTATTGAATAGAAGGACGAAAAATTCAAACCTTTCATGATATATGTTTTTAAAATTTTTCTCGTCGTTTTCTCCTTTCCCGTTGAATTGAAAACCTTTCGTTAATCTCCATGCGTGAATAATGTATCATCTAATATAACAATAATCGTACAACTTGCTTAATTTCTTGTGATATAACAATAATCGTAATTACTTCGAAAGTGCACATTAACTAATCAAAAATGATCGCATTCGTTAGTGAACTTGATGTCTTAAAAGATGACCACAAAATGAAGATGCGAATATTGATGTTAGTTTTAATTTTTTTTTTTATGTTACACTACCTATAACTTCTTAATTATTTGTAATTTTATGTAATTGTTATTACTTAAAGTTGTTATATGTGCTTAATTTTAATTACATATTATTTAAAAAATCATTTTACAATTTCTAAAACAGAAGTAGTAAGTATTTAACATATTGTTTTCCACTAACTCGTGTAGTACACAAGTTTTAGCCTACTAAATTTACATATTTTTCCAAGCTAAAAAATCAATTACATATTTCTATTTCTAAAAACATATATATTACATGTTTATCAATTTTATTTAAATTAATTTAATAAATAACTATGTTATTCGTATTTTTACTAGGAAATTTTACATCTTTTATTCATATATAATACCAGCAATTACATAATTCGCCAACTTCGAGCCTTCTGTATAAATAAAAACAACAAAATTACATCTTCAAATATAAAGCTTAAAACTTCATTTTAAAATAACAATCATCGATAAAAATAAAATAAATCTCCTAATTCAAAAACAATAGTTAAAACTTTAAACAATTACAATATCAGAAAAATCATATTACACTGATGTGATCTTAATAGATAAACATGTATGTTGAATTACTAAATGATATTAATTTGATGTTGTTTTAACATGTGACTTCTAACTTGTAATTCTTTGTAATTGTTTTATTATCTTAAGTTGTTAGATGTACATAATTTCTCGCACGGGCGAAGGAGATGTATTTCTGGTACTGGTGATATTGGACAAGAAAAAAAGAGAATAATTTATTTCTTCTTTCTGCTTTTATTTCCATGACGACTAGGAACGGGCAAATCAAAAATTTCACTTCGAATTTCGGACCTTAATATCCTGCTGCTCATGGCGTTTCATGATCAGTATTGGAAATGAACAAAGTGGTGGAACGTGCGGAACCACATATTAGATTTTTAATTATATCTTATCTAAAAATCATTTTACAGTTTTTAAAACTTAACTATTAAATATATAATAGCTTTCACTAATTCTTGTACTACGCGAGTTTTTAACCTACTAACTTACATACTATTAAATTTACATATTCTCATTCTAAAAAATATATATGACATATTTATCAATTTTATTAAAATTAAATTATTTAAAGACTATTGTATACTTATTATTACTATTTAAATTCTGCATATTTCATTCATATCTAATACCAGCAATTAGGCAATTCCTCAACTTCTAGCCTTCTGTATGAAAAAAAACAACAAAATTACAAATTCAAATACGAAAGATTAAAACGTCATTTCAAAACAACAATCACCGATAAAAATACATCCCTAAATACGAAAACAATAGCTAAAGCTTCAAACAATTACAATACCAAAAGAATGGTATACTATTGATATGATGTTAATGGATGAACATGTATGCTGATTTATTAAACGATTTTACTTTGATGTTTGTTCTAACCTTTTTATATTACACTATCTGCAACTTCTAACTTGTAATTCTACGTAATTGTTTTATTACTTAAGTTTTTTGATATACGTGGTTTTAATTATATCCTATTTAAAGAATCCTTTTATAATCTCTAAAACCTAACTACTAAGTATCTAATTTGTTATTATCACCAACTCGTGTAGTATATGAGTTTTTGAACCTAATAACTTTAATTGGTATTAAACTTACGTCTAATTTTTCGTGATATGTCTCATCAATTGCAATATAATATATTTTCCTCTCCAGGAAATTAAACTAAATTTGCAGGAAAAAGTCTTTAATTACTGATTTTTTTATTATCTTTATTAAACGATCGTTATAGTTTGTGCTCTTGATAACTAATTTAAATCTGAGGTCAAACATAGAAAATATAATTGAAGCAATTAACCTTTTAATAAAATATACTAAAAGATATTACAATATAGCCATAATTAAAGCACCTACTTTCTGTTAACTAATTTAAAGTGGCCCGAACAGGAAGCAACAGTGACAAACATGGCATGCAACGTAAAAAAGATAGAGCCAATAAAGTGTTGACCAAGATGATTGTTATTTTATGCAAGAAAGTAAATTATATACCCAACCACCCATTGTTACCCGTTATCTATATCTATCTATATTTATATTACTATATAATGCATAAACTTAAAACACAAATGTAATTTCATAAAAAATTAAGACATCTAAGACAACTTCTTAAAGATTAGGTACAAGTGTTATATGCATTCATTCCTATTTTGCCCCTCATTTATTAAATTTCTTCTAATCAATATATTAATTAATTAATTCATATAATTAATACATTATTAATAATATAGATTCTTTAATTCACTACATTATCTATTTTATTATTTATGATAGTTTAAATTAAGAGGGACGTTCCCCTACATATTAATTTTTGCCTAAGTATGCTAAGAAGTAATCTTAGCCTTCTAATTATCTAATTAAGGGCTAAGATCAAAGTGTAGAAAAAATAAGTAATCAAGGGTAATTTGGGTATTTTATTACATTATCCACAATTGTTGACTTTTTAAAATTTCCCCCCTATTTTTTTAAATGCTAATAACTTTTTCATACGACATTATTTTTTTAAATAAATTACACCATAAAATCATGCATTTTTTTCTCTTTAATTTGAGTATAGTATTACTATAGTTTTTTTAAAAAAAAATCAAATTATGTGACGTTGTGCTACATTTTTAACGTTTTTGTGTTGCATTTCATAAAACAGCACAAGGCTGTGCTGTATTTCATAAAACAGCAAAAGGCTGTGCTGTGTTTTATAAAACAGCACAAGGCTGTGCGGTGTTTCATAAAACAGCGCAAGGCTGTGCTATGTTTCATAAAACAGCACATGGCTGTGCTGTGTTTCATAAAACAGCACAAGGCTGTGCTGTGTTTCATAAAACAGCACATGGCTGTGCTGTGTTTCATAAAACAGCACAAGGCTGTGCTGTGTTTCATAAAACAGCACAAGGCTGTGCTGTGTTTCATAAAACAGCACAAGGCTGTGCTGTGTTTCATAAAACAGCACAAGGCTGTGCTGTGTTTCATAAAACAGCACAAGGCTGTGCTGTGTTTCATAAAACAGCACAAGGCTGTGCTGTGTTTCATAAAACAGCACAAGGCTGTGCTGTGTTTCATAAAAAAGCACAAGGCTGTGCTGTGTTTCATAAAAAAGCACATGGCTGTGCTGTGTTTCATAAAACAGCACATGGCTGTGCTGTGTTTCATAAAACAGCACAAGGCTGTGCTGTGTTTCATAAAACAGCACAAGGCTGTGCTGTGTTTCATAAAACAGCACAAGGCTGTGCTGTGTTTCATAAAACAGCACAAGGCTGTGCTGTGTTTCATAAAACAGCACATGGCTGTGCTGTGTTTCATAAAACAGCACAAGGCTGTGCTGTGTTTCATAAAACAGCACAAGGCTGTGCTGTGTTTCATAAAACAGCACAAGGCTGTGCTGTGTTTCATAAAACAGCACAAGGCTGTGCTGTGTTTCATAAAACAGCATAAGGCTGTGCTGTGTTTCATATGTCACACCCTCAAATTTCCACAAACGGGGTATTACCGTTAGGCGTGTGACTTCCAGGATCTCAGCCATTAGTTACACCAACGAAACGTTAATTGTAAAACATAATTCATTTTTTTTGAAGTTTAATATTCCAAGACCAAGTTTTTAAAGTAAACATAACAGGAGTTGCGGAAGCTTAGTAAATCTTAATTGTTTAAATGGCGCAACACGCGCAAACCGAATAAATGGAAGTTATTAAATAAGCCACGTGAGATATGCATGAGTGAATGCTCCTAATCGTGCGCGTCTTGTGAACCTGAAAGAAACATGCTAAAGTGTCAACACAAGGTGGTGAGTTCACAGGTTTTTCAGAAAACAGTATGTATCAGTAATGAAATCCCCGGATTATGTAATCCGATAAGTATCAGTAATGAAATCCCCGGATTATGTAATCCGTTAAGTATCAGTAATTCCCGGATTATGTAATCCGTCAAGTATGAAATTCCCGGATTATGTAATCCGTCAAGTATGTAATTCCCGGATTATGTAATCCGTCAAGTATGTAATCCCCGGATTATGTAATCCGTCAAGTATGAAAATCCCGGATTATGTAATCCGTCAAGTATGTATTTTGATAAACAGAACATAAAGTAAACCGATACAGTAAACAAAGTAATATCAGTAGGTAGCTAATCTACTAAACCAGTTACTCAGTGTATGAAGTTCGAACCGAAGCTGACAATCGAAACTGAACGCCTCGGCTGTGAATACCAGGTCACAGCAACAGAACTTAGGTCAATTAAACACCCGTTTGACGAACGTTGTGCTAGCGCGACTAGCCCGGGTGGGGTTTGTCAAACCCAGTAGATCTACTCAGAATTGCCTCGCTATACTACATACATTAACGGTTCGAGAGTGAGGACTTTAGTGGTATCACACTAGTAAACCGGTGATATTACAATAATACTGATCAACGAAAATGAAATTGTTTCCACGTTTCTACTTGCGTAGTAACGGACCGAATGAAATTGTTTCCACGTTTCTACTTGCGTAGTAACGGACCGAATGAAATTGTTTCCACGTTTCTACTTGCGTAGTAACGGACCGAATGAAAAGTATACGAACATAGTATCATGTATATACAGTATCACAACAATTCAATATAATGTAACGTTTATGAAAACAGCATGTTTCTCTCCCCAAAAATAGTATAAAGTAAAAGTGGGGCTGTAAACTCACCTTGATTGCGTTGCAAAGAAATAATGTTCGCACGACGATTAGAATTTCAATTAACCTGTGTTTCGTTTAGTATGAACATAGCTAATGTTAGTTATCGTTTTACAAGTGTAAGAGTCGTATGGTTTCGTGTTACACAACTTTGTTACGGTGTTTATAATAATTTTAACGTAATTAAAGTTTTTATAATAACGGATAAAGTTTAATGTAAAATGTAAATAATTCAATAATTATTTCAATTTTAACTAAATGTAGCATTTGGAATTATTAATTTAACCCTAATAAAAAGATCCATTTTATAAGAAATAACTAAATTAATTTTTGTTATATTGTTTTATAAATATTTAATTCAAAGATAAATTACAGAAAATATGTTTGAGGATTTAAAATTAAACAGAGGTTACAAAATGATGTTTATAATTTTTAGGAATTTTTCTGAAATTTTTAAATGCTTAAAAAGGGTTTAAAAAAATAAAGGAGGGTGTCGGGTCTCGAACCCGTGACCTCTTGGATTGTATGTGGGTAGGGAACCGGTGAACCAAGGCCGCAGCCGCGATATTCCTTGGTTTCAATTGCTTTTAAACACACCCGAAAGCCTTCCCCAATCCACCAAGAACCCTAGGTTCGATCCGAGTCAAATTGATGCCCAAATCGATGTTGTTAACGATGGAAACCATAGGGCTTTTCTTCCTTAAGATTAAACGAGTATGTGGGTATGTTAAATTACCTGTTTAAGACCGATTCGATGAAGAAACCGTGAGTTGCAGGTCGCGGCTTAGTGAGGTGACCAAATCGTTATGTTTGCGTGTTTACAGACCAAATGAACTCAAAGGAAGTTTTTAAATGTGTAATAGATCGTTAGTGCACCACCAATTTCGATTATTATTATTGTTCAGTGGGTTTTGATAGTGGGTGTCGGCCGAAAATTAGGTTCGGTGGATTAGGTATTAAATCACACTCCAATTTTTAAATTGAAGTTGGGTATTGGTTTGATTCTCGTTCTAGAAGTGTTCGGGACCGGTTTTTGAATTTAAAACGGCTTAAAAAATGGCCGTGCAAGGTGGCCGGAGCCGCGGCCGGCGGCCGGAATCCGGTAGCCGGAGAATCGGGGTGGGCGGGGGTTGGTTTGGTAACTTTTGAAATTTACATATTCGGCCCCTGTGGTTTTCAATTTATTATTTTATGTAATAAACTTCTTTTAGAGTTTGTAAAATGGCAAAAACACCCCTCCCAACTTTATTAATATTATTATTATTATTATTATTATTATTATTATTATTATTATTATTATTATTATTATTATTATTATTATTATTATTATTATTATTATTATTGTTATTATTATATTATTGTTATTATCCTTGCAAAATAGTAAGGTAATTTAATTCGCGATAAACGGACGAAGTATATTTTTTAATAGTATTACCGAAAAGAAAAAAAAATTTTCGGGTTGTCACATTATCCCCTTGTTGAAGGAATTTTCGTCCCGAAAATTAGAACACACGCGTTAACGAACTACTAGCAAGCAAGCTGGTCAGCGAGTAAGCTGATTAGTTATCTAGGACATAGGCAAGATAGGGTCTCCGGGAGTTTCTGAACAAACCGTAAGGTTTCGTGAGAGCTATTTCTTGCTCACGGTGTAGATACAATGACTTATACTGACTACAATGTTACCACCCGACCAAATTCACCGGACTTAGCATGCACGACAAATTACAATTACGTGTGCACCCGTAACGGTAATTTGTTTTGCATGATCACCCCGGTTCCTCCTATCAGGTTAACATATCTTGTCAAGTACAGTGGTCATCAATGATAGAAGTTCCGAGTGTATTCGTTTGATTCGAGAATCAAAACGAGTACGTTGACTAATCAAAGTATTAGGTCAATCACAACTTTGTTGAAGACATGCGTACCTATAAGCAGATACTCATCCCAAGGGTTCCCAGGTAAGGTAAACAGGTCCATCGGTTGATTTGGATATATGCGAATACCTTGCCTAGACAGAACACCCCGAGATACAGGCATCTTACTCTTCCAGCATTGCATGTGTTCAAGTTGTAAGACACAGACTTGACGAGACTTTGAAACTATTAATAACAATCGAGGTTTTGGAGTTTGAAATCACTTGAATTAGGCACTCAAACCCTCCGTGAGTCACCCTCCCTGTAGACGAACACTTACAGGAAGACGCCAAAGCAAACAGTTCTTGAGCAGGTAAAAACTAGTAAGGCATGCAAACAAAACCAACTAACAAACTAAACGTGTCTATATGCGTGTAACTAAGGCAACGGCTATAGTCTAAATGCAATGCAAATGAGATGCAATGTCAATTTAGTTCGCTATAACCAATGGCTCTGATACCAATCTGTCACACCCTCAAATTTCCACAAACGGGGTATTACCGTTAGGCGTGTGACTTCCAGGATCTCAGCCATTAGTTACACCAAACGACATGTTAATTGTAAAACATAATTCATTTTTTTGAAGTTTAATATTCCAAGACCAAGTTTTTAAAGTAAACATAACAGGAGTTGCGGAAGCTTAGTAAATCTTAATTGTTTAAATGGCGCAACACGCGCAAACCGAATAATGGAAGTTATTAAATAAGCCACGTGAGATATGCATGAGTGAATGCTCCTAATCGTGCGCGTCTTGTGAACCTGAAAGAAACATGCTAAAGTGTCAACACAAGGTTGGTGAGTTCACAGGTTTTTCAGAAAACAGTATGTATCAGTAATGAAATCCCCGGATTATGTAATCCGATAAGTATCAGTAATGAAATCCCCGGATTATGTAATCCGTTAAGTATCAGTAATTCCCGGATTATGTAATCCGTCAAGTATGAAATTCCCGGATTATGTAATCCGTCAAGTATGTAATTCCCGGATTATGTAATCCGTCAAGTATGTAATCCCCGGATTATGTAATCCGTCAAGTATGAAAATCCCGGATTATGTAATCCGTCAAGTATGTATTTTGATAAACAGAACATAAAGTAAACCGATACAGTAAACAAAGTAATATCAGTAGGTAGCTAATCTACTAAACCAGTTACTCAGTGTATGAAGTTCGAACCGAAGCTGACAATCGAAACTGAACGCCTCGGCTGTGAATACCAGGTCACAGCAACAGAACTTAGGTCAATTAAACACCCGTTTGACGAACGTTGTGCTAGCGCGACTAGCCCGGGTGGGGTTTGTCAAACCCAGTAGATCTACTCAGAATTGCCTCGCTATACTACATACATTAACGGTTCGAGAGTGAGGACTTTAGTGGTATCACACTAGTAAACCGGTGATATTACAATAATACTGATCAACGAAAATGAAATTGTTTCCACGTTTCTACTTGCGTAGTAACGGACCGAATGAAATTGTTTCCACGTTTCTACTTGCGTAGTAACGGACCGAATGAAATTGTTTCCACGTTTCTACTTGCGTAGTAACGGACCGAATGAAAAGTATACGAACATAGTATCATGTATATACAGTATCACAACAATTCAATATAATGTAACGTTTATGAAAACAACATGTTTCTGTAAGGCCCCGTTCCGGGCACCTCACGTTGGTCATTCATCGCACATGGAACGTTTTAAAACATAAATTTACTTTGCAGCGGAATTTAAAAACATTCGTTAATAACAAAAACATGTCATTTATTTCATTACATCATTCTTTTTATCTAAAAATACAACGACATGTCAAAATATGGATGCCAGCCTCCACAACTGAGTAGTCGCCCTGTGCCATCCTCAGCAACATACCTGCCAACTGGAAAATACATAAAACGTCAGCGTTGCTGAGTGAGTTCTAGTTTTATATTAAAACATACTTTACTTACCGCCAAAACCATTTTTTTTTTATACATACGATCATACAACATACGTACACGTAGATAATATTATTATTATCTTCATTATTCATTTATTAGCTTTCGTTCGTGTACCGTTCATCATTAACATTCACGTTCTCTCTTAACGCTTTCTTTCGTTCGTGCGTTTCCTACTTTCATTCATACGTTCATTACATTCGTGCTTACGTACATTACGTTCATTCTGACGTTCATTTCATTTATTAGTACGTTCATTACTTTCATTCGTTCGTTCTTTAACTTTCATTCGTTAAGCATGTCAACCTCCAAGGGTCACCTCTCTTTTCTGTCCTCATGGTTCATACCCATGAGCCGACAAGGCATACTCTAACATTCTGGTGCCCCTATGGCTCTCAGTCCATAGACCGACACCTGGTGCCCCTAGACCATGCAAGACTTTCTTTCATATTCCTCATTCTCATCCAGATCTTGTCTCATGCAATATCCCCGACTCATGTCCGAAGACTGGCACAGCACCGGGATACGCGACAAAGATCCCACGCGAGTCAATCACAGAGATTGAACTCCATCCGAGTTTGTTGCAACACAAGGTCGCTCACCTCATAACTATGTTTGGCCTCGTGCCACACCCCCGAAGTTAAACATAACTCGGGTAACAACACCCCCATCGAAATGGGTAACATCACCCCCACCAAAGTGGGTAACTACACCCCCACCAAAGTGGGTAACATCACCCCCACCAAAGTGGGTAACTACTATACGCATTAGTTCATACTTACTTGCACATTGGATATCTTTTGTACCACTACCATCTGCTATACCCCGAACATTATTAGCTACCGGGCCGAAGTCAATCCATAGACAGCAAAACGTAGTGCCACAGTACGGGCCGAGGTCAACAAATGAACAACAAACGTATGCCACGGTACTGGGCCGAAGTCTATGGAGGGACAGCTAAACATGGTGCCACGGTACTAGAGATAAGCGGTAGGGGTACCATGACCATGGTCAATCACATAGAAGGACCAATCGCGTTATTCAATGCTTGCAAGACATAACTCATTCGTTCATTAATGCATGTATTCATCATCATTCTTTATTTCGTTCATTCGTTAATACATGCATTTGTCATCATGTTCCTCTTTCATTATCTTTCACTTTACGATACATAATACTTCATTAATTCATTTCTCGTTATTCGTAAAGTTTCAGAAAGATAAACATACACAATCACACGGAACATACACACATCATACATATTCATCATGCATTCATCATCATACATTCATCATCATACGTACATCATCATGCATAGCGTCATACCTTACTTAACAATATTTTAATAATATTGTTAACAATAATATACTAATAATAATATTAGTAACAATTAGGGTTAATCATACTCATCATAATATGCATGAGACATCATCATTTATTAACCCTAGTCAACCCTGGTCAAACCTCGAACTTCGACCTTTACTGGAAATTCCTGAAAAATGCTAAGTGTTCTAGTCGTTTTAGCCCTGTTGGTCGTATAAGCCTCTGGTCGTATGAGCACTATTAGTCGTATGAGCACTGCTGGGCTTTTCACTTAACACTTGGAATTATTAACTGGTCATACGACCACACTGTTGGTCGTATGACCACTGCTGGTCGTACCAACTCTGGACTTAGAAACATATTTGGATCATACGACCACTGTTGGTCGTATGAGCCCATACTTAGAAAATTTCCATATAATCATACGACCACTGTTGGTCGTATGAGTCCTGTGGGCCTCAGACTTAGAAAATTTCACATATTCATACGACCACTGTTGGTCGTATGAGTCCTATTAGACTCATCAATCACTTAGAAAAATTCATCACCTGGTCATACGACCACACCGTTGGTCGTATGTGTCCTATTGGGCTTATAACACTTAGAAAAATCCTGATCATACGACCACTGTTGGTCGTATGAGCACTGGTGGACACATCAACTTTTCTTATTTATTCTAAGTCCCAATTTCAGACATATTAACAACATATTCATGTGTCTAATTCATAATCCGAGTCCAAAACATCATCATGCCTAGTTCTAAACATATACACATAATTCTAGGCATAATCTAACATAAACATAAACATACACACATTCATATCATACGGGTATCAAACCCAAACTTTATAAAAAATATATTTGCATGCATTTTCCAGCCCCAAATATTTAAAAACCAGTAAAAAGGGGTCTAGAACTCACCTTAGCTGCTCTTCAAGTTCAAACTCCCCTGCTCGAGCTTTTCCAAAGGACTGAAAGCCTAGATGTGTCTAAAACACACAAACCCGAACACACATACACATAAGAACATGCATTTCTCGGTTTCTTAGCTCAAACACCACTTAAAAACACTAATTCTTACCTTGAATTAGATTTCTTCTTCTTTCTCTCTCTAAAACCGAAGCCTCTGCTGTTTCTCTTTCTAAAAAGACGAATGAGGGTGTTTGACAGGCCAAAATGGGCGGCCATACCTCTTTATTCACCAACTTTTATTTTCTTTTGTCCTTTTGGCACTTTTTACCCTTTAACTTTAAGTTGACTTCCGTTTTCTTCCTTTCTCTTTCTATTTTATTCTTTTACTTCTTTAAAAGAAATTACGGGTGTTACAAGTCCACCCCCCTTATATAGGTTCGTCCCCGAAACCTGTTATTCCTTAAACCCTTGTGAGCAATACTGTTTCACCTCTTCTTCTAGTCTCTCATCTGGAATTCAATCGCTCTACATCATTTATCGACATCCGATTTCTGTCTATCTTTGACTATTCTGCATTGGCAACCCATGCATACTGATCAATGATTATTTGACCAGCACCTGCGACCTTAAACATGCCATGTAGAGTGCGGTCACTACGATTAAAAGAATCATCACAATATCCGAGCAAAGTCTCGGTGTCATAATCATTGAGCTTCAGAGCATCACAATATCATCACTGAGAACCTTCAGCTTTAATGCTTGAAAAACACGGCCATCAACTTGCGTATAGTTGCTAGCCCTTATTTGATGTTCTTTACGTACGAGTAATGACCCTTTGGCAACCCAACACTGACAGGAAAGACAATTCGGCTTATTTGGTGACTCAATCCAAATTTAGCTCTTTCCTTTACTCCCAACCTCCCATTCTACTCGTTTGTTACAACGTCGAAACTATCGTACGTTGCCGTTCAATAAGCCACTCACAGGCTGAAATTGTTCCTCAGACAACGGGTGGCATAACTTTCTTAGTTGCATCACACAATCCTCTAGGGCATCAGGTAACCTAGTGAATCCACTAATAGTAATCTCTACATCGAAGGGCTCATCGATGTTCCTTCTCCTTTTGTTTCGTTCTCTTCCGATCGTCGTACATCCTTCCTGGTGAAGCCTTCATCATAATCCATTGTCGCAGATCGGCACCGAACTTTTATCGGGCACCACCAATCAATTCATTTCTTTTGCAGCACTTGGTGCTTGCCTCATAAGTTACCATTCAATTCTCCCGGAGGTGTACGTCTATCCACATACGTCTATCAGGGATGGTCTAACAGAAAAACAAGCGCTCTCTCAATTCTATTGCGGGGTCCGTTAGCGCACTGGGTAATCTAGTTGGCTTCCCTATAGTAGCTCCTAAGTCGAATGACATCGATTCTTTCTATTCCTAAGATGCAACTTATCACAAAAGGCAGCAGGAATGAAACCAGAGCCATAATCAAACTACACAAAGGCTAAAGGTTAATTGACTAGAAACATACCTGAAGTAACATCGGGGCTCACCCTAGCCTCCTCCCGCGTCATCGTGTAGGTGCTGCGTTTGCCTTCCGTCCTTCTCTTCCAGCCTCCTTACAATCCCTGCTCCTGTGACCTTCCTCCCCACAAGAATAACACCTCCCCATACCGCAGTTCTTCGCCACATGTCCGGCCCTACCACAACGGAAACAGACATTGGTCCCCAGTCTACATTCCCGGGGTGCTTGTATCCACACTTGTCACACTTTCCTAACCCCGTCTCAGTTATGACCACACGCTGATCATCCACCCGTGCACCTTTGTTACTTGGAGCGACTTCGCCACGTTCCAATCGCTTCCCGTTCCAATCCTGATCACCTTCTCCTTTCTTGCTAGCTTCTGTCACCACCATCGATCTTTCATCGTATAACCTCCCCGCCAAATCCACTGCTGATCTAAACGTACTTGGTCGGGCAGCGATCATGTGCCTGCGAATATCCGCTGGCAAACCCTGAATATACCGCTTTATCTTTCGGGATAGAGGAGTCACCTGATCCGGCACCAGACGTGCCATCTCGTTAAATTTTGTGGTGTACTGTTGATGCGTCATCATCCCCGCTTCTAACTGCAGGAATTCCCTTTCTACCTTGTCCATCTCACGGTGAGGACAGAACTCCTCAATCACTAACCTCTTCAACTCTGGCCATCTCATCCTTCCGATAGCCCGACTACCCTCAACTTGAACTATGTTGTCCCACCAGCATAAAGCTGAATCCACGAAAGAATGAGTGGCAAACTTAACTTTCTGATCTTCCCGGCACTCACTAATTTCCAGTACCGCTTCCATCTCTCTGACCCAACGATGAGCCGCGGCAGCAGTACCATTACCATCAAAAGTTGGGGGTTTGCATCGCCGAAACGCCCATAATCACAGCCTCGTGCCGTCTCCGGCGCAGGCTCTTCTTCCTCTTCGTCATCGAAGAAAACCGGTTCAGTCTCGGGCCGTCTCCTTGAGCCCGATGTTCTACCCCTTTCCTGTCTTTCCTCGTCTCTAACAGCCTTTACCACCTTGGTCACTACAGACGGTAGGATCGTCTGCATGACCTGATGCACTTCTTCAACTACCGCCTCATTCACCGAGGCTCTCAGGTTAGCACTCTCATCACCACCTCCCGGTTGAGGTGTTTCGGGTTCCTCGTGAACCACCTGTTCCACTCTAGATCGTGCTCTCGTGACTCGTGGTTCAACACCACGTCTGCCACTACCTCCTCCACGTGAAGCCTTAGAAGGTCTACCACCGGCCATTCTCTAACTTATACTGAAAGATTTAAACATTACACGGTCATTCAAGGGAATAGCTCAGTTCATGTCAAGTATAGTAAGTCCCTAATTACGGTGATATGTTGTAATTAGCCACTTACTCTACTCTTCACACCCCAAGCATTACCTGTCCTGACTATATCAGCATCTAAATCTAACAGTAACATATAATCACATAACATGCGCACACAATACCGGTTAATTCTAAGAAAATACCTGATGGCACGCAGCTACTCAGTTTGGCATCCCTTCCCTTTTCGTCCCATTCTCAGTTTAAGTTAAGGTTTATTCTGAAAATTTTACCCAATTCACTTAAACTTTGGCTCTGATACCAACTTGTAAGGCCCCGTTCCCGGGCACCTCACGGTTGGTCATTCATCGCACATGGAACGTTTTAAAACATAAATTTACTTTGCAGCGGAATTTAAAAACATTCGTTAATAACAAAAACATGTCATTTATTTCATTACATCATTCTTTTTATCTAAAAATACAACGACATGTCAAAATATGGATGCCAGCCTCCACAACTGAGTAGTCGCCCTGTGCCATCCTCAGCAACATACCTGCCAACTGGAAAATACATAAAACGTCAGCGTTGCTGAGTGAGTTCTAGTTTTATATTAAAACATACTTTACTTACCGCCAAAACCATTTTTTTTTATACATACGATCATACAACATACGTACACGTAGATAATATTATTATTATCTTCATTATTCATTTATTAGCTTTCGTTCGTGTACCGTTCATCATTAACATTCACGTTCTCTCTTAACGCTTTCTTTCGTTCGTGCGTTTCCTACTTTCATTCATACGTTCATTACATTCGTGCTTACGTACATTACGTTCATTCTGACGTTCATTTCATTTATTAGTACGTTCATTACTTTCATTCGTTCGTTCTTTAACTTTCATTCGTTAAGCATGTCAACCTCCAAGGGTCACCTCTCTTTTCTGTCCTCATGGTTCATACCCATGAGCCGACAAGGCATACTCTAACATTCTGGTGCTCCTATGGCTCTCAGTCCATAGACCGACACCTGGTGCCCCTAGACCATGCAAGACTTTCTTTCATATTCCTCATTCTCATCCAGATCTTGTCTCATGCAATATCCCCGACTCATGTCCGAAGACTGGCACAACACCGGGATACGCGACAAAGATCCCACGCGAGTCAATCACAGAGATTGAACTCCATCCGAGTTTGTTGCAACACAAGGTCGCTCACCTCATAACTATGTTTGGCCTCGTGCCACACCCCCGAAGTTAAACATAACTCGGGTAACAACACCCCCATCGAAATGGGTAACATCACCCCCACCAAAGTGGGTAACTACACCCCCACCAAAGTGGGTAACATCACCCCCACCAAAGTGGGTAACTACTATACGCATTAGTTCATACTTACTTGCACATTGGATATCTTTTGTACCACTACCATCTGCTATACCCCGAACATTATTAGCTACCGGGCCGAAGTCAATCCATAGACAGCAAAACGTAGTGCCACAGTACGGGCCGAGGTCAACAAATGAACAACAAACGTATGCCACGGTACTGGGCCGAAGTCTATGGAGGGACAGCTAAACATGATGCCACGGTACTAGAGATAAGCGGTAGGGGTACCATGACCATGGTCAATCACATAGAAGGACCAATCGCGTTATTCAATGCTTGCAAGACATAACTCATTCGTTCATTAATGCATGTATTCATCATCATTCTTTATTTCGTTCATTCGTTAATACATGCATTTGTCATCATGTTCCTCTTTCATTATCTTTCACTTTACGATACATAATACTTCATTAATTCATTTCTCGTTATTCGTAAAGTTTCAGAAAGATAAACATACACAATCACACGGAACATACACACATCATACATATTCATCATGCATTCATCATCATACATTCATCATCATACGTACATCATCATGCATAGCGTCATACCTTACTTAACAATATTTTAATAATATTGTTAACAATAATATACTAATAATAATATTAGTAACAATTAGGGTTAATCATACTCATCATAATATGCATGAGACATCATCATTTATTAACCCTAGTCAACCCTGGTCAAACCTCGAACTTCGACCTTTACTGGAAATTCCTGAAAAATGCTAAGTGTTCTAGTCGTTTTAGCCCTGTTGGTCGTATAAGCCTCTGGTCGTATGAGCACTATTAGTCGTATGAGCACTGCTGGGCTTTTCACTTAACACTTGGAATTATTAACTGGTCATACGACCACACTGTTGGTCGTATGACCACTGCTGGTCGTACCAACTCTGGACTTAGAAACATATTTGGATCATACGACCACTGTTGGTCGTATGAGCCCATACTTAGAAAATTTCCATATAATCATACGACCACTGTTGGTCGTATGAGTCCTGTGGGCCTCAGACTTAGAAAATTTCACATATTCATACGACCACTGTTGGTCGTATGAGTCCTATTAGACTCATCAATCACTTAGAAAAATTCATCACCTGGTCATACGACCACACCGTTGGTCGTATGTGTCCTATTGGGCTTATAACACTTAGAAAAATCCTGATCATACGACCACTGTTGGTCGTATGAGCACTGGTGGACACATCAACTTTTCTTATTTATTCTAAGTCCCAATTTCAGACATATTAACAACATATTCATGTGTCTAATTCATAATCCGAGTCCAAAACATCATCATGCCTAGTTCTAAACATATACACATAATTCTAGGCATAATCTAACATAAACATAAACATACACACATTCATATCATACGGGTATCAAACCCAAACTTTATAAAAATATATTTGCATGCATTTTCCAGCCCCAAATATTTAAAAACCAGTAAAAAGGGGTCTAGAACTCACCTTAGCTGCTCTTCAAGTTCAAACTCCCCTGCTCGAGCTTTTCCAAAGGACTTGAAAGCCTAGATGTGTCTAAAACACACAAACCCGAACACACATACACATAAGAACATGCATTTCTCGGTTTCTTAGCTCAAACACCACTTAAAAACACTAATTCTTACCTTGAATTAGATTTCTTCTTCTTTCTCTCTCTAAAAACCGAAACCTCTGCTGTTTCTCTTTCTAAAAAGACGAATGAGGGTGTTTGACAGGCCAAAATGGGCGGCCATACCTCTTTATTCACCAACTTTTATTTTCTTTTGTCCTTTTGGCACTTTTTACCCTTTAACTTTAAGTTGACTTCCGTTTCTTCCTTTCTCTTTCTATTTTATTCTTTTACTTCTTTAAAAGAAATTACGGGTGTTACAGTTTCTCTCCCCAAAAATAGTATAAAGTAAAAGTGGGGCTGTAAACTCACCTTGATTGCGTTGCAAAGAAATAATGTTCGCACGACGATTAGAATTTCAATTAACCTGTGTTTCGTTTAGTATGAACATAGCTAATGTTAGTTATCGTTTTACAAGTGTAAGAGTCGTATGGTTTTGTGTTACACAACTTTGTTACGGTGTTTATAATAATTTTAACGTAATTAAAGTTTTATAATAACGGATAAAGTTTAATGTAAAATGTAAATAATTCAATAATTATTTCAATTTTAACTAAATGTAGCATTTGGAATTATTAATTTAACCCTAATAAAAAGATCCATTTTATAAGAAATAACTAAATTAATTTTTGTTATATTGTTTTATAAATATTTAATTCAAAGATAAATTACAGAAAATATGTTTGAGGATTTAAAATTAAACAGAGGTTACAAAATGATGTTTATAATTTTTAGGAATTTTTCTGAAATTTTTAAATGCTTAAAAAGGGTTTAAAAAAATAAAGGAGGGTGTCGGGTCTCGAACCCGTGACCTCTTGGATTGTATGTGGTAGGGAACCGGTGAACCAAGGCCGTAGCCGCGATATTCCTTGGTTTCAATTGCTTTTAAACACACCCGAAAGCCTTCCCCAATCCACCAAGAACCCTAGGTTCGATCCGAGTCAAATTGATGCCCAAATCGATGTTGTTAACGATGGAAACCATAGGGCTTTTCTTCCTTAAGATTAAACGAGTATGTGGGTATGTTAAATTACCTGTTTAAGACCGATTCGATGAAGAAACCGTGAGTTGCAGGTCGCGGCTTAGTGAGGTGACCAAATCGTTATGTTTGCGTGTTTACAGACCAAATGAACTCAAAGGAAGTTTTAAATGTGTAATAGATCGTTAGTGCACCACCAATTCGATTATTATTATTGTTCAGTGGGTTTTTGATAGTGGGTGTCGGCCGAAAATTAGGTTCGGTGGATTAGGTATTAAATCACACTCCAATTTTTAAATTGAAGTTGGGTATTGGTTTGATTCTCGTTCTAGAAGTGTTCGGGACCGGTTTTTGAATTTAAAACGGCTTAAAAAATGGCCGTGCAAGGTGGCCGGAGCCGCGGCCGGCGGCCGGAATCCGGTAGCCGGAGAATCGGGGTGGGCGGGGGTTGGTTTGGTAACTTTTGAAATTTACATATTCGGCCCCTGTGGTTTTCAATTTATTATTTTATGTAATAAACTTCTTTTAGAGTTTGTAAAATGGCAAAAACACCCCTCCCAACTTTATTAATATTATTATTATTATTATTATTATTATTATTATTATTATTATTATTATTATTATTATTATTATTATATTATTATTATTATTATTATTATTATTATTGTTATTATTATTATTGTTATTATCCTTGCAAAATAGTAAGGTAATTTAATTCGCGATAAACGGACGAAGTATATTTTTAATAGTATTACCCGAAAAGAAAAAAAAATTTTCGGGTTGTCACATCATAAAACAGTACAAGGCTCTAGGTTTATTAAATACAGCACAACACAACTTATTGAGTCTTATTGACCTACTATCAATTATTAAATACAGCACAGCCAGCAATTGACCGAAAACCATCTTCCACTGCCATCCCAAATAGCCAGCAATTGACCCTCCTCCACTGCCATCCCAAATACAGCACAATTATTAAATACAGCACAGCCAACAATTAAATACAGCACAGCGAGCAAACATCACAATCATCACTGTTGACCGAAAACCCAATTCACTCTTATTGACCTACTATCAATTGAATCCTCAATCGACTCAACATCCTCGATCGTTCTTCAAACACCATCGAAGACTACCAATCGCCATTCCACCATCCGACAACCTCATCCCTATCGATTCCTTCATCACCGAGACCAATCATCATAAACATCTCCACCGAACCCCCAAAAGTCTGAATTTGTTGGTCGATTTGGTTCGACTGTTCAACAACCTTTTGGAGAAAGAGGAAGTGATGCAATCGTGCTACTGGAGAATCGTGATGGGGAGAATCGTGATGGGGATGAGGCGGAGCTCCGGCTCCGGCCGGACAACACTTGGAACGCTGCCGTGTATCAATCGGAACTGACATCATTCACGATCCAATCATACTCTTTCTCGATGAACCGACATCAGGCCTCGATTCCACCAGTGCGTACATGGTGGTGAAGGTGCTGCAACGCATCGCACAAACTGGAAGCATCGTGGTTATGTCCGTACACCAGCCAAGCTATCGTCTTCTCGGTTTACTCGACCGGATCAATCGATTGAAGCCCTAATCGATCGGATGTGATGGTGGGAGATGGTTGGGGGAGATGGTGGTTGGTTACAGATTGTGCTGCATTTTGATAAAATACAAACGGGACTAATAAGTGTGTTTTAGGACCATAATGCCCTTTAACCCTAATTTTAAGAGTGCCACATGTCATGTTCTTATTCCTTCTTAGTATACTTAGGCAAAAATTATTTTATTAGAACCTCTACCTTAAATTAACATTTAAGATTATTAATAAGTGTTATCTTATATGAATACTTAACTATATACGTACTAATACTTTATAATAATAATAATAATAAAAATAAAAATAATAATAATAATAATAATAATAATAATAATAATAATAATAAATAATAATAATAATAATAATAATAAAATTTATAAATAAGTAGTATCTAATTTGAATACTTAAATATTTAAGTATCAAATATTTTTATACTAATGATAATAATAATATATATCTATTTTATCTATACTATTATATAAAACGTATGAGCATGACACACTTGTAATATACTAGTTTCTAATTTTCTCATATTTAATAAATTTCTCCTAATTAATACATTATTTAACATATACTTATTTTAATACTTTCTTATTTATAATACTTTAAATTAGTATTAAAATATATACCTTTATTATTTTATTATTATAACTTAATACTATTTTATTTAAGTATTTTTAAACACTTAAGTATATAACTACTAAATATTTATATAGTTATGATGATGATGATAATAATAATAATAATAATAATAATAGTAATAGTAATAGTAATAATAATAATCATACCCAAATATATTTATATTTAATACAGGTCGGAAAAAAAGACTCGATAACACCCGACATATCACTATATATAACAAATAGAAAAAATTATGAGTAGTGAAGATAAAGTTTTTCTCAATGTCATCACAATAATATTTTTTTTCCTCCAAACTATTAAAAACCTATTTTCTTTTTTTTATAAGTTTACATTTAAACCTTTAAGGATTTTTAAAATTAAACACAACAATTTTCTCTTTCTTTATTTTTTTCAAATTGATACCTACTTATTTTGTTTTTTTAAAATTTTTATACATAAGCATTTAAATTATGTCAAATTTACACTTAATAACCTAAACTTTTTTAAAATTTTATATTAAACCTTCGGGTTAGGTTAAATTTATATTTACTCACCTGAACTTTTTTTAAATATTATACTTAGGCATTCGAGTTATGCCAAGTTTACATTTAATCACCTGAACTTAGTTTTTTTCTATTACACTTTTATCAGTGTTCCGTACGTAAATTTTTCGACTGGTTAATACTAACGTATAAATTATCAGATTTAATCTTTTAACTTTTATAACCCCAAAAACAATCATTATGACATTCTTGTATATACTAAAACCGTACCGCGGTGAAGCGCGTGTCTAATACGCTAGTACTACTATATAAAGCATAAACATGGGACACAAATGTAATTTTTAAAAAATTAAGACACCTAATACAAACTCTTAAACATTAGGTACAAGTATTCTGTGTGATATTCCTATTTTGCCCATCATTTAATAAAGTTATTCTAACTAATACATTAAATAATTCATATTATTAATACATTATTTAATAATATAAGGTTATTTAACTCCTAACATTATATATTTTACCATTTATAATACTTTAAAGTAACATTTAAATTCTCATTTGAATACTTAACTATATACGTAGTAATACTTTTATAATAACAATAATAATAATAATAATAATAATAATAGAAATAGTAATTATTATAGTTATTATTATTTTATAATAAAATTTATAAATATATTATTTAATACTTAACTATATAATTAGTAAATATTTTTATACTTATGATGATAATAATAATCAATATCTATATTATTTATACTATTATATAAATTATTTGTGGCTAACACACTTGTCATACTACTCAAAATTTAATACACCTAATATATTTTTTAAACATAAGATACAACTGTTATATATAATAGTTTTTAATTTACCCATATTTAATAATTTTTTCCTAATTAATATGTTATTTAATATATTTAATTTAAGTATTATCTTTTTTAAAATACTTTAATATATGAAATACATACATTTATTTTTTATATTTTTATAACTTAATACTATTTGATTTAAGTATTATTTTATTTTTTTATTTAAGTATATAATCACTAAATAATTGTATAATTATAATAATAATACCCAAATATATCAGTGTTTAAGATGTGTCGGAGAAAAGACTAGATACAACCCATCACATCAATATATATAACAAACAGAAATGATTATAAGAAGTGTAGGTTAAAGTTTTTACTGAACGTCATGACAATAATTTTTTTCTTCACACTAATAAAAAACTTACTTTGTTTTTTCTTATAATTTTATATTTAAACCCTTTAAGAATTTTTCAAAACTAATCACAACACTTTCTCTCTATCTTTTTTTTTCAAAATTACTGCCTGCTCATTTTGTTTTTTTATTTTATACTTAATTTTTCGAGTTATGTCAAATTTACAGTTAATCATCATAACTTTTTTTTTTAATTTTATACATAAGTCTTCAAGTTATATAGAATTTATATTTATTGACTTTTTGTTGAAGTTTTATATATAAGCCTTCAAGTTATGTCAAAATTTTCTTTTAACCAATTTATAATATAGCTTGTTAATTATAATAAAGTTATTATATATTCATTTGTTATTTTCTTATCTGTTTTGAGGTATATAGTTTTCTTAGTTTTTTTGTTACATTAATATCAGTGTTTCATACGTGGTTTTTTCCAGGTGGTTAGTAATAACATATAGATCATCAGATTTTATAACATAAAAAACTATCATTACGACACTCACGTATACATTAAACCATACTGCAGCAAAGCGCGGGTCTAATCCGCTAGTATAAGATATGTTGTGGGTGTTTACGGTTCCCATTCGGGTTGAACAAACACTTAGTACATTATGAATCAAACTTTCTTACTAAAAGAATGGATTAGTCTATACACATCACCCTCTATTACTTGTTATATATTTTTCTTAAGAAACAATTTCAAAACTTTTATATTTTATCCTGGAAAAAATATTTAGTTTACAAAATGGTTATTTTCTTTTTTCCTTAAATAAGCTTCAAAAACACTTTTATATAACAATATAAAAAATTATTTAAAAATAAACTATTTCTATAAATATTTAATATAACAATTTCTAAAAAAATTCTTTAAAAGTTTTTTTATTGGAAATAGACCTAAATGAACCTAAATCAACCAATTAAACTTATTTATTTGGTTATCCAGTTAAACCTGTTAAACCGTTTATTATTCGATTTATATTAATAACCAAACCGAATAAGCAAAGTTTGTGTAACCGTTAACTAAAGTGAAAAACGAATTTACGATTTGATTTGATTCGACTTTTACGGTTATGGATACGATTCGGTTTTTGATTTTTGGTTATTTTCTGTTTTGGATTTTTTTGAACACTCATGAGCACTACAATTAAAAATATAAAAGACTAAAAAAATAAAGACTAAAAGTAATAAATAGATAAAACTTTAGAAAAATTAGTTTAACAATATGGTATATAAAACAACGTAAGCACAAAAATTATTAATTTTTATAAATTGAAGAGTGAAGTATAACCAGTAAAATAATTTAAAGGAATACATATAAAATCACCGTATTACTTTCATATGCGGCAGGTGTTAAGATACTTTAATGTAATGCTCTAATGAAGGGACTATGCAATATGTATTTAGGGTTGGACGGGGCCCCCACTTAATTACAAAAGAGTCAATTTGTATAATGATTAAATTGATTAAGGAGTCCCACTTTTTTTCCATCCAGGGTCTCAAAGTCTTCAATAAATTATTAAATTTTAATAGATTCTTTATGTTAAGTTTGAATCTTTATAATTGAATTATTCATAATTATCAATAAATTCAGTTATATTCTAAATATACATATATCAAAATCCTAGCAACGAATTTATAATTAATTCTATAAAATTTTAGTTTGTTTTCTAAAGAAAACTGTTTGTATATCGATTATTAAAATTTGATAAATGTTTGGATCTTTAGATCATGTATATTTATAGAATAGAACTTGCATATTCAATCATATATATTGAACGAACAGATGTAAATTTTGATAAATGTTTGGATCTTTAAATGATGTTAGTATATATATATATCAATTATCATGTTACTCTTTTCCATGAAGTATTGTTTATAGAATTGAAATTGCATATATTCAATCAGGTATCTTATGCTAGGGGTTTATTCTTATCATTTGTATTTGTTCAAATTGTATGACATGTATTTAGTAATAATAGTTGTTTATTGTCGGTGATTATAAAATTAAGAAGCGAATTAGTCCATTTGTATCAACTTGGTCGAGACTTATGAAGTTAGACACTTTGACATCTCAAACAGTCGTGCGGTTGGTTTTTTATTGCCAGTTGCCTATATAGTTACCAATTGTGGTGTCATAATCCGTGAAATTTAATACAAAGTGATGGAAATTTTCGGATCTGATTCATTTTGATCAATCTTACGTGAACCTAAGTTTTGTGTGATTTGAAAGATTCTAATTGAACCACCGAATTATTTCAATCTGAAAGTGTATCATTCTTAGATATTCAGTGTTTGATTACAAATCTCCTATAGGTAATTAGTTGTAAGACCATGTTTTCAGGCCACCTCACAGTTAGGTTTTAAATATCATAAGCATATAATTCTTAAACTTTAAACATTCAATAAACTAGCAGCAAAATCAAACCGTCTTTACAAATGACTATCATCTATTACAATCATCAAAGACCTACCTATCAAACTATCAACTATTAGTATGTCAGTCTGCATGTAGCCAGGTTACTTCAAATTCATGCCAACCTGTCATTCTTTATTCCATCATCGTTTACCTGTCAATTTAATATGCATACAAAAGTAAATGTCATTGAATGAGTTCTAGTTTTCTTAAAACTTTAAAGAACTCCTGGCATATTAGTTGTTTGAAAACTTTTCACTTTACTTTCTTAAAACATTAGAGTTTTGTATCATTACATTAATCTATCCTTTCATGCATTATTATACCGTACCATACTTTATACTTTTCGTTTACTTTATCTTTTCATTTTAGATTTAATTTAGCACAAGTACTAAGCTTCTATCATGGTGAGCATACACAATGTATAACTCTTATCTAAAAGTAAAATGCATAAGACAAAGATTCTCTAGGTGTATATGTCACACCCTCATTTTCCATGTACGGGGTTTTACCCTCAGGCGTGTGACACAACCAGGATCTCAGATAAGCATCAGTTACAGCAAATGACTCGATAATTACAAATCATATAAGTTGCTTAATTTTAATGAAATAAACCAAATATATTTAAGTAGTGCGGAAGCGAAAACATGAAAACATTTAATAATAGTTTTGGAACACGCAAACACGCGTCCAATCCAATTCATGTAAAGTAAATGCAAATTAAATCCTGAAAACAGTTTGAGATGAACGCGGAATGACATGCAGTGGATGCTGTGCTCCTAGACGTGCCACATCAATGTCCTGAGAGAAAACATGCAAAAATCTCAGTACAAGACTGGTGAGTTCACAGGTTTATCAGAAAACAGTAATTATCAGTAATGAAGTTCCCGGATTATATAATCCGTCAAGTATGTAATTTCCGGATTATGTAATCCGCCAAGTATGTAATTTCCCGGATTTAGTAATCCGATAAGTATAATGAAATCCCCGGATTTATTAATCCGATAAGTATAATGAAATCCCCGGATTTATTAATCCGATAAGTATAATGAAATCCCCGGATTTTTTTAATCCGATAAGTATAATGAAATCCCCGGATCTATTAATCCGATAAGTATAATGAAATTCCCGGATTTATTAATCCGTCAAGTATAATGAAATCTCCGGATTTATTAATCCGTCAAGTATAATGAAATTCCCGGATTTATTAATCCGTCAAGTATAATGAAATCCCCGGATTTATTAATCCGTCAAGTATAATGAAATTCCCGGATTATTAATCCGTCAAGTATAATGAAATTCCCTGATTTATTAATCCGTCAAGTATAATGAAATTCCCGGATTAGTAATTAGAGCATATAATGGGTAGCTAGTCCATAATGATCACTATGTGTATGAAGGCGCGGCCGAACTGACATGTAATCAAATAATAAACCAGGCCCGGATGTGGATCACACCACAACACTTGTAATGGGTAGCTAGTCCATAGGAAGACTACCATCGCACAATCACGTTTTGATGATAGCTCAAAATGAAAGTCGATAGATAAGGAATAAATGATTCCATATAGCTAGGTCAAATGAGGATAAAGGGAGATAAATCAATTTAAGAAGTTAAGTGCTCCAAGCTTAGAATAAAAATCAACCTAAAGCGATTGGGTCTCCTTTCAGATTCAGAGATCATACTTTGGTTTGATAGGTCGAATCACCTTCTCCTGACGGACTATCTTGGTTTCCTTCTTCGATAACCAATTCATACGGTATTAAGTCTATATCAAGGTCATGATCTTCGTGTATTTTTGTGTAACCTCTAATCATTACCATTGGTCATTTTAACAGAATAAATAATTTCTAAACAACTAGGGTTAATGCTAAGTTAAAGAATAATTCCAGAAGAATCCAAGCTTGTTATCAACCCTGGTATCAAATAGATGTGTAACTATTGATGATAAGCGACATTTAGTCTTGTCGAATGTGGCTTGCTTCAGTCGTAAATGTATGACAGCTTGATGTATTACTTTGACTTATATGACCTATATTTCCATAATTTAACTGTTCTTACTTTCTAGCTATAGCCATTTCCTAATTCTGATTGTTTCTAACTTGTCCTGGGGTCCTAATCGACTTAGGGCACACTTATGGTAATGGTTGGAACTCCAACCTTCTTTCTACTACTCACTAGAGTTTCCCAGTGTCCTTCCTAATTCTACTTGGTCTAATGTCATAAGGTATGACATCAGCTTTGTCAATTCAGGGAGTTCGTTAGTATAAAGAGCACGACCTAACACTACTATTGCACGATTTTAAAATTACCATTCTAACTTTTGCATTTTATTCCTTAGGTAATGGTACTCAATCATCAAGGCTTTGAACTTATCTTAAGTCATTTGCATCAATTGAACTTATCCTGTTTGGACTTATCTTAACTTAGCTTGAACCTGGGTGTTCCACCAGGTTAGTGCCTTGCCCCGTAGTGAACACGTGGCATACCTGATTCATCAAATCCATGAAGACAGCTGGTGCGTTGGTCAACCGGAACGGCATGACCAAGAACTCTTAGTGTTCATATCGAGTTCTAAACAATATTTTTGGTATGTCATCTTTACGAACCCTCAATTGATGATAGCCCGATCAAAGATCGATCTTTGAGGAGTACATTGATCCCTGCAACTGGTCGAAAAGATCGTCGATCCTGGGAAGGAGGTATCGGTTCTTAACAGTCAAATTGTTTAATTCCCGATAATCTTGTCAAGTACAGAGTGTTATCCATGATTTGAGTATCAAGGATATGGTTATTAACGAATAGTTAATTAACCGGAGTTTGTACAAAGGAAACGATTGAGAAGGAATTCACTTGATCAAGGAGCGATCGAAGGAATCTATGTACAATAATCTAAAATCCGATGAAGTAGTATTATTAGAGTATGTCGCGTCTCTTGTCTACTGATGTCGTATTAGCCGGCGTTTTTGTCTTTCTAGACTAAATCCAACAAGTTGTGAATAAGGGCGCATATAGCAAATGCGACATCGACAGACGTATGGAATAAAAGTTGGGTTAACAACATAAGTCCTTAAGAGAGTTCTTATAAAGCCCTTATTAATCCAAAATATAAGTCAATCAAATAATGATAGGGTGTGATTATCGAGGGTCTTCTCAAAGTACTAATATGTGATGTAATACCCACAACGTTCTTAAATAAGTATACCATAGATAGTTTGTAGGACAGGCTATGTACTCATAACTAATAATGCACTTAAAGTATTCAATCAGTTCCTTAGGAATGTCTCTTAGAAGATAAAATTAATGTCATGATTGGAAATATCATGAAGGCTCTAAGTAGGACAGGACTTAAGTAATAGCAAGTGTTAGTAATGTTTTGTTACCCTTAACAAGGACTTACTAGAATTATGATCCTAGCACCCTAGGGTATAGAATAGAAAACTTGTAATACTCATGATCGTTACTTCTCCCGCGTCCATGTCCTCTTCCAGACATTCTTTAAATTACCAAATATCAAAAGCTATCAGTCGTATGAAAATAGACCTTTTGTCTTAAAATGAAAAGGAAGAGAAATTCAAGGATTTAAAGAAATAGACAAGCTAGAGAGTCAGTCCGAATCCGTGGGATTAACACAAATGTCATGGTTTGAATTTCGTCCAAATTCAAGGTAAAGGTGAGCATTCCTACAAGTAGAACTGATAGATAGTTAGTGGCTATTTTCTATGAAGACCGAGACTTTCTTGCTCAAGGTGTAGGATTGATGACTTATACTGACTACAATGTTATCACCCGACCAGATTCACCGGACTTAGCATGCACGACAAATGACAATTACGTGTGCACCCGTAATGGTAATTTGCTTTGCATGATCACCCGGTTCCTCCTATCAGGCTAACATATTTTGTCAAGTACAGTGGTCATCAATGATAGAAGTACCAAGTATGTATGTATTATATTGGGGTCGATCAATCAAAGTATACGTAAGGATCAGTAAAGTTTGGGAATCATTGACACGCCAAGGTAATTCGACCCATTTGCCTTAAAGACCTGTGTATTGACCATAGTTTATCACTCATCCCAGAAATCCCCAGGTAAGCATACCAGGTCTCGCAATGAGATTTATGCGATATGCTTGCCTTAGCCCGAGGACCTTTTGCCAGGAAATCCAGAATACAGGTGTCTATGCGTCACACAAATCATGAAGCACATTCAGGCGATGTCAAATGCACACAAACTCTCCCGTGACTCACAGCAACTCGGAGTCACCATCCCGGTAGCCATATGCTTACAGGGATATGTTAAAGCAAAAAGTTCTTAGGCAACCAGTTTAGTAGGCATAACTTAGTAATCTATGTGTGTGTAACTAATGCAAATCCAGCTATAGCTTAAAATACGATGCAGATGAGATGCAAAGTTCATTTTAGTTCGCTATAACTAATACTCTGATACAAATCTGTCACACCCTCATTTTCCACGTACGGGGTTTTACCGTCAGGCGTGTGACACAACCAGGATCTCAGATAAGCATCAGTTACACCAAACGACTCGATAATTACAAATCATATAAGTTGCTTAATTTTAATGAAATAAACCAAATATATTTAAGTAGTGCGGAAGCGAAAACATGAAAACATTTAACAATAGTTTTGGAACACGCAAACACGCGTCCAATCCAATTTATGTAAAGTAAATGCAAATTAAATCCTGAAAACAGTTTGAGATGAACACGGAATGACATGCAGTGGATGCTGTGCTCCTAGACGTGCCACATCAATGTCCTGAGAGAAAACATGCAAAAATCTCAGTACAAGACTGGTGAATTCACAGGTTTATTAGAAAACAGTAATTATCAGTAATGAAGTTCCCGGATTATGTAATCCGTCAAGTATGTAATTCCCGGATTATGTAATCCGTCAAGTATGTAATTTCCCGGATTTAGTAACCCGATAAGTATAATGAAATCCCCGGATTTATTAATCCGATAAGTATAATGAAATCCCCGGATTTATTAATCCGATAAGTATAATGAAATCCCCGGATTTATTAATCCGATAAGTATAATGAAATCCCCGAATTTTTTTAATCCGATAAGTATAATGAAATTCCCGGATTTATTAATCCGATAAGTATAATGAAATCCCCGGATTTATTAGTCCGTCAAGTATAATGAAATTCCCGGATTTATTAATCCGTCAAGTATAATGAAATCCCCGGATTTATTAATCCGTCAAGTATAATGAAATCCCCGGATTTATTAATCCGTCAAGTATAATGAAATTCCCGGATTTATTAATCCATCAAGTATAATGAAATTCCCTGATTTATTAATCCGTCAAGTATAATAAAATTCCCGGATTAGTAATTAGAGCATATAATGAGTAGCTAGTCCATAATGATCACTATGTGTATGAAGGCGCGGCCGAACTGACATGTAATCAAATAATAAACCAGGCCCGAATGTGGATCACACCACAACACTTGTAATTAGGCTAACCGTTCACCCGTTTGACGAACGTTGTGCTAGCGCGACTAGCCCGGGTGGGTATGTCAATCCCAGTAGTACTACTAACAATTACCTCGTTAAGTCCATATTAATGGTCCGTTGGGCAAGTATACACCATAGTATCAAGTATATGCAGTATTACAAAAATCCAATGTAATGTAACTTTTATGAAAACAACATGTTTCTCTCCCCCAAAAGAGTATATAAGTAAAAGTGGGGCTGTAAACTCACCTTGAATTGAAGTTATGAATAAAAGTTTCACAGAATAAGGCAATACACGATCAAGCTCGAGCAATACCTATTACGGATTGTAACTAAGTCTTTGAAATGTATTCAATGCGAATAGATATATTTGGTTGAATTTGGATCGGTTCGGTTTGACGCAAACGATTTGATATATATATATATGTTTGAGTTTAATTATAAACTAGGGTTCAACATCTGACAATGTTTAAATATATTATGTATATATTCTTTGTAATCTTTCGAAATAAATATTATTACGATAACGTATTATCCGGTAATTATTTATTAATCTAAACGTTCGTTACCGTATTGATGAAATTATAGGATATATAATTCCTTTGATTTTCATGGTTATAGTTAAACACGATCTAGTGTCTATTTTTATGAAAATAGTTATTGGTAATATTTATAAATATTAATTTATAAATATTATTACGGTTTTTTTTTTAAATAAAATAAATTTACAGAAATAACTTTGTGAGATTTAAAATAAGAGATGTTTATGAAATTTATTTTTATAATTTTTAGTAATTTTTGTATAATTTTTAGAGGCTTTAAAAAGGTTTTTAAAAAAAATGGCAGAGGCTCGGGTTCGAACCCGGGACCTCTAACCCAAAATCCCACGCACCAACCACTGAACCAAGGCACATGGCCGCGACAGAACTGCGCCCCATTTCTTTTTAAGCCATAATCCCCAGTTTCCCCCAAATTCGTATAAACCCTAGATCAAGATCGATCAAATTGAATCCTGATTCGAAGTTGATACTCAAATTAATGTTAGGGCTTTTATTCCTTATGTAAAAACGAATAGATTGAAGTGTTTAATTACCTGTTTTGGTTTGGTTTGATGCTAAGAACAATGAAGAACAAGCCGCGATATAACCCGCAATCGAATGATGATCAAACGATGATGAAAACCAAATTGCTTGCACAGGAAGCTTCGAATTAGGCTTATAATCAAAAGCCCTATGTTAATTGTAGAATAAAATGCTCGGATGATGTTGTTCGAGTATGGTGCAGGTTACGGTCGAAGGTGGTGATCAATGGAGGTTTTAATTTCGTTTCAGATGCGATTGAAGGTTGAATTCGATTAGGAACTGATATATGGTATTATATACACGATTAATTGGATTATTATAGTTGTTAGTGGCGATTGTGGATCGTTTGTTTGGCCGACAATGTGGATGGTCGGTTTTAGTGGTTTTCGCACTCATTTTATTCAATTGAAAGATGACTCATGTTCGACTCCACCACAAAATTGTGTCGGGTACTTTAGTTAGGTCCAAACCGTGTTTGTTTGGGTGTTGGGGATTTCGCCGGAAGCTCGCCGGCGACATTGATCGGAGACAGAACAGGGGCGACGGGCGGGGGACTGGGTTTAAAAGAGAATTTACACATTTGGCCCCTGGGGTTTTGCATTATTATCATTTTATGTCAAAAATCTTCAAAACAAGTTTTGTATATTATATTTTATCCCCCTAAACTTTTATAAAACAATATTATATTATTCTTATTATTATTATTATTATTATTATTATTATTATTATTATTATTATTATTATTATCCTTGCAAAATAATAATGTAAATTAATTCGCGATAAACGAAGGAAGTTAATTGTGTTAACCGAAAAAAAAAAAAAATTGGGTTGTCACAGTATACACATGCCACACTCCCTAACAGGGGTAAACAAGCACCAGGCAGAGCTCCTATCGTTAGAGTATGAATGATACGCCTCTTGTACATTGAGTCACACAAGATGCAACTTCTATCGAGTGTATGCATGACACAACTCCCATCAAGTGAGCAATGCACAAGGCAAAGCTCCTATCAGAGTAAAAATGCACAAGGCAAGGATTCTCTTGGGTGAGAATACAACAAATACAAACTCCTATCGATGTTTGCAATACTTTCTGTAAATCGGGCCTGTTTACTTTCTTTAATTAATATTATCTTTCATACTTTCTTTGCATTATTATCATAACAGTAATTAGTCATTCATACTTTATCATAACCATGGTTATACTTTTACTATTACGTATAGTCATTCATCATTACTTTTCTTAGATAATACATGTCTAAGATTCTTTGCATAAAGTCTAGCTCATCAGTATTACACCTTTCCTTACTATACCATACATCATCATACAATAGCATACATAAACAACACATTCAAACTATATCACAAGGTTATAATAGAAACAATGCGGGTAACAGGGATGGACTAATATGGGTGACAAAAGAAATACGGGTAATAGTGTTTCATAGATTATTGCAGGTGAGGTAAAACTAATGCGGGTGGACTAATACGGGAGAACTACTTGTTCATCCGCATTTGGTCACTTGGGCTTAATAGGTGCGGCTAGTACAAATGCGGACTACAGTCCAGCAATTGCGGCTGACTGATCAACTAATGTGGGTGTCCTATATGTTCATCCATATTAGTTTTACTTGGGGGTAATTTCTGAGAAATACGACCATTGTAACAAATGAGGGTAATAGTGATGACTAATGCGAGTCAATTACTCGATCATCCTTATTTGTACACTTGGGACATTCTGAGGCAACTATTAACAAGTGCGAGTAACATATCATGCCCACATTTGAGGACAAATACGAACAACAGTAACACATACATTCGCATAAAAAATGCGGCTCAACTACACATATCCGCATTTATACACTTAATGAATAAGATACAAATACGGATTACCAATTAGCTAGTGCGGGTGTTGATGAAGCATCCGCATTAACTACTATACTTAATGTATCATCATGCATACTTTTAGATTTTGTGAAAACCCACTGTTCATCCATCAACTTTCTTTAAATCATCAAAATGATAACTGCCATACTATAAAACGTTTAATTTTTAACAAATCATTCTTAGTATGCATACTTGCCCTGAAATACATGGAAACACATAAAAGTGTGGATCTAGAACTCTCCTTAACAAGAAGAACTCGATAAAAATCCTAACCTGAGAGGTATCAACCGAGATCTACATAAACACACATCAAGGTGATAACTTTAAAGATCAAATCGATGCTAAAACACCCAAATAGCATAGATCTAGCTTAGATCTAGCATTCCATATGTGAAAGTCCGTACCTTTACTCAAATCTTTAACTTTCTCTCTATATAATGCAACTTTCTCTTTCTAACGGTCCTCTTTGCAAGAAGGTTTGCATGGAGATGTTACATCTTCTTTTATGGGAAGGGTTTTAGAATGACAACTTTCATTTGACCACCTTTAGTCCGTCACTTCTTCATTTCTTTTATTCTCTTCGGTTATATATACAATAAAATAAAAATAAAAAAGAGACATTAGATCAGTAAAGTTCGTTAAAGAAAATAGTTACTATTGGTGATACTCCGTCGACTTACATGGCGCAGGTAATGTGTTTGATAATAGACTACCAACAGAGATTATCAAGAGATCACCCATAGGAGAATCATTATTGGATTATAAACTAATCATAGTGAATTGTTAAAATGGTAGTTGCAATGACATAATACCAACTTTGTCGATAACTAATTTACTTCAATAGAAAAAAATTATAAAAAAGTATTTTTCTTTTGTATAAATATAAATATTTAAATTTTCAATAAACAGCTATATGATGAATGAAACCAGAAAAATCTTATTATAATAGAAATTAAATACAAATATATTTATATAAAATAAAATTTTAGCCGAGTAAGGGAAGGGTCGAGGGGTAGTGTTGTTCCTTACTGTATTTTGGCGTGCAATTATTATATGGTCGATCTGCGTAGGTGCATCATCATCTAGCTTCATGTTGCATCCATAGCGACTCTACCTCTACATGCCCACATGGGGGGAGATTCACTAGGGCCAACCCCCCCCCCCCCCCCCCTTCATCAGTGGTGTTAATTTTAGGTGTGATAGTGTTAATTTCTTATTCAATAGTTTAAAATTATATATATACATTGAGTTCGCCCCTATAAAAATTTAGTTTCGTCCTTGGCCCCTCTATAAACTACAACTAGTTCAAGCTCTGCCACTTCATGCCCACTTGCACACTTTGTGTTTTTTCACCGATTCTAGTTTTTTAAGACAGTAATTAGCTTCATGAATTCAACAATGATTGGATTTTTGTTAACAACTAGTTTTATTCCCTGTGCGCGTTGCGGAGGGTTGTTTTATTACCTTCGTTATTTTTTTAGTTTACAAAAGGTTGGGTGTTTTCATAATTTTTTTCAGATAGTGATCAAAAGGAAGATATTGTTTAGTAGCCTTGCTGCATAGGGGGTTGTTGGGTAAGCGGGTAGATGTGCTGCATATTGGTTGTTGTTTTAACGTTGGTTGCTTAAATTAGAAGTATCAAGATGTGATGTTATTAAAAGCAAAGTGTCTTCCACATACTTTATAAATGTTATTTACTAAGCAAGATAGAATTTGAGAGTAGAACCCGCAAATTATTTTATAATCTATTAAACGATTTAGGCTACAACACTATGATTCATGTACAAACCAAAAGCCAAAGAGAAGGTTTAAATTATCTTATAAATAGACATTAAACTTGTCATTGGAAGAGCAGGTTTAAATGATCACGTACATTGACATTAAGAATAAAGTAATTCACTTTAAATGATTTTAGAAGAGGACTATATATGAAGTATATATTAAATCAGTAACATTTAATACACTCATAATATATTAGAAAAAATATAAAGTTTTTCAGGCTAACATAACCCGACCCATATACGCACACACATAAATTGTTTGTTGAAAGTATAATTATCTTAATCCAAATATAGGTATGTCTCTAAGTATAAGTTAAACTATGGGTCATTAATGTAAGTAGTAGAAAGTAAACTTAGTATCTAGTATGTAAAGTGTATATATGTTTAAGGGTTTAGGATGTCAAATGTAAAGTTGTTAACTATCATGTATGGTATATATATATATATGTGTGTGTATCAAGAGTGTGTAAACATTGTATCATCATCAAACATTCATATCAATCATACGTATATTGTTTGTTCAAGTTTCTCTCAAGTATCATATCATATTCAATCATCAATCAAAGAGCTTAATCAATCCTAAAGGGCCAACAATTGATATCAGAGCCTAATGCTCGAATCTAATCAGTGACTTGTTCTTGAAACTGCAATCAGAAAACCAAAATCGTTTCAGAAGACCCAAAACGATTCAGAGAACAACAAATCGATCAGGATAATCGATTCCTTGTTGTTAAATCGATTCAGGAGCAAATCGATTCATACAAATCGTTTCAGAAGGGTTAAAACGATTCCGATAACAACAAATCGATCCGATAATCGATTCAGCGTTGTTAAAATTGATTCAGTGATAAATCAATTCAGACCGATTGCAGAATACAAGAACAAATCAAATCGAAGAAGCAACAAATCGATCAGATAATCGATTCCGCGTTGTGATTTTGATTTCAGTGTGAACGAATCAAAGAAGAAAAAATCGATTCCGTTTTAAATCGATTCAGAAGAAGAAAAAATCGATTCTGTTAAATCGATTCAGAAAGAGAGACAACACCAAATCGATTCCGTTAAATCGATTCAGCGGTGTAAAAAATCGATAAGTGCCAAATTGATTCAGAACAAGAAAGTTTTCAAATCGATTTCATAGAAACCTAAAGTCGATTAAGACAAATTTGATTCAGAAAAATCGAATTCAGAGAGTGAAGAAAGAAAAACATATCGGTTGTGTTGTGGTTGGAAAAGAGAAAGACATCTTTGCCGCCAATTGAGTGAAAGTCTCCCGATTGATTTTTAGAACACAGAGACACAGAAAGTTGAAGGCCGATCGAAGGGTTTTGCCATCACCACGTTCCCGTGAACGATCGAAGAGAAGAAAGTGGTTCGATGCACTCCTGGTGTTCGCAAATCTCAGGCAAGAAGAAAAGGGGACTTTGCCCTAACCCGGTGTTCGCAAGTCTTAGGCAAAGAAGAAAAGGGATTTTTCCCTAATTGCATTGATCGTAAGTTTCAGGGAAAAGAAAGAGGGATATTTGCCCTAATTTGAGTTTTGGTCATAAGTTTAAAAGGAAAAGAAAAGACTTTAAGAAAGTCAACAAATAAAGGCATTTGAATTACCAAGTTATCATGAACAAACAAAAAAGGGAAGGGATTCTTTTTGGAAATTTGTCCTCTTTGTTTATTTATCCAAAGCCAAAGCCAAAAAGAAAAAGTGTAGACTTCAAAGGAGTAAAAATTTGTGAGCAAGAAAGTTAGAATTTGAAAATCAAGTTTGTTAGTAGAAAACCAAAGTCAAGATGACAGAAGAATCGTCGACAGGAACCAACAAAAACGCAATGGTAATACATAAAGATTCATTTTCTCAATTCCAATGTCCCGTTTTGAAATCGACAAACTACAGTATATGGTCAATTCGCATGAAAACCATACTCAAGGCAAATGGATTATGGGAAATGATAGAACCTAGTGCTAATACGCAACCCGATGAAAAGAAGAATATGACGGAAATTGCATATATATTCCAAGCACTACCCGAAGATATGACATTACAAGTTGCAAATTATGAAAGTGCAAAAGAAATTTGGGATGCACTTAAGACAAGACATGTAGGTGTGGATCGAGTACAAAAAGCACGTCTTCAAACACTTAAAACTGAATTTGAGTTACTAAGGATGAAAGAAGAAGACACTATTGATTCATTCACCTCAAAGCTTAATAGTATCGTGACTAGAGCAAGTGGTCTGGGATCAACATTTGATCAACCAACTTTAGTACGAAAACTCCTAAGCTCTGTACCTAAAAGGTTTTTCCAAATCGTAGCAACTATTGAACAGTTTGTTGATTTAGAAGCAACAACACTAGATGAAATAATGGAAGACTAAAAGCATTTGAGGAAAGAACAAATCTATTGAATGAAGGTCAAGTGGACAATCAAGAAAAGCTTTTGTTCACCCGTCAAGAAAACAAGTCAAGTCGTGGAAGAGGTAGTTATCATTCATCACGTGATCGAGGCCGTGATAGATTTAAACAAGAAGAAAGAGGAGAAACTATGTCACATGAAAACTCTAAAAGAAATGATGATAACTATGAAGTAAGGAAAAGATATCCAAGGAACCAAAACAAATCCGCATTTGATAAAAGTAAGATAAGATGTTATAATTGCAGTGATCAAGGACACTATGCAGTAGAATGTCCTAAACCAAAACATAAAGAAGAAGAATCACATCTCATAATGGAAGATGAAGATCCGGTTCTCTTATTAACACAAGTTGAAGAAGATAATAATAAAAAGGAATGTGAAGACAAAGGAAAGCTTATTCGTGTTAAAGAGAAAGTTCAAGAGATCAAAGAAGAAGATGTTGAAGACATGGATTAAGAAATTAGGGGGAAATGTTGAAAGTATAATTATCTTAATCCAAATATAGGTATGTCTCTAAGTATAAGTTAAACTATGGGTCATTAATGTAAGTAGTAGAAAGTAAACTTAGTATCTAGTATGTAAAGTGTATGTATGTTTAAGGGTTTAGGATGTCAAATGTAAAGTTGTTAACTATCATGTAGGGTATATATATATGTGTGTGTCAAGAGTGTGTAAACATTATATCATCATCAAAAATTCATATCAATCATACGTATATTGTTTGTTCAAGTTTCTCTCAAGTATCATATCATATTCAATCATCAATCAAAGAGCCTAATCGATCCTAAAGGGCCAACACTGTTTGACCTGTTACCTAATATGTGATTTTTTCACCTCTAAATGAACTACTATTTTATCTGATTACATATAATATGCAACTTTATATAACTATACTAAAATTGTATAGTTGCATTGAAGCTGAGATTTTATTTCTCTTTGCCCGGTTGATTTTCTATTTCTTTTCCTCATTCACATATTCCTTCCTCATTCACATATTCCTTCCTCCAAATGAAGTGCTACATATTAAGCATCATTGTGATGAAATTGATCCTTCGATGGATGGCTAGCATACAAAAGAATTGGTATCTGATGAGTAGCCATGAAAACCGCTTGTTAGTTGTTTAGAATGAGGCCAACAAAGGATATAGCATACTTAATGATGTTATATCATAGCTTTCATTGCGCCATTTACTTCATCATTTACTTTAAAACTAAGAAATAAACTGTTTTTCAACTATAAGTTGTTCATTCCCCAATAATGAGCAAATAGCAAAAGTTCCACCTGCATATAGAATCACAATTAAGGAATTCAATTATATCTAAGCACATTCAACAGATAATATCGATCTAAGTTAGTGTGACAAAATTCAAAAGTCAAAATCAAAACATTATTGCCGCCTACGATAATGATGCATCAGTAGAATGTCCACAATAACCTATCATTATGTTAAAACAAAAACTATTTAAACAACAGCTTTAGAAGAATGGCTCTTACTATTCTAAAAGAATGTATGCCGATTTTTACAACACTGTCTAAAATAGACAAATTTAAGTCCTGAAAACAACAATACCATTTAGAAAGCATTCTTAGGATCCATTATTAATTTCCAATGAACTCTCATCTGCAACACCCTAAAGCATCCGCAACCTCAATCTTCAGTTAAATAAAAAAAATTCATATCACCTAATATTACAGTTTCCACATTCAACTACATCTTATTTTTTGCTTTTCACAAAGAGCAAAAGCACATAAATAAAATATACTTAAAATATGGTAAGTTAATGTTAGGCCACAAGACTATGACTCATGTACAAACCAAAAACTGCAACCTTTATAAACCAGATCACAGTAGGGACTATGCAAAACCTAATAATTAATAACATATAGAAACAAAGTGAAGCTTACTTGAGTTGTCATCTTCAAAGTAACACAAAGAAACTTGAACTGCGATGCACATGTTTTAACAGTTACATTCGAACTCTATTAGTGCCAGCAAAACATAAATGTCATATTCCGGAAATATTACGTTCCTAGCCTCTTGACACCACATTCTAACTATTCCAATGACATAACCATTCTAAAAAGTTGAACCGGAACTTGAATGCTAAATAACATCATAATTTAAAAAAATGCATAATCAATGGAAGATATACATTAAAAAAAAGCTACCTTAAAAAACCCATGGGTCAATTATTGTGCTCATGAGTTAAGAACACAATGATCGAAAGATAGTCGAAAGATACTCGGAGGTGGGGAAAAAATCCCTCTTGGTCAATTAGCGATCGACATTCTGGTATTTCTCTGTGTTCAAACATGTGTATACACTCAAGCAATCAGTTTCTCTCAAACAAATGAAGAAGGGTCGCAGTCAAGGATCAGCACCGAAACGGCCATCGCTCAACCACGAACCACATCATCGCCATTGTCTCGTAACAAGTCATTTTGACATAAAATACATGTTTATATGTTTAATTTTTCAAGTTCACTAATTTATGATTTTATCTTCATTCCTTTGTTTCTCAAAAAAGTAAATAAGTAATTGCATGCGAACGAATACTATCACATGATATGAACTAAGACATGTTCATATGTGTTCTAACATTGCTTCACGTATGAATTAATACTAATCAACATATAGATGGTAGATGCGTATTCGAATTAATATTGATAAAAATAGGAAACAGATGGTAGTTGACCTACGAATTTACATTGAGATTTAACATAATTTAAATACTACAAATCTAGTTGCATAGATACTGTTGGTTCCCATTTGAATCCATTGTTGGCCATTTGTGAATGACAATTTTAATGACCCCGGTAGAAAATTAAAATAACATTCTAACATAACTATATATATGAAGTAGGGTTTCATTTTAAAAAGAAAAAAAATAGTTTATTTTAAAGGTGTAGTTTGTTTGATTCAATTATTAGATATGCTTAAGATATTTTACAATGATAAATATAGGGTAGGGTTATTTGAGAACTATCTTTTTTGTTAAGAATTCTAGTAACCAATATCAACCATACATTTTAGTCATATGTAAGTCACATGTCACTTTCATCTTTTTTTAAAACGTTTCATAACTTTTTTCAACAGTATTATTTTTTTCAAAAATTATCACTATTAATTTCAGTATTTTTTTAATCTTTCCAACGCCTACCATATTAATATAAATTTTTTAAAAAATTGAGCACTCGCTATTTGCACATGTGTAAATTAGTCATTACATATGTGTAAATTCTGTTTTACACATGTGTAATTCCAAGTATTAAATATGTGTAAAATAACATTCGTAAAAAACGAGATTTTTTATATCTTTTTAATGATAGAGGGATACAAGGGAAACACTTCTATGTTTTTACATTTTTGATTTTTATTAATTTTTGTTTTATGATTTTTTTATTATGTTTTTGTTAATTACCATTTTGCCATTAAAAACTAGTGACTCACATTGGTTTTTACAGTTCTCATAAAAAATGAATCCTCATTTGATCCCTCCCCAATGAAAATAAACTTTAAATATTGATAGGTTTGGCATACTTATACATACGATGAATGAACCAAATTTTGTAACTTACCAAAATACTCTTTTGATGTAAAACACTAATTATTGATAACCTCAAGATCAAAACTATGGTTTGTTCCCTATTTTTTATGCTTTTTAATTAATCCTCCTCGTGGATACTATCATAAATCATATATAGGTATGTGTATTATTGTTTGATGAAGAGTTGTACATAGCTATAAGAGTAAAGCGTGTCAAAAGATATATAACTTATTATTGATTTGCATTAGACTAGCTAGAGTAATGATTCTTTTTTTTAAGGTTAGAGTTCGAGCCTCTCTAAGTCTCAATGATGGTTTGGTCTAATTTAATTGTGGTGTAAATTCAAAACTATCTTATATGGTAGGTGAGTTGTGGCTAAAAAATTTTGAAATAAAAAAAAGAAAGAAAGAAAGAAAAAACTAGAGCTTACTGTGTGATACAATATTTATGTAATAAGATACATTACGAAGAAACTGTTAAAAAAGCTATATGAAAGCTAAGTTTCATAAATAGAAAATACGATTGCTAGTCGGTATCTGAAAGTATAATTTCAAATAACAAAGAGGACTTTCAAACATTGTTTTTAACAACACATATATCTTTTTTTTCAATTAATTATATAATAACTTTAATTAATTCACATAGCATCCTTAGCTTTAACAGAAAATACAAATTACTTACATTGTTATTAGAGGATTACAAGGTCAAAATCATCAACGGATTTTCCGAAGCAAGAGTTTCAAAAACCCACGACGCTTCATTCATGTGCCTCCTCATCTAATAACAATCCTCCATATATCACTTTTCATTTAATACTCATCTACCCCCTTCATTTCAGTAAAATTCAATTATATTTTTATCCAAATAATCAAATTCATAAAGTGATATGATATAAATAAGATTTACTAGAATTAAACATCAAGTTTGGAAGTTTTTATTAATTAAATAACCGTGTTTATTATGTAGCTAGTGTTTTTCGGTCCCAATACGGTGCAAATACACTCACTATTAAAAAAATTACCCAAATGTAACATTTTATAAGCAACTTTTTATTTAAAGAAATTACATTTTTAATAACAATTTTGTACTTGCTAATAAAAATATTGCATTATCTAATAAAAAAATTATTTTAAATCTAATTTTCAGCTTTTCGTAAAAAGATTGTTTTATGCTAATGCGACTTTTTTAATACCTAATGAGACTTTTGATGCAAGTGCCATTAGTTTTATTTTATTGCAGTGACTTTCAGGTTATAAGCAAATGCTTGACAATTTTAAATAACATACTTAAATAATTCATTTATTTTGTAATTATAGAAATTTAACCCTTAATCATAGTAGTTATTGTTATAATAAAATTTAATAATATTTTTATTCACTTGTTATAAAAAATAAAACTTTAATGAAATAATTACATATTTTTTAAATTAATTATTTTTACAAAGCTTTCACCACCTTTAACAATGGTTAGCAAAGCATAAACACAGAAGATTCTTTAAAGAAATCAACATCCCCACATAATTATTTATTTAAAATTTATTGAGAAAAGTTAACTCTCCCCTCCACAACACTATAAATACTCCTAACCAACACCAAAACAATGCAACCTCATAATAACAATGGCCGGTAACCACAACAACTCCGACCACTGTTCTGAATTTCCGGCGATCGGGAACTGCGAAACGTATGGCCGGAAACACCACACGGTGGTTTCGGACTTAGACGGAACCTTGCTCCGGGGACGTAGCTCGTTTCCGTATTTCGCCCTAGTAGCATTTGAAGTTGGAGGAGCTTTAAGACTCTTGTTCTTGCTTCTAGCTTCTCCGATCGCCGCAATTCTCTATTACTTCATATCCGAATCCGCGGGTATTCGTGTTTTAATTTTTGCCACTATGGCCGGTATGAAGGTTTCTGATATCGAATCAGTGGCTCGCGCGGTGTTACCGAAGTTTTACTCGAGTGACCTGCACCCGGAGGCGTGGCGTGTGTTCTCAGCGTGTGGGAGACGGTGTGTGTTGACCGCGAACCCTACGGTGATGGTGGAGCCGTTTTTGAAGGAGTTTTTGGGGGCGGATTTGGTGTTGGGGACGGAGATTGATAGTTGGAAAGGAATAGCTACCGGACTCGTGAAATCCCCCGGAGTGCTCGTTGGAAGTAATAAGGCCGACGCGCTTTTAAAGGCTTTTAAAGATGCATCACCGCCAGAGTTGGCGCTAGGGGATCGGAAAACCGACTACCCGTACATGAAATTATGCAAGGTTAGGCGACGGGAACAAACCTTAACTCTATCTTATAAAATAAAATATATGCTCTAGAGAACTATTTTCACATATCTTTTTATTACAGTTATATAATATATGAAGTTAAAGTTTATGAAACTTGTGTAATTAGTGATGACATATGTTGACAAGTCATCAAGAGGACATCAAGTGTTTAAATTTTATAAGATAATTGTAATAGAGTATATTAGTAGCTCTTATAAAGGCTAGTCAAACACAAGATATTATTTTAGCCTTGATTCTTTAAAAAAGTGTTTACAAACTCTAACCTCGTTTTAGTTAAAACTTAAAAATAAGCATTTGTATGCCAAACAATTATGTATGTGATATTCATGTGCTAGAAATAAATACAAGTCAAAGCATATCTATTTTCTCATGAATGAATTAAAAAGTATGACCTGTAAAGTTTGACTTTTCCTTAGGTCAACGTTGACAAAATTTAATGACCAAAATTTATATCTAACTTGACTCATCTTCTCAACCACAGGAAGGTTACATAGTACCGCCAGCCACGACGGAGCTCAAGGCGGTGACGGTCGACAAACTACCGAAACCGGTGGTGTTCCACGACGGTAGACTGGTTCAGAAACTAACCCCGCTCAAGGCCCTCATCACCATTCTTTGGATTCCAGTAGGTTTTCTTTTAGCATGTTTGCGCATTGCTGCGGGTGCGCTTCTCCCGATGCCACTAGTTTACTACGCTTTTTGGGCCCTTGGGGTACGAGTCTACATTAAAGGAACACCACCACCACCAGTCAAAAAGTCAACCGGTCAAAGTGGAGTACTATTCATTTGCTCCCACCGCACCCTCCTCGACCCGATCTTCCTCTCCACCGCGCTCGGCCGCCCGATACCCGCAGTCACGTACTCGCTATCGAGACTCTCGGAGATCATCTCCCCGATCAAAACCGTACGGTTATCGAGAGACCGGACGACCGATGCCAACATGATCAAAAAGCTCCTACAAGAAGGTGATCTTGTCATATGCCCCGAAGGAACCACGTGTCGAGAACCATTTTTGCTAAGGTTCTCGGCTCTATTCGCCGAGCTAACCAACGAGCTCGTGCCCGTGGCAATGTCAAACAAGATGAGCATGTTTCACGGGACCACCGCGCGAGGGTGGAAAGGGATGGACCCGTTTTACTTTTTCATGAACCCTAGTCCGGCTTACGAAGTTACCTTCTTGAACAAGTTACCTTACGAGTTAACTTGTGCAAGTGGCAAATCGAGCCACGACGTCGCTAACTACATCCAACGCATGATCGCGTCGAGCTTGTCCTACGAGTGCACGAATTTCACGAGGAAAGATAAGTACAAGATGTTAGCCGGAAACGACGGGACCGTCGATACCGGGAAAGCTAAGGTTGCAGCAGGGAAGATCATGGGGTGTTAGATGATAATATTTGGTGTAGTGATAATGATATATGTTGTACCAAATTATTTGGTTAGACCAAATTATGTATCAATTAGGTTGTTTGGTAGATGATGATAGGCTTTTATGAAGTGAAGTTGATTATTACTCCATTTCATAAATTATAAACCATGCATCTTTGATGAATGGCGACCGTTATATAATATGTGTCGCAAATGTAACGATGGGTAACTTTTGTTATAATTATGTTGTAGATTTATGACGGATTTTATTGTTGGGAACTTGGTTGCTAGAGGTCTATTTGTGTGGTTGTGGTGGAGTGTTTGGGATTTTTGATGGGAAGTTAAATTATAGTTGTAAGTCATGGTATTTGCTTATTTGGTTATTTCTGTATTAAAATGATGAAATTAAAGTTGGTTGATAAATGCCTATTTAAAAGTAATAATTTGAGAACTAGTTTTAATAACTAATGGTAGACCATTATTGTTTTTTTATTTTTTTAACGACGTATTAATGACATCAAATTAATAATTATTTATCAACGTCAAGTTTTGAACATTGTAATTTACCTTCAAAAGAGGCAAAGTTCCCTCTCGAACCATTATTGACAAATGGTGCTACCTTTATATTAAAGTTCATAATAATATTACTTCCGTTTATAATAAAAGAAACTACTTTAAGTGTCACATATACCAGTTCATTAGTTTTTTTTATTAAATAAATCAAACTGAGTTATACACTTATACATATATTAAGTTTTGGAACGGTATGATTGCAAAAGATGATGCAGCCCGCTGGTTAGTCTTTTGGCATTTTAACTAGTAAACGCGGGGTTTTAGTTCGAGTTTGGACTAGATTTTTTTTCTCACATCTAGCCTTTTCCTTGGTGAGCTTTTATGTTTTTTTTCTGTTTGAGCTTGCAATGAAAATGAACAAATAGAAAAATGTGAAAGATTTGCTTTTTTATGTTTTTTTTCCTTCCGTTTTATTGATGTTATTTCTTTTGTTTCGTTTTTTAATGCCTTGAGCTTTTACGTCGAGTGATACCCATCATAACTAGTTTTATACCCGTCGGTGGCCGGGTGGTTTAATACTTTCATGTCATAATGTCATAAATATCTCTTATTGTATTCTAAACAAAAACACTATTTATTTAAAACTAATGTAACTTGTTAGTATAAGGACAACCGACTACATTAAAAGAACCAAAAAACAATGTAAATCAATAACCATTGAACGACTGTAATATGAGGGCGTGTCATGTTGACATCCAAAAGATAGACGAAAAACTACACATCCCAAAATCTCATTTATATATTCATCGGTATGAATTAAAAAAACAAATAAATTTAAACATGGAACAAAACATAATATTCACCATTAAGTAGAGACTAAATCATGTATTAATTATGTTGTTATATCAACTGGCAGATACCCAATACATCCATACGGGCCAAGAATTATTTTTTATTAAATTCATGAATATATATCGAATAACCATGCAACCTTTTGGACCACAAATAAATAACTTATTGCCCATGTTGTTCTTTTCATATCGGATCTAACATTGAACTCAAGCTTGAAATCGTAAAATATTGGAGAAGATGTGTTGAGTATGATTTGGATAATACACAAGTTGAATTTATTGGTGGGATATACTCGACTTCTAATAAGTATGAAAAAACTTTTGAATTATTAGCTGTTGGAAGGAATTTAGCTTTGTGGAGATGTTAGTTCCTTTGTGGATATGAAACTGCAACATAACATATGTTATTATAACTTGTGTATGAAACAATATAGTAGTATTATAGACTCTTTGTTATATAAATACTAGAATGGGTAAAATAGATCATATGGGTCAGGTGTCGAATGCATATGGCTGCATACTCTCACTAAAGCATGTAACTCGGTTGTCTAAGTGCTAAATGCATGAACTGTCTCACAAATGCATTAGCAAGTTGACCCATATGAAGTTTCCTCTTCTACACAAATGCATATTGTCTTTTGTACTGTTTAGATCAAAATCATCACGAGAGCATACAAAAATAGAATGTGTTGCAGCCTTATTAAAGGGTTTGAAGTGTTGCAATATTTTCTAACTTATTTAAAGAAACTTGCCCACAGTAAAAGTTTATTGCATACAACAAACAAACAAACAAATAGTCCAATAAAATCTTGTTCAACAGTAGGGTTGAGGTTGTGATGATGGCAAACTTACCTCTAGTGTGACAGATATGACAAAAATAAGTCAAATTGTTCAGCTGGAAAAAAAAACTTAATAGAACTTCAACAGAAGCCAAGAGATCACATGCAAATATACATGGGCAGTGAGGATTTAGATAAACTAAAGGTACGGGTGGCAAAATGGGCTACGTAGGTAACTGGTTAAATTGGACAACTTTGAGCAAGTGTCAGGTCACTTTGGGCGACAAGCAAAATTTATATCATAAATAAATAATGTGTTAAATATGAGTACATATTCTAAATGAGTTTTAACTAAATTAATTTAGTCGTTCAAAAAAAACTAAATTAATTTAACATTTGAACATATTTTGAGTTTTGACCCACTCAACCCATTTCCTTTTTAATTAAATTTTTTAACTTAACCATTTAATCACTTAGAGATACAACAAAACCCAAATGAACTAATTTGTATATATGTGGGTTCAAAGCCATATCTATTAAAAGGGTAAAACAAATGGGAGGTGTATTTTTACCATATCCCATGAGAATTCTAGAAATGACAGCAACTTTGTAAACAATCTTTGCATAAGGTCAAGAAGCAACATAATCAAAATCTATGTTACTTATGGTATCCATGAATGCACCTACAATCAAATGAGAGCTCTCAAGTATTTAGTTATTTACAAACACAATTGAAGGTTTAATACGACCATAACACACAATAAAATTACTATAAATGTATCAAAAACAAACTATGGTTTATCAAACATAGATTGTTCGCTTTCAACTAAAATTTCATTCAAAAGGGTGATGTATACTCAAAGCATTACCACAAATCATAAATGCATAGCCTAACGTTTCAGTGTAAACTACACAAAAAAAAGATAGGATGATTACAAAACATTAGTCTTTCTTATATAATTCAGAAATTTAGTTATATATAATTAAAAACACATCTTCCAATTTAATACTATAAACTCAAATGTGTGCTTAGATTAACTTGCTACCTAGAAATAAAGAACATATGACATGATAAAAACCAACAACTCAAGACATTTTTTATGTTTCAAAGAAGAAAGTAGATGTGAAAAATGTAGATAAAAGAACAACATCCCCAAAGCATTTAGATAAATGCATCCAAGTTACCAAAGATAAAGTTTATGTAGGAGACTGAATCATACAAGTTACAAATAACCAAAAGCCTTGTATATTATCGTAAATATAATAGCCTACCAAGAATCCCGAACATCAACTCTTAATTAGTCACATTCAACTACAGCCAAATAAATTGAAGCGTCCAAGAACGTAACTTTAGGATTAGATCTGAACTTGATCAGTAGAAGCAAAATTATACGCGAGTTCAGAATCAAAGGAAAACTTCAAATGACAAAAAGTGAACTTTAAAAGAGGATGATTCCAATATTAGTTGAACATATAAACATTGGGCTTAGTAAATATAGTGACTACAACAACACACCAAAAGTAAAAAAAATTCAAAAAATTCTCATCATAGTCAATATCTGACTTAAGCAGAGATAAATTTTTATTAGCAAAACCATATGAAACCTTTAAATAATAAAAATACTCCTCCCCAAGTTAGAAATATTACATTCACACCAGTGTCCAAATTTTAATCTATGACTTTTTTACCTCTCTAACATCAACTACTTCACTTCTTTCTAATTCTGAGTATTCATAACTGAATATGCCTTAAAAATATAGTAGGATCAACCTTTTAAAAAAAGAATATGGCTTATAAATAATAAGTAAATTTTGGTCAAAAAAGATACAGGAAAAAAGGACATAAAATTTTACAACTATATAAAACCAAAACTTAGGTAATTATCAAATCTATTAATTAATGTTTTTGACTTAAATATAAAAAAGATTACTGGATGTCTGGATCAAGTACAAAAGTGCACAAAATAAAGCCAATCTTAATTGCAATCATACATTTTCCCAAATATGATAAAAATCAAACAACATAGGTGCCATCAAATTTTAATTTCATATATAGTTAATTATAATCAAATTCCATAGAACATGTTAGAAAGAAGTAAGATGAGTATATGGATGCTGTAAATTTAGCTCAAAGTTTAGAATTGTTAAAACCAATTGCTCATATATACATATAAATATGTAAAGAATATATTCAATGAAACAGTTTATACCTCATAATCATTACGTAATGCCTTTCCATATGCATTGATGTTTGACATTTCAAATCCACTCATTGCTCTTGGTGAAGACGATACAAAGAATAAGGTTAGACAAACTCAAGCCCTAGTCATGCAAGACCCTCACTCACCTATACATGTAAATCAACATATCACCAGATCCTACGAAGATGCTTGATAAAAGAACATTCCTTTTTATCATATATGCACTAAAACATACAATTCAGCCATATAATTAAAATTCTCACAAGCAATTAATTGACTCAAGTTTAAACACATCAGCACTCGATATAAAATTAGACGATCAGTGATTTTGAATTTGTATATTATTAGGGCTAAATAGAATTAGATTAACATTTTGGATTTGTTTCATCAGTGAAGTCCAAGTAGCTGACATTTGCTTGAAACTTGAAAGGTTTCCTGTTAAAAGTCCACCAATATCTCTTTAAACCCAATGATTTATTCTAGCATTGTTGACTCCTACATTCACTAAAAATCAGAAGCATTTTGAGTCTATCCCAAACCAAACAGGTTAATGGGCTTATGAGAACATAAAGTAACCCTATTTCTAAATTATTATTTCTAGAGATGTGTACCACCATGACAGTCCGACGATGGAATCGGAAGGTTGCGTTATTTTTAGTAGAAGTCTTCGATCACTGACGGCCTGATCAAACATGTGAGTGCCCTTATTCCACCTTGCTGCTGGAGTATGAAGTTCCGGTTTAGAGAGAGATAACGAAGATGAGCTCTAAATATATATATATATATATATATATATATATATATATATATATATATATATATAACTGTTTTTGTGTGTGTGTGTGTATGTATGTATGTATGTATGTATGTGTGTGTGTATATATATATATATAGGGGGGAGGTTCTACTAAAAATAAATTTACCTAAGAAGGGTAAGAAATGATCTTAGCCTTCCATTTTTTAATCAATGTATAAGATGATAATGTTATTAATAAAAAGATGGAAGGGTATTTTGGGTATTTAACCACTTTTGTTGACTTTTTTGAGTTTCCCCTAATTTTTTTAAACATTTATAACTTTTTCATGCTAGATTATTTTTTAAAATAAATTGCACCATAAAATCAAGTATTTTTTCTCTTTAAATTGAGTATAGTATTGCCATATTTTTTTTATAAAAAACAAATTAGGTTAAATTGTGCTGCATTTTAACATTTTTGTGCTGTATTTTATAAAACAGCACAGGGTTATGCTGTATTTCATAAAATAGCACAGGGTTGTGTTGTATTTCATAAAACAGCACACGGTTGTGCTGTATTTCATAAAACAGCAAAGGGTTGTGCTGGATTTCATAAAACAGCACAGGGTTGTGCTGGATTTCATAAAACAGCACAGGGTTGTGCTGGATTTCATAAAACAGCACAGGGTTGTGCTGGATTTCATAAAACAGCACAGGGTTGTGCTGGATTTCATAAAACAGTACAGGGTTGTGCTGGATTCATAAAACAGCACAGGGTTGTGCTGGATTTCATAAAACAGCACAAAATTATTAATAGACTAAAATACCCTTTAATCCTATTTTCTAGTTTTGCCACATGTCACCACCTCATTTCTTCTTAGCCTTCTTAGGCAAAATATATTTTTTAGTGGAACCTCTCCCTATATATATATATATATATATATATATATATATATATATATATATATATATATATATATATATATATATATATATATATATATATATATATATATATATATATATATATATATATATATATATATATATATATATATATATATATATATATATATATATATATATATATATATATATATATATAATATATATATATATATATATAAGGGAGGGTTGCTAAGAAAATCTCTATTTATATGAAAACCAAGAAAACTATTTTTAAACCATTGATCGAGATTGATCAATGGTTGATATTCATCAATGGTAATTTTAGATATATTTAATAGATAATTGGTTTAATTAAATGATTAAAGGGTATGTTAGGAAGATTATAATTTTTATATTTTAAAACAATTGAAATCCCTTAAATCTCTCCATCCCTCTCTCCCTCTCTCTCTCGCCAAATAGAATATTAGTTAATTTATATCAAATTAATTCATTGAAAAACAACCTAAAATACATTAGAAGAACGAATGTTTTTCTGCAGATTTATATTAGTTACGTACATGCTTACGTATACGTGAACATGTTTACATATATGTTCACGTATATCTGAACATGTTACATATATGTTTACATATATTTAAACATGTCTACATATATGATTTCATAATGTAAGCATTTTTACACGTATGTATATGTTTAAGTAAACTTGTTTACGTATATGTATATGAAAACAAGACGTACACATGTTTACGTATATGTACTTTTAAAGTTGTCAACATATCTGATTACACATGTGTAGACATACTTACATATATGCTTGTTTACATATACGTAAATAATTCTATATGTAGATTTACGTGTAAGTGAACTTGTTTATATATATGTAAGTGATACACTAAAAGAAAAAAGAAGCCATAAATGAATATATCTAAAGAAATTACACCGAATAGATCTGCAGCCATATGTAAACTTGCATATGTATATGTAACTCGACGAATATGAGGATGAAGATGAACAAATGAAAAAATCGTAATATAACAAAGTTACGTATATGTAACCTGTCACTACGTTCTTTTAGTTCTTAAGTTGCCCTAATATGAAGTTACGTATATGTAACCTAAGTTACATAAACCTGTATTCATCTTCTTCCTTCTATAGCATCCATGGCGGTAAGATAATCAATCGATTTTGTTAGTTTCTTGAGTAGCGATGATGTCCTCGTGAACCCATCCATCAATCAATTTCATTAAAACCCAATTAAAGACTTGATTTCATCGATTTTTGTTGGTTTCATCTTCATTCTTTTGTTAACCTCTAACCCTCCATCACCTTCTTGAATATAGAAAATGCTAAAATAGATTAAAGATTTTCAGGAATTGCATTTGTAGAATCGATTAAATCACCACATTAGGAAGAATGATGAAGAAGATTGATCTTTTGTTTTGCTAGAAAAAGAATCAAACTGGTGAATGAAGAAGGAGATCGATGCATTATTGACTTATTCTTCATTTGTTTAAACATGGAGTAAAATAAGAATTTTAGTCAACCATCATTATTTACTAAAAATACTTTACATAGACAATTACTAAAACGCTCTTTGAAACTAATAATATATATAAATAATGAAAATTTTTGATTGGTTAAAATTGGTTTTCTTGGTTTTTTCAAAATATGTTGGTTTTCTTAAGATCCATCTCATACATACATATATATATATATATATATATATATATATATATAATATATATATAATTTCCACAACAATGAAATTGAAAGATTTCATGCTTTATAAGTTTCAATTTGTTCGTTTGAATTTGTTCGTTATTCGACTTTTGGTAATTTTTGTTTCCTTAAATAGGTTTCTAAACATGTGTTCTTAAACAGGTCGTTTCGTGTAACTTGTTTCTTAACAGGTTCGTGTTCGTGTTTAGAAAAAATGACACGATAAGTTATCGTGTCATGTTCATGTCTACATGTCAGATCATCATGTCGTATCTTATCATGTCGTGTCTGACCTGTTATGCCAGCCCTAATTATATTATCTGTTTAGTGAGTTGTACCCATCTTTGTCTTTTTTTAAACTTAACTTTTTTTAATTTTAACCTACTACTTTTACATATTTACCATTTAATCCTAATATTTTTTATTTTCATCTTTGATTCCCCATACTTTCATATTATACAATTTTTTTGTTTTACGTTTCTGTCTAAATTTTATGAGGAACACAACACAACCCGTGTGTGATTCAACACTTTACCCTTATTGTTTTTTCAGTTTAACGAACTTGTCGCAAAGTGCTGGTTCTAGATTGACTTACATATTATTTTATATGTTTTGCATTTCGCTTACATAGGTTCAACGTTTTTATGCTTACTTTTTGTTTGATTTTATTCACTTCGTTTTTATTTCCTTTTAAATACGAGTTTTTTTGGTGTTAGTAGTCACTTGCGGTTGTGTGCTATTGGTAGCACTTGATATGATTTTACGCCCCTCGCTGCAACGCAAGGGGGCTTAATACTAGTTCATTACTATGTACCAATTTTTTCTTTAAAATCTTACCCTAAATAGCAAACCCGAAAAAACGGGAACCAAACCAAAAGCGAACTGAAAACCAAAAACCAAAGAAACCAAAACCAATGGTTTTATAACCTAGAAACTGAAATACTTGTTTTTTATTTCGGTTTTAAGCTAAAAACAAACCAAAATGATCCATGCACACTCCTACATTTAGTTACCTAGTTTTAACAGTTGAATCACTTTCATCGGTTTACGTAACAGTTTTACAAGAAAGTGAAATAACTAACGACGTTGTAACTTCAATTTTTAATACATGGTAAATCGGGGATATCGATCCGGTTCGGTTCGGTTCGGTTCGGTTCCAACCCGTTGCTCACCCCTAATTGTATCAAGTTCATAATATTTTGTTTGGAAGATGAAGAGCCCAGCCCACGATGTCGCCCATTGACTCTTATTAACTTAATAAATTGGGCCAACTCTACCGGTCTTATTCTATTTTGGGCTCAGTTTATGGCCGTGAAGCAATAGTAAATATGAAATTAGATTATGAAGGATTACCGGTTTAATATTTTCTTATGGTTATTCAAACATGACTTGAGCTTTTTGATTTAGACTTTGTTAAGTTCTAGCTCTAACGCAAGTATAAAATACGAGTTCAGAACACATAAGAAGTCTATTTTAAGTCGTTTGCGAGCGAAAAAGTGAAAACGCATTATAGGTGTATGTAGAAACCAATTACTTAAGTCTGATATTTGATGTTTGAAATTTTTATCATTATGTCAAGTGTACTACAACAAAATGATGCTAATACAACACTTGTTATATGTTGCATTAGAACTTGAAAAACTTACATTAGACTTTAAAAAGATTGCATTAGTCTAAATCAACATTTTTATCCAAAGCTGCATTTAGGTGAAGTTGCATTAAATTTGCAGCAACCTTTTTGTTAGCTAATTCACCTTTTTTATGACAAATGCAACTTTTTTGATGGCAAACACAACCTTGTTTGAAAAGATGCTTCTAAAGGTTGCATTATTCTCATATTTCTAATTAATTTTGCCACAAGTTTTGGATATATAGATTTTCTCTGTTGACACTACCAATATCCACTGGTGAGCAGGGACAAAGAGTCGTGTGGTTATCATAGTGAGAGTTGATATCATCAACCTTTGTTTCAGTGTTAGCAAGATAGAAAGAGAAACTTAAACCGCTACGAGGACCAAGTGGGATGCAACTATCATCATTAAGTAAAGTCTTAGATCGAAATATATGACAATGGGAGGAGGAGAAGATAGAGAGATTAAGATAGAGATTAATTTCCTCCAAGCTCACATAAATATATTTCTATTTAGGTTAGCATGTGAGGATATCCAGATCAAGAGTTACAGTACTCCTACCAAACGTGCTTTTACATTAACAAACATTGAAAATTTGTGCTTTTTAAATTGTGTGCATCTAAAGAGCATATCAGGCACGGGATGGTGCTTTAGGGCCTAGGCTCTCAAAACCTCATAACGAGGGTTTCAACTTGGTCTAGGGGTACTTAAGATGATAAGTCCATAACGTTAGACAATAGTAGGACGTCTTAAAGACCCGGGCTATGATATATCTCTACACGTACACCACTAATATAAAAAGATAATAAAATTTAAAGTTTTAGATCCAAACCTCACAATATACAATAAATATAATGATCATATGAAAATGTGTGTCACGGGATATAATGATTTCTAGGGGTGGTAAGTTGATCCTTCCAAGAGACGTGTTTTGTGACTTTTAGCCAACAAAAGGAAAAGTTGCCCGATTGTAAAGACAGGAATAATACCCTTTCCTTTCTATAAAGTTGTAAAAGCATAATCCTACATATTTTGTTTTTTCATTATTTGTTATTTTGTTATTTGTTTTTTTAAAGCTTTTTATTAACCATGACCCACAATAATGCAATACGTCCAATGCAATTGTCAAAATGGTTGTAATGTAGTTAAACGTGATAATAATTAGGTACATCAATCAATACCTTTTTTTTTCACTTATATAAAAGGTTAGTTAATAAAATTTAATTATATTATAGTAAAATTATCAGAAGAGGGTTTTAACTTTTAAGCGAGAAGTTTTTAATATGTTCAAGGATAGTAATGATTTATTTAATATCGTATTCATGGATAAATTTTTAAATTTTAACTAGGTTTTAACCCCGCCGCCGCGCGTTGCGGCGGCGTCGTATGTCATGCGATGTAGTATAAAATACAATCAATCCAAATCGTTTTTGAACTAAATTTACGTCGAGACGTAAAATAACTCGAACTTATAGTGCGTCTTTCCCAAATGCAACGTAAACCGCTAATAAAAACCCAAACAAACCATCAAGTTTAAAAAACGAAGTCTCAATCTAGGATGAGATAGATTCATCCAAAACCATTAACAAAAGAAAAACCCAGAACAAATCATCAAGTGAAATGAGCTCAAGCTCAGTCTCAATAAAGGTAGGTTCATTATCAACATAAACCTTATAGGAAAAACCCCAAATACAGATCAAATCAGCAAACCATAATCAAGAAAACACCAAAACAGACCTCGGTTAAAATTAACTAAAGATTGGTCTCAAATGAGCTAGGCTCTTCATCATCGACACACGTTTTCTCAAACAGCATCCAAAACCACAAATCAAAGAAAAACTTATAACAAACCATTAAGTGAAATGAGCTCAAGCTCAGTCTCAGATGAGCTAGGCTCATCATCATCAACATCAACTCACGTCTTTCTAAACAGTAATAAAAATTATTAATTAAAGAAAACCAGATAGATTATCAAGTGAAATTAGCCCCAATTCGATCTCAAACGATCAAAGGTCATCATCATTGACATATGTGTTCTCCAACAGCAAACAAACTCAAACTCAGCCTCAAAAGAGCTAAGCTTATCATCATCGACATGTGTGAACCCAATGCTACCAAGGCAAAGCCTGCACCGCTGTCGCCACAAGGGGGCGGTGGTCGGCGACCTGCAACGATAAGCCATAACAGAGTCTCAGGCTAATAATCATAACCATCATCGACAGATCTATAACCCCAAAGTACATCAAGCACCAAATCAAATGACCGTATAGCCCATGCTACCAAGGCACAACCCTTACCATCTAGCTAGAGAAGGCGCGACCGGCAATGATAGGCCACAAAACGGTCTCAGGCTGATCGAGGCTATGTAAGAGAAACAGAGAACCTGCGAGCAACGACGATCTAAGAGAAACATAGCAACGCGATGTCCGACAATGACAGACCAAGCTGGCGTCGCCGAAAACGGCAAGCCAAGCGGCCATCGTAGTCGTCTTTCACGAAGAAATGCATAAGCGAGACCCCAAAAATAGGACCGCGACCGGCCGTCGCCGCTTTCTCAAGGGTTTCTCTCTCTAACCCCCTCTCTCTCCAAGTGCGGTCGCCGAGAAACGGCAAGCCAAGCGCAAGCGAGACCCCAACCCGCCTTCGCCGGACACAGGACCACAACCAACCGTCGCTCCATTCTTAGGGTTTCTCTCTCTAACCCTCTATCTCTCTAGTCAAATGAACGGGATCCTTCTAAGCAAATGAAGGGGATCCTTCCTTAAAGGGCAAAAACAATCCAACACACGTGAAAGGCACGTGAAATCCACCGACCAAAGTCTTTAATAAGAATAGTAATATTTCATACATTGAAAATAAAATAGAGTATGTCTATACATTTCGACAAAGTCACCGATTTTATTCAATTATTTATGAGTATATTTGATAACGATGTTTTCATACGATGTTAAATTAGTACAAGGGATTAAGTAGGGACAAGTTTTTTTTCAAATTCTTGTATTGTATTGGTATGTACATATGTCGTACCAAACGAACCAAAATGATACCGGTACCAATATTAGATATTATCACTTTTGGTATCAGTGCCGTTTTTTCAGTATTCTTGAATGTGGTACTGATTTGGATTATGTGAGAGTACCTTAGGAAAATGAACCGAATGTTTTGGAGTGAGATTTCAGCATTCATTAGATGATATTATTGATCCAAACCCTATGTTAAAGAGATTTCAAACTTCAACCCTACTATAAGCAAAATGCAAACCAAAGCATACAATCTAGTGATCGACCAACATGGTCTGTTTTTCTAGGTTGATTCCTACTCGACCAAAGCAACATAGCATTCAACTAGTAGGTTTGTAAACAAACATACAATCTGATTTTTCTTCTAAATTCATTCCGACATTATTATTATTGTTTTACTCATTGTTTGATGGTCTATTGTTTTTTTAATCTTCGCTATTTAAACAAACATAGTAAAAAAAAGGAAAACATCAAACCGGTACCAAAGCAGTACTACTAAAAACCTGATACTGGCACCCGTTCGAACCAATATATTCAGTATGTTATTTGGTACCCAGTTTTTCTTATATTCGATATCGAAATTTCATCATTGATACCGGTATGGTACCGATCTCATTCTTAGGACTAAGGGGATGTTTGGTAAGTATGTGTTTAGTCATTAAGAGTACTGACCAAATAAGAGATAACTTCTGAATCATTCAATATGTTTCTAAAACTTATCCATTGAGGATTCATGAACCATTAAGAGATATTTTAAGTAAACCAAACACATTTTATCTTTGATATGTTCATTGTAGCCTCCTAATGAAATCTTTAAAAGGATTGATATGCTCCAAATTATACATATAAAACGCATCAAAAGCACATTAATTATTCCCGAAACACTTGCTAAAAGTGATAAATTTATACTTAAAATTGTTAAATTGCATTTTCGGACTTTAAAAAGACCAAAATATACAAAAGTACCTTAAAGAAAAAGAATTTAAATAAAACCGAACTCCGGAATTCAAGCATGGGGACGTGTCTCATGAAGCACGCACCCATGCTCATCTTAAAACACCCCTCATGCTAAATTAACACACCCCATGCTTGTTATCTGGCAGGAAAAAAGTACTGTTTCCCGACCAAAAGCACAGGGCGTGCCCCACCACCAACACGAGGCGTGCCCCCATCAGCACGAGGTCGAGCCAACTCCTTCGCGTATGATCTGACTAACTTTCACATACATCGTACTAGCACGGAGTCGTGCCCAGCACTCCAGAAAGCCTATGTATAATAGCTTATTTGTAACTTTGAATGAGGCTTTTGGAGGGGTGGAACTCCGCTGCTTTTTCTCGATAATACAATCTTGAAGGTCTTTGAAAGGCTCGGGAGGTCTGTTCAATACTTAAAAGAAGCTCGGGATTCTCTAATCATCATCCATAATGGGTTACCGGTTTAATTGTTCTATTTTGTCGATGATTTCATATCTATTTTCTATCTCTGTTGTTATGTTGAAGCTCATTACGAGCTAAACTCTTATTATCATCCTACTTAAATAAACTTATGTAGTTTGTGATAAACTAATGTTGTGGTTTATGTTATGTTAATTTTATAGTAACTTGGAGTAATTTTTTATGGGTAGCATCTTTATTCATACGAAAATTATAAACTTATGGTTTTTTTTGTGTGAATGTCATACAAGGTTAATGTGATGGTAATGTGTCACTTCGAGAAAGTTATGGAAAACAGAACATCTCACTCCCTTTTAGAAACAAATTTATGGTTGTAGTCATGTCAAGTGGTGGTAGTAATTTCTAACACGAAATGAAATCCAACACGAAGAAATTTTTGGATTAAGCAACACAACTGTGTTGGGAAAATAAGTCGGTCGGCTTGACTTGCTTGAAAACGGGCTGATCCGTTGACCCGTTTTAATAATATATGCTTTAAGATTTATAATAGGTCTTTTAAATTTTGCAATAATAAATTATTTTTATGTTTTATTTTTTAGTTTAGAAGTTCAATTTACAACTTAAGTTTTCAAACTTCACTTTAAAGCTTATTTTGAAAAGACAAACATCTAACCTAATAAATATGTCACATGATCATTTTCAAGTCTTTTACGTCATCTCCACCTAAGATTGTCACATGTTTTTATCAATGTTTTCAGAACCGGATCGGACGTCGAACCGGACGCCTTACTGGTTTGGTGGTCGGACCGGTGGTTGGACCGGTTGGACCGGATTTAACTATATTTTAATTATATTTATATATGTAATTAAATATTAGTAATTTATATATGATTTATACATATATTTTATAGTTATATATAAAACTTAACTATATTTGTATATCCGTCGTACTAATTTATGGTTTAACATCCCGTTTTACCCACTAAAATCAAAAAAAAAATTGAAAACCGGTCCGAACCGGCCCGGTTCGCCGGTCCAACTGCAGGTTCGGGTACAACCGGCCGGTTCAACCTACCAAAAACGAACCACCCCAAACCAGACCGGACCAGGCACCGATTCCCGGTTGAACCGGTCGACCGGCCGGTCCGATCCGGTCTCAACAACAATGGTTTTTATCATTATAAACATACAAATTTTGATAAACAATTTTTAAATGAATTTTCTTAATAAATGCTCATTTACTACTATATTAATCAATTAAATTTTTTCTATAAATAAAATAATCATTTCATTTAAAATTTTTTTTGATTTTTTTAAAAATAAAGTTTAATTTCTAAATAATCATTATTACAACTAAAATTCTTAAAAAACGTATATAAAGAGGTTATGGATATTCATTAATAATATTTTATCTTTTTTTCTATATTATTTGTTTATAGCTTAAATATATTTTTATATATAATAATGTATTGATATGTTATCTATAACAATATTAGCACGTATTTATAATTTATTATATAATTTTTTTATTTTAACTCGTGTAACAAATGAATATCTATTTTAGTATAATACTAAAAGGAATAAACTGTTTCCAAATTTAGTTATTCTTTATAAAATCTTTGTTTTGTTTAGAAACTATTTAGAGTGAAGACTTGTGTGTTGAAAACAATATGTAAACAAGTTTAAAGTGAATGCATAACCTATATTGCATCTACTCATCGAGTCATTGGTATCCATCATCAAGATACTAGCTAAGGACTTCTCTTTACGAGATAGAATTGTTGGCATTTATATGTTCCATTTTGAAATGTTTGAGAGATAGGGATTAAAGACATACAATGATTTTTAATAAGACCATATTTTATTTTTTCTCCTTGAAACAAGAACAATATGTGTTCAGTAAAATCTAACCTTACGTAGTTTGGTTTCCGATGTTAAAGCTTCTTCACACAAAGTAACACGATTAAACGTGAGTGACCAAACTTATAACATGTATACATAGGTTTGGACTAAAATGTGCAATTTGACCAAATTAGAGGAACCATGTATGTCAATTTCTCGATGCATTTGGATTAAGATTCTTAAATGAAAGCATGGTTTGGGAATGATAAAAAAAGGTATTTGATATGAGGATTTCACGTCCGACTGTGTAACCCTAACGTTTGACCATCAACATATCTCGAATTCTGCATCTTTTATTTGTTTTTATCTATGAAAAACACATTTGAATTAAAGCGGAAATTCTCGCAAAATATAGAAAATGAATACTTTCTTATAAGTTTAATTAGTATCAAACTCTATGCTTTGTATGTCAAGAGGAAATCAAGCAGCATAGATGGTGTACAAATTTAGATAGTTAAGCTTTCAATTTACTAACTTCTACATTGTAATTAATGATCTCATGTTATGCAGGGGCGGACCTAAAGGGTATGGATGGGTGTCACCCGACACCCATGAATTTTTTTTATGTACAATACATATTGTGATCAAAACTCAAGCGACACCCAATATATTTTTACAACGACTCTCATGAAACTTTTTTTAATTTATGGAGTATAAAATTGAGTTGTAAAGCACCATTTTTATGATTTTTGTTTAAGGTCTGAAGAAAATAGAAGAAGATATGATAGTGAAGACGATGAATTTGAACTTATTGTTTTAATATTTTATTAGTTTTTAAGTTTTGAAAAGATAGCTGCATGCAGTGAGTCAGGGAGGTGATTTGAGAACACAAATTATGTTTTTAATACGGGCCAAGGTAATTGAACACCCTGTCATGTGTTATCTGAACGCCCGTTGACTTTTTTCACGGCCCGTGAAGGACCTTACGGGCCGTAAGGTGTTCGAAATTTAAATTTCGTAGCTTTATCCACTCACGGGCTGTGAACCACATCACGACCCGTAAGCGTCTAACATCACGGCCCGTGAACAAGTGCCATAACGGCCCGTGAGTTCTCTCACGGGTCGTAGTGGTCCTTCTGAGAATTTATTTTCCTCGATTTGCGTGCATTTTTAAGTTTTATAATTATGTGACGTGACATATTATTCCTTGATTTGATTTAAGATTCTGTATAAAACGTTATATATATTACTTGTTATATACGGTTAGTGAGAAACGAAACAGTTAAAATGTATCTCGTAGAGGTAATAGAATACGTCAAAATGAGTCCTCTTCAAACTCACGAGATATTGTGGAAAGTATTCCTGATCCAATAGATAACCATAATTGGCGGAATGGGAGGAACTGGTCTGAAAATGTTATTCAGTTTATACGTAATGATGATTCCAAACATGTAGGGTGTATTACATGGGTAATTCCGATATTCAGTTAGAATATTGGCATGAATTACTCGAAAATGTGTCTTTAGGTACGGAGGTATGATTTAAAGTTTTTTTTTTGTAAATTTTTATTTTATTTTAAAATTCTAACAATTAAAAAAATTGTTATTTTATAGCATGTTCGGGCGTGGACAAATAGACTCACAACATGGAGATACGAAGAAATACGTAGAACAGAAGAGTTGTCGGGTAGTGATCGTTGGACGATTCTCCCATTTGAGTGGTTTAACTAAATATACTCGGGGTCCGTTAAGGGTAACGAATATGGTGACGGAGTGACTATCTATATCCCTGTTATGGGAATTTGATACGGTAATACTGTTTTCATGTTTTACAATAAAAATCATGAATTTATAACCGTGAATTAAATTGTTTTGTAGGTTTACGTACCAATGACTGATGACGAAGAAAATTGGTATCTTTTTAAGATTTCCATGGACTCACTACAAGTCCGTATATATTCTCCATACGAATGCCGACCAAATACGTGTGATGATTTATGGTGCATTCATCGTAATGCCCGAACGATTTTCGTACAATTCGAATCGTACTTTTTACATTTTTTGTCACGTATACAATATTGGCAGCACTCCGGACAAGAAGAAATAGAAGAGCTGTTTGTATCCGGTGAAACCGTGTGGCCTCCTAATGCCGATCATATTGGTCGAGATTCGGGAGTTGTAATTTGTATGTTATTACGTAGGTTGGTTCAAAATAGATCTTTAGAGTGGCAAGAGGTTAGCTTACAGAATGCTTGCTTTAGATTCCAAAGATTTATGGCAGATGAACTGTATTCTAGACGTATAATGTAGAACAGTAATGAAATATTTTATTAAAACATAAACATTTATTAGTACACTTTATTAAAAACGATAAACCATTATTATCACATAATAAAAAAACAGATAATTTTTAATCTTCTTAATCTTTATAAAAGATTCAAGCCGCAAAATGGTAAAAAGAAATTCCAAAGTCTCCCGATATCGTTCTTGAGCTGTTGTCATAATATCTATATGACGAGTTTGGGCTTATTAAGAGCTGTCTGTTCTATGTGCTGGATCCGTATGAAGAGAAATATCATTTTTAAACTTTGGAAATTATCGAGATCCTAAAAAATACCCCTATGACGAGTTTGGGCTTATTAAGAGCTGTCTGTTCTATGGGCTGGATCCATATGAAGAGAAATATCATTTTAAAGGTTAACGGCAGTGAAGGGTCTCTCATCAAATTATTAAGATGAAAATAGGACCCGTAAAGCGGTTCACGGGCCGTAAGTGAGAGGGCTAACGGGCCGTGAAACGCTTAACGGGCCAAGAAAAATTAACACCGTGAACACCTTCACGGGCCGTTACGTTTTTGAATGACTAATTTGATTGCCCGACAGTCATTACGGCCCGTAAAGAGGACGTCCAGATATCCTTCTAGGCGTCTCTTTAGTAGACCGCTTTTAATAATCACTTATTAATTTATTTATTTAACATGATATTTATTGTTTTATTACTACAAATGGCAGCAAAGAAACATGGTATGATTGTTTTGTTACTAAATTATTTTTATATGGTTATCGATTAGTAGATTTAATTAGCTTTATTATGTAGATGTTTTGAAAATTTTAAAGATTATAATTATTTTGGATGATTAATCATATACTCGTTTAATTTACTTTTATGTTTATGATGTATTTTGATAAGGTACTTTAAAAAATAACTAAATATGAAGTACTTATCAAATGTGGGCAATTAATGTTCTTAACATTTATAAATTATTATGTAATATTTTTTAGAATTGAAGGATTATGAAAAAAGTTTGGTTTTAATGTAAGTGTTGGGTTCAAATACAAAGTGAACATTATGTAAAAGTGTGAGAAGCAATCGGTGAGTGACATGCGGCATATTTTTAAAAATAGAAGGAGGGATATTTTAGGAAGTCTAATTTATTAAACCCAAGCCTTCAACAAAATTATGTGAAGATTGCTTACATCTAATTTATTTGAACACAAGCCTTCAACAAAATTCTCAATTTATCGATTCAAACGGTTGACGTTTCATCTTACATTAATTTCAATCGTTGAAGATTCAAACGATCGAATTCATCTGTTGAAGATTGCTTTATGTTGTTTCTGTTGAAGATCGTTGAGTTATATTGATCTATTTGATTTCATCAGTTTGGTACGTATGAAGACGATTATATACTGTAATTGAAATAGTATGTTAATAATTTTATCGTTTGGATCATCATTCTGTCTATACTGTCTGATTTCTGTGAATTTTGTTATTGATTGACATCATCATTGTGTCATAGGTATCATCATTATATCATAGGTATCATCATTGTGTCTTTTTGTTCGTCATTGTGTCTTTGTATTGTCATTGTGTCTGAATAAAACAGTTATTGTGTCTATACTGTTAGATTACTCTGGACATTATCGATATGTTGTTGAACATATTTTATAAATATCAGGTGAGTCTCTATATGTTGTGTCTTTTATGTTGTGTTTGTTATATGAATTTTGTTATTGATTGACATCATCATTGTGTCTTAGATATCATCATTGTGTCTTTTTGTTCGTCATTGTGTCTTTTGTATTGTCATTGTGTCTGAATAAAACAATTATTGTTAATCAATTGATTACGAACAAGACGAGTTGTGTTTTTGCAGAGTTACCTAGAGGGAGCGAACGAAATGAAGCAAATTCAGTGTACCTGTTAAGCAAAAGACAAAAGGTAGGCCTAAAAGAATGAAGTCAGCTCGTGAGTTAGCCATCGAACAAGCAGGAAAAAAGTTGAGAATTGTGGGTCTTGCAAACAACCTGGTCACATTATACGCAATTGCAGTTTATATCTTCAAAGCATTATTTCAAACAGCTCAACAGTTGATTATATGTCCATTCAAGAATATGATTCATTGTGTTATAAGATTTATTGTGTCATATACTCATTTTGTCATTATATTCATTGTATCATTATATTCATTGTGTCATAATACTCATTGTGTCATGTTTGAAGAGTTTTGTTTACGTTTGATTTTGACGATAAAAACAAGTTACCAAAATACTATTGTGTAATGTAAAGCAACATATAGCAAAAAATATTAACATGCCAACACATAGCAAAATATAATAACATGCCAACATACCAAATTACTATTGTTTCAAATTACCATTGTGTCAAACTACCATTGTGTCAAACTACAATTGTGTTAAATTACCATTGTTTCAAACAACCATTGTGTCAAACAACTATTGTGTCAAACAACCATTGTATCAAATAACCATTGTGTCAAACACCATTGTGTCAACACCATTGTGTCAAACAACCATTGTGTCAAACAACCATTGTGTCAAACAACCATTGTGTCAAACAACCATTGTGTCAAATTACTTTTTTGCCCCTCCGTCTGTTAGCAGTTTTCCACTTATTTACGTTTTTGCCATCGCGTTTTTTGAACCATTGATCTATTTTAATTAGTTGATCCAATGACCAGAATTACTTCTTACCCTTTTTAGGAAATATAGCATTTGTAGCATATCCTCTCCCTTAATGTAAAATATATAATATAATAGCTACATGAAATTCTCACGTTGCGTCAACTATCTAGTCTCAGTTTTAAAACTAAATGAATCAAATAAAGTTTTTTTTTAAGTTATGAATCAAATTAAAAATGTTAAATTATATTTTGATGGTCAATTCAAGCTGGTACAACAACTAACGACCCGACTCAACAATATGAAAAAAATATATGGACCCGACCCGATAGCAAATCATTCTCGATGATATACGAATACTAAAAAACTACGACCTCGTGAAAAATATTCCTAGGATCTGTCACTGTGTTTATGAGAAGATATTCTAGTAGTAAAGTTGTGTAATTGTCAATCAAATATTGTGAGTTCAATTCTACCATAATGCATATATGTTTGATGATTTGAAGAGTAAAGTAAGTTATAATGTAGAGAATGTTTTTGTTCGCCACTTAAAAACTAGTTACCTACTTGTGAAGTGAGTCTATTCGTGTAACAGCTCGTATATTCGCGGCGCGTTAATAATAACATATATTATAATAATAATAATAATATATAATAATAATAATAATAAGATAATAATAATAATAATATAATAATAATAATAAGTATAATAATAATAATACTAATGATAATAATAGTAAAAATAATAATAATAATAATAATATAATAATATAATAATAATAATAATAATAATAATAATAAAAGTCCAGGGGGCAGTCTTGTAATTTATCAAACTTCAAAAGGAAGTTTTAAGCATAAAATAATAAATTCAAACCGCAGGGACCATTATTGTAAATTAAATTTTACAACCCAACCCCCCAGCCCCTTTTCCTTCCCGATTTTCCGGCGAGCTCCGGCGAAGCATAAAACGACCAAAACACTCAATTTCGAACCCCGCAATTTGACCGAATTGTTTCTTGGATACAATTCGAAGTGGAATCCAACGAAAACACGCGTTAAATCCGACAAATTAACGGCTATAATCCCACTTTAATCTCGGATTCTAATCCAGCTCATAACCCACTCAAACACAATAATAAATAAATTAAAGCTACCAACTCGATCATCTATACATACCCAATCGAACTCAGGTTCCAATTTCACCAAAAACAAACACAAACACAGAAATCGATCATCACCTTCATCGCGACCTGCAACTCTCTTAAAACCCAACTTCCGATCGCTTTTTATCAAAATTGATAAGGGCTATTGTTCCAGATCACCATTCGAAGCTAACATCAAGTTTAATTTGATTTTCATCGAGGTCTGATCATCATTTGGTTTCAAAACAACTGCGACCTGTTCTTCATCTGTTCCTGTCGAATTAGGTACCCAATCAAGTAATTAAAACCATCTTTATGCTCGATTTCTCATGGGGATCAAAAGCTCCATGATTTAAATCGTTAACAACACCGATCCGAGCTTCAATTTTGGACCTGTTCGATTTAGGGTTCATAGGATTTGGGATTGGATCGCGGGTTGTGTTTAAGATATTTGGGAACCATTCATAACCACGGCTTAGGCCTTGGTTCACTGGTTCCTGACTCACCATCCTACACAGGAGGTCCCGGGTTCGACCCCGGGCACCCCCCTTATTTTTTTTAATTGGCTTTTAAGCCTCTAAAAATTTCAGAAAAATTCTTAAAAATTATAAAAATAAATCTTATAAACTTTACTTATTTAAAATGTTACATAAATATTTTTGTAAATTTATTTTAGTTAAAAACCTTAATAATATTTATAAAATATTATTTATAAATATTATAAATAATTATTTTATAAAAATGGACACTATATCATGTTTAATTATGAAATAATCCTGTAAATTGTAGAAATTATACATCTTATAATTTCACGATTATTTACAAATGTAGTTTATTATAAAATATTCTTTCACAATTAATTTAGATTAATAAATTATTATCGGATAGTACGTCATTGTAACGATATTTATTACAAAGAATATACACAAAATATATTCAAACATTATCCGATATTAAACCTAATTTCATTTCTAGATTAAAACACTTAAAAGATATATTTCTTTCAAACAAATATAATATACAAAACCCCAAAATTCTAAAACCTTAGTTCACGTCTAAATGTTAAACTTATTGTCGAAATTAATCTTGTAATAAATATGTTTTAGGTACCTTGTAAAGGAATTCGTTGAAACGACGCGCGTTATTATTTCTTATTAATCATCCAATTTATACTTAATCACCATGTGAGTATTTCTATACCCATTTTATCATTTTCACACTTTTGGGTGAAACATGTTCCTTATAAACGTTGCACTTGTAAACCCGTTTGATTCTTGTAAATTATAGCAATTTACTTGTGTGTTGTGATTAGTTGAATCTTGTAGCTACCATGTAATGTCGAATACATGTACAATCATTAACTATTGCTAGCCTGGCGACGTCATAGATCTATGGGCCTGACAAGCCTGCTTGGTTGATCCAAGTACACTTAGCTAATCGTATATACTTGTAAACGTTTGAGACTTGTAAAACTTTGTCAAGGTTTGATTGTGCATTCTGTCTTACATCCCTAGTTACCTTTTTCTCTAATTTACAACATGAATTGCCATTTTTATATACTTATATATTTAAAACTATAGAATGCTCACCAACAATATGTTGACCCTTATTTTAAACATGTTTCAGGCAATAGCGTTATGTGGCTGTGAACAATCTTAACTCTCACGCCTCGACGATTCCGCCGTCAAGGTTGGGGTGTGACAGATTGGTATCAGAGCCCATAACTATAGGGATTTAGGTTATTAATGATGACCAAGACTATAGCTTATGCATGCACCTTATAGTATTTGTTATCTTGTAAATACATGGTTTGCATGTTACATAATGCTATGCCTTCTTATGTGCAATTTGATGCCTTAGCATAGGATTGCCTAAAACTTAGTTACGTGTCTCCCTAAACTCACCTTTGACTCTCTCCGAACATGAAACCTCTTAATCTTATCATCGACGACACGTGGAATCGTATACTTATGCTTATGACTTGGATCTTTAGACGTTATGTCTAATCTATATAAATCTCATCAAGGTTTTGATTTCATGAACCTAAGAAATATTGTGTGACACATAGACACCTGTATTCTGGATTTCCTGGCAAAAAGCCTTCGGGCTAAGGCAAGCGTTTCGCATAAATCCTACGGGACCAGTTACGCTTACCTTGGGATTTCTGGATGAGTGATAAACTATGGTCAAAATACACAAATCTCTAAGGCAAATGATTCAACTTACCTTGACGTGTCCACGGTTCCAAATGGTAATGCGTTATCAAATGGAATCATTCCGTGTACCTTACAACCTTTAGCTTACCTTTGTTTAAACTAATATCCTTTGTTATCCTCACTCCCGTAACTAGCTCATTTTTGTATATCCATCATGTCTCGTCATCATGGAAAGCGTGGAAGTTCCAACCGCAAGCTTGCAGCAATGATCGCCAAACAAATGGCTGTTGTGCTCCCAACCATGGTTGCTGAACTTAATAGCACCATGATGGCTAATAGCAACAACAACACCAATGGAAACAACAACGGTGCTCAAGGAGAAAATAGTAACAGCCGAAACGGGAACGATCGTACTTGCACTTTCAAACACTTCAACTCGTGCAAACCCACTAACTTTAGTGGCAAGGAAGGAGCCACTGGTCTTCTTGAGTGGTTCGAAAGCATGGAGAACACTTTTGTCAATTGTGAGTGTCCCGAGGCACTCAAAGTCCGTTATGCCACTAGTATGCTCCAACAAAGGGCACTTACCTGGTGGAATAGCGAGAAGAGAAACCGAGGAGCTGATGCTATTTCGGCACTCTCTTGGGATGAATTCAAGAACATCGCCATCACGAAGTTTTGCCCGAGAAGTGAATTACAAAAGTTGGAAGAAGAATTCTGGAACTTGAAGCAAGATGGTGGTGATCATTTGGCCTACTCAACTAGGCATCATGAGTTGAGTCTACTATTGCCCCATATGGTTGACACTGTCCCCCGCAACATCAAGAAGTTCATAAAGGGTGTACCACCCCAAATTCATGATGCTGTGTGGGTAGCCGACCCACAACTTTGGAGGAGGCAATTACTATCACAGCGCAGCTCACTGAGAATCATATTAGAGTTGGCACTACGTCGGCAAGGGTTCAAAGTCTACTGCGAAGGCGACAATCGAGGCAACAAAGGAGGTAAGGGCTGAGTCGTCTTCCCAAAGCAAGAAGCGTAAGTTCACACCAACACGCAACTACGCTGTGACCACTCCAAATGCTCCTCAAAAACAAATGGTGGTGATAAATCAAGCTCCCATGGCTAAAGCTTATGCGGGTCCTCTGCCAAGGTGTAACACGTGCAAGTACCATCATGCGGGTAACGTTCCATGCCGAATCTGCTCGTTATGTGGAAAGTATGGCCACTTGGTGACTACTTGTCTTCGTGCACCAAACAACGCCGCAATGCTTACCAACCGAACCTGCTACAACTGTGGCGAGCCTGGTCATTTTCGTCCGCAATGCCCTCGCAATGCGGGCAACGTGCCACCAGCTCGTGGAAGGGCTTTCAATATCAACGCCAACCAAACACAAGTCAGCAATGACGTTGTGAATGGTACGACGAAGAACCCCGTTTAAATCATTTCTTGTATTATTGATGTTTTCCATCTTTGTAATCATCGTATCAATAATAAATTTTTTTTACCGAGCAGGTATGTATCTTGTAAATGATCATTATGCATCTGTATTATTTGATTCGGGTGCGGATAAGAGTTTCGTGTCGTTAGAATTCGAGCCCGTACTTTCTAAATCACGTATTAATCTGGAAAAACCCTACACGGTCGAAGTCGCCGATGGAAAACCTATTGTCGTTGACGTCATAATACGTGATTGCATCATAAGCTGTAACGAGCACGAATTCTCTATTGATCTTATTCCTATGAAACTCGGAAGCTTCGACGTCATCATTGGAATGGATTGGCTAGCCAAACATCATGCCGAGATCGTTTGTTTTGAGAAGTGTATCCGAATACTGTTACCATCCGGGGATACTTTGAAAGTGTTCGGCGAGAAATCATCACAAGGACTCAAATTCATGTCTTGCACTCAAGCCCGAAAGTGCTCAAGCAAGAAGTATATAGCCTTCTTGGCTTATGTGGTCAACACAAAAGCCAAAGGGAAAGAACTTAAGGATATCCCTATTGTACGAGACTTTCCTGAAGTATTTCCCGATGACCTTAGTGGTTTACCTCCCGTGCGTGAAGTTGAATTTAAAATTGATTTGATACCGGGAGCAAACCCCGTGGCTAAGTCACCATATCGGCTTGCACCATCAGAATTGCAAGAACTCTCTAGCCAACTCCAGGAATTATCCGAAAAAGGGTTTATCCGCCCTAGTTCTTCTCCTTGGGGTGCACCTGTCTTATTTGTGAAGAAGAAAGATGGGTCATTCCGTATGTGTATCGATTACCGAGAGCTCAACAAGTTGACCATCAAAAACCGGTATCCTCTTCCTCGTATCGACGATCTGTTTGATCAACTTCAAGGAGCTACTATATTCTCGAAGATTGATCTACGTTCTGGATATCATCAATTACGTGTCCATGATGATGACATCCCAAAGACCGCGTTTCGTACTCGTTATGGGCACTATGAGTTTACGGTGATGCCTTTTGGCTTGACTAATGCTCCTGCTGTTTTCATGGATCTCATGAATCGAGTATGCAAGCCTTATCTATATAGTTTGTGATCGTCTTCATTGATGACATTCTCATCTACTCCAAAACCAACGCCGAGCATGAACTGCATTTGCGACAAGTTCTTGAACTGTTGAAGAAAGAGCAATTGTACGCAAAGTTCTCGAAGTGTGATTTCTGGCTCAAGGAGGTTCAATTTCTAGGACACGTGGTGAATAGCCAAGGAATTCACGTTGACCCTGCAAAGATGGAAGCTATGAAGAATTGGTGTGTTCCCACGACACCGACCGAGATTCGTTCTTTCCTTGGTCTTGCTGGTTATTATCGGCGATTCATCGCCAACTTTTCGAGGATCGCAAAGCCGCTCACTTCCTTAACACAAAAGAATAAACCATTCGAGTGGGGGCCCGAGCAAGAGGAAGCTTTTGAAACATTAAAACACAAACTAAGCAATGCTCCTATCTTGACCCTACCCGATGGAAACGATGATTTCACCGTATATTGTGATGCTTCAAAACAAGGTCTTGGTTGTGTTCTTATGCAACGAGGAAAGGTGATAGCTTATGCATCAAGACAATTGAAGGTTCACGAGGTGAATTACACAACTCATGATCTTGAACTCGGCGCTGTGGTTTTCGCCTTAAAGATTTGGTGACATTATCTCTATGGGACGAAATGCATAGTCTACACCGACCACAAAAGTCTCCAACATGTGTTCAACCAAAATGATCTCAACATGAGACAAGAAGTTGGATCGAGTTAATCAGCGACTACGACTGTGACATTCGCTATCATCCTGGAAAGGTGAATGTTGTAGCCGACGCGCTGAGTCGCAAGGTCCATAACAAAACCGTCTCACTACAAGGAATCCGAGATCGAAGACAGTGGTTTCACACGTTAAGAGAATTTGATACTGAGGTTCGTGTGGATGTTAACGAGGCTACTATCATGCTACAAAACATAAGAATTGATAGTGATCTCGAGTTATGCATTAGCAAGGCTCAACAAGCGGCAATAACCGACGAAGGAAGTAATGAGGATTTGGTGTCTAACGTTCAATCACAACTGGAGGAAAAACCAAACGGTCTATGGTACTTTCTCAATCGACTTTGGATCCCAAATCGTGATAACCTTCGACACATCATTTTGAACGAAGCTCATCACACCCGATATTCTATTCATCCTGGCTCCGATAAAATGTACATGGACTTGCGTGGTCAATATTGGTGGCCTGGAATGAAGAAAGATATTGCGGTTTATGTCTCCAAATGTCTCACGTGTGCAAGAGTCAAAGCCGAGCATCAACGACCAAGTGGTTTACTTGAACAACCTGAAATCCCTATGTGGAAATGGGAACATGTATCCATGGATTTTATAACCAAGTTACCACGTACTCCCCATGGTCATGATAGTATATGGGTGATTGTGGATCGTTTGACCAAGACGGCACATTTCATACCTATACGAGACACTTACAAGGTTTCAAGACTAGCTCGCATATACATTGATGAAATTGTGAGTCGTCATGGCGTACCGTTGCACATCATTTCTGATCGAGATGCTCGTTTCACTTCACACTTTTGGTCATCTATGCAAGAACTCTTGGGTACTCAGTTGGATTTAAGTATGGCTTACTATCCTCAAACTGATGGCCAAACCGAACGAACAATCCAAACCCTTGAGGATTTGCTACGATTGTGTGTCCTTGACTTTGGTGGTAATTGGGATACGCATTTACCTCTCGCGGAATTTTCGTATAACAATAGTTATCACTCGAGTATCAAGATGGCACCGTTCGAAGCACTTTATGGTCGTAAATGCCGATCACCGATCTGTTGGACTGATATTGGGGAAAACTTTATCACCGGTCCTGAACTTATACGAGAAACGACCGATAAAGTCGCTACAATCCGCAAGAACCTTGAAGTGGCAAGAAGTCGACAAAAGAGCTATGCCGATAAGCATCGTAAACCGTTGGAGTTTCAAGTTGGTGATATGGTTCTTCTTAAGGTTTCACCATGGAAAGGTGTTATTCGCTTTGGAAAGAAGGGCAAATTAGCTCCAAGATTTGTAGGACCTTTCAAAATCCTGAAAAGGATTGGGAAAGTGGCTTCTAAACTGGAACTACCTTCTGACCTTAGTGGAGTTCATCCTGTGTTTCATGTCTCAAATCTAAGAAAGTGTTTGGCCGATGAGAGTCTGTATGTTCTACTGGAAGACATTCAGATCGACGAGTCATTGCACTTCATTGAGAAACCTGTTGAAATTATGGATCGTATCATGAAGAAGACTAGAACCACAACAACTCCAATTGTCAAGGTTCGTTGGGAGAACAAGTGTGGAGCTGAGTTCACGTGGGAGCGGGAGGATCATATGAAGGAGAGATACCGTATTTGTTCGTTTAGTTCATTTTTAATTTCTAAGCGAAATTCTTTAAAGTAGGGGAGACGGTAACATCTTGTATTAACGTTTATTCCTAATCAATGAGAAAGCTTATAATGTTAACTAGAAGCCACACACTTTAGACTCTCTTTTTACCTCAAATGGCTCTGCCATTACACATAACGTAAACACTAAAGCGGTCAGCTTAATCGATGATGAATTTTCTTCTTCTTTGATACCCTATCAAAACCCGAAAGTTCATCAAAGTGTACCTCAGAACGTGATCTATCTGTGGCTTCATGCTCACCTTCTGATTCACCTGAGAACGTGAGGACCAAATGAAATCCAAGCGTCCTCATCTTTTCGTCTCAACCTCCTCGTAAACAAATTTCGGGACGAAATTTCCTAAAATAGGGGAGACTGTAACATCTCCTATATTCGCGGCGCGTTAATAATAACATATATTATAATAATAATAATAATATTAATAATAATAATAATAAGATAATAATAATAATAATAATAATAATAATAATAATAATAAAATAATAATAAGTATAATAATAATAATACTAATGATAATAGTAAAAATAATAATAATAATAATAATAATATAATAATAATAATAATAATAATAATAATAATAATAATAATAATAATAATAATAATAATAATAATAAAAGTCCAGGGGGCAGTCTTGTAATTTATCAAACTTCAAAAGGAAGTTTTAAGCATAAAATAATAAATTCAAACCGCAGGGACCATTATTGTAAATTAAATTTTACAACCCAACCCCCCAGCCCCTTTTCCTTCCCGATTTTCCGGCGAGCTCCGGCACCGGATTCCGGCGAGCTCCGGCGAAGCATAAAACGACCAAAACACTCAATTTCGAACCCCACAATTTGACCGAATTGTTTCTTGGATCCAATTCGAAGTGGAATCCAACGAAAACATGCGTTAAATCCGACAAATTAACGGCTATAATCCCACTTTAATCTCGGATTCTAATCCAGCTCATAAACCCACTCAAACAACAATAATAAACAAATTAAAGCTACCAACTCGATCATCTATACATACCCAATCGAACTCAGGTTCCAATTTCACCAAAAACAAACACAAACACAGAAATCGATCATCATCTTCATCGCGACCTGCAACTCTCTTAAAACCCAACTTCCGATCGCTTTTTATCAAAATTGATAAGGGGCTATTGTTCCAGATCACCATTCGAATCTAACATCAAGTTTAATTTGATTTTCATCGAGGTCTGATCATCATTTGGTTTCAAAACAACTGCGACCTGTTCTTCATATGTTCCTGTCGAATTAGGTACCCAATCAAGTAATTAAACCATCTTTATGCTCGATTTCTCATGGTGATCAAAAGCTCCATGATTTAAATCGTTAACAACACCGATCCGAGCTTCAATTTGGACCTATTCGATTTAGGGTTCATAAGATTTGGGATTGGATTGCGGGTTGTGTTTAAAATATTTGGGAACCATTCATAACCACGGCTTAGGCCTTGGTTCACTGGTTCCTGACTCACCATCCTACACAGGAGGTCCCGGGTTCGACCCCGGGCACCCCCCTTATTTTTTTAATTGGCTTTTAAGCCTCTAAAATTTCAGAAAATTTCTTAAAAATTATAAAAATAAATCTTATAAACTTTACTTATTTAAAATGTTACATAAATAATTTTTGTAAATTTATTTTAGTTAAAAACTTTAATAATATTTATAAAATATTATTTATAAATATTATAAATAATTATTTTTATAAAAATGAACACTATATCATGCTTAATTATGAAATATCCTGTAAATTGTAGAAATTATACATCTTATAATTTCACGATTATTTACAATGTAGTTTATTATAAAATATTCTTTCACAATTAATTTAGATTAATAAATTATTATCGGATAGTACTTCATTGTAACGATATTTATTACAAAGAATATATACAAAATATATTCAAACATTATCCGATATTAAACCTAATTTCATTTCTAGATTAAAACACTTAAAAGATATATTTCTTTCAAACAAATATAATATACAAAACCCCAAAATTCTAAAACCTTAGTTCACGTCTAAATGTTAAACTTATTGTCGAACTTAATCTTGTAATAAATATGTTTTAAGTACCTTGTAAAGGAATTCGTTGAAACGACGCGCGTTATTATTTCTTATTAATCATCCAATTTATACTTAATCACCATGTGAGTATTTCTATACCCATTTTATCATTTTCACACTTTTGGGTGAAACATGTTTCTTTATAAACGTTGCACTTGTAAACCCGTTTGATTCTTGTAAAGTTATAGCAATTTACTTGTGTGTTGTGATTAGTTGAATCTTGTAGCTACCATGTAATATCGAATACATGTACAATCATTAACTATTGCTAGCCTGGCGACGTCATAGATCTATGGGCCTGACAAGCCTGCTTGGTTGATCCAAGTACACTTAGCTAATCGTATATACTTGTAAACGTTTGAGACTTGTAAAACTTTGTCAAGGTTTGATTGTGCATTCTGTCTTACATCCCTAGTTACCTTTTTCTCTAATTTACAACATGAATTGCCATCTTTTATATACTTATATATTTAAAACTATAGAATGCTCACCAACAATATGTTGACCCTTATTTTAAACATGTTTCAGGCAATAGCGTTATGTGGCTGTGAACAATCTTAACTCTCACGCCTCGACGATTCCGCCGTCAAGGTTGGAGTGTGACAATTCGGCTTCGTCTCACCAAGCTTAAAGGAAATTTGTTGTCACGACCAAACGTTTAAGGATCACATCTACTCATTTATGTTGAGACGCTTTAGGTTAACAGCGTATCTTTCGGGAGAGTCTTAACGATTAATTAAGAGTGTACAATAGAAGTGACTGCACTTACCCCGTCTCACTGATTGGAGGTTGCTCCTTCTAATAAATCTATGACGTACATGACAAAACCAATAACTTATATTAATAAGCGGGATATATTTTTGGGCCTTAAGTGATTAAATTTTTTATAACTTTCATCTAAAAATATATTATAACATTAAATGATTTCATCCTTTACAATATTTCTTAAAAGGATTGAAATAGAAAATATATATATAGGCATATCACAGGAAAACTCATTATTTATTTTATCACTTTACAAACAAGGAGATAAAAACCTTTAGTTTTTATTATATGCTGGCATACTTTAGAAAGTGTACCCCTAATATTATTTGTTTTACTTATACTATTACATGTAATTTTTCTATCCAACTTATCATTTAGATCGTATAAATAAAGACTTTAAGAATGTGAAATTCTGTTCCATATAAATAATAAACATATATAACGCAAATGACACTATCTAATCTGTTTGGTTAAAAGTGCTTGACCTTGTCCCATTTATTTCAAATATATTTCAAAATCAAAACATCATTTTTTTAATATTATTTTTTTAGTATGTATATTATTATTTTGTTTAATCATCTCAATCCAAGTAAATAAGAATTTATAATGTTACTCATAAGACTATAAGAGGGCATTCAGAGCAATTAGAAGTTACAAGTTAAAATTTTTCATAAGCTTCTAGTTTTGATTTTGAATGAGACTTGAGAAATATAATCTATCAGAATCAAAATGCATACCCCAATAATAAATCAACTTCACCCAACTATGTGCTCTCAACTTTAATGGACCAACTATTCTTAGCTTTTTATATACCTTGTTAAAGATTATTAAAAATATAAACATGTGATATTTTTCTTAATAAAAAGTAATAAAAAAAAAACCCATTATAATTAAAAAATTGCAAACACATTTTTTAATATGTAACTTTATACGAATAGTGATCTTTTCTAGATGTTGATTTTGGCACTTTCCAGGTAGAAAAAGAAGGTATGAACAGGAAAAAGAGTAGCTAATAATCAATCAAACAAACAACATTTAGTGGATGCCAGGAGACCTATTACATAATCAAAGGGGACCCAATTTACTCACTAATTCAAAGATTTGTGCCTTTTTGGTTTAACCATTCATGGGTGACCTTGGAAATGAAGGCCTGTTTCTGTTTCATCTCTTAAATGTCAACATTAGAATCTTCACATGGGGAAAAAAATATTTGTCCTTTAGTTTTTGGAAATTAGTCTAGGTAAAATGTATTCTAAATTTGGACTATAGTTTCGCATTATGCACTAAAAGGGTATCGGGCTATTAAGTTTGACTTGTGTCGTTTTGGTTATTAGCTAAGTGAACCCGATGCAAATGGACTTGTGGAATTTTAGCAAATCATAAAATTGATGATAGCTAGGGTAAAATTGATAAGAAATCACCTATCCATATTGTTACATGTCTGGATTTTGAGTCGGGCCGACTGGTTGAACAAGCGGTTGCTGAAGTTGTTGATTCAATATTCGTTCTAGTTGTCAGAATATAGATCTTACATTGATGGGTGTGCGGGTGAGAAAAAAGTAATCATTTTTATCTGTGAAAGAAGCATTGTTTTCAGACTCGGATCGGAATGGCCGATCGAACCAGGATTCGGAGGTCAGACCGGTCCAATCCACCCTCAATCGTTTGTTTTCAAAGAACTGGCCGATTCGAACCGGGAACCGGGTCACACCGGAATTTTAATTTTTTTTTTACCTTTTTTTAGTTTTTTGGATTCTAAAGAGTTTAATGCGTGGTTCGAACTACGACTTAGAGTGTTGGATATAACATTATTGTTGAGTTTTCATATATAACTATAAACTACAAATATAAAATATCTATATTGAATTATATATAAAAGTATATATCTAATATACATATGTATAATTATGATATCATCTGGTTCTTAAATCCGGTCCGACTGGTTCAACCAGTCAATCATTTGGTGACCGGTTTACTATCCGATTCAATTCTGAAAACATTGGAAAAAAGTAGTAATATGTTATTTTGAAAATATTTTAAATTAACTTTTATAGAAATAAGATATATAGTATCTGACTAAGCCAAAACATTTCTCATTTTTTTCCCTTTATCGATCATGATTTTATCAAGTCTCACCGTATTATCGTTAGAAATTAGTTATAATCATGACCTGTAATATATGCTTGTTGAATAATGCGTCGTTTTAATACTATACATGAGTTGCATATTAAAATTTTTCCGAATATAAATGTTTTGGAAAGCATGAAAACCGGGAAATGTAGAGTTTCATTATGATCAACATAACTTTGTTAAAAGCCCAATTAAGCAGTCGTTAATCTTTGTTTATATACCTTACATGCTAAGATTATCAAGAAAAAATATTCTTATTCTAGAATATAATACCACCCTATCATCAAGCTCAAACTATTATTATTACTGTTTAATTCAAACCGCGATATAGTAATACTGCAAAAAAAGTAATCATATACCAGTATCGCTTAACTATTAACCTTGCATGTCAAGTCTTTATTGTATTTTTATTAGTTTCTATTAGTCGTTTACCTAGAAATTTTTATACATTTTATGTTAAAACCAAAATTTTGATTTTCCCAAATTCAAGAAAAGAACTTCTTTATGAAAGGTTATTAAAAACTTTCAAAACCCAATATATATTGTGTTTATAAAATTATACTATGCATAAGAGACAAGATTAAGGAGTAAGCTAAGGTTCAAGATTAAAAGAACCATTAAACTCAATGATTAGAAAACCATAATCATTGGTGCAATCAAAATTCTTAGCAACCAAGCAAAGCATACATAATAAGATACTATGCATGGATACATATATTAATATTTTCTTTTAAAAATATTGACTATGTTTTGACCTTTGAGTCCATAAAAAGAGCGGTCAACTCTTACCTCCTTTGGAAAAAGGAACATAAACAATGGAACATTTGTGATACTTGGTTCTACTTTGATCAGTGGAAAAGTTGAGATTTTATAGAAAGATGATATAAAAATATAAATCTTCTGATATCTTTATTAATTAGGTGCATTTTGTTTTTTAGAAGTAAAATGTTTCTGTTATACGAATCACATCTATTGACATCTGCAGAAGATAATGTGAACCAAACTCCTACAGTCTTGCAAAAAGAAAAGTGATTGTTTTTAAAGTTTTTAAACTGCTAAAAAGCTGGTGAAGGTGTACGTACGATGGTGGGGGTGGTGGTAGTGGTGGTGGACGGTGGTGGTGGACGGTGGTGGTGATAATGGCGGGTGGTGGTGATGGTGGTGGGTGGTGGTGACGGTGGTGGGTGTTGGTGGATGGAGGATGGTGGGACGGTGATGGTGGTGGTGGATAGTGGATGGTGGGTGGTGGACGGGGTGGTGGACGGTGGGTGGTGGATGGTGGGTGGTGGACGGTGGGTGGTGGACGGTGGGTGGTGGACGGTGGGTGGTGGACGGTGGGTGGTGGACGGTGGGTGGTGGACGTTGGGTGGTGGACGGTGGGTGGTGGACGGTGGGTGGTGGACGGTGGTGGTGGTGGTGGTGGATGGTGGGTGGTGGACGGTGGTGGTGGTGGATGGTGGGTGGTGGACGGTGCTGGTGGTGCTGGTGGGTGGTGGTGAAGGGTGGTGGTGGTGGTGGTGGATGGTGGTTGATGGGTGTTGGGTGCTGGTGGAGGTGGACGATGGTGGTGGTGGTGGTGGACGATAGTCTTGGCGTGGTGGTGGACAATGGATGGTGGTAAGGTGTTGGTGTTGTTTAACTTTCCGCAGACCTTAGAAGTGGCGGGGCCAAATCTACATTAAGAAAAGCTCGTGTAGACATTTGTGTAATAAAATGTATTTTTTCCAAAGATAGTCCAAAGTTTTTGAGATCTGGTAAAAATAGTTATCGATATTAAAGGACTATTAGTTTTTAATCAAAAAGATGTTTTCCGCTGTCCATGTGAGGGATTTTGTGTTTTTTCACATGCCCTAATAAAACAACTTTTGTTTTAAAATCATTTCCCCAATTAGTGTAATTTAAAGAAGTAAAAGTAAATGTAAAATGTCAAATTTAACTCAACTTAACCTTATAAACTAAAAAACCATTTAAGGATGATGACTGTTTTTGTAACATCTCACACATTTTTGGACTGTATTTGAAAGTTGTAAGCATGGGACTAACACTAAACCACATAAATTATTTTACATTTTTCTCTTATATGTGCTATCAACGCCCTCTTCAACGTTAGGTTCGTGACGACGTTTCGATATTGGTTTTTGCATGGTTTTACGCACACACCGTAACTTAGCTCTTCTTTTTCCCTTTAAATGTTATCAACAATGTCTATGATTAGTTCTTTATATAAAGTTACGTATATTATTAACATCTAATTTAAATGTTATCAACAATGTCTATGATTAGTTCTTTATATAAAGTTACGTATATTATTAACATCTAATTTAACATACGAGTTCAAAATAACATTTTGATGTTAGTTTTATTACACCGAGTCTTAATAGTAGTTTTATATAGGAAAATTGAATTTTAACGATATAAATTATTGACTATCAGCCAGTATTAATCCTAACTAACATTTTGACCGATATTAGTCTTAACTTTTGATTTTGTTATCTATAATAGTCTCAATTTAACTGTTTGTTAACTCTATTAGTTTCAGACGACGTAACACATGATTTGCTCATGACGGACACGTGACACGACGTATTATATAATTAAAATAAAAAATATTGATATATCACTCAATTTTCACGTCTCTTTGTATCTCCAAGCTATTCAACTAGTGACAAAAACATAAGTTGAAGAAATTCAGCAAATGATCTTTTATAAAAAAAATTGAGAAATATATTTATATTTTTTATTATAACTATATTATATGTTATATCGCGAATCACGCCACATGATACATCATAAAATACTAACGGAGTTAACGAACAGTTAGACTAGAACTATTATTAGTAACAAAATTAAACAATTAATAGTGATCAAATTGTTAGTTAAAATCAATATTAGCCAATGGCAAATTATTTAAATTAGGCAAATTACTTATCAAAACTATGACATATTGCCCGATAATTATCTATACTGTCAAATTAGATGATAATAATTCCAAAATTTATTTTTGTTATTAAGAACAATCATTGTAATATAATTATTCATTTGTTTACATTTGATTTTGCTCAGAATAATGATTGTGAATTAAATAGAAAGACACACAATCAAATAGAACTAAAACAAGTGCAAATAAATAAAATTTATCCTATTTGGATTATTATCGAACATATTAATAGTATAGATTATTATTGATAAATAAATAATAATTTGAATTTATTAAAATTCAATTTGTCTTTAAATTATTATAAGACAATTTTTCTTTAATATAAAACATACAAATATACGGAGGCAAAAAGACATGTTATAAACAAAAGAGTTAATTACATAAAAGGTCCCTGTGCTTAAGTATGTTTTCACTTTCGGTCCCTAGGTTTGAAATACTATAAGGTCGGTCCACATATTTGACAAAACATAACAAAAATGGTCTATAGCGTGGACGGACGTTAACTTTCGTTAATTTTTAAACTAGTGACCAAAATACCCCTCTTTGAAAAAATCTAAGTTAATTTAAATGTGTGTATGGACCAAATTGTCCCTCCCTTCACCCATTCAGAATAGACCACACAACCGGTGCACTTTTGTCGGCCACCAGCGAAATGCAGCAATGACCACCGGCTCACCCGCGAGATTCATCTCTGCTTTGTCTTGACTGCGATGACGGATTCATAAAATAAATCAACAACCCGAACCGATTACCCGAATCCACCCTATCACACTCTGCAGGACCAAGTGAAGGGTTTATGCACTTGTACAACACAACGGCACAAAGAGGAGAGTATGAGACAACACTTAACAATTCAAATGGGGAACTGGTAAACTGAGTTTAGAGAACTAAGAAACCAAGATGTAAATGAGACAGAAACTAGAACAACACACAAGCAGTTGGTTTTCAAGGTTGATGTATATTGATCTTCTAGTTCCTTACAAAATAGTTTACAAAGTTCTACCCAAATTTTTTTAAAGTTACAAGGATCAGAAAATAATATACTACTACCTACAGTCGGTCATATACTTTGAAGACCAGCTGGATACATAAACTAGACAACAAAATCCATATAGAGTCAAAAGGCAGATTGCCTTTTGACAAGTGACTATGACATGCCATAGCTCACATCCTAATATATTACAAAAAGAATAAAGTACATAAAGTGGAAAGTTACAGACTCAAGACCTCAATGTACAGTTTACCAAAAGCATGGACCTTTTCACCAACTCATAAAAGGTTGGTGACTTATCAGAGTGGCAGCGGAAAGTGGTTCAGCTTTAGGTAAAAAGTACATCAGATAAAACATGTAATATAAAAGTCTTCGAAAGAAATCTATCTTCAATGGTTGGCTTCGGAAGACTTTGTCCTTGAAGCTTCGGAAGACTTCATCTTTTGGCTTCGGAAGATATTGGTCTTGGCTTCGGAAGATATTACACTTAGAATAGTTTGTAAGGAAGTGTGAAACTTCCAAAGCATTCCACTTCAGTATACTTATGCATGCATACAGGAAAGACTTTGAGTGTTTGGGTTGTATCAGCCTTACTAATAACCTTACAAACTCCCCCTAGGGTGATGCTACCAAAACACTTGAAGACTTCAGATATTGACAATCCTTATTATAATGATGACCATCCCTTTCTTCATGAGATGGTCAGGATCACTCAGACTCTCATAATATCTTCTCATGTCAAAGAGATCATGCAGAGGTAGATTGAACATATCCTGCCATGTGTAGACATGTTCAATACCTTGATCTCTTATGACATGCCATCTTTCTGGATTTGTAGTGTATGCCCAAGATAAGATGGGTCTTCCTGATGCCAGGGGAGCTACTTGAATTGGAGTTAGTGGAGCATCTTCCTGTTGCACATCCTTAGGATGTTCTGACTCATCCTGAGGTTTGGAGGTGGATGTTTCCTTTTTCTTTTTCTTTGACTTTGGTTTGGAAACCATCCTTTTCCTCCTCTTTGAACTCTTTAACTAAGAATACTGGCCTGCAGCACCTGATTAATCTTCTTTGTCTTTCTTAGTTGGGTCTTCCTCTCTCACAGGTTCAGATTGAGAGGGGACAGATCCTTGCTATGGATCAAAAGTGGAAGTTTGCTGAGGTTCAGCAGGAGGTTCAGGTTGTGTTGTCTTAGGTGTTTCAACCTTAACCTCCACTTCCTGAGGGACCTAACTTGGTGGAGAGTGTAAGTCAACAAGTTCACCTTTTTGGATCTTCTGCTTGATCACCCTGATATGCTTATCCATGGTGGATAGAGACATGGGACCAAGTCTCCTTCCGGAGAATCCATACAACTTTAAGAAGCTCATCATTTTCTACCTGTCAGCGGACTTTTTCAAGTTCTTATGGATGATGACTCTTGATTTTACAGCTTCTTCCGTTAACTTCCTTTTGGTAATCTTTCTTTCTTTGGCTACATCAAGTTCAAGTTGTTTGAGGTACTCAAACTCAATGTAGTCAAAAGGTAAGGAAGAAGTGTATCAGTTTGATAGAGGCCTGTGGTACTCAAGTAGTTATCATATTAATCCTATCCTTTTCTTTGTCTACCTGAGGTTCTTGTGGTACCACATCCTCTTGTTCCTGAGTTTCTTGAACTGGTGAGAGAGTAGGCATATGCTTATAGAGCCTCTTCCTTCTTCTTTCTTCTTTGATTTTTAGAAGAAGCTCTGCATCCTCTTCTTCCTTTCTATCTTTTATAGTTCCATGTCAGCCAGTTCATTCAACTCATCTAAGGGGAGAGAAATGATATTATCAATATCATAGTTCCTACTCTGCAAGTAGTTTATCCTGACTGCCCTTAACTCATCATCCTGAGTATTTGGTCTAGGGGCAGCCCTGATAGCACTTTCCATGAGCCTTGCAGACCCAGTAGAGGAACTTTCTCCCCTTAGCTTCCTTTTCCTCTCTCTCTCTCTCTTCCTCCTCCTCAATCTCCTTAGGAGTTAATTTCCTTTTCCCTTTGTCACTCACAGACCTTTGTGACTCTAGGTGGAGAGAGCTTTGGCCTTTATTGCTTGGTGTAGCTTCCAAGCTCTGGTCAGAGAAGGTTGAGATGCACCTTCACCAGAAGGTGTCTCATCAAGGGTTTGAACCTCTGCAGCAGTTGATGGTAAGACAGGGCTCTCAGGTTCTATCACTGGGCCTTCAGTCAAGGTTTTCCCTTTGAAGCTAATCTCAGGGTTTGCCTCAACATCCAGTTGACCGATGGTATTGTCTAATTGCCATAGTCTTCTTCTGAAGCTGAACTCTGTAGTGATCCTATCTTGAATCCTTTGAGCCAACCTGTCAGCTTGTCTAGATTGGCCTTGGTTGACAAGTGGCATGTTGACAAGGTCAAGAGCTTCGTAGTAGTTCAAGGTATGTAAGTTAAAGACTTCTTGCTGCCCTTGAACTCTAAGAAGGATAAGGACTCTTCTGTCAGCATCATACCTCCACTCCATAATGTAATTTGAAGTTCGTGGGGATGGCATAGCCCTTGTAATCCCTTTCTCAAAGAGACTACTACTGACAGAGTCTATGTTCTCCACATCAATGTGAACTTGAGAAAGTTGCTGAGTATGCATATTTGCAAGATAGGATGGTGAGTCCTCAATGTCCATACTCCCTAAAAAACTCCTAGGTTCTGTGACTAGACTGACTTCCTCCCCCTTTTCGGAAGCATCACCTTCTTGTATAGGTGAGCTAGGAGTTAGGTCAATCATATTCATAGGTTCTTGTGTTCCTGGTTGAGCTCCTCTTAAAGGTCTCCTAGCTAGTATTTCCTTAAGATGAGATATCTCAAGTTGCTGATCATTGACTCTGTTTTGCAAGGTAGTCATTTGAGATTCAAGATGACTAACCTTGGAGACTAAATAGGTGCATGTTTTTGACAGTTTTTGCACCTTTAGTCTCAGATTCCCCTCATCTTCATCAGAAGAATCACCGGGGATGAGAGAATTAGACCAAGGTCCTCTTCCTCATCACCAGCATGGTGTTCTTGGCTACTGGATTTCCTCTGCTCAGTGACAACTTCAGTTGAAGCATCAACGGACTGAGTTGCCATGGTTGAGGTCTGAATGATGTAATCACTTGCTGAAGTGAGAGCCTCTTCCATATGGATGTCCTAAACATGTTCAGAAGTATCCACCTCAGTGATAGGTGACTGATGTGGGCTAAACCTAGGTGACTCAGGAGCACTCATCTCCCTTTGAGGAGTAAAGTAGTAGGAAGACTCATGGTACTCACTGGCATCTAAGTCCTCATCAGTATAGAAGTCAAGGTTAGAAATTTGTTGGTTTAAATCTAAAGGCTGGGGATGGTAACTGTCCCCTGAATGTTGTTCACTTGAGTGTTGAGACTCAGAGTGAAGGCTTAAGGCTGTTGGGCTTGTGAGCTCATCAGGCTGAGCATGAGGAACCTCAGCACTGATTCTTGAAGTGATGGGAGTGGTTTGCTCCTCAGGGGAAGTGGGAGCTCCAGTGTCTACTTCCTCCTATGTAGGTGAGTATATGGGTGCCTGCACAGACTCAGTAGCTTGTGCAGGGTTCGTTTGTGTTTTCTTTGGTAGGTGAGGGTGATTTGTGGCTGTTTTGGTGGTTGGGATGTAGAAGGTGTGGGTTCAACACTAGCTTGTGTGCTAGGTTGTCACCTTGAGCAATGAGCTCTAACATTTTTGGGACAAGGGCTGTTTCTACCCCTGAGAAGCCAATAGTTGGCTTCTTTAAGATTTTAAAGATTCCAGGCTTCATCTGTTCCAATTTAAGAATATTACCTGTTTCCCTCAACTATGAGCCCAGTTCACAGTCGAGAATGTTTTAAACATATCTAGGAAACATGTAATATTCTAAGGAGTCTAAGTTGGCAATCAGATTTGTATAAACAAACTAAGAATACTTAAATTTCACCCCCTGAACCATTCCATGCACTATGAAGGAGAGATCTTCAGGAATCTGGTCCCATCCTCCATGCTTGTTGGACAAGCTGTGGATGACCACATGAATAAGGTACTTCCACTTAAATGAGACCTTTCCTTTCCTGAAGGTCTTTACAGAGAAATCTTTTTCATAGCCCATCTGCTCAAAGGAATGATTAACAGCTTTCTTTGGGAAGAACACCTCACCTTCTTCATCGTCCAGTTGAAGATGATTGTTGATGATAGCCGGAGTGATGAAGACTGTTCTCCCCTGCACTGTAGCAGACAGTGCCTTCTCCCCATCCATAATGACCTCTTGGCAGGTCTTTCGGAATTCAAGCAAATGATCCTCATAGAGAGGAGGATCAATGGTAAGGGAGGTGAAGTAGTTAGATAAAGCCAAGAATTAGCATACCTCTGAGAAATGTGGATCTTTCTCAGAGCTTAACAGTGCAACCTGATTATGTTGCATGGAAAAATCTGGGTCATTTCGTCTATCAAGGTTTGCCATTTTGAGAGGCTTGAAGGTGAAGGAAGAATGAACGAAGATAGTTTCAGAGAGAAATATGGATTTTAGGTTTAGAGAAGAGATGAAGATGATAGAGAGAGGGGGAACCGTTGGGGTTAATAGAAGAAAATGATTTGAGACAAAGTTAATGAAAGAGGATAAACTTTAAAATCCAGAAGGCGGTCTCACCTCTGAAAAAGTGTTTTGCTTTTTGCTCAAAAAGTGGTTTTCTTGGAAATCGAAAAACTTTCGAAGGTAAATTGTCTTCGAAAGCTTTAGTGAAAAAGCTTTCAAAGCCAAAATGACTTCGGAAGAATCTCTCAAAGATTTTTGACAAATTTGCTTCGCAAGATAATTTTAAACTCGGATGCTTTGTTATAAAAAAACAAAGCTTCCGAGAGTTAATATCCTTCGGAAGAGAAATGGTCCTTAAAAAACGTATAAGTGCCTAAGAGAGTTGTAAACTTTGGAAGATATTTCATAAATTTCTTCCAAATGCAGATTTTACTTAGATAGTTATTTTTTTGAAGGTATATTTTCTTCCAAAGATAAAAATCATATCTTCTGAAGGATCAAGAGTTTTAAAAAATCTAAGAAAAACTCTTTAAAAAATTTTTATCCATAGAAAACATGAGCTTATGAAAGTGATAAACTAGACAACTTAGGACACACAGATTTTAAGAAATAAAATGAATAAGTTTTAAGAAAAAGATACTCCAAGTTAATCATCCCAATAGCTGATATAAGATACTTAAATCTCTGTTCATCAAAGGTTTTTGTGAACAGATCAGCATATTGTTCATTTGTGTTAACCTTAATTAGTTTAATTAATCCCTTTTCAAAGCTATCTCTAATTAAATAATACCTGATGTTTATATGTTTTGTCCTTAAGTGCTGCACAGGATTCTCTGTGATAGAGATAGCACTGTTGTTGTCTATATGAATAGGTGTCTCCTTGAAGTTGAACCCATAGTCAAGCATCAGATTCTAAATCCAAAGCACTTGAGCACAACAGCTTGCAGCAGCAATGTATTCAGCTTCAGCAGTGATGCAGAGACACAGGATTGTTTCTTGCATTGCCATGAGACAACCCTTCCACCAAGGAACTAACATCCCCTAGATGTAGATTTTGCAGGCATATTGCAACCCCATAATCACTATATGTATATGCATACAGATTAAAGTTAGAATTCTTGGGATATCAAAGACAAAGTGTTGAGGCACCTTTGAGGTATCTTAGAATTTTCTTGATAGTGATGAGGTGAGACATCTTGGGTTTGGCTTGATATCTTGCACAAATGCTTGTGGCAAACATGATATCAGGCCTACTAGCTATAAGATACATAAGAGACCCAATCATAGCCTTATAAAGGTGTTCATCCACACACTCCCCCTCAAGATCAGGTCCAAGGGAGTGGTTTCTTGCTATGGGTATTTAGCAATCCTATAATCAGTCATGTTGAATCTTTTGAGTATGTCCTGAACATACTTTGACTGACTTATGAAGATTTCATGTTCAACTTGCTTCACTTGAATTCCCAGAAAGAAATTGAGTTCCCCCATGGCACTCATTTCAAATCTGTCTTGCATTAGCTTCTCAAAGTCTTTGCAGAGCCTTGGATTAGTTAAACCAAAGATGATGTCATCGACATACACTTGATCTAGCAGTAAGTCATTTCCCTGTCCTTTGATGAGCAGAGTTCCATCTATAGTACCCCTTCTGTATCCATGCTTGCAGAGATACTAAGATAGAGTCTCATACCACTTTCTTGATGCTTGGTGTAGCCCATAGAGAGCCTTATCAAGCTTACAGACATAATAAGGATGACCAGGATCTGCAAAACTAGGTGGTTGTTTAACATACACCTCTTCATCAATCACCCCATACAGAAAGTCACACTTGATATCAAGTTGATAGACCTTGAAGTTCTTGGATGCAGCAAAGGCCAAGAATATCCTAACAGCTTTTAGTCTTGCTACAGAAGCAAGGACATCAATGTAGTCAATTCCTTCTTCTTGTATGTATCCTTGAACAACTAGTCTAGCTTTGTTCTTGATGGCAATACCTCTATCATCTTTCTTATGCCTAAATACCCATTTGGTTTCTATAGTAGTCTTCCCATGAGGAAGTGGACATAGTTTCCAAACCTTTTGTCTCTTGAATTGAAGTAGCTCCTCTTACATGGCTTCAATCCAACTTCTATCCTTCGGAGCCTCATCAACTTTCTTAGACTCTACCTGGGACAAGAAACAAGAGTGAAGACAAACATTTGCTTCATAGGTTTGTCCTCTTGTTTTTACCCTGGTGTCGACATCTCTAATGATGTTTGTGGTAGGATGAGACTTGTGGATCCTTAGCTAAGAGATCACAGCAAGTTACTGAGACAGATCTAAATTTGAGAAATTTAGATCTGGCATAGATGCTGCTTCCACCACTTCAACACACTTATCAAGAGAAACTTGATCCAATGAGTGTGTGACATCATTGATATGTTCATCTATGGAGTGGTTATCAGCATTAAGAAATTCTTGATCACTGTCACCATCACCATCATCTTCTTCTGCATTTGAAGTTTCTTTGTCAGTCTGTTAAGCCTCTGAGCTGGAACTTGAAGGCATCTCAGATGTATCAGCTGAAATTGTCATTGTTTTGCTGATAGAAACTTCATTTGCTAAAGTAGTTATAACTGGAGCTGAAAATATGTAACTTGAAAGTCTTCTTAGCTCAAATCTTGAATTAGGATCACCTGGAGGTAAAATGTCTGTAGACCCTAAAACATTCTCACAAGATTTGTTAAAACAGTTGGTAACTAAGTCAAGATCAAGTTGTCAATCCGGACCAGAACCTTTCACAATGGGAATATGCTCATTGAAAGTCACATTAGCTGACTCCTCAACTATTCTAGTTCTGAGATTGTATACTCTATAAGCTTTAGCTTATGAAAAGTATCCAATAAAGTGTCCATCATCTGGTTTCTCAACAAACTTGGCAAGTTGATCTTTGGTATTCAAGATGTTGCATGGACATCCAAATGACCTGAGAAACCAATGAAAGGTTTTCTCTTGTGCCAAAGTTCATAAGGAGTCATACCATGTACCTTAACCACTAAAACTCTGTTCTGTACATAGCAGGCAGTGTTGACTGCCTCTACCCAGAAAGTGATGGGCAGTTTAGAGTCAGACAATATGGTTCTAGCAGCTTCAATCAGTGTCCCATTCTCTCCCTCAGCAACACCATTTTGCTGAGGAGTCCTGGGAGCACTGTATTGTCTTGTAATACCCTTTTCATCATAAAATATGTCAAGGATTTGGTTCTTAAATTTAGTTCCTTGATCACATCTTATGGTTTTGACCTTGTGATCACTTTGATTCTCAATTCTTAAGATGAAATTCTTCAAAATCTCAGGGGTCTCATACTTAGTTCTAAGAAAGAAGACCCAAGTGAATCTTGTAAAGTCATCTGTGATCACCAGACAGTAAGAGGTCCTTCCTAGACTCATTACACTGGTGGGGCCAAATAGATCCATATGTAACAAGTGTAGGGGTGTAGTGATGGAGTTTCTTTTCTTAAGCTTGTGAGATACCTTATGTTGCTTCCCTTTCAGGCATGCAACATAATGGTCATCACTTGTAAACTCTTTCTTTGGCATTCCAGTTACCAAATCTTTCTTAATTAGCTTATTCATGTTCTTAAAGTTTACATGGCACATTCTTTTATGCCAAAGAAAAGACTCGTCACTATTGGCTTTAGATAGAAAACATGAAACTTCTCCAGAGGGAGATGTTTCTTGCAAATCCATCTTATACATGTTTCCTTTCCTGGGGGCTCTAAGCAGATATGCTCATGAGGAATAATCACCCTGGGCTTAAGAAAAATGCACTCATGCTCAGTAAAGAGCATGTTATGACTCTGATCATAAAATTGAGATACACTCTGAAGATTGTACCCAAGCTCCTTGACAAAGTTTACCTTCTCAATGCTGAGCTTACCATTTATGACCTTGCCCCTTCCAGAAATATAACCTCCTTCATCTCCTCCAAAGCAGCTGGTCCTTCATCAATCCTTTCAAAGTTCTAGAGTAGTGACCTATTACTTGTCATGTGCCTAGAATAGCCACTATCAATGATCCAGACATTTTTGTTTGTCTTGAGCTGTTCCTGCATAAAGAAAATGATCAGTTACATTTAAAACCCAAGCCTTATTGGTCTTGGGCTCATCAAGGAAGTAGAAGGTAATGAAACAGTAATAGATTCTATAGTTGTGCTCTGAGGATCTCTTGCTATTGTTGATGGAGAACTCTCAGTTACTTGGTCTTTCCTTGACTTTCACATCACCTTTGGAAGTTTGGACCTGACCTTCAACACTTCGGAAGCTTTGGAGACCTCAAAATATTGATGACTGAACATTCGAAAGATCCTGCTAATACTGTAGTAGACTTCAGTGCTTCGGGACCAATCTTCTTCTGAGGGAAATTTTTCACTTGCCTTCTTCTTTCCTTTGGAGCTTCCGAAGGAAACATATTTTCCTTCCGATAATGAGTTCTTCTAGATCTCTTGGGAGTTTCCTTCTTGGTCACATTAAGAGTACTCTTTGGATTGTATGGACAATCCATAGCAAGATGAGAGGTACTTTCACACATGTAACAACTTATCTTTTTCTTCCCAAGAATTTTCTTCTGAGAACAAGGCTGACTTTGATCACTTTCCTTCTCCACCTTCATCTTGCAGATGCTGAGACAGACCTTTTGGGTTGAGGACTGTTCTTGGAGTTGGATGGTTCAGGCTGTGTAGGAGTGGTACACAATGGATCAGCCTTCTTCTTGATGCTGAGATGATTTGAACATGAACCAGAACTCTTGGTAGAAGAGTTGAGGTTTATGTCTTCAGTCTTAACCATATCAAATCCTGCAGAAATAAAGACATTTTCTGCTTAGAGTTAAAAGTGGCCTTGATCTCTTGAGCCTCCTGGCCTTTCTCTTGCTCTTTCTGATCAAGTTCTTCCTTATAGACTTGGTCATCTCAGGCTTCCTGCTCTCCTCAAAAGGATAGTGACCCTTCTTAGAATCCTCTTCTTCACTCTTATCAGAGGAATTCTTCACTACCATTTCTTCATCCTCTTCACTCAAAGGGTCTATGTAAGGAAGCTCATCTTTACAAGTTTCACACCTAGGTGATCTTACAGACAAGATTGTGTGTGGAGGGGCTATCTCACTAGATCCCAGCCCCTGCCTATTTTGATAACAAACTTTTGCATGCAAGGATGAGGATATGATGTTCTTGAAGGTCTCTTCTTCAAGAACACATTTTTCTGCACTGGCTTTGCTGATCACAAGCTCAGCTTGGCATTCAGTTAACTTAGTTATGTGATCCTCGATCTGTGTCCTGTAATTTGTATGCTCATGTTTTAAAACTAAAATGGTTTTCTCTAAGTCCTCTATCTTTAACTTATAATCATTTTCAGTCTTTCTAAAATTAGATTTTAGGATGTTCAAGGACTCAAGATCAGATCTCATCTCTAAATTATAGGACATATATCTGTTGACTTTAGCAATACATTCAGGAGTGTAAAGATGTTCCAATACCTTGGTTTCATCATGGTCAGCCATTAATACTTGGTTTGGAGATGCATCTCCCCTGAAAGCTCTAGTCAAAGCCTCCTTCTTCAACGGCAACTGCAGCTTGCTGCTTTGGCTTCTCATTCTAGGTAGATTTATCAGTGTAGTTTGGTCTGGAGTGTACTTGTCCACCATTTGTTCTTGGTGCCTTGCATTCCCTAGCAAAGTGACCCATCAAGTTACAGTTGTTACACTTAACTTTGCTTTTATCTAGTCCAAACTTTCCACTGGCTGTATTACTGGGAAACTTCTTTCCTGTCCTCTTGTAGAACTTCTTGGGTCTGTGAGTGAGAAGAGCCATTTGCTGGACTATCTCCATGTACTCCACGCCATCTGGATGGATACAGTACAGGTCTTCAAGGGTGAATAGGAAGCTGCCACAACTTTCATCAGAAGACACAAAGGCTTGAGAAGAACTTGTCTCTTGGAATGGGCTTCCTTGAGTATAGTTCACCTTGGTGTCTCCGGAAAGGTGATGAAAGGACCTTTTATAAGATGTCAGAGTAGCATATGAGATGATGTTGGGGTTCTATGCTATCCCTTCAGTCACATAAAGGGCTAAACCCACTTGATTGCTGGAATTACCAGATAAACCTTGCATGTTCATCTCCATCTGGTATCCACTGAGAATACCATACAACTCTGTCAGAGTGAGAGTCTTAAGGTTCTCAGTTCTCTTGATTACAACACAATAATGTGTCCATTGACTAGGAAGAGAGGACATAAACTTCCTTACAATGTCCCTGTTCTTAAGAGTTACTCCAACATCCACTAGAGTATCCACAATCTCAATATATCTGAAGTATTATTGAGGTATGGTCTTACCTATTTGAAGGTGAAATTTTCAAACTGCTGTTTCAGGAGATCCTTCTTGTTCTCCTTGGCTTCAGTAGAACCCTCATACATTAATTTTAATGCATCTCATAGCTGCTTAGCTGTTTTTCACTTCTTGAAACTCTATATACAGAGTTTGGAAGAGCAGTTTGAAGGGCTGTCATGGCTTTTTGATCAATTTCTACTCTCTTTCTATCTTTTTTTGAGTAGTCAGCCACGTCCTTGGGGATCATACCACCACCAGCAGCAGCTGAAGGAGTTTTGGTATGTAAGGTCCAGAGACAAAGATTCCCACATTCTTGAGTCTTGACACTTGATGAAACCTTCCATTTGTTGGCACCAAGTGTCAAAGTCATCAACAGTGATCAGTGGGGACTTTGTCATGGTTCAAGTTTCCATATCAGCTTTAGAGATAGCTGCCATTTGAAGGGTTAAGTATTATTTTTTGTGTGTGAGGGATCTTAAGATGGTGAGATCTTATATCAAGAGCCTGAGAAGCTCTGATACCAATTGCAGGATCGGGTGAAGGGCTTATGCACTTGTATAACACAACTGCACAAAGAGGAGAGTGTGAGACAACACTTAACAATTCAAATGGGGAACTGGTAAACTGAGTTTAGAGAACTAAGAAACACAAGATGTAAATGAGACAGAAACTATAACAATACACAAGCAGTTGGTTTTCAAGGTTGATGTATATTGATCTTCTAGTTCCTTACAAAATGGTTTACAAAGTTCTACCCAAATTATTTTAAAGTTACAAGGATCAGAAAATACATATACTACTACCTACAGCTGGCCATACTTTGAAGGCCAGCTGGATACATGAACTAAACAACAAAATCCATATAGAGTCAAAAGGCAGATTGCCTTTTGACTAGTGACTATGACATGCCATAGCTCACATCCTAATATATTACAAAAAGGATAAAGTACATAAAGTGGAAAGTTACAGACTCAAGACCTCAATGTACAGTTTACCAAAAGCATGGACCTTTTCACCAACTCATGAAAGGTTAATGACTTATCAGAGTGGCAGCGGAAAGTGGTTCAACTTTAGGTAAAAAGTACATCAGATAAAGCATGTAATATAAAAGTCTTCGAAAGAAATATGTCTTTAATGGTTGGCTTCGGAAGACTTTGTCCTTGAAGCTTTGGAAGACTTCATCTTTTGGCTTCGGAAGATATTGGTCTTTGCTTTGGAAGATTTCACACTTAGAATAGTTTGTAAGGCAGTGTGAAACTTCCGAATCATTCCACTTCAGTATACTTATGCATGCATGTAGGAAAGACTTTGAGTGTTTGGATTGCATCAGCCTTACTAATAACCTTACACACTCTCACTAGAGACACCTGTTCAACCACGTCATCATCCTTTGTGGCCCAACCCTAAGTTCGAGCTCTTAGGGTTGGAGCTCTAATAATGGAGTTAATGGTGGAAGTAGGTTTTGTGCAACGTATAAAATCAAAACAAATAGATTGTACAAAGAGGGTGAACCAACCGAGCACCGATTGGAAATCATCAACGGTGCGTGGGGGAGACGATAATGACGAGGCGACTGTTGGCTAATAGTCGGAGTTTTGCTGAGGATGAAGATGAAGGCAGTGGAGGAATGGGGTGGGGTTGGCTACAGTCGGAGGAGCGAGCGATAGTACGCTGCGGTGAGATGGCGGTGAGATGGCGGTGATGGGGCGATGGTGGTTCAGGGAAGGAGATGCCACCAATAAGATGAAGAAGAAAATGTGGTGGTGGCGAGGAAGTCGCCGATGGTGGGGGAGACATCGATGGTTGGCGGTGGCGACGACAATGGTCTAAGTAGGGCATACGTAAATGTAGTTAAATAAAAATTATTAAAAATTTAAAGTTATAGGTATTTTGGACATTTTACAGACACTTACAGAAAAAGATAACGACCATATATGACGAAGACTATTTATGTTACGTTCTTTCAAACATTTTGACAAACATTATAGTTTTTCACGTAGGCGCTGAAAATGAAAATGAACCTAACAAGATGGATGTTTCATGTAAATAGGTGTTTTAACCAACGCGCGTTGCGCGTTGATGGGTCGGACTCAGAACGGGTTTTTAGCTGCGACTGCTTATGATCGGGCTCAGAACTGGCTGTCAATTATGGCTGCTAACCATAACGTTAGCCACGCCCAAGCAACCGACAACATTTTTGCAGCGTCATCACAGCCCGAGGCCAATGTGAATAGTTGAGGCATTATTTTATATATTAAAACCAACGACAGGAACAGTATCGTGAGGCCTTTGAGCATTCGGTCTCATATGAAAAACCTAAACATAGATTCATCATATCATCATCGACCAGAACCATGTTGGACCTCATGAACATTGGGAAAACAACATATCCAACAGAAGCAATAGACCAACAACATTGTTGAAGTTCTGCAACACATTAGCCTCAGATGAGCTGATGTTCCCAGCACCAACATCATGGTAATACTATCCATAAGTGCGCTGTCAAAAATAAGATACTTGCAACATAAGTAATAAACATTTAAGCACTTAAGAAACACAGAATAAAAAATCAAGGATGCATCATAAACACACACACACACATATGTGTATCTTGCTAATATAGACCGACCTCCGCCTCCAGCAAGATAACCACCACCGCCGACCTCGGCCTACACCAACGCAGCCACCACCACCGACCTCCACCTCCACCAACGCAGCCACCACCGCCGACCTCCGCCTCCCCGACCTCCGCCTCCACCAACACAACCACCACCGTCGACCTCCGCCTCCACCAACAAATCCACCACCCCAATTTGGGTTTTAGGGTTCGGTTTTAATACGAAAGGGGTGAGAAGGTCCGGTGGGTGGTCGATGAAACCCGATACCCTCCTCCACCAACGCAGCCACCTAGCTGCTTCAAATTTAGGTGCATACAAAAGGTTTAAGTTTGCGTCATCTAATTGCCTAAGCTTCAAAAGTGCTTCGGATTTACATGAAAATAACTGTCAAATTCAATAACAAAAAACATTAAGCCATCTTATAACATCACCAACAGTTTAGTTCAATCACACAACCAATAACTTCATAATCATGCCACTTCTTACCGGGGAACACGCGTTTGCACCAGAAGCAATGGCAGCATCACTTTCCCTCAAAACACCATTCCAATCGCGCACTCTTCTCAAATCCGCACACATGCTTAAGTGTCTTTCAACCATCTGCAACTTCCTCAGCTCATTCGGGTCGGGCTGGTACCCCGGATAACATAAGTGCTTCCTCGCGCTTTCCACCAGTCCCAAACTGCCATTTGCAACCATAATTTGTATAAATATTTAATGATCATCAAGAACAACACCAACTGTATAGCTGTTTGAGACATAAACATACAATTTCATCAAGAACATGCAACAACAACAACTAACTGCATAACAACTATTCGACCTGCATAAAATACAATTTCATCAATAACCCTGCATAAAGCTCCAATCTTTCATTCTTTAACACGATCATCAACAACAACAAACACCCAAATCAACACATCACACCAAAATCTTGATAAAATAACAATAAACAAATGAAATTCTTCTTGAATTCTCACATGATAAGAAAAGACCCCAAACGATGATGAGCTCTAACATACCCACAATCCAACTTAACAGCTTCTTCACACTCTTTAACAGCGTCGGTCACCGCGCATTTAACTGGCCTTGCTACGTCGGAGGAATCTCAATGCACATCAAACCAAAAACCCTAATCCAAAAGCCACAGTAAACACACCACTACCAATCATCCCAATTGTCAAGAACATCCTAAGATCAATCGATCGCCTACATGACCCGAGAAGTACATACCGATGGCATAAGCCGATAAGAATGCGAGATCGAGTTCACCGTATAAAAACTCATAAAACATCTATCTCAAACACGAATCGATATGTGTTACCATATATATTTCCCCCAACACATTTTTTCTTCAACAATACTATCTTTTATCTAAAAAAACTATAGAATACCATAAGTTAACATTTAATCAATCTGTTATATTCTCATTTCTCTCTAAAGACATAAATATTAATAGATTATCACATATATTTTCAGCTTAAAATATAGATAAAAATGTTCATACGCCCCTGCTTTCTTCAAGTCTTGCAGATCCACAATTTAGGGAAACTCATAGCACAAGTTAAACGATAGATCCATAAATTAAACCCTAAAATTAACAGACAAAAGAAGAACCCCACATCAAAAAACTCATGATTCAAAGTTTTCCATGCATATTTTCACAAATGAAGCACCAAAACCAGCAAATAAACCATAGATCCCACCAACAGCCATAAATGCAGATCATTTGAAGAATAACAACAATCAAAGCAAAAAATTATCATTCTACACACATACCTTGCGAAATGTGGTGCCATCAGGAAGAACAACCCAACCAGCTTCTTTACAAAGGGCTTTGAGAACCTCATTGTTATCACAATGTTTGGGCAAATTGTAGTTCCCCTGAGCCCTCAATCCGTTGTAAATGTTAGCTGCAATCGCCCTTCTCCGCCTCTCTCTTCTCCGGTGTTTCTCTCTCTCTCCACGACGGTTTCCGACGGCCTCCTCCGCCATCTCCTCCGGCCTCCACCGCCGTCGGACCTCCGCCTCCACCCACACAACCACCACCGTCGACCTCCGTCTGTTGAAAAACTCCAAGCAGATGGAACCGGAGATGTGGAGAAGCGTGGACGCCACCGGAGATGTGGACATGTCGCCGGAGAGAAGAAGAGGGAGACGGTGATGGAGTTGATGATGAAGAGTGGTGATCGAGACCAGATCAGCTTCGCCGTCTCCAGACCGTTCTGAAGTTGGTTCGAAAGCATTATTCGGTGAGCTCCTGAGCCTTTTGGGGGATCAATAGTTGGTTTAAGCCAAGGAGTGAGATTTAGAAGCTTTGGGGGATTGGGGTGTTTGAAAAGATGGAGGAGTTTGAAGTCGATGATATGCTGCTATCTGTTGTTCTTGAACTGTTCATCCCGTGAATAGTACTATTCATGGTGAATAGTACTCACCACTTCCAAAATTCGTAATTAAGTCTAAACAAAATAATAAATAATTTGTTTCAGATGTTATCATCAATCACTTCACCTTTTAGCTTTAGAGCATTCACATCCCATTCCTTATCTTTATCCATATAATTACACTAAAAATCACTACTTTCTCTCTCCTTTCAATTAAATAATATTTTTATACCTTTTTCATTACCTTTTCTCTCTCCTTCACTCACAACCACTTTCAAAAATATTAAAAAATTTATAAGGATTGTACAGTGATTCTTCAAATATACCAATCCACAATAACATTTTCTCTCTCCTTCACTCACAACCACTCAAAATCATTCCATATAATATACCAAACACACTCACATAAATATAAGGCATGGGTTGTGAATGCTCTTAGCTGTTTACACTTGCCCATAAATCACCACCACAATCCCCCTCCTATTCTCTCCACTCCCTCTCTTTCCCAAAATGTTCCCCTTCTTTCCCATTCCAATTCCAATTCCACCGTCCCCTCAATCCCACCATCACCGAAATCCCCTCTATCTCCACTAATCCACCATCTCTTCAATGGGCACCAGCAAGCACAAATGGCGATTCACCCTCCTCCGATCACCATCCCACCTCAAACCACCGTCACCACCACCACCACCGCCGCCGGAGTTCACCTGCCCCATCTCCGGCGAACTCATGGCCGACCCCGTCATCGTCTCCTCCGGCCAAACGTTTGAACGAAACTGCGTTGTTGCTTGCATAACCCTCTCGTTCAAACCCACTGTTAATTTCACCACTGTTGATTTCACCACTGTTATCCCCAATCTCGCCCTCAAATCCGCCATTGTTAACTGGTGTGTTACGAATTCATACTCCCCCATCCCTCAACCAATTGATCTCCGTTCGGCGTTGAACATCGTTCAATCGTTGATAAAGGGGTCTCCGAATCACCCCCAAATTCGCCTCTCAAGTTGCCTATCGTCGGCATCGGAGGATTCGATAATACCCATTGCCCCCAATTTCTCCCGGAATTCGTCATCTTCATCGTCTGAAATCGATAACCCAGATGAGGAACACGAAGAAATCATCAACAAACTCAGAAGCGGGTTAATGTCGGATCAAGAACAAGCTGTGGTTGCATTGAGGAACACCACACGAACGAATCAAGACGCTCGAATCCACCTCTGTACGCCGCGGCTGCTGGCGGCGCTCCGGCATCTGATCGTATCGAGATACTCCGGCGTCCAGGTGAACGCCGTCGCGGCGGTGGTGAATCTGTCGTTGGAAAACGCTAACAAAGTGAAGATCGTGAGGTCCGGCATCGTTCCACCGGTGATCGACGTTCTCCGGTGTGGGTTGCCGGAGGCACAAGACCACGCCGCCGGCGCGTTGTTCAGCTTAGCCCTTGATGATCAGAACAAAACCGCCATCGGCGTTCTCGGCGCGTTGCCGCCGTTGCTCCACGCGCTGCGGTCGAACTCCGATCGGACACGCCACGACTCCGCTTTAGCTCTATACCACCTAACCCTCGTTCAAAGCAACCGGTCAAAGCTAGTCAAACTCGGGTCGGTTCAAGTATTTCTAAACATGGTCAAGTCGGGTCATATGACGGGTCGGGTCATGTTGGTGTTGGGTAATTTATCCGGTAGTGTCGAGGGTCGGGCCGCGATGTTGGACGGGGGCGCGGTCGAGTGCTTACTCGGGTTGTTGAGTCGGGGTGAGTTTGACTCAGAGTCAACTCGGGAGAGTTGTTTGGGAGCGTTATATGGGTTGAGTCAAGGCGGGTTGAGGTTTAAAGGGCTTGCGAAGGAGGCCGGGGCCGAGGAGTTGTTAGTGAAAGAACAAGAAACGGGGCCTGGGCGGTGTAAAGAGAAGGCGGGGAAGATTTTGGAAGTGATGCGACAGAAGGACGAGGAGGAGGAGACGGTTGATTGGGAGGCGTTACTTAATTCTGACGAGTTGTCGCGATCAAGATTCGAGCTTGTTTACGGTAAAGGTTGAGTACTCGAGTTAAGGAGACTCGTATTTGGACAAGCTGTTTTTTAGCGGTTTTCGAGCATTGTTTTTATGGTGTTGGTTATGTAATTTGGGTTGTTTTGGGCACCCTTTGTTTATGTGTGCATATAAAGACAGCGGTGTAAATAAAGAATTTTGGGTGGATTCACTTTGGTTCGAACGGATTTTATAAGTGTATCAATGTTGCTGATGATGTTTGAACGTTGGTTTGCATATATGGTAGGGTGTAATAATAGTGAATTAAATTTGTTTGATGATATTTTTGGTTTTGTGGATGATTTGAAGTTTGTGCGATGAGATGTGATATTTTATTTTACTTTATAAGAGTATTTATAGTGGAATCTTTGAAAATGATGAGTGTGTTTGATATACTAGCGGATTAGACCCGTGCTTTGACGCGGTATGGTTTAATGTATATGTAAATGTCGTAATGATAGTTTTTGGGTTATAAAATCTGATAATCTATATATTATTATTAACCACCCGGAAAAAACTAAGTGCGAAACCCTGATAAAAATATAACAGAAAAAAGCTAAAAAAATATATACATCAAAATAGATAAAAAAATAACAAATGAATATATGGTCACTTATTATAATTAACAAGTTATATTCTAAATTTGCTAAAAGAAAAGTTTGACATAACTCGAAAGCTTATATATAAAACTTTAATAAAAAAGTTAATACATGTAAATTTTACATAACTTGAAGACTTATGTATAAAATTTTAAAAAAAAGTTATGATGATTAACTGTAAATTTGATATAACTCAAAAATTAAGTATAAAATAAAAAAACAAATGAGCACATATCAATTTTGGAAAAAAAAAAAACGCAGAGAGAGAATGTGTTGTGATTAGTTTTAAAAAATCCTTAAATGCTTTAATATAAAATTATATAAGAAAAACCAAAGTAAGTATTTTATTAGTTTATAGAAAAAAAATTATTGTCATAACATTGAGTAAAAACCTTAACCTACACTTCTTATAATTTTTTATTTGTTATATATAGTGATGTGGTGGGTTGTATCTGTATTTTTTCCGACTTGTCTTAAGCACAAATATATTTGGGTATTATTATTATAACTACATAATTATTTAGTGATGATATACTTTAATGCAAAAATAAAATAATACTTAAATCAAATAGTATTAAGTTATAAAAATATAAATAATAAATGTATGTATTTCAATATTAATTTAAAGTATTTAAAAAAGATAATACTTAAAATAAATATATTAAATAACATATTAATTAGGATAGATTTATTAAATACGGGCAAATTAGAAACTATTATATATAACAGTTGTACATTGCGTTTCAAAAAATTATATTAGATGTATTAAATTTTGAGTAGTATGACATAGGGCTGTTCACGAGCCGAGCCGAACCGAACGAACCTTTGCTCGTGGTTGGCTCGTTTTCGAACCGAACCGAGCTGATCGGCTCGTTTACAACCGAGCGGAAAATCGAACGAGCATTTTTCGAGCGTTAAATTTTCGAGCGAATGTCGAGCGAGCGCAAATGAGCGGCAAACAATTTATACAACCCAACTATCTTATGTGTCATACAATTTATACTGCAGCGAATAAGATATAATAACTTAAAAATCAACCACATTTTCTTATATAATACTTTTATGGATGATAACATGTTGTGGCTGCCGATAAAGCTAGCTAAGTCTGTAGCCGATTAGGTGGAGAGCATATTACAGAATTCTTTATTAGGTTGATTGATCAAATATGCATAAATATAATTATATATTTGTAAATAATATGTCAAATCTACTGGAGCACTACGTATAAACTATATATAAATATTAATTCGATCCGAACCGAACCGAACGGACCTTTGCTCGTGCTTGGCTCGTTTACAAACTGATCCGAGCCGATCGGCTCATTTACAACCGAGCAAAAATTCAAACGAGCATTTTCGAGCAAATTTCGAACGAACGTCGAGCGAGCGTCGAGCGGTTTGAACAGCCCTAGTATGACAAGTGTGTTATACTCGAACAATTTATATAATAGTATAAATAATATAGATATTGATTATCATTATGATCATAAGTATAAAAATATTTAATAATTATTTAGTTTTTTTTTTTTTTTTTTGAACGGCAAAATACGATTAAAAGAGAGCCACTAGCAAGATGCTAGGACCAAAGATACAAATCAAGATCCAACCAAAAACAGATGAATCAGAAAGGAAAAGTACACCATGAACTCCAATCTAAAATTCCACACTTTCCCCTATACTTAAGCCACGTGAACGAAACTAATTTGATTTCATCCACAATTGCAGACACCGATAGAGGAATGGAATTGAAAAGCATCCCGTTGCGGGCCTTCCAGATACACCACAAAGTCGCCATGAAAATAGTTTGCTTCACCGAACTAGTCTTGACATTGGATCCCGACTCGATGGCTAGAGAGTCTCTGATGCTTATACCGATATAGTCCTCCAACTGACACCAACGGAGCACCACCGACCAAATGTTTTGCGCAAACGGGCAAGAAAGAAGAATATGATTTACCGATTCAATTGCACCAAAACACATCGAGCACTCGGTGCTAGCTAACCGAACCCCCCTGTTCGCCAAAGCTTCCTTTGATGGAATCCTTTCCATTCTAGCCTCCACACAAAACCCATAACTTTTAAAGGCACCCATTTGATCCAAATTAATGGTTCAAGGTCCGGCGGTTCCCGATTAAGCTCCAGAGTGTGACGAAGATTACGAACCGAGAATTCTCCCGAATCATCCCCAAGCCAACGCCAACTGTCCACCCCATTAAGAATATTACACTCCTTTACCAGATTCTCCAATTTGATCAATTGTTGATAAGCTGGGCCCGACTTCGGACAGTATCTCCACCTCCACTCTCCACGGCTAACACCATCCACAGAACAAGTTATCCGGTCCGCGACATTGCACTCCTTCTCTTTTTCTAGCTCATACAGATCCGGGAACTTGCTGAACAGAGGAGACTCCCGGTCCACCAATCCAACCAGAATCTTATGTCCCTGCCATTTCGAACCACACCTTTGATGAACTTGTGAGAGCTAATATTCTCTTTTTGAAGCTCCTCCTCCACATTTACAATATTAGCCCAAACACCCTTGATAGACGACTTAAGAGGGTATAAACAATGCTTTCTATTGCTCTTATGAAAAGCATTAATTATCTTAACCCAAAGGGAGTTACTTTCAGCTTTAAACCTCCATTTCCACTTGGTGAGAAGGGCTAAATTTGCATCGCGAATACTGCCGACCCCCAGACCTCCAACTTTTTTGGGAGCGAGAACCGTATTCCACGCCACCCAAGCAATTCTTTGGAGTCCTGACCGTCACCCCATAAAAAAGATCTTCTAATTCTTTCGAGAATCCTTATAACACAAAGCGGAGCCTTATAGATAGAAAGATAATATAAAGGCATGCTCCCCAGGACCGCTTTAATAAGAGTAATCTTACCACCAAACGATAAGTTCCTAGATTTCCAATCCGATAATCTGGCTTTAAACCGATCGACAATAGGTGACCAGGAAGCTTGTCTATTCATACATGCTCCAATAGGAACACCCAGGTAAACAAAAGGAAATTCACCCACTTTACACTTGACCATGTTAGCGAACAGCTCAACCTCGGTCCTCTCCAACCCCACCCCAAATAAATTGCTTTGTTATAGTTGATCTTTAATCCAGAGGCAAGATGGAAACAGTTAAGAATCCGGATTAGATTCTTCAAATTAGAGATGGACCACTCGCCTAAAATAATAGCGTCATCCGCGTAAAAAAGGTGAGAAAGAATCGGCCCATTATTCGGCGTTTGAATACCTTTAAACATGCCAACATTAACCGCATTTTTCATAGCCGCATCAAGCGCCTCCATGACAATAAGAAACAAAAACGGGGATAGGGGGTCTCCCTGTCTTAAGCCTCTTGAAACCGAGAATTCACTAGTAGGAGATCCATTCACCAATACCGACAACCTGGAGGCATTCAACAATTTTCTAACCCAAAATCTCCATAGACTCGGGAAGTTCATTTGCTCCATTATAGAGTCCAGAAAATCCCATGAAACCGAATCGTAAGCCTTTTCAAAGTCTATTTTGAAAAGTAGAGCTCTCCCCTTCGATGCTTTTAACCATGCCAGAGATTCATTTATAATAAGGGGGCTGTCAAGGATGTGCCTACCGAAATGAACGCATTTTGTTCACCGCTAATAATGAGGCCAATGAACCTTTTCAAACGATTAGCCAAAATTTTCGAAATAATCTTGTTAAGGCAACCCACAAGACTTATTGGGCGGTAATCCGAGATAGATTGAGGGTCCTTAACCTTTGGAATCATAGCAAGAAACGCCGAGTTGCAACCCGAGCTTATCGACGAGCCGGAGTAGAAATAATTCACCGCCTCCTTTAAATCAGCCTCTAATATTTCCCAAAACACTTTAATAAAATTGAAATTAAATCCGTCAGGACCCGGGGCCTTATCCCCCTGCACTCCCAAACAGCCTGCTTGATTTCGGAACATGAGAATGGAGCAATAAGGGCGGCCGCGTCCATATCCGATAACGTTTAAAGCCACTGGTGATAAATGTAGGACGACTTGCAGATGGCTCAGAGAACCTAGATTTAAAATGCATAAAGACACTGCCTTTGACCTTCTTCGGGTCCTCCTCCCACACACCATTCACTATTAACCCGTTAATCCTTGAAATCCTTATATTATTCTTCAAAGACATGTGAAAAAACTTTGAATTTTCGTCCCCGTCTTTAATCCAATTGACCCTAGCCTTTTGCTGAAGGTCTTTCCTTTTAGTCTCCTCAAGAAAGAAAAAGCTCCTTTTTCCAGTTCATCCTATTAATTACATCCTCTTCCGAGATAACCGATACCTCAGCCATTTCTTCAACCACCTTAATTTTGTTAGTGAGATCCATCATTCCTTTCGCTCTTTAATTCTCATTTCTGACCACCAACTTTTTATCGCGATCTTTACGGCCTTAAGCTTCATCAAGAATTTCTTATCCGGGGGCCGAGAAAATTTGCTCCCGCATAAGCTATATTGACCACCTCCTTAAAGCCTGGTCTATCTAACCAAGAATCGAAGCATTTGAACGGAATGGGGCCATAGTCTGTAGAAGAGCACCTTAGGAGCAATGGCGCATGATCGGAACATTTCCTAAAAAGAACCCGAAGCATAGCGTCTGGCCAAAGACTCATGAACTGCGAACACACCAACACCCGATCGATTTTGCTTAATTTCCGACGTCCGGGGACATATAAGTATACCTCCCCCAACCATAGCATATTCATAAAGATCGGAGCTACGAATAAAATCGTTGAATCTGGAAGCAGAAGAATAGTTTGGTTTTCAGGTTCTTGATTTGACCAATATAGTCGTTTTGTCCATTTGTGCCCCTTTATATGTGATATTTTCTTTTTGATCTTTCAGTTTGATAGAGTGAGAGAGCTGATAAATATGTTGCCGGTGAACACCTCGGTGGTGTCGGTCTATTTTCCTGTGCTACCTACCATCTTCTTTCTACCATCATCTTGAGAGAGAGAGGAGAGAGAGAGAGAGAGAGAGAGAGAGAGAGTTGAGCGGACGTCGGAGAGACACTTGGGTTGGTTTGTGTCGCTGTCCACCGTTGTCTCCATCTTTCTCCCGTGGCGGCGCTCGAAATCTCTGTTTTATGATTTTTCTCACCTACTTGAATGTTCGTATTACCGACTACCGGTAATCGAGCGGTTTTGGCCACTTGTCTCAGTGGTTTCTTAGCCAGGATCGATGGTGCTTGTTCTCTGTAAGAAAGATCACAACCTGCAGTTCGTTGGCATTTTCATCTTCAGCCTTCAGTGGTGATGTCGATCGATTTTTGTCGATAAGTTATTCGGCTCTCTGAAACCCTAATGGCGGTGGTGTGGTGATGGCAACGACATGGTCAAACCGGTGGCTATGATGAATTTATGTTGTCTTAAAATCAGGTGAGGATCGATTTTGATTTCTTTACATGCGTATTAGTTTTCTCTTCATAATCAATGTAATTCCCATTGATGTTGGTTTAAAACTTAGGAATTTGACTTGTAGAAATTCAAACTAAGCTATAACCAAGTTATGGATGTTTAGGGGAAAAGAGCTAGGGAAACAAATCGGTGTTAGCCTTTAAATGCGCAAACCGGAGGACATGGTTAACAATTTGTGATTCATGCATATAGACAATGATGAAGACTGGTAGCTATCTTTGGGTATTGGTAAAACATAGCATCTAAATAGATTAGGGCTGCTTAAATTTGTGCTTTCTCTATGCAACAGGTACTTTGACAATGTCTGTCTATCAGGTTTGATTTTTAAAAAAATACAATTTAAGAAGGACTTAAACTCATTCTCCTGGCTGTTTTATGTTTAAGTGGGTCAACTTGGGTCATAGTAAATTACTTGGCAAATTTTCAACCATTTTTATGAACTGAACTTTAGAGGCTGGGAAGAGGATGAGTGGGGGATAATAGAGGGGCAGTTTACTCAATATAGCGTTTTTACATTACAATTCCATTCGTAACACTGTTTGTGAATATAGCATTTCTTATTGCGTTAGTTTGTTACTAGGTAAAGCAAGAGTGTTTCTTACGCTCTTCACTCCATTAGTAATTTTGTATAAGTAATAATAGTTTATATGCAATGAATGGGTGTATTGTGCAGAAAGTATAACTTGGATTTGGTGACTTATTTGGTAGTTAACTTGGATTATGCGTCTTTTAGGCGGTAATGCTGTTTTTGTACTTCGGCTTCTGTTTATCTATTGTTGCTTATGTTCTTTCTTATTCCTGTTATCTTCACAGATACACAAAATTGTTCAATAATGGTCCGTAACTTACTTACATGAGATCGACTGACGTGACCATGCAGCTTGATGCAGATCAAAAAATCATGTTTGTGCATGCTTAGGTTTGTGTGAGTGCTCCTAAGATCCTACACTTCTGCAAAACTTGGAGCTATTGTTAGCTCATTAGCGTTTTCATTATTTAAAAAATCACTTGAACATACAACCAATTTATATCCATACTCTGTTTAAAAGACATGTAACCTTAGATTTGCTAATTCATAAATGTTACACAAACAAAGGATTACGTTGTTGTTATATGGTTTATTACTGTTACACCATAGATTCTAAGGTTTAAGTTGCTAAATTAAGCTGGAAGTGTAGTTGTGTTGTGGTGGGATTCTAAGGTTTATATGGTTTGTTATTAGACACATTTTTCGTGATTTAATATAAATTTTATGTGAATTTACAATTTATTTTTATATTTTTATTATTATTTAATAATAGTATTAATAATAATAAAAATAATGACAATAATGATAATAATAATATTATTATTAAAATAATAATGTTAATAATGAAAATAATAATAATAATGAAAATATTATTATTTACAAAATTAATTTAATTGATTAAATAAGTCCAGGGATTGATTTTGTAATATTTGAAACATGTTTTAAACCTTAAAACATAAAATAATAAAGTTCTAAAACCCCAGGGACCATTCTGTAAATATTCAAAACCCAACCCCCCTTTCCCCGTCGACCCCGTTTCTCCGGTCACCGCTCCGGTGACGATTCCGGCGACCCTCAAACGACAAAATGAATCAGATTTCAACCAAACCAAACACCCGACACATTTTCGTGGGTGATTCGAACACCTAACTCACTTTGATTTGAAAAATATACTCGATAGGTACAATTCCCACTCAACCGAAACTTTCGGCCGACCCACTCACCAAAATCGCATTAACACTCTATTTAATCGAATTAAATCTTACCTAAACAATTATATAAGTGTTCCTAATCAGTCTATACTTCGAATTCTATCTGAAACAATCAAAAACACATCATTCGATCTCCATATTCATCCGCGACCTGCAACTATTTGAAATCCCACCTAGACATATTATAAACACAAATTGACAGAAGGAAATCCGTCCCCAACACCATTAGAAGCTTTCTCTAAGAGGAATTTGATTATCACTATCATTTGGATAGCAATCGACCTTCTTCCCCTGTCGCGACTGTTCTTCAAAGGAGCAGCATCATCTCGACTTCAATTTAGGTAATTCAATACATGTACACCTTCTATTGATCATGGGGAACAAAAGCCCCATGAATCCATACATTATCATCATCGAATTGGGCATCAATTTGGATCAAATCCGAAATTAGGGTTCTTGATTTGGGGATCGTTTGGTTAACTGAGTTTAAATGAATTAAAAACCAATTCTTACCGCGGCTTGATGCCTTGCTTCACTGGTTCCCGGTCCAATTGCACTCCTAGGGGTCACGGGTTCGAACCCGGCCCCCAACCTCTATTTTTTTAAAAGCCTTTTTCACATTTTAAAAATCCAGAAAAATTACTAAAAATTATAAAAATAATTTTTATAAACTTTGTTTATTTTAGAAGTATATAATTATTTTCTGGAAAATTATTTCTTTAAAAATCTTATTAATTGTTTATTTATAAAAATTATTACAAATGTTATAAATTGTTATTTTTTATATATGGATTCTAAATAATGATTTAAATCATCAAATTATTAATGGAACATTATATCATCTGTAATTATGAATAACATAATAATTAGATAATTTATATTATGTTTTACCATGTAAATATGTTATAAATTTAACAATATGTTATTATCTACTATATGTTCAATTATAATAACTTTATTATATAAATATAATGATTAGATAATTTGTGTCTATTTATAAATCTTACTATTAGATTTTATAAATTATAAAATACTAAAGTATCCTATTTGTGTTTTAAACATGATAAACACAAAATTAGATTTTATAAATTAAATTATAAAATCTTATTAAATTAAAATATCAATTTACATATGTAAGTAATGTCTAAAAATTATTTAAGACATAATGACATATTGAAATCATTATTAATTTGATCAAATATCATGAAATACAAATCTTTAATTATTAAAGAATTAAATGATTAATTATATGTTTATAACAAATCCCCGAAAACCAAATCCTAGATCAATTGAACACCAGGTTCAAGATCTAACTTATTTAGGTTTTGGATTTGTATCTATTTGCTGACATGAAATATAATTCCTTAGCAGGAATTTACTAGGTTGTCAACACCACACAAGGACTGAGGTGAGTTCATACTTAACTGTTCCCCTTTTTAATCGTTTAAATATTTTGGGGCTGGAATACATGTTGTAATTGAAATTACAAATTATTTTTGTGTATTATGTTAAATAATAATTGGATCACATTTATGATTACATATGGTTATTATGAAAATCCTTCTGTGTAAACTGGGCTATAAACAAGGCAGGGATCTTTTGGATAGTACTATCGGGGAGTGACTGACTCCCACAAAGGTTTGGACATGTGGTCCTTATCAGATGCACAAAGATCTCGCTGTCATTCGGGATGACTATTCTGTGAGAAGGCAGATTGTGCGCTATATAAGTTTTGCCATTATAGTTCCACTTACCACCCATATGAGGATAAATGTAAAGAGAGGATTCGCGCCCTCTGATTTGAATTATTAAAATAACATAATATACACATGAAAATGATATTAAAGTATGATACATGGGCAAATCCTATGTGAAGGATTTGTTGGGCTTGTACATAGTGGGTATGTGGGATAGCGGGTTCACCTTATTAAAAAGGGTTCTGACAGGCTATTCATATACCGGTGAGTAAATTAAACTCACACTTTTACAGTAAATCCTACTTGATGATAAATGATGTTTTATCAATATGTTTTACTTACCTATGAATTCACCAACCCTGTGTTGACACTTGATTTACATGTATTCTCAGGTATCTACTAAGAGCTTATGGACATGCACGTAGGATCATATAAGAGCTCAAGATACACATTGGTTATTACCTGGGATATAATTAGACGTGTTGTTAAGAAACGATCTATATATTTATTTCCGCTGCATATAAAATCTAATGCTCTGAAAAATAATGGATTGGTTATCTAAAACATATCATATAGATAACTGCATCTCATGTGTAACTACTGTGTTCGATCTTGTTTGCTCACCCCTCCGTGATAGATTCCAGACCCGGAATTTGAGGGTGTGACAGATTGGTATCAGAGCCATTGGTTATAGTGAGTTAGGAATTGCATCTAGCCTATAGCCACACACAATAGTTGCACAAAGTAAATTGCCTTAGTTAGAGATTGACTAAGATTAAGAAGTTATATGCCTTATGTGATTACTCTTATACCTTGATTCCTATCAATACACACACGAATCTTAAATCATATTCTAAGGCATTGTGTGCCTAATTCAAGTGATTTCAAACTCCAAAACTCGATTGTTATTCAAGGTTATCAAATTTGTCAAAGTCTGTGTCTTACAACTTGAAACATGTAATGCTGGAAGAGCGTGATGCCTGTATCTCGGGGTGTTCTGTCTAGGCAAGGTATTCGCATATATCCAAATCAACCGATGGACCTGTTTACCTTACCTGGGAACCCTTGGGATGAGTATCTGCTTATAGGTACGCATGTCTTCAACAAAGTTGTGATTGACCCAATACTTTGATTAGTCAACGTACTCGCTTTGATTTACGAATCAAACGATTACACCTAGAACATCTCATTGCTATTATGCCAAATTCTCGATTGTCGTTTTCATGTTGAATAGCTCATATTACCCAATTTCCATTCTTAATGATCTTTCAGAATGGCTTCTCGTCAAATCCGTTCACGGTCTAGAAACTCTGGTCGTAAGATTGCTGCTATTGTAGCACGTGAAGTTACTGCGGTCATACACAAGTCTATAAGGCAAATGGGTCAAATTACCTTGACGTGTTCCATTTGGTAATCTAAGCTACACTTGTCCTAATTTAAAGAGAGACTTGTTTCCCTAGTACTTGCCCTAACATGGTTATATCTGAAATCCTGAAAGTATGAAGGATAGGCAGCTATCATTAGACATATTATACTTATGTGCTTGTAGTTTATTTACTACTACTTAAGTCCTGTCCTACTTAGAGCCTTCATGGTATTTCCGTTCATGATATTAATTTTATCTTTTAAGAGATATTCTTCCACTAAGCATTTCAGTAACTGAGGGGCTGATTGAATGCTTAGAATGAAAGTGGACTACAGGAAATATAGAAGGGTGATGATACTCTCTATACATACATTACGTTATTCTCTGGGATAATGCTAAGAAAAATTAGGGTGTCGTGTAACCGATTTAAGCACATTTTTAGTATACCAGTGATGCTTATATATAGGATTATTGAGGGTTTGAGATGAGTTCAAAACCTTGGTGATTGAGGACTATTACTTAAGGAATGAAATGCAAAAGTTAGAATTGTAATTCAAAAATCATGCAATGGTAGGGTTAAGTCGTGCTCTTTATACTAACAAACTCCATGAATTGATAAAACTGATGTCATACCGTATGACACTAGACCAAATAGAATTAAGAAGGACACTGGGAAAAATCTGGTAAGTAGTAGAATAAGCCTCTCTGATGGTTTAGATGATTTGCTTTAATGCCAATGTTGTGAACCTAGCTATGTTGGTTGATACGATTAAGCTAACATGTGTTAAACGGGGACATTAAGAAGATTGGAGTTCCGACCATTACCATAAGTGTGCCCTAGGTTGATTAGGACCCCAAGACGAGTTAGAAACAATCAGAACTAGGAAATGACTATAACTAGAAAGTAAGAATAGTTAAATTATGGAAATAAAGGTAATACATCACGCGGTCATATATTTATGACTGAAGCAAGCCACATTAGACAGGACAAAATGTTGTTACATGCACGTACCTTATCATCGGTAGCTACACATCTATTTGATACCAGGGTTGATAATAGCGTTGATTCTTCTGGAGTTATTCTTCAATTTAGCATTAACCCTAGTTGCTTAGAAATTATCTCTAGACACGGAGTGTCAGTGTCTATCATCTCTAATCGTGACGCACGATTTACATCTATCTTTTGGGATAAACTTTAGAAAGCTCTAGGTACTCGCCTAGATATGAGCACAGCCTATCCTATCACCCTAAGACTGATGGTCAAAGTGAAAGAACCATACAGACTCTTGAGGATATGCTTAGGGCTTGTGTTATTGATTTTGGAAATAACTGGGAAGGTCATCTACCTTTGGTAGAATTCTCATATAAAATAGCTATCATTCGAGCATCAAGGCGGCACCATTCGAGGCCTTATATGGACGTAAATGTAGATCACCGCTTTGCTGGGCAGAAGTTGGAGATAGTTAACTTACTGGCCCAGAATTGATCTTTGAAATTAATGAGAAAATTGTTCAGATAAGAGAACGCATGGTTGCTGCCAGGGATCGCCAGAAAAGCTACGCTGATAAACACCGCAAGCCACTTGAATTTCAGGAAGGAGATAAAGTTTCGCTAAAGGTATCTCCCTGGAGGGGAGTTATACGCTTTGGGAAACGAGGGAAATTGAACCCTCGCTACGTGGGGCCTTTTAAAATTATCTAAAGGATTGGCCCAGTAGCCTATGAATTAAATCTACCTGCTGAACTTGGTGGTGTGCACAATGTTTTTCACGTATCAAATCTAAGGAAGTGTTTATCCGATGAATCACTGGTTGTGCCTTTAAAGGAACTGCAAGTATGTGAGAAACTCAGACTTGTTAAGGCACCAGTTGAAATCATGGATAAGGAAGTTAAACAATTAAAGCATAGCAAGATTCCGGTTGTCAGAGTTCGGTGGAACTCCCGGCGTGGTCCTGAGTTCACTTAGGAACGAGAGGACGAAATGATGCGCAAGTATCCTAACCTGTTCAAGGATGTTGCCGGTACATCTTAATTTTCGGGACGAAAATTCCTCTAACAGGGGGATGATGTGACAACCCGAAAATTTTTCGTGATTTAATATAAATTTTATGTGAATTTACAATTTATTTTTATATTTTATTATTAATAATAGTATTAATAATAATAAAAATAATGACAATAATGATAATAATAATATTATTATTAAAAATAATAATGTTAATAATGAAAATAATAATAATAATGAAAATATTATTATTTACAAAATTAATTTAATTGATTAAATAAGTCCAGGGATTGATTTTGTAATATTTGAAACATGTTTTAAACCTTAAAACATAAAATAATAAAGTTCTAAAACCCCAGGGACCATTCTGTAAATATTCAAAACCCAACCCCCCTTTCCCCGTCGACCCCGTTTCTCCGGTCACTGCTCCGGTGACGATTCCGGCGACCCTCAAACGACAAAATGAATCAGATTTCAACCAAACCAAACACCCCGACACATTTTCGTGGGTGATTCGAACACCTAACCCACTTTGATTTGAAAAATATACTCGATTAGGTACAATTCCCACTCAACCGAAACTTTCGGCCGACCCACTCACCAAAATCGCATTAACACTCTATTTTAATCGAATAAATCTTACCTAAACAATTATATAAGTGTTCCTAATCAGTCTATACTTCGAATTGTATCTGAAACAATCAAAAACACATCATTCGATCTCCATATTCATCCGCGACCTGCAACTATTTGAAATCCCACCTAGACATATTATAAACACAAATTGACAGAAGGAAATCCGTCCCCAACACCATTAGAAGCTTTCTCTAAGAGGAATTTGATTATCACTATCATTTGGATAGCAATCGACCTTCTTCCCCTGTCGCGACTGTTCTTCAAAGGAGCAGCATCATCTCGACTTCAATTTAGGTAATTCAATACATGTACACCTTCTATTGATCATGGGGAACAAAAGCCCCATGAATCCATACATTATCATCATCGAATTGGGCATCAATTTGGATCAAATCCGAAATTAGGGTTCTTGATTTGGGGATCGTTTGGTTAACTGAGTTTAAATGAATTAAAAACCAATTCTTACCGCGGCTTGATGCCTTGGCTCACTGGTTCCCGGTCCAATTGCACTCCTAGGGGTCACGGGTTCGAACCCGGCCCCCAACCTCTATTTTTTTAAAAGCCTTTTTCACATTTTAAAAATCCAGAAAAATTACTAAAAATTATAAAAATAATTTTTATAAACTTTGTTTATTTAGAAGTATATAATTATTTTCTGGAAAATTATTTCTTTAAAAATCTTATTAATTGTTTATTTATAAAAATTATTACAAATGTTATAAATTGTTATTTTTTATATATGGATTCTAAATAATGATTTAAATCATCAAATTATTAATGGAACATTATATCATCTGTAATTATGAATAACATAATAATTAGATAATTTATATTATGTTTACCATGTAAATATGTTATAAATTTAACAATATGTTATTATCTATTATATGTTCAATTATAATAACTTTATTATATAAATATAATGATTAGATAATTTGTGTCTATTTATAAATCTTACTATTAGATTTTATAAATTATAAAATACTAAAGTATCCTATTTGTGTTTTAAACATGATAAACACAAAATTAGATTTTATAAATTAAATTATAAAATCTTATTAAATTAAAATATCAATTTACATATGTAAGTAATGTCTAAAAATTATTTAAGACATAATGACATATTGAAATCATTATTAATTTGATCAAATATCATGAAATACAAATCTTTAATTATTAAAGAATTAAATGATTAATTATATGTTTATAACAAATCCCCGAAAACCAAATCCTAGATCAATTGAACACCAGGTTCAAGATCTAACTTATTTAGGTTTTGGATTTGTATCTATTTGCTTACATGAAATATAATTCCTTAGCAGGAATTTACTAGGTTGTCAACACCACACAAGGACTGAGGTGAGTTCATACTTAACTGTTCCCCTTTTTAATCATTTAAATATTTTGGGGCTGGAATACATGTTGTAATTGAAATTACAAATTATGTTTGTGTATTATGTTAAATAATAATTGGATCACATTTATGATTACATATGGTTATTATGAAAATCCTTCTGTGTAAACTGGGCTATAAACAAGGCAGGGATCTTTTGGATAGTACTATCGGGGAGTGACTGACCCCCACAAAGGTTTGGACATATGGTCCTTATCAGATGCACAAAGATCTCGCTGTCATTCGGGATGACTATTCTGTGAGAAGGCAGATTGTGCGCTATATAAGTTTTGCCATTATAGTTCCACTTACCACCCATATGAGGATAAATGTAAAGAGAGGATTCGCGCCCTCTGATTTGAATTATTAAAATAACATAATATACAAATGAAAATATATTAAACTATGATACATGGGCAAATCCTATGTGAAGGATTTGTTGGGCTTGTACATAGTGGGTATGTGGGATAGCGGGTTCACCTTATTAAAAAGGGTTCTGACAGGCTATTCATATACCGGTGAGTAAATTAAACTCACACTTTTACAGTAAATCCTACTTGATGATAAATGATGTTTTATCAATATGTTTTACTTACCTATGAACTCACCAACCCTGTGTTGACACTTGATTTACATGTATTCTCAGGTATCTACTAAGAGCTTATGGACATGCACGTAGGATCATATAAGAGCTCAAGATACACATTGGTTATTACCTGAGATATAATTAGACGTGTTGTTAAGAAACGATCTATATATTTATTTCCGCTGCATATAAAATCTAATGCTCTGAAAAATAATGGATTGGTTGTCTAAAACATATCATATAGATAACTGCATCTCATGTGTAACTACTGTGTTCGATCCTGTTTGCTCACCCCTCCGTGATAGATTCTAGACCCGGAATTTGAGGGTGTGACAATAAATGTTACACAAACAAAGGATTACGTTGTTGTTATATGGTTTATTACTGTTACACCATAGATTCTAAGGTTTAAGTTGCTAAATTAAGCTGGAAGTGTAGTTGTGTTGTGTGTTAAGACACATTTGTTAACAGGTCCGCCGCAACGCGCGGAAGGACACAACTAGTTCAAATAATATACTGCTTATTTATAAATTAATAATAATAATAATAATAATAATAATAATAATAATAATTATTATTATTATTATTATTATTATTATTATTATTACTATAAAAGTATTACTATGTATATATTAGCTATTCAAACAAGATAATACTAATTTAAATGTTAATTTAAAGTATTATAAATGAAAAAATATATGATGTTGGGAGTTAAATAATCTTATATTATTAAATAATGTATTAATAAAATGAATTATTTAATGTATTAATTATAAAAAACTTATTAAATGATGGGCAAAGTAGGAATTATTGCATAAATTATATTTGTGTCTCATGTTTATTGCTTTATATAGTAGTATGAATGAATAATATAGATACTGATTATTATTATTATCATAAGTATAAAAATATTTAATAACTATATAGTGAAGTATTCAAATAATATACTACTTATTTATAAATTTATTATAAAAAAATAATAATAATTACTATTATTATTATTATTATTGTTATTACTATAAAAGTATTAGTATGATAAAATATAAAACGTTAGGAGTTAAATAATCTTATATTATTAAATAATGTATTAATAAAATGAATTATTTAATGTATTAATTAGAACTTTATTAAATGAGGGGCAAATAGGAATTATTGCATAGAACACATGTACCTAATGTTTAAGAGTTTGTATTAGGTGTCTTAATTTTTTATAAAATTATATTTGTGTCATATGTTTATGCTTTATATAGTACTATAGATATAGATTATAGAGTAAATTATAAATTTTGTCCTTTAAGTAGACCTAAAATTACGGATCTTATCCTTAAACTTTGATAAGTACACTGAGCATCTTTTATTTATAAATTTATCACACTTTATGTCCTTTATACTACCCCCTCTATAAATTCTCTTTAATTATCACACTTTGCATTAAAGTATATAATCATTAAAGTATATAGCCTATACGACCCCCCCTCTATAAATTCTCTTTAATTTTTTTCCTCTTTTCTAACTACTTTTATTTTTATAAACTTGTTTTCCTAATGGTCACTTTGCTCTTAACTCTTGAAATGACATAATGTGTTATTATTAATCTTTTGTTTTCTTTCTTATTTTTTTAATTTATTTTCTTAACTTTTATTTATTTTTAGACCCTTTTGTTTAAAGAAATAAGAGTAAATTACCGTTTGCATCCCTAAGGTTTGATAATTTTAACCATTTGCATCCCTATAGTTTAAAAATCCCGATATACCCTCTAACGTTTTATTTTTGTTCCCATTTGCATCCAAATGACTAACGACGTTAAATAATTCAGTTAACATTTTATAAAATAAAAAAATTACGCTTGACTCTAATCCCCTTTAACTTTATCCCTCTCTCCCTTCACACACACACACTCCCCATTCTTTCTCTCTATATATCTCTCTACCAGAGATCTCACCAGAAATGGGTTCACCGGTGTCAAAGGTGGAGGTGGTGTGGATTGTGATGGGCGCGGCGGTGGAGGCGGTGTGGGTTGTGGTGGCAGGCGGTGGTAGAGGCGATGAAGTTGCAATCATCAAATCAACAAGCCTAATCTTAACAAGATACTTCTGAAACAAAGAAACTTGAACAAGCCTAATCAAATTATGATGGGATCTGCATAGAACTTATCGGAGCCAAAACCATCAAAGGCGACCTCGAAGAAGCCCTCTACTTCTCCGGCTCCGTCCTCGAAAACGGACGCAATTGCCCCAATCGCTATGATTTCGCAACATCTGCATGAACTGATAAGGGCGTTAGCGTCATGGGGCAAATGGTCTCCGGTAGGTTCTATGTAGATCCACCGGGGTTCGTTGAGCGACTCAACAGTCACTTGCCCCCACAGTTTCGCATCTTCGGGTACAAGAGTGTGACCGCATCATTTAGTGCCAAGAAGTTCTGTGATCGACGGAAGTATGTTTATCTATAGTCTATTTTCGCACTGGACCCTGCGTCTCATAGTGATAGAGATTGTGTGTTCGGTAGTTTAGCATCTGAAATGAGGGTGTCAAGTGTTTAGAGTGTTTAGCTAAAGGGTGGAGGGTTTATGGGGAAATGGGTGTTCGGGTAAACGGTGAGATTCAGTAAGGCATTTCGTCGAACACCTATGGTGCATTGTTGGATTTTAATGGTAGGATGGAAAATGTAGCATGTTTGGATAATATGAATGGCTATAAAGATGGTTTGAATGATGAACCTGTGGTTGTTAAAGCTCAATCAATGGAAAAGTTATATGCTTTAGAGAAAAAATATGATGATAATTCCAGTTCTGATGTTGTGAAAAAGAATGTGTTTAGTTATGATGACGAAGCGAGGCGGATGTTTAATAGGATTTTGAAACAGTACGAAGGGACTCATAATTTTACTACAAGAACAAAGGCGGGTAACTCGTCTGCTAATCGGTATATTATCACGTTTCATGCTAACACTACAGTTATGGTTGATGGGTTGGAATTTGTGAAATGTGAAATTGTTAGGCAGAGCCCATCACAACCCACTTAATAAACAAAGGCGGCTGACCCACTTCCACCAACGCCCACCACCACAACCCATACTGCCTCCATCGTCGCGCCCATCACAATCCACACCGCCTCCACCTTGGACGCCGGTGAACCCATTTCCGACGAGATCTCTGGTAGAGAGAGATATAGAGAAAAAAAGTGGGGAGTGTGTGTGTGAAGGGAGAGAAAGATAAAGTTAAAGGGGATTAGAGTCAAGGGTCATTTTTTATTTTCTAAAATGTTAACTGAATTATTTAACGTCGTTAGTCATTTGGATGTAAATGGGAACAAAAATAAAACGTTAGGGGGTATATGAGGTTGTAATTTAATTTGTGAAATATGAAGTTGTTAGGCAGAGCCCATCACAATCCACTTAATAAACAAAGGCGGCTGACCCACTTCCACCACCGCCCACCACCACAACCCATACTTCCTCCATCGCCGCGCCCATCACAATCCACACCGCCTCCACCTTCGACGTCGGTGAACCCATTTCTGGCGAGATCTCTGGTAGAGAGAGAAATAGAGAGAAAGAGTGGGGAGTGTGTGTGTGAAGGGAGAGAAAGATAAAGTTAAAGGGGATTAGAGTCAAGGGTAATTTTTTTATTTTATAAAATGTTAACTGAATTATTTAACGTCGTTAGTCATTTGGATGTAAATGGGAACAAAAATAAAACGTTAGGGGGTATATGAGGATTTTTAAACTGTAGGGATGCAAATGATTAAAATCATCAAATCTCAGGAATGCAAACGGTAATTTACCCAAGAAATAATCATAAATATTAGTAATAATTTAGGTTTATTTTTATTATAAAACGTAATTTTATTTATGGATTTTTATTTTCAACTAGATTTTTAACTTTTTTGGTACAAAATTCTTTAGTCATTTCATGTTATTTGGTTTAGGGTTTATATTCAAAACCGGTTGGAGAAAGTAAGATTTTGGTTTATGATATGAATTTCTATTTTTTGTATTCAATCAAATGGTTGTTTTAAATATAAACATAGTTTGATAGCGTGTAACTTTAATTTAAAATAAAATATACTAAAAGGTTACTACATAACTACTCAGAGTTTTTAAATAAACAATCATTTAATTTTTTTTATTAAATGCACTTTTATTCATGATTTTATTAAAACTATTAATAATGATTTTTTATCAATGAAAATCAAAACCAAACCATTTAAAATTAAAACAAAACCAAACCAAACAATTACTAAGGGTTTGCTTTGGTTTGGTTTACATTAAGGTGTTGTTTGGCAACATCTGGTTGAATAAGTGCTGAATGAATAAGAGGGTCTGAACCAGTAAGAGATCTGAACTGGTAAGAGGTCTGAATCAATAAGTGTGTTTGGTTGTAAAAAGGAAAACTAAAAACCATAAAACCTTTTCCCTTTTTCTCCACCCTTATCCCTTTATCTTCATCTTCTTCCCAGAAAGTGCAAAGGACCTGCACCGCCTTCTTCCCAGAAACCCTAACCACCTTCTCCCCACAACTGCCAGCACCACCTTCTTCCCCCTAACCTGCACCGCCTTCTTCCCAGAAACCACAACTACAACTCGTCCTCCTCCTCGGGCCTCTCCGTCTCCGCTTTCCCTAACCTATCCACATCTTCCGGTGAGTTTTTATAACATGGTGGAGCTAGGGTTTGGGCCACTGCATTCGTTGGTTGTGGCCGACGAAGTGATGCCATCGGAGCTTGCTCATCTTCCGCCCCCGTCACTTTCGCCCTCGCCCTCCACCTCCAGGTCTGACTCGGGTCAGATCTTGGGTAGCGTCTGACAGAATCAGTACCTCGGTCAGACCTCTTCTCCGATAAGAGTTAACCAACCAAACGATCACACATCTGACTGAGTCAGACATGGACGTCTGACTGGGTCGGTCAGACACAGGGGCTAAGTTTAATTAACGTTTAATTACACATATAGCTCAACTTAGAATAATTTTAATCAAGTAAAATATAAAAAATCATATACTAAAATCATACGGTTTCTAATATAAACCGTAAGTTAAACTGTTTAAAATAGTTAAAAATTATTATACCAAAAAGGTAATAAAAAAACAATGATGAAACAAAATCAATTACTAGTTTAAATTTTATAACATAAAAACATATTTTAAGCTCTCCATCTTGTTCTCGTTTGATTATAAAGATACATAACTAATTTTTACAAACAAAAAATATAATAAATTAAAAACCTATAGATAAAAGTATATTTTATTAAAAAAGATTAAAATAATTAAGTAATAATATTTCAGATAATTTTATAAAATAAAAAGTGATTAAAAAGATAAAGTAAATAAAATAAAAACAAAATAGAAAAAGTTAAAGATTAAGAAAATTATAGATTTCGTCTTTTAAGTGATAAGGGCAAAATGGTACATTCACAAAAAAACTAACTAAAAAAGTTAACTTCAGTTAGTAGAAAGAGTATAATGTGTGATAAAATTTTTGAACAAAGGACGCCCAGTATAATTATCAAAGTTTAAAGATAAGATCTATAATTTTAAACATACTTAAAGAACAAAATTTCTAATTACTCTATATTATATGAAATGGTTATGAGTGGTTGTGAGTAAAAACGAGAGAAAATGTTATTGTTGATTGATATATTTAAAGAATTATTGTTTAGTCCCTATAAATTTTTAATATGTATATATATATATATATATACACACACACAACATACATACATGCATATATACATATACATATATATATATATATATATATATATATATATATATATATACTTATTAATAAAACAATATCTTTAGTGTCTGGTGTCGTTTTATTAGGCCTCCTTTATTTTGATTTCCCGCCTAAAAATATATCTATCTTGTTATTAGTTATAATTAATTTGAATAACATTAACTATTACTATAATTACAAACTAAGTTTTTTTCCTTAGATAGTGTATAAAGAACTAGGTTAGAGCCCGTGTGATATACGGGTGATTTAAACAACCAGACTTTCATTAAACATTGATTACATAATAAACATTATAAAAAATTAAATGTATGAAAATAGAATTAAAATAGCATTCATACTCTCAAAACTTTCTCATGGATGTCTAAACACCTGTTTGTATACAACGTTTTGTGCCTCGCTAGTAATGTTACCAATTTGATCTAAAATGAGTAATTTTACACCGTCTGTAATCTTTACATTTAACAAAGCCACATATAACTGTCCATGAGTGAAAACTGGTTCTTTTCAATATAACCCAACTTTTAACAATAATTATCCCTGACTCTTGTTAATCGTCATTGCAAAATAAACAGTTAGTGGAAACTGTCTTCTTTTGAATTTGAAAGGGATTATTTATTGGATGACATGAGATTAATTCTTGTAATAAATGTTTGACATACAATATTACTTCCATATATTATCTCAACTTTAATAACCCAGTTTCCAAATAGAAATTTGTAGGCGAGTACCATTGCAAAGACCATTTTGTTGGTCGATGCTACATAGAAGCATAATGGGAACTCCAACTTTCAATATCAACTTGTGATTTGGCAATCCGGATCTTTTAAGGCCATTTAGAAAATAAGGAGAGTGCAAATTTTCTTGTAACCCGGGATATTAAAATGTTCCATTTGACGTATGTTATCTGAAGTAGATACTTTATCTCATTATCAGGAAAAAGTGAAAAGCAGATGATCGTTAATTTCATGAACGACCTTATTTTCTGGTGCAAAAATTGCTCTCTCACGAAAGTACTCTTTATCTTTGTAGTTCTCTAACATGAATGGGTAAACCAATTGAATCATACTTGCTAAAAGATCGATTGATTCGTTGATGAGGAGTTCATGAGGTATAGTAATAGTTGCATCACCATCGTTATACCTACCAACATTACCCTCTCCTATATCAAGAAGCCATGTAGTAAAATTTTCAATTCCTTTAGTGTCAACACCTTATCCCTTAGCTTTTAATCGCACATTTTTTTGTTAAAGTAACTTACATTTATTCAAAATATATGATGAGCTTAATGATGTAATAACAATTTCTTTACGACTACCATTTGGAACCACATGTAAAATTTATTGAAAATCGTCACAAAAACAGTACTTTACCACCAAATGGCATATCTAAAGGTACGGAAATATTTATAGTTAATGCATCATCATTGTCCTATCCAATGCTTCAAATGTGTGCTTATGAGTCATGGGTGTTTCATCCCAAATAATCAATTTTGTTTGCTTTAATAAATGAGCAACTTCACTGTTCGGTTTTATGTAACAAACAGAATCTTTGTTTACATTTAATGGAATATGGAACGTGAGTGTGGAGTACGACCTCCGGTACGCAACAAAGATCTTATTCCACTGAATGATACATTTAATACAATCTCACCTTTAGACCTTATTATTGCGGTCAATGTCTTCTATAAAAAGGTTTTACCAGTTTCGTCATATCCATAAATGAAAAAAAACTCCTTTATTAACTTAATAGCAGTCATGATTTCACTAAAAACTAAGTGTTGTTCATCCGTTAAAGAATTCCATAGATTTTCAAATTTAGACATCTTATTTGCTACATCATACAATAACTCCTTGCTAATTAAACGATTATTTGAAGATGACAAACAATCATTGTCCGGGTAAGGCATACTTGTAATGACTTAAGTGTCGAACTATTCTATAATAAATATTTTCAATCTCATACAACGTTAATTTTTTTATTGTTTGTTAGAGACAAAGCTGGAATTTATACATAGAAATTGTGAGTAATTAGTTTCACGTTCAATAAATTTAAGAAATGATAAAAATGTGTTATGAAATAAATATAATTATTATAATTAAATAAATATAAATAATACATCCAAGATAAAAACATTATAGAGGTAACATACGGTTTACTTAGTACATTGTTTATATCATCATCAACACCATAAATGATTTGTCGTTGGTTTGCCAATTGGAAAGGCAACCTGATAAAGGATGGATAACGGTAATGTACATCAAAACTGAAAATTCTCATGAAGCCTCACAAGCTGAAATATATCTACAATCATATTATTCTTTTATTTATTCTTTACCATTTTGTTGGCCAGAATCAGTGTTTGAATCTATAACAACAACAGTAGCCTCCAATCTTGAACCCCATGAATAAGATGAAATGAAGAGAAATTTTTAAACATATAAATGGTGAATTGTTTTTAATATGAAAAATTAAAAGTAGAAAGAGTGATATTGTGGGAATAAATTTTCATCAATTATTATCATTTCAAAATAGTAAACTTTTCTTGGATCCTTGAATAGTTGTCTAGTTCAAATCCTGATAATTTGAACCTTTATGGTATACTCTTCCTGTAAAACACTTAGGTCGTCAAACAATGTGATTCTCCCGGATGTCATTATACTGCAAAATTTTGAAAAAGCGAGAAATAATTATAAAGTTAACAATTATGAAATGAACATAGTTTTGTATTTGATAAAATTTAAAAACATCATACCTTGTTTGATAGTTGGGAATGTAAGTCGAATGTAAAATTTGCAAAGAATATAGTATTAATTTATAGTCTTTGTGAAATACACAATTATGGAATGTGCATCCCATATGATACGTAATTGTACACTTATTGATAAAAACAAAAGGAAACAATTTGAATTAATTGAATCTAATAATTGATAAATATATTATAATTGGATCAATTAATAATGTATCCGAGTAATATTACATACTATACAGTCCTTAAAGATATGATACTTTAATAATTTGATAAATATATTATAATCAGATTAATTAATTTTTACATTTGAAAACCAATTTGGGGGAGTCAAAAATTTAATAAAATAAAAATCTGCTAAATTAAAGGAGTTTTAATTAGAAAGCATTATAATCTCCAGAGAAATATAGATATAGTAGTGATTGCAAGTTGACAAAAATAAGTTTAAATGTAATTTAATGTATGATAGATAACTTATCAGACTAATGTTAGATACTATATAGTCCTTAAATATTTGATACTTTGATAATTTGATAAATATATTATAATTGGATCAATTAATTATACAGTAACAAATCAAAATTGGTGAATAAAAAATTTCATAAAATAAAATCCACTAAATTAATGGAGTTTATTTTAGAAAGCAATACAGAAACAAAGGAAAATTTATAGATTCTTAACACATAATATAAAAGGTTAAATGAAATTTGAGGAATAATATCATAGAAGTTGAATTAATATGTGGTTAAATGGAAATTTTATGACATAATATAAAAGGTTAAATGAAAGCCATAAATTGTAATTTAAATCAGTAAGTAAGTATGGTAATATATTTAAATTAAATGTCTAGTATGGTAAGCATTTAGTATATTAAAAAACTAAAAATAAAAATGGTGTAAGAGTGTGCCACGTGTCAAATTGGTGGTTTAAAAGAATGACACGTGTTCCAAAAACCTTGTTTTATTAGAGTCTATAGATATTTGTTTACCATAATAGGTGTTTAAGGAAGTGTTTTTTTCTTTCAATATAAGGTTATTGATTAAATTTATTTTATTTTAAAATAAGAAATAGTAAAGTACAAAGGTTAATAAAATTGTAAAACCATTTGGTTCATATGTCATAACTAATAACAGAAAGTTTTTCTAAAACGTTTTGTTTTATTTTAATTCACTCAGACTTAATTTTAAATCGTATTTTTACATAGAGAAGTTGAATTTTCTTACTATAATTGTGTTTCAATTTCACATAAAAGTAGACACATTTGTTTTTTTATTCTTTTTAAAATATGTATTTTTGAAAATATTTTAAGTAACTTAAAAGATATAATAAGAAAAACTATTTTTAACAAAAATGCATTCTTTATAAGTATTTTTATATAAATATCATGATGAAAAAAAAGTTAATGGTTTATTTTTATTTTATTTTATGAATTATAAATGTAATTTTCAATTACCGATGACATATATGTTGCTAATAGACTTCCGGCAACAATTAGGGGAGAAACAAGTCACGCCGTCTCGTGAGCCACTCAAGATTAACTCGCTAAAAACTCTAACTAAGCTTAGCTTAAACAAGCTTGAAATCATTTTATGACTCATTTAATAAATGGTTTTGAACCCGAGCTTCATTTCTCGAGATCGAGCCGGCTCGCAAGGTGAAAATAATGTTGTATGTATATGATGTTTATTTTTATATTTTATGTATATATTTATGTAAATGATTATTACTATATATAAATTTATGTTTAAAACAGATATCTTATATATATATTGTTATTTTAAAAAAAATTACATAAACCATTTAGTTTCATAAAAAGATCCTTTTTATATAAGACCAAGTAAACTATAAATAGACGTTAAAAAATACTTATGAAAGATTATTAATATTTTTTTATGAGAAAATATTGTTGAAAAAGAAAACCTTCATAAAAACAACTACAAACATTTTTCAAAATCATGAGAGATGCTAAATTGATTTTTATTTATTGAAACTTTATCCTTTAAATTTTACTTAAATAACATTAGTAAAAACATAAATACTTTTATCCAATCATATTATGAATAAGAAAATTTAACTTTTCAGTAAAAAAACCATTTTGGTATATATTTTTTAAAACACTTATTTATTAAATTAATTTTCTACCAATATTACTTTGAAAAAACTCATTACAAAGGATATTGTGATGGTTTTAAAATAAAATCCTAAAAAAGATTACAAGTTATAGTTGACTGTTTTTTTTCCATCCAATAACTAGTTGACTCTATGTAACACCCGGATATTTTCTTTGAAACCGACGAAAGAAGAAAAAGAAATAAAGTCCAAAGTCGAGGGACCAAACTCGCCAACGAGAGAAAGCTGGGTGAGTGGAGGTATTTGAAGGGAGAGGGCAGCCCTTACCCTCTCCCCACACCCAAAATTCTGCACAAAAGAGGAGAAGAGAGAAAAGGGAGAAAGGTTGGTTCAGGTGGATTCAAGAGAGCAAAAAACATCGTGTAGCGGGTCCAATCGAAGATCTACTTCTCCGTGTTGTTTGTGTGAGTTCTAGGACCCCTTTTTTACACATTTTTGGTCGATTTTGGGGCTGTAACACATCTAAAAACCCGTTTTATGTGTGTGTGTTTTTGACCCATTTGTATGTGTTTGCGTGTGATGCGTTTGGAGTTTGTTTCCGGGCTTGTGTGTGCTTGAATGGTGTTATGGTATGCATTTCTAAGGTTTAGGATGGTTGATTTGGGCTTAGAATGGGTTTGGATGAGCTTAGTGGTCGAAAATGGCAGATTGGGTTCGGGAGGAACTTCATTTTGCATCAGCTAGGGCTAGGCGACCGAATGGAGGCTATACGGCCGAATGAGGTGCGATTGGGGTTCATTCGCACGATTGAGATTCATTCGCATGATTGGGGGCCAGTTGCATGGGGAGTCATGCGACTGAGGGCCCATTCGCATAAGTGCTCATCCGCATTAGTTTCATCCGCACAAGGTGTTCATTCGCATAGTGTTCATTCGCATGGATGTCCATTAGCCCGAGGCTCAATCGCCTGGTGTTCATAATCAAGGGGTTCAGTCGCATGGGAGGCCCTACGACTGAAGGGTGCCCATACGCCCATGTAGGGCTGGTGTACTCGAGGAAAAGCGTAGTTTAATTACTGACTTTCGGGGGAAAGCGCAGATGTAAGTTTTGACGGGGAAGTTCCCGTAAGTTCATGGAAGATGACTGTTGAGACCTTAGTGGTTATGTTGAACATGATGATGATGATGTTGCATGATTATGCATGATGTATGTTATGTATGTATGATGTTGCCCTGTATGATGATTCTATCTGTGTATGATGATGTTCCTTATTATGATGTATGTTTATCTTTCCCGTGACTTTACGTGTTACGTTAATGAATGAAATGAAAGTATTATGTAACGTAAAGTGGAAGATAATGAAAGAAGAACATGATGAATGCATGTATTAATGAATGATGAAAGTAAAGAAATTCTTGCAAGCCTTGTATCTCAGGACACACCATTGAAAGGTGTTAGCCCAACGGTGTGTGGGTTCGCTACCCGAAGAGGATGCACATCGGGGTCTTTCTTTGTGATTGACCATTTGTATAGAACCATTACTGCATACCTTAGGTACTGTGGCCAGAGGTACGGTGCACCGTTATAGAAGGTCTATGATAGGCCTAGGTCTAGTACCATGAACAAAAGGGTATTGCACATGGCAATGGTACACCTAAACTTTACCTTAGGTAGGGCCAGAGGTGCGGTGCACCGTTATAGAAGGTCTATAATAGGCCTAGGTCTAGTACCAGGAAATAGAAGGGTAAGGTTTGTGGTTTGATGGAAAGAAAAGAGGTAATGGTGAAAGAGTGTGAATGATAAGGACGTACGATGAATGAACGAAAGTTAAAGAATGAATGAATGAATGAATGATGAAGATAATAATGATATTATCTATGTGTACATATGATGTATGATCGTATGAAAGTGAAGAACGGTTTTAACAAAAGAAAAGTATGTTTTATTATAAAACTAGAACTCACTCAACAACGCTGACTTTTATATGTTTCTAGTTGGTAGGTAATGGTTGTTGAGGATGGCACGGGGTAGCTACTCAGCTATTTTGGATGGCATCCATTCATATAATGCTTTTGTGATGTAATGCAACAATATATTTTGTAACTGATTAAATGTATTATTTTGCAAAAGCCTTTATAATGAAATGAAATGTCATTTTTGAATGTTTCCGCTGCAATGTTTACTTAAGATAAATGAGAATGTATGTTTTATGTGCGATGATCGACCAGCTGTAAGCGTCCCGGGAACGGGGCCTTACAAGTTGGTATCAGAGCTAAAGTTTAAGTGAAATGGGTAAAATTTTAAAATAAACCTAAACTTAAACTGAAAATGGGATGGAAGGGAAGGGATGCCAGTCTGAGTAGCTACGTGCCATCAGGTATTTTCTTAATGTTAACCGACATTATGTGCGCATGTTATGTGGTTTATGTGCTGCTGATAGATTTAGATACTGATGTAGTCAGGATAGGTAATGCTCGGGGTATGAAAAGTAAAGTAAGTGGCTAATCACAACTGGCCACTGTAATTAGGGACTTACTATACTTGACATAAATTGAGTTGTTCCCTTGAATGACCGTGTTCGTGTTTGAATCTTTCACTGTGCGTATGAATGGCTGGTGGTAGATCTTCGAAAGCCTCTCGTGGTGGTGGTCGTGATGGGCTTGGTGCTGAGCCGTGACCCAAGAGGGGAAGACCCAGAGTTGAAAACTTGGTTCATGAAGAACCCGAGACCCCTCATCCGGAGGGTGGTGATGAGAGTGCAAACTTGAGGGCCTCGGTGAAAGAGGCAGTGGTTGAAGAAGTGCATGAGGTCATGCAGACAATCTTACCGTCTGTGGTGATCGAAGTGATTAAGGTAGTATGGGAAGGGGAAAGACAAGAGATGAACAGGTCCTCGGGAGGACGGGAGCAACCAGAGCCTGAAACAGTTCTCTCTGATGATGAAGAAGAGGAAGAAGATGAGCCTGTATCGGAGGCAGTACGAGGCTGTAACTATGAGGCATTTCAACGATGCAAGCCCCCTACTTTTGATAGAAACGACACTGCTGCTGCTCACCGATGGATGAGAGAGATGGAAGCTGTATTGAATATTAGTGAGTGCCGGAAGGACCAAAAGGTGAAGTTGCCCATTCTTTTATGGACTCGGCTTTATACTGGTGGGACAACATAGTCCAAGCCGAGGGCAGGGAACGTAGGCTGGGGCCGAACGTGTGCTTCAAATATGGGAAGGCGGGGCATATAGCCAGGGACTGTCATACGGTCCGGTGCTTTAACTGTGGCGTGGAGGGCCACATAAGTAGGGATTGTAAAAAGCCGAGGGCTGAGGGTTTCGGGGTGAAGAAGACGTGGAGTGAAGGACCAAGGGCGAGCGTCAGGGCATTCACCATGACACAAGAGGAAGCTAGGACAGACCCTGAAGTTATGTCCGGTACGTTTCTAGTGAACCAAACGTTAGTTTCTGTGTTGTTTGATTCTGGTGATAGTACAAGTTTTATTTCTGCTGCTTTCTGTACTAAGCTGCCGGTTAGTAGTAGACGTGTTGATGCGCCCTTTGATGTAGAAACTTCCATAGGTAAGTCTATCCGGATTTTTGAGATGATAGAGGACTGTGATATGGAACTAGAAGGTCATAAGTTTCTTGTTAGACCATTCGTGATGACCTTAGGTGGTTTTGATTTGGTTCTTGGGATGGATTGGTTGGCGGACTTCGAGGCGAACATTGTGTGTCGCAAGAAGATGATTCGTTTGACAGCGCCTGACGGGAGTTTGGTAACTATTTATGGGGATCGAGTCAAAATGATCCCGAAAGTAATCTCAATGGCGGTGGCAGGAAAGTGTATGAGGCGTGGATGTAGCGCCTACTTGGCTTATGTGAAGGATGTGGATACGCCAACACCACAACTATCCGATATTCCGGTCGTGTGTGACTTTCCAGACGTGTTCCCAGAAGATTTACCAGGAGTGCCACCTGACCGAGAGATCGAGTTTCAGATTGATCTGATACCGGGTGCCCAATCTGTTGGCAAGACACCGTATCGGTTGTCTCCGATAGAGATGAAAGAGTTGATGAAGCAATTGCAAGAGCTGCTCGATAAGGGGTTCATTAGACTGAGTATCTCTCCTTGGGGTGCTCCGGTCCTGTTTGTAAAGAAGAAAGACGGTAGTATGAGGATGTGTATTGAGTATCGTGAGCTTAACAAGTTGACGGTGAAGAACCGATACCCTTTACCGAGAATAAATGATTTGTTTGATCAGCTTCAAGGTGCCAGTTGGTTTTCAAGGATCGACCATCGATTTGGCTACCATCAATTGAAGGTGAAGGAGCAGGACATCCCTAAAACAGCTTTTCGCACATGTTACGGTCACTACGAGTTTCTTGTCATGTCTTTTGGTTTGACCAATGCGCCAGCTACTTTTATGGATCTGATGAACCGTGTGTGTCGGCTGATCTTGGACAAATCAGTGATTGTGTTTATTGATGATATCCTGATTTATTCGAAGAGCGAGATCGAGCACGCTGGTCACATTCGGGAGGTTTTGGAGATATTGAGAAAGGAGAAGCTATACGCCAAGTTCTCTAAGTGCGCGTTCTGGTTGTGCGAAGTTTAGTTTTTGGGCCATGTGGTAAATCCCGATGGGATTATGGTGGACCCGGCAAAGGTGGAGGCAGTGATGCAATGGAAGTCTCCAAAGACGCCATCCGAGATTCGCAGTTTCTTGGGTTTGGCGGGCTACTACAGAAGATTCATCCAAGACTTTTCTAAGATCGCTTCTCTACTAACCAAGTTGACTTGGAAAGATGTGAAATTTGTATGGGGTCAAGCTCAAGAGAAGGCGTTCGAAGAATTAAAGACGAGATTGACTCAAGCTTCTGTTCTGTCATTACCCGATGAAAGTGAAGATCTGGTGATTTATTCTGATGCTTCACACTCGGGATTAGGGTGCGTGTTAATGCAGACAGGGAAGGTTATAGCCTATGCATCTCGATAGTTGAAGGTTCACGAAGTTAATTACCCTACTCATGACTTAGAGCTAGCAGCCGTGGTCTTTGCACTAAAGATTTGGAGGCACTATCTTTACGGGACGAAGTGCACCATTTTCACTGACCACAAGAGCTTGAAGTACTTCTTTGAGCAAAAAGATCTGAAAATGAGGCAGAGACGATGGATATAGCTTATAAAGTACTACGATTGTGAGATCCACTACCATCCGGGCAAAGCCAATGTGGTGGCGGACGCCCTTAGCTGAAAAGAGAGACCCGAGCCGATTCGGGTGAAAGCATATCAGATGATCATGACCTCGGATATGATGAAGCAAGTCAAAGAGTTTCAAGATGAGGTATTAAAAGAAGATCATCTTAACTCTGAAATAATGAGAGGTCTGGTCGCGGAGTTAGGTGAAAACACATTTGGTGTTAGAACCCGGTTTGGACGAATGTGGATTCCTCATTTTGGGGATCTATGGGTGAAGATTATGGATGAAGCTCATAAGACTCAATACTCTATTCATCCCGATGCTACAAAGATGTACCAAGACATGAAGAAAGATTATTGGTGGCCGAGTATGAAGCGTGACGTAGTGGAGTATGTGAGTAAGTTCCTTACTTGCTTGCAAGTCAAGGCCGAGCATCAAAAGCCGTATGGGAAGATACAACCTTTGGATATACTAGAATGGAAGTGGGAGCACATCACCATGGATTTCATTACGAAGCTGCCGCGTACTCCGAAAGGGTATGATGTTATATGGGTGATTGTTGACCGCTTGATGAATAGTGCTCACTTCCTACCGATCCATAAGACATATTCATCTGAGAGGTTGGTTGATCTGTTCATCAAGGAAATTGTAACTCGCCATGGTGTGCCAGTGCCTATTGTGTCAGATCGTGACACCCGGTTCACATCCAGATTTTGGAAGAAATTCCACGATGCGATGGGGACGAGGTTCATATTAGTACGGCTTATCATCCCAGACTGATGGTCAGTCAGAAAGAACCATTCAGACATTGGAGGACATGCTTTGGGCATGTGTGATTGATTTTGGGGGATGCTGGGATGACCACTTACCATTAGCGGAGTTCTTATATAACAATATTTATCATGCCAGTATTGGTATGCCACCTTATGAGATGCTATACGGTATAAGATGCAGAAACCCGTCTGTTGTGGTGATATTGGTCATGAAGAGTTAGGGAGCGTTGAAGTGATCGAGGCTACGACTGAAAAGCTTGAAAGGATCAAAGCCTTCATGAAGGCAGCCAAAGATAGACAAAGTCGTATGCTAATAAACGACACAGACCGATTGAGTTCCAGGTGGGTGACCGGGTTATGTTGAAGGTCTCACCTTGGAAGGGTATCATTCATTTCCGAATGCGGGGCAGGTTGAGCCCGAGATACATAGGCCCTTCCCGAATCATTGCTCGAGTAGGAGAGGTGGCTTACAGATTGGGGTTACCAGATGAGTTAAGTGGAATTCACCCGATGTTCCACGTATCTCATCTAAAGAAGTGCTTGGCAGATGAAGATATGATTGTTCCACTAGAGGATATCGAAGTAGACGAACAGCTTAATTATGTGGAGCAACCAGTGGCAATCATCGATCGAAAAGAGAAAAGACTGAGAAATAAAGTGGTTCCTCTTGTACGTGTACAGTGTAAGCACAGGAAGGGATCCGAGTCAACGTAGGAGACCGAAGAAGAAATGAGACATCATTACCTACATTTGTTCGAGGAATAACAGGTTTCAGGGATGAAACCTATATAAGGGGGTGGACTTGTAACACCAGGATATTTTCTTTAAAGCCGACTGTCACACCCCAACCTTGACGGCGGAAACGTCGAGGTGTGAGAGTTACGATTGTTCACAGCCACATAACGCTATTATTAGTACCAAATATATTAATCAAGATTTAATTGTAACAATACAAGTAAATGTTTAAACAAAGATACATTCAGAATACAAGTATAAAAGTATCCAGATCATTCGTTTATTTCTCTAAGTCCAATCCTAAGTGTGATAAACTTCAAAGAGTAACCTGAAACATATTAAAAATAAAAGGTCAACATAAAAATGTTGGTGAGTATTCCACAGTTTTCAATACATAAGTATATAAAAGATGGCAATTCAAGTTGTAAATTAGTGAATAAAGTGATTAGGGATGTTATGAACAATGCAACAATCAAACCTCGACAAAGTTTTACAAGTCTTATACGTTAAAAGTATATACGATCAGCTAAGTGTATTTGGTTCCCTAGTGCACAAGCATACGGCTCCTAGGAGTCGGCAGTTCATCGACATTAGCACCAAATAGGTTGTCTGTCCCATAGATCTATGACTTCGCTGGGCTAGCAATAGTTAATGATTGTACATATAACGCCATAACATGGTAACCACAAAAGTTCAACTAACCACAACTTTAAATAAATTGCCATAAAGTTTACAAGTCTCGAATAAGTTTACAAGTGCAATGATATAAGTTAACATGTTTCACCCCAAAGTGTGAAAATAAGAAAAAGGGTATGGAAATACTCACTTGTCAAATAAGTATGTACTGATGATTAATAAGAATAATAATAGGCGTCGTTCCAACGTGAATCGTCACAAGTCACCTAAATATGTAATTTACGAGGTGAAGATTAAGGTTAATATTATAATTTACGTTCAAATAAGAGTTTGGGTTTCAATATTTTTAAGGTTTTTAATAAGTAATAAGTTTATAATGCAATTATTTACATTTTTAGTTTATTAAAAAAATTATATAAGTAATTATTTTAGAATTGACTTTAAGTATAAACTATTGGTAAGATTCACTTTTAATCAAGCTTTATAATTATTTAAAATTAATAGGAATAACGTTTTGATTAATAATAAATTATTAATCTAGAACTTTAGTTAGTATATTTTTAAAAATAATATTTGTAACTAATTCGTGAAATTATAAATTACATAATTTCTACAGTTATCATGACAAAGCTTTAATTAATATAATATCCCATACTATTATAAAGATTTATTATTTCAAGTCCAATAATCATTTAATTATTTTTAGAAGGAAACAATTTAAGTATAAAGGTTAGATATACATTTAAAAATAACTTTGGATCAAATGTTTTATTATTTATTATTTGAATAAGAATTTAATAAGCTAAAACAAGAAAATAATCTAATTGTAATGTTTTGTTAAGATAAACAATTTTAAAGTCTATTTTATAAATTATTTAACTAGCTATATTATTTGTTTTAATAAAATAGTATATAATGTTAAGATATTATAAGAAATAAATTTTCAGAAATTGATTTGATGTTAAAAAAATATTTAAAGTGTATAAAAAATTATTTTATTTATTAAAAAAATTTTAAAATAAAATATGTGACTGAAAAGCCTTAAAAAAATTACTTGAAGGTGGCCGGGTTCGAACCCGGGACCTCAAGTGTAGAATGAGCACGGGGAACCCGTAAACCAAAGGCCTAAGCCGTGGTTGATAATGGTTCTTAATTCTTAAAACCCTTAGAATACAAACCTCTTGCATCTCCCACGGTGCAAATGGTACGATGTTTGTTTCGGATGAAAATCGAGTTGTCTGGTTGCTGCGGGCTCGCCGGAGCCGTTGGCCGGCGGCGAGATGTCCGACGAGAAAAGGGGGGGGGGTTGGGTAGTTTAAATAATTTACACAAATGGTCCCTGTACTTTAAATTCTATTATTTTATGTAATAAACTTTTATTTAAAGTTTTCAAATGACAAAACAACCCCCTGCACTTTAATTCTAAGTTGTTATTATTATTATTATTATTATTATTATTAGAATTATTATTATCTTTATTATTATTATTAATATCTTTATTATTGTTATTATTATCTTTATTATTATTATTATTATCATTATTATTATTATTATTTATTATTATCTTTGTTATTATTATTATTATTATTATTTTTAATTATCGTAAAATACGAGATGTTACAGTCTCCCCAACTTTTAAGAATTTCGTCCCGAAATTAAGAATGAAACTTAAACGAACAAGAGGTTTTAAATGAAAGATAAGCGTACGAACGGACAGTGATAGACGTTTGATTACAGATGGGATGTTTCACTTTAGGGAATCCTTCAAGTCTCTTGACATAATATATGCCAACTTGAACTCTTCAAGTGAAATACGGAACGTTTTGAGAGGTGTTATGGCAATTTACTTATTCCAATGTTTCCTCTTTGAATAAAAGACCAACAATGATAAGAAAGGTTAGCCGTCGGAATTTAAGAATCCCAAACGTCACCATATGAAACGATCTTAATGCATATCTTGTGAATATGTATTTCTCCTTTGACCAACCATCGGTCTAAGAATAATACGTTATGACAAGATCTTGGAATGAGTTCACGACAATGGTTAAGAATATTATTTAAAATCAGGAAAATGTATCAATAATTCAGAATAACGATCGATGTTTTAACGTCATACCACGGTATACGAATATTTGAAACAGATACAGGTCAATTTATCGACGTTGTGAGATAATGGGTCGAATTGAATTTTTTAGCCAATCGGTCTATATTGCACCAATTGTCATCATGACAGCTAAGATAAAAGGTACTTAGTGAATGAAAAGTTAAACAGGAGATTCACGAGAACACGGAGGTTAGGTTTTGTCATATGTAAAGGTAAGACACTTGGGCACATACCAAGTTACGTCTTTTCCTTTATGCCAAACCCATGACTATAGATTACGAAATTTTATGAATCATTATATCCACATCGCAATGAGGATAATAACGAGTCTTGTTGATCGAAATCAAGATAGAATTTCAATGATTTTCAAGGTTAAAGATTCAAAAGCGATTTAAGAGATGACGCAAACAATAGGAAAGGTATTTGTAACCATGTTTTACAAGGTAACAAATTTCCAAATGCAGATTCGCATACGTAATTCATCAAACAATAAGATAGGTATTGGATAATATCTTTATTTGACAAAAGATTGTTTAGGAAGACTATACTTTTGGGTTTGATGATATCTCAAAATGAAAATTGATAAGTAAGGAATAAATGGTTCGATGTAGCTAGATCGAGTCAAAACATGAAGATAGAGGGAAAGAAATCGATTTAAGAATTTAAATGCTCTAAACTGGGAATCAAAATCAACCTAAAACGATCGGGTCTTCTTTCAAGTTCAGAGATCATGCTTTGGCTTGATAGGTCAAAACACTAACATTGTTTCACCCGTCAAGTTACTACATGCTTCTCGTCACTTGATTACAACCATGGGAAGTTAAAGATCAAAAACTGAGAATAGTCATCAAGATGTGGTTATCACTCCTAGCTTGGTGATGTATTCCAAAATATGATCACTAACTTACCAATCAAAAAGTTTGATCCCAACTCATTGTTGAGAATCCACAGAAATAAGACGAGGTAACTCACCATTAAGGTAAGGAAATCACCCCTATCTTAACGATGAAGTTTTACAAAAACAAGATATAACAGGATGAACTTCTTCATCAAAATCCAGAATTTACTCCTATTTTGACGAGGTCGTTTCATTTGAGAAAATACAATTCATAAAAATGATATTATCATCAAGATATGAAATTTACGTCTATCTTGATGATTGAGCTTCATATTAACAAGAAAACAATCAAAGATTAACATTTGTCACCAAAGTACGGGTTTCAATCCTATTTTGGTGAGATCGTGTTATTTATGAAATGTAAGTTCCAATGAGAATAATTGAAGTCAATCCTCAAGATACGGAAATCACCCTAATCTAGAGGATGAAATTTCATAAAACACATAATTTGAAACCATTTATCGAAACGAATAGAGATTCATCAAAGTAAGGGAATCTCAAAGTAAGGGAATCACCCCTGTTTTGATGAGATAGAATCATTTAGGTGATACGAGTGTTTTTAGTCATAGGTTGACTTGCAAACTCTTGCATCTCCCACGGTGCAAACGGTACGAAGTTTGACAAAACAGGAAAAGAAAAGAATATTATTTTAGAAATTCAAGAAATTTCAAGTTACAACAATGTAATAATAGAGAAAATCATATTTACAAGCTTAAGATCAAAGTTCGAGATAACAGATTTTGTTGTGGTGTTCAAATCTTGGATGACTTAAGTCGGGAAGACGAAATCAAGGATAAGAATGATTCAACACCATAACAAGATGTGAACATTTGATTCACAATCGAAAGGAAAATACATGGACTTCTCAAGATATGAGGTCAACCATAGCCTTATTGAAGACACGCGTACTTATAAGTGATCACTCATCACAAGGATTTCGAGTCAAGTAAACGGATTCAATGATCGAATCAGATCACCATTTACACCTTGCCTAGACAAAGTATCCCGAGATGTAGGAATTTCGTCTACAGCATTGCATGTTCTTAGTTATGGGACACATCCTTAAGAAGATTTGAGAACCATAAATAACGGTTTTAAAGTTTTGAAGACCATACGGTTTAGATTACCAATATCTTTAGGTATATTAAAATCCATGTTCAAGTTGGTCAAGGTATAGAAATAGTTACATGAAATGCTGAGTTCAATACCGTTACACGTTACACGTTGAGTGTTTAAACGTAAGAGTTGAAATGGAGGATGGGTTCAATATTAAAAGGAACATTATATAGGTTAAGGATGAGAAGATATTTAAACTTTGGTGATAAACCAGTTTAAGGATTCAAGGATTTTTAAGATACAAAAAGGATAGTTCCATTTGGTAACGCATTACCATTTGGAATCGTTGACACATCAAGGTAATTTGACCTATTTGCCTTAGAGACTTGTGTATTGACCATAGTTTATCACTCATCCCATAAATCCCCAGGTAAGCATAACTGGTCTCGCAATGAGATTTATACGATATGCTTGCCTTAGCCCGAAGGCCTTTTTGCCAGGAAATCTAGAATACAGGTGTCTATGTGTTACACAAATTTTCTTTGGTTCATAGAATCAAAACCTTGATGAGATTTTCATAGATTAGACATAAAGTCTAAGGAATTGAACCCACGATGATAAGTGTAGATTCCACATGTCGTTGAGAATAGGTTTAGGAAGTTCATTTGTCGGGAAGAGTCAAAAAGTCAAAGTCAAGTTTAGGGAGACAACTAACTAAGTTTAAGCATACATAAGGCAATCCTATGCTAAGGTATCAAGTTGCACAAAAGGCATAGCATTATATAGCATGCAAAACATATATGTATCTACAAGAATATATGTATTATGCTATAAGGTTCATGCATAAGCTATAGTCTAGGTCACCATCTCTAATAACCTAAATCCCTATAGTTACGGGCTCTGATACCAATCTGTCACACCCCAACCTTGATGGCGGAAGCGTCGAGGTGTGAGAGTTACGATTGTTCACAGCCACATAACGCTATTATTAGTACCAAATATATTAATCAAGATTTAATTGTAACAATACAAGTAAATGTTCAAACAAAGATACATTCAGAATACAAGTATAAAAGTATCCAGATCATTCGTTTATTTCTCTAAGTCCAATCCTAAGTATGATAAACTTCAAAGAGTAACCTGAAACATGTTAAAAATAAAAGGTCAACATAAAAATGTTGGTGAGTATTCCACAGTTTTCAATACATAAGTATATAAAAGATGGCAATTCAAGTTGTAAACTAGTGAATAAAGTGATTAGGGATGTTATGAACAATGCAACAATCAAACCTCGACAAAGTTTTACAAGTCTTATACGTTAAAAGTATATACGATCAGCTAAGTGTATTTGGTTCCCTAGTGCACAAGCATACGACTCCTAGGAGTCGGCAGTTCATCGACTTTAGCACCAAATAGGTTGTCTGTCCCATAGATCTATGACTTCGCTAGGCTAGCAATAGTTAATGATTGTACATATAACGCTATAACATGGTAACCATAAAAGTTCAACTAACCATAACTTTAAATAAATTGCCATAAAGTTTACAAGTCTCGAATAAGTTTACAAGTGCAATGATATAAGTTAACATGTTTCACCCCAAAGTGTGAAAATAAGAAAAAGGGGTATGGAAATACTCACTTGTCAAATAAGTATGTAATGACGATTAATAAGAATAATAATAGGCGTCGTTCCAACGTGAATCGTCACAAGTCACCTAAATATGTAATTTACGAGGTGAAGATTAAGGTTAATATTATAATTTACGTTCAAATAAGAGTTTGGCTTTCAATATTTTTAAGGTTTTTAATAAGTAATAAGTTTATAATGTAATTATTTACATTTTTAGTTTATTAAAAGAATTATATAAGTAATTATTTTAGAATTGACTTTAAGTATAAACTATTGGTATGATTCACTTTTAATCAAGCTTTATAATTATTTAAAATTAATAAGAATAACGTTTTGATTAATAATAAATTATTAATCTAGAACTTTAGTTAGTATATTTTTAAAAATAATATTTGTAACTAATTCGTGAAATTATAAATTACATAATTTCTACAGTTATCATGATAAAGCTTTAATTAATATAATGTCCCATACTATTATAAAGATTTATTATTTCAAGTCCAATAATCATTTAATTATTTTTAGAAGGAAACAATTTAAGTATAAAGGTTAGATATACATTTAAAAATAATATTTGGATCAAATATTTTATTATTTATTATTTGAATAAGAATTTAATAAGCTAAAACAAGAAAATAATCTAATTGTAATGTTTTGTTAAGATAAACAATTTTAAAGTCTATTTTATAAATTATTTAACTAGCTATATTATTTGTTTTAACAAAATAGTATATAATGTTAAGATATTATAAGAAATAAATTTTCAAAAATTGATTTGATGTTAAAAAAAATATTTAAAGTGTATAAAAAATTATTTTATATTTATTAAAAAATTTCTAAAATAAAATATGTGGCTGAAAAGCCTTAAAAAAATTACTTGAAGGTGCCCGGGTTTGAACCCGGGACCTCAAGTGTAGAATGAGCATGGGGAACCCGTAAACCAAAGGCCTAAGCCGTGGTTGATAATGGTTCTTAATTCTTAAAACCCTTGAATACAAACCTCCCCCAAACCCGTAAACTCTAGAATTGTTCTTGGATCAAATTGGACTTCAATTCGATGTTGTGAACGGATATATTCATGGGGCTTTTGTTCCCCATGACAAAACAATCGTAAAGATGTGTTAAATTACCTGGATTGAGTTCGATTTAGTGAAAAAGACCCCAAGAACAGGTCGCGGCGGGGGAGGTGTTCGAATTCGATGTTCGCGTTTGTTTTAGATGTAAATGGAAGTTGTAATCGATTGGAGATGGATATATGGTTGTTTATGTGAAGTTAATTTAATTATTATCGGGGTTTAGTGCGATTTGAGGCCTGTAAAGCGGCCGACCACGCGGGGCGGTTCTAGATCGCAAAGAGTGTTCAATTTTTAAATCGTTTTCGGCCCGTGAGTTCGAATCCCCACGTGAATGTGTCGGGATGTTTGTTTCGGATGAAAATCGAGTTGTCTGGTTGCTGTGGGCTCGCCGGAGCCGTTGGCCGGCGGCGAGATGTCCGACGGGAAAAAAGGGGGGGCGGTTGGGTAGTTTAAATAATTTACACAAATGCTCCCTGTACTTTCAAGTTCTATTATTTTATGTAATAAACTTTTATTTAAAGTTTTCAAAATGACAAAACAACCCCCTGCACTTTAATTTTAAGTTTTATTATTATTATTATTTTTATTATTTTTATTATAATTATTATTATCTTTATTATTGTTATTATTAGTATCTTTATTATTGTTATTATTAACTTTATTATTATTATTATTATTATTATTATTATTATTATTATTTATTATTATTATCTTTATTATTATTATTATTATTATTTTCCAATTATCGTAAAATACGAATGTTACACCGACGAAAGAAGAAAAAGAAATAAAGTCTAAAGTCGGGTGACCAAACTCGCTAACGAGAGAAAGCTGAGTGAGTGGAGGTATTTGGAGGGAGAGGGCAGCCCTTACCCTCTCCCACACCCAAAAGTCTGCACAAAAGATGAGAAGAGAGAAAAGGGAGAAAGGTTGGATCGGGTGGATTCAAGAGAGCAAAATCGTCATGTAGCGGGTCCAATCAGAGCTCTACTTCTCGGTGTTGTTTGTGTGAGTTCTAGGACCCCTCTTTTACACGTTTTTTGTCGATTTTAGGGCTGGAACACATCTGAAAACCCGTTTTATGTGTGTGTGTGTTTGACCCATTTGTATGTGTTTGCGTGTGATGCATTTGGAGTTTGTTTCTAGCCTTGTGTGTGCTTGAACGGTGTTGTGGTATGCATTCCTAAGGTTTAGGTTTGTTGATTTGGGCTTAGAATGGGTTTGGATGAGCTTGGAGGTCGAAAAATGGCAGATTGGGTTCGGGATGAACTGCATTCTGCATCAGCTAGGGCTAGGCGACCGAATGGAGGCCATACGACCGAGTGAGGTACGATTGGGGTTCATTCGCATGATTGAGATTCATTCGTATGATTGGGGGCCAGTCGCATGGGGAGTCATGCGACTGAGGGCCCATTCGCATAAGTACTCATCCGCATTAGTTTCATCCGGACAAGGTGTTCATTCGCATAGTATTAATTCACATGAATGTCCATTCGCCTGAGGCTCAATCGCCTGGTGTTCATTCGCATAGGGTTCAGTCGCATGGGAAGCCCTGCGACTGAAGGGTGCCCATACGCCCATGTAGGGCTCGTGTACCCGAGGAAAAGCGTAATTTAATTACTGACTTTCGGGGAAAGTGCAGATGTAAGTTTTGACGTGGAAGTTCCCGTAAGTTCATGGAAGATGACTGTTGAGACCTTAATAGTTATGTTGGACATGATGATGATGTTGCATGATTATGCATGATGTATGTTATGTATGTATGATGTTGCCCTGTATAATGATGCTATCTGTGTATGATGATGTTTCTTATTATGATGTATGTTTATCTTTCCCGTGACTTTACGTGTTACGTTAATGAATGAAATGAAAGTATTATGTAACGTAAAGTGGAAGATAATGAAAGAAGAACATGATGAATACATGCATTAATGAATGATGAAAGTAAAGAAAGTCTTGCAAGCCTTGTATACCGGGACGTGCCATTGAAATGTGTTAGCCCAACGGTGTGTGGGTTCGCTACCCGAAGAGGATGCACATCGGGGTCTTTCTTTGTGATTCACTATTTATATAGAACCATTGCTTATACCTTAGGTACTATGGCCAGAGGTGCGGTGCACCGTTATAGAAGGTCTATGATAGGCCTAGGTCCAGTACCAGGAACAGAAGGGTATTGCACATGGCAATGGTAACCTAAACTTTACCTTAGGTACTGTGGCCAGAGGTGTGGTGCACCGTTATATAAGGTCTATGATAGGCCTAGGTCCAGTACCAGGAAATAGAAGGGTAAGGTTTACAGTTTGATGGAAAGAAAAAAGGTAATGATGAAAGAATGTGAATGATAAGGACGTACGATGAATGGACGAAAGTAAACAAACAAACAAACAAACCCACTATATCCCACTCAATAAGCAGGGTCTGGGGACGATGAATGAACGAAAGTTAAAGAATAAATGAATGAATGAATGATGAAGATAGTAATGATATTATCTATGTGTACGTATGATGTATGATCGCATGAAAGTGAAGAACGGTTTTAACGAAAGAAAAGTATGTTTTATTATAAAACTATAACTCACTTAGCAACGCTGACTTTTATGTGTTTCCAATTGGCAGTAATGGTTGCTAAGGATGGAACGTGGTGACTACTCAGCTCTTATGGATGGCATCCATTCATATAATGCTTTTGTGATGTAATGCTACAACGTATTTTGTAACTGATTAACGATGTATTATTTTGCAAAAGCCTTTATAATAAAATGAAATGTCATTTTTGAATGTTTCCGCTACAATGTTTACTTAAGATAAATAAGAATGTATGTTTTATGTGCGATGATCGACCAGTTGTAAGCGTCCCGGGAACGGGGCCTTACACTCTATCTCAACAAACTGATAATATAATGAGTTTTCACAGGTTATATTACATTAAATTTGTGAATTTAAACATGTTGGATTCTTGCTTATTCAAACAAATAATTAAAGGTTTCCAAATTCACTCGTCGTATGCAAAGGAGAAGAAACTCCATACGCGTCTTCTATTCCGAAATGATTTTAATATTATCAAATCAAGGGTCTCTAATAATCAATTCAAGCTTTTGATTTCCTGAAATCATTATATTGATTTTCAAATGGAAAGATGAACCATTTCATATCCTTTTCTATTACAAACATATCATGGTTTCGATTTACCTCAAATCACGTTATATTTCAAGTTCAACTCGTCGATCCTTTTACATCTTTATTAATCTATATAATATCATTCACACCCCAAGTTTTAAATCACAAAAGCTCTTCTGTAAAATCTCAGTTCAATGCTCATATATACAGATCTCCATTGCAACAGTAGTAGTGGTCCGTACGATTTAAGGATTTGATTTTGATTTGAATATAAACTTTAGTATTTTAGTTTTTTAACATCAATTTGACTGATTTATATTTGTTTATGAAATCATGAAACTTTGATTTAGTTTTAATTGATATAAGCATAAAATTGATTTATGTTTTGGCCAACAAAAAGAGAAGATTACATAAATGGTCCATGTGATTTAAACAAATTGCATGTTTGGCCCTAAAACTTTAAAAATCACAAAAATAGTCCAAACTTTTATGTAATCATTGTATGTTTGGTCCCTGATACCGATTCAAGCTCTATGTTTCATTATCTCAAGTTACAAGTAGACATGAATAAAAATATTAATATTAAACGATGATGGTAAAATTATAAACAAAAAATCAAATTTTGTATACAAAGAAGTTTCGAATATTTATAGATGTTCTCATGTTCTATATAATTTGATTATTACCTTAAGTTTTTATTTATAAGTTAATTTAATTTCATGTTATAGATTATTTAGACTTATAAGCATTGATGAAGAAAAACTACTAATATTAGATATAAATGAATTTAAAAAATTAAACATAAAAATCAATAGACAAAGTAGTGACAATAATATTATGTCTTACGAACCTTTTTAATTAATTTTTTTTTAATGATTAAACCTGTCTATTACACGGGTCTTTAGTCTAGTATATATATATATATATTGAACGACTGTTAGTTATTAGAATTTAGTAACATTTAGTTAGTAATAATTCATCAATGTCAAGGTGTGAAACTTGTACTTCCAAGAGAGACAACGCCTCCCACCTCCCTCTTGAACTTTTTTTAATATTTTTGAAATCAAGAAAAAATTATAATGATAAGAGTATAAAAAAATATTATTTAATATTTTTTGAAAGTGATTGTGAGTGGAGGAGAGAGAAAAAATAATAATAAGTGTATAAAATATATTATTTAATTGAAAATGAGAGAGAAAATATAATAATTTTTAGTGTAATTATATATATAAAAATAAAAAATCCGTTTTAAGGGCATTTATAGTACAATCTTTAAAAATATATAAGTGTGTTTGATATATTATATGAATTGGTTTTGAGTGGTTATGCGTAAACAAAAGAGAAAATGTTATTGCTGATTAGTTATTTGAAAAATTACTGTTCAATCCCTATAAATTTATAAATATTTTAAAAGTGATAGTGAGTTGACAAGAGAGAAAAAAAGTAATGATTAGGCTATATGTTGGATCATGAGAAAGGCTGGTGCAACCAAAACTATTTCACTTAGTCAATTTTGGTGCTACATTCAAAGGCTTCCGAAGCTAAGTATGGGAACTTCCGAAGGTTGAAGAGTTCTTCCGAAGACAAGTGAAAGACCAACTTCCGAAGACAAAGTCTACTTCCGAACACAAGGAGAAGTTGCCAAGCCTTGGAAGAAGCAGTCTTCCAAAGTATAAGTGGCTTCGGAAGAAGTTATTCTTCCGAAGCAACTTAACCTTCGGAAGACACTGCTATGAACCAGTGGACATAAGTATGGTCTCTGACATTCCGCTATAGACTTCTGATACAGCATGGCTTCTTCCTAAAGAGCCATGTAGTTGACCATACTTTATTCCACTGTTTCCCTTTTTATGATAGTACATGTTACTAACCTTAGTTAGTGACAAAAGGTAAGTCAGGGACATGTTCTGACTACCAAATCTCATATAAAATATCCGAGATACCTTAACCTATAGTCTTGTAGTATAGGCTTTTGGTTATAGGTTTCAAGCTGGAATCAAAGTATATCCAGCTGTAGGTAGTATTATAAATATAGTTCTCATTGTAACTCATTAGATAGAGAGATTGTGCTTGCAAGAGTCTTGTAATCCTTTGAGTTGAGAATCAATATATAAAAGTACCTTGAAAATTTACTTCCTGTGTTTATTATCATTTGATACTTGTTATATTGTGATCAACTCTTGTTAAGACTCTTTCTGAGTGTTGTTCTAGGTGAGTTTGAGAGAAAAACCACTTGTTAAGTGACCAATACCGATCCTGCAATTGGTATCAGAGCTTTGTTTGGCTCTAGATTGTGTGATCTAACCATCCAAATCAACTTGTTTTTCACTCCTCCCTACAACCCACTCACTCAAATGGCCGCTCTCACAAAAGCTGATATGGAAACTGGTACCATGACCAAGTCCCCACTGATCACCCCTGAAGATTTTGACACATGGTGCACAAGAATGGAAGGCTTCATCAAGTGTCAAGACTCAAGGATGTGGAACTCCGTTGTTAATGGTCCTTTCATACCAAGCACTACTTCTGCTACTGGTAATCGCATTATTCCAAAAGATGTGGACGATTACTCAGAAGAAGATAGAAAAAGAATAGAGCTTGATCAGAGGGCTATGACTTCTCTTCAAACTGCTCTTCCAAACTCCATCTACAGAGGCTTCAAGAAATGCAAGACAGCTAAAGACTTATGGGATGCACTGAAGCTCATGTATGAAGGATCCAAGGAAACTAAAGAGAACAAGAAGGATCTCTTAAAGCAGCAGTTTGAAAACTTCACTTTTAAGGATGGTAAGACCTTGACTCAAAAATACTTCAGGTATGTTGAGACAGTGGATACTCTGATGGATATTGGAGTAACTCTTGAGAACAGGGACATAGTAAGATAGTTCATGTCTTCTCTTCCTAAACTATGGACACATTATTATGTTATGATCAAGAGAACCTCGGACCTTAAGACTCTTACTCTTACAGAGTTGTATGGTATCCTGAGTGCATTCCAGATGGAGATGAACATGCAAGGCTCCTCTGGTAACTCCAATAATCAACTGAGTTCAGCCCTTCATGTGGTTAAAAGGGAAAACATAGAACCACAACATCAGTTGCTATGCTACCCTGACAACTCACAAAATGGACCCTTTATTACTCTACCTGAGACTCCAAATTCTCAACAGGCTCACCACAACTCCTTTCAGGATAGTTGTGCCTTTGTCTCTAGAAGTGGACACTCTGGTGATTTTCAATATTGCTTTGATGACCTTGAGTGCTTTAGTCCAGATGATGTAGAGTATATGGACATTGTCCAACAGATGGATCTTCTAACCTACAGATCAAAGAAGTTCTTCAAGAGAACTGGAAGGAAATTCCCTCAAAACCCTGTCAACAGCAAGTTTGGGTTTGACAAGACCAAGGCAAGGTGCTACAACTGCAACCAACTGGGTCACTTTGATAGGGAATGCAAGGCTCCCAAGAACAACCCGGGAACCCCACAGGCCTCCACACATCCCTCAACCTCGAAGCCTGAAAAAAAGACAACTGAAACAGCTGTAATAGCTCAAGATGTTGACCGGAGCTTCATGGTACAGGATGTGACTCCTGCTCAAGCACTCATGGCCGGAACAGATGATGCTCAGGTATATGAACATCTTTGCACTCCAGCCTGTATTGCTAAAGTTAAACTTTACAAGGATTACAATATGGAAATCAGATCTGATGTTGAGTCTTTAAATGTCTTAAAATCTGACTTTAAAAGAACTGAATCTGACTATCAAAAGAAAATTGAGGAGTTAGAGAAAACTATGTCTCTTTTAAAACATGAACAAACCAACTATAAGACTCAAATCAAAGATCTGATATTCAAGCTGTCTGAAGCTCAAGCCCAGCTTGTCACTGCTGAGGCTCAGGCCAGGAAGCAAGCTATTGCTGAGCAAAACTTCCAAGTTATTCTTGCATCATCCTCCCATTTCAAAATGTTTTATCAAAACAAAAGAGGGTTGGGAAACAATGAAATCGCTCCACCACACTCTTATGAGTCTATTAGACAACCTAGATGTGGTACTGAGGAGCAAGAGGTTCCAACTGCTGACCCTTCTTCACTAGAATTAAAGGAGGATGCAACAATAGTGGCCACCACAGGGAAGAAACAGGTAAATGCTGTCACACGCTGACCCTTCTTCACTAGAATCAAACGAATACACTCTGAACATCTCATTGTCGTGTTGAATAATTCTTGTCCTTGATTTCGTTTCCCGAAATAAACTATCCAAGATTTGAACACCACAGCAAACTCTATCGTACTCGTTTCTACTTCCAACATACCCTATCATCTTCGTTAGTCTTAACAGATAGCACTCGGTACTTGACAAGGTATGTTATCACGAATGGGAGAAGCCATGAATGACCATGCAAAGCAAATTAGAATCACGGGTGCACACATAATTGTAATTTGTCGTGCATGAGAATTCTGGTAACTCTATTAGGTGATAACAGTCATAGTCAGTACAAATTTTCGTTTCTATACTTGGAGACAAAAAAATCTCGGTTCTCATGAAACCTCACTATCAATATGCAAACAAATCCTTCATTTCTACTAGTATGAAACAGATTATTGTTATCAATAGTTATTAATCGATAGTGACTGTCATGTACTGTGAATACGTAGAATCATGTCTGGACGAAGAGTTGGACGCCCACGTAGACAAGAAAACATTAATCTAACACAAGCTGAACTCGATGCCATCATAAATGAGCATGTTGCTGAAGCGCTCGAGGCGTTCGAACAGACCAGGAACCAAAATCAAAACAACAATGTCAACCAGAACCAAAACCAAGGAGGTCAAGCAGTCTGCACTTTCAAGATGTTCATGGACTGCAAACCTCATTCCTTCAAAGGCTCCGAAGGTGTTGTTACCCTCCTTCGTTGGATTGAGAAGCTGGAATCCGCCGTCGCCCCTGTTCTTCCCGTCCGGCGACCTCCCGGCCAACTCCGGCGACCCCCAAACATCCCATAAACACAGTTTTTTTAATCAAATCAAACATTACCAACACCTTCGTGGGGATGACTCGAACTAGTGATCAACAAACAAGACAAAATTTGAGTGCAAATTCTTACCGAACCCACTCAACCGATTGTCGGCCACAGAAATCAACCATTATCGCGCATTAAACCCATTAACGATTAAATTAACTCTGCACTAACGAATGTTAGGTCCTATATAAACTTCCTTTGAGTTCCATTGTTTCTAAAACAAACACAAATCCACGATTTGTGCACCTCACTGTCGCGACTTGTTCCCGTACGTGTTCATCATCAAATTAACTTCGAAACAGGTGATTAAACACATCCATACCTTCGGTTCATCATCAGGAAACTAAGCCCCAACATTAATCTGGTTAGTAACATCGATTTGATGTTCAATTTGGTTCAAAATCGAATTTAGGGTTCTTGGTTTGGGGGGAAACCTTTTCGGGTATGTTTAAAAGATTTGGAAATCGGGTTATGTCGCGGCTTAGAGCCTTGGTTCACTGGTTTGGTGCGTGTGTGGGCGGGTGAGAGGTCCCGGGTTCGAACCCGGCAACCTCATTTATTTTTTAGTGGCTTTTGAGCTTTTAAAAAATACAGAAAAATATCTGAAAATTATAAAAATTATTTTTATAAACTCTGTTTATTTTTAAACCACCAAATTAATTCTCTGGAATTTATTTTAATATTAATTTATTTAATTTACAATTATCTTTTAAAACAAATGATTTAGTTAGTCTAATTTTTATAAAAATGGACACTACATTGTGTTTAATTATGGATTAACCATGAAAATTGTAGAAACTATACATCTTGTAATTTCCCAAATTATCTACAAATATAATTGTGTGTTAATTCTTATAAAACATATTTTAATTAATGGTATAGATTAAGATCCTATTATTAATCGAAATACTATTTTTTTTATTATCCTTGGATAATTATGAATTACATAATTGGACCACGTCATTCTTATATTTAATATCATTTCGAAATATCAAAACATACATAAATAATCTTTCTAAAGGAATCATAATGTAAATAAATAATTTGAAAACTTAATACTTGTTAAAAACCTCATAATTCTATCAAAACCTTAATCCTTGATTTAACAAACTTAAATCTTGTAACATATAAACGTCTACTTGGGTGCGTGTCGCGCGTCAAACCGAACCGACCCGAAACCGACCGAACGTATCAATTCCCTTTTGACTTGTCTTAAGATTCTTTTAATATAATTAATTATAGGCGTTGATCATTCGTTACCCGCACTCTTTGAAGTTTTGGTTCAAGTTATTTTCTTCACAAACAAGGTGAGTTTCACGGCCCCTTTTTACTTTTTCCTTTTTGGGGGAGAAAACATGCAAACATATTTTATGAATGGTTGCCAGTATTATTGATATCGCTTGTTACGTTAGTGCAAACACACAACATGTCCTCACACAATCGAACCGTTAGTAATGGGATTAGCGAGGTAATTTTGAGTAGTACTACTGGGTCTGACAAACCCCGCCCGGGCTAGTCGCGCTAGCTTGATTGGAGGTCAAACGGGTGCTTAATTGACCTAACACATTGTCATGGTCTGACGAGACATGACGGGATACAACAAACACAAATAGGACGTAAACAGTCAGCTTCGGTTCGAAACGCTAAGTAACAAGAACAGAGGCTAGCTACCTAACGATATGCAGTATATACTAAACCATTGAAACGCAAACTATGGATACGCTTACAAACACATTTTTGTTAAACCTGTGAACTCACCAACTTTATGTTGACACATTTTAGCATGTTTTCTCAGGTCACAGAAACGTACAAGATTAAGAACTCAGCTAGGATGCATGCATGGCATACATCACAACACAACTGGTTTAATTTGTGAAACGCTATTGATTCTTATGGTTAAAACGCATGTTGAAACGATTCACTGTTGATTTCTATATTTGAAACGCTTCCGCAAGTCTGAAACACTCATGTTTGATTTTAATCAACTAATTACTTAATGTTATGTTTTGTAATTACTGTGTTTGGTGTAACTGATGCTTATCTGAGATCCTGGTGTGTCACACGCCTGACGGTAAAACCCCGTTAGCGGATTTTGAGGGTGTGACAAATGCACCCATCTCCTCCTGTGAATATCAAATCCTAACCACCAAGGCAAGAAGAAGCGGAGCTAAAGCTGCTAGAAAGATTGCCAAGAAGGTTGCTGAGTCTAAGCTAAAGATCGACCCAAAGCAAAAGGGTGTCTTTATCTTAGCTGGATTTCAAGTCTTAGGTACCTCTGATTCAGGAAAGGAGTGTAATGCTAGCACTCCTGTCCTATCAAATGATCAGAAGTTGAAAGGGAAAGTTGTTGATGAAGAAAAGAAGCCCAAGAAACAGCAACCTTTAAATTCCTAAAAGACTAACATCGCATGCATAATGTGTGGTTTGCACAACCACATGGCAAAAGATTGTTACTAGAATCTAGCAAGCACACATTATGCAAATAATGTTAGAAAAGAAGGAGTCAGGGAAGGTTTCACATTTGGACTATTTCAAACGGTCCAAGTGATAAAAAAGGGAAAGTTGGTCTTGGAGCCAAGTTGCTTTCGGAAGAAAGTACTTCTTTCGAAGGGAAAATGGCTTCGGAAGACAAAGCTTCAAAGGTTCGGAAGAACAAGACAGCTTCCCTGAAACCAACCTAGAAGAAGACTACTTCGGAAGAAAAGGTGGTGAAGGCTTCTTCCGAAAAGAAAGAAGCTTCGGAAGAAGTCCATGCTGCAATAGCCTTAACAAGCTCATCCTCAAAGATCAACCAAGGAATGGATTGGAAGATCAAGGAAGATGTTGCAGCCCAAACCTCTTCTTCAACGACCTCTATGAACCCCAATGCATATCTTTTGGTTCAATCATGTCATCATCTTTGGAAGAGCCCAAGACCAGCAAGGCTTGGGCTTCCAAACAAAACTAACAATCTCATCTTATGTGCAGGGACATCCATTCAACAAGAATAAGAATGTCTGGATTGTAGATAGTGATGCTCCAGGCACATGATAGGGAACAGATCTCTCCTTCAACAATTCTAGAATTTGATGGAGGGCCTGTCCAATTTGGAGGTTAGATCGGAGGATATATTTCTGGCAGAGGAAGTATATCCAATGGTAGATTAAATATTGACAAAGTTCACTTTGTCAAACAGCTTGAACACAATCTGTTAAGTGTTTCTCAATTCTGTGACCAAAAGCATCAAATGCTTTTCACAGAACATGAGTGCATTATCCTCAAACCACGGATGACAATTCCTCCGGAATTGGTGCTTCTTAGATCTCCCAGGAAAAGGGATATGTACAAGCTATATATGAACAATGCTTCTCCTATAGGTGAAGTAGCATGCTTTCTTTCCAAAGCTGATAGTGATGAATCAACACTATGGCATAAACGTACGTGTCATGTAAATTTTAAGACAATGAATAAATTGGCTAAAAATAACTTGGTACATGGTTTGCCTAAAAAGGAGTTTTTCTGCAAAGATAACTGTGTTGCCTGCCTGAAAGGGAAACAACACAGGACATCTCACAAATCCAGACGTGTTAATTCAATCACTACTCCATTACACTTATTGCACATGGATCTTTTTGGTCCCACAAGTATAATGAGCATTGGAAGGAAATCATACTGTCTTATGATAGTTGATGATTTTACAAGATTTACATGGGTATTCTTTTTAAGAACTAAAGATGAAACTGCTGAAACTTTGAAATCTTTTATTCTTAAAATAGAAAATCAAATTGATCATAAGGTTAAAATCATTAGAAGTGATCAAGGGACTGAGTTTAATAACTTTGTTCTTGACTCATTCTGTGACTCAAAAGGGATTGCCAGATAATATAGTGCTCCCAGAACTCCTCAACAAAACGGTGTTGCTGAGAGGAGAAACAGGTTACTTATTGAGGCTGCTCGAACCATGTTAGCTGATTCAAAACTACCTCTAACATTCTGGGCGGAGGCAGTCAGCACTGCATGCTATGTGCAGAACAGAGTTCTTGTAGTTAAGCCCCATGAAAAAACCCTTTATGAGTTATGGAACAAGAGACCACCGTTCATTGGTTTTCTAAGGTCCTTTGGCAGCAGGTGTACCATACTTAACACAAAAGACAACTTAGCAAAGTTTGCTGAGAGGTCAGATGATGCTATCTTTGTTGGATACTCTTCTAGCTCCAAAGCTTATAGAGTGTACAACATTAAGAATCAACAATTTGAGGAATCATCTAATATAGTTGTTAATGAGCACACTCCTTGTGTTAAGGGGAATGGACCTGATTATATCTTTGATTTAGAATTGTTTCTAAAGTATTCTAAACCATCTTGTGAGAATGTTTCAGCTGGAACAGGTGCTCAAGGTGATGCTGATGATGATGCTGATCAACTATTTGAGCTACCCAGACCTCTTCCAAATTCTCCAAGAACTGAAAGACAACAAGCTTCAACCATTCACAGATCAGATAGTGTAACTATCTTAAGAAATAGTAAAGCTTCAACAAGTGAATCACTTGATGAACCTCAAAACTCATCAGTGATTCTAACAACACCAGGTTGAAGGAAGCAGTATTTTGAAGGAACAGGCAACTGTTAATACTACTTCACAGCCAACCATTGATGATGTTTCTCAGTCATTCAATCAGTCCTCATTAAATGACTTTGAAAGAGCAGCTGGACAGAGTGTTCTAGTTCCTGATCAGAATATGTCTAACCTGGACCTATCTCTGCAACTGGAAGTGATTCCTTGTCTCAGGATTCACAACACTCATCCACCTGAGAACATCATAGGAGATGTCTCTGAAGGTGTGAGAACAAAAGGACAGACATATCATAGGAATGTCTGCTTGTACTCATGTTTTCTATCCCAGATGGAACCCAAGAAGGTAGAAGATGCCTTGAAAGATAGTAGCTGGGTTGAATCGATACAAAAGGAGCTGCTTCAATTCAGAAGACAAAAGGTCTAGAATTTATGCCCACTACCATCTGGTCAAGTACCCATAGGCACTAAATGGGTTTTCAGAAACAAGAAGATGATAGAGGCTTGATCATCAAGAACAAAGCAAGATTAGTAGTTCAATGATATACCCAAGAGGAAGAAATTGATTATACTGATGTCTTTGCACCAGTTGCAAGACTTAAGACAGTTAGGATCTTCCTTGCTTATGCGGCATCCAAGAACTTTACTGTCTACCAACTTGATGTCAAGTGTGCTTTTCTATATGGGGATATAGATAGGGAAATCTACGTATGCCAGCCTCCAGGATTTGAAGACCCACAGCATCCCAACTATGTGTGTAAACTGGATAAAGCTCTATATGGGCTGCACCAAGCACCTAGGCTGTGGTATGAGACTCTATCTCAATTTCTTCTGAAAAGTGGCTACGCTAGAGGTACCATTGACAAGACTCTCTTCATTAGAAAGTCTGGAAAGGATATTTTGCATGTCCAAGTCTATGTTGATGACATCATATTTGGTTCCTCAAATGACTAAATGTGCAAAGACTTTGAAAGCATCATGAAAAGGAAGTTTGAAATAAGTTCCATGGGAAGAATGGACTTCTTTCTTGGAATTCAGGTGAAGCAATTGAAGGAAGGATTCTTCATCAATCAATCCAAGTATGTCAATGACATCTTAGAAAAATTCGAAATGAAGGACTGTAAGCCAGCCAAGACACCCATACCCAGAAACCATAATCTTTGCCCTGACCTTGAGGGGGAGGATACTGATCAACATCAGTACAGAGCAATTATTGGTTCTCTGATGTACCTTACTGCTAGTAGACCTGATATCATGTTTGCTACTTGCATTTGTGCAAGATATCAGACTGCTCCAAAGGTGTCTCACCTAGCTGCTGCAAAGAGAATCCTCAGATACCTCAAAGGAGCACCTAAACTAGGTCTCTGGTATCCAAAAAATAGTGATTTCAATCTCTATGGATACTCTGACAGTGACTATGGTGGCTGCAACATTGACAAGCAATCCACATCAGGAGGATGTCAATTTCTTGGTGGAAGGATCATCTCATGGCAATGCAAGAAACAATCCTGTGTATCTACATCAACTGCTGAAGCTGAATATATTGCTACTGTTAGCTGCTGTGCTCAGCTACTGTGGATTGAGAACCAGATGTTAGACTATGGATTCAACTTCATGAGCACTCCTATCCATATTGACAACAACAGTTCTATCTCCATCACCAAAAATCCAGTAAAGCACTCCAAGACAAAGCACATTGATATCAGGTATCATTTCATTAGAGATATTCATGAGAAAAATCTGATCAAGCTAATAATGTTGACTCAAATGAACAATATGCTGATTTGTTCACCAAAGCTTTTGATGAACAAAGCTTTAAATATCTCATATCAGCTATTGGGATGATAAACATTGATTAAACTACCTCTTTTTAAAAAGCTTTTTAAATGTGTAATGTCTTATGTCAATACAATTTAAGCCCTGTTACAAAAGAACTCTTTGAAATATTCTCAGTATAGATTTTTTCCGAAGAGGAATTAACTCTCGGAAGATATTCTTTAATATCTTCCGAGGTCAAATTCCTCCATGGAAATTTTCTTCTCGAAAGAGTTTTAGTCTTGGAAGAAGTGATTGATCTCACATCAGATCTACTTCCGAAGATTATAAAACTCTTCATTCAAGAAACAGTTCTTACCTTCAGAAGCAATGCTTTGCTTCGGAAGAAAGAATTGCCTTCGAAAGACAAATTACCTTCGGAAACGTATTATACTCGGAAAGAGAGTTTTACTGTGTAACGGATATCTTTTTGGGCCCCACTCTATAAAAGGTAAAGATTTTGTTAATAATTGTCAGATTATTTAAACTTATCCCTTGCCGCCATTGTCATTTCATAACCGCAAATCATCATAACCGCCGAAATTCTCCATAACCCCCACAGTTACTCCACACAGTCACCCCCCACTGTTTAAATAATCCAGACCTGTTTAACTCTTACCATTTTACTGCCTTAAAAGTTTCGTCACTTCCAATTCACCCAAATTCAAACTGATCTTCATTCACCTTTCACAATGACGCTAAACCCTCAGCAAAACCAAGTCACACTACTTGATTCTTCAAGAGATGCTGACTTCTCTGAAATCATCACCTTTCTCTCTGAATCAACCTACCTCGCAGCCCTTACCGTTAACCCACTGTTTACTCAAACCAAATGGTAGAATTTTAGGGAAATGGTCGAGCAGAAACCCTAAATAGGGTTAGTATACTGAGGACAGGATTTATGGACAAGAGTTGATTATTACCGAACAACTCATCAGGGAGCATCTAGAGCTCCAGAATGAAGGAGCTCCTACTGAGTTTCCCAAGGATGAATTAGACAGCACTTACACTCTAATGGGATATGGAGGAGATTTAAGTAGGTCACTGTGTACAAGTTCAACTTCTCCTACAACTGGAAGTTTCTCTTGCACATTGTTCTCCACTGTTTGTCTAATAAGTCCGGGGGATGGGATCAAATTCCCTATGAACTAGGATGCTTAGTTCATGGGTTGGTGAGAGGCCTGCGCTTCAACTACTCAAGGGTTGTGCTGACTAATCTCATAGGGAATCTTCAAAGGGACACATTCTTCATGTACCCTAGATTCCTTCAGCACATCATCAACTGTGAGTTGGACCAGAGTCAGCTTGTCTGTGCAGCTGCTCTGACTGTCCCTCACATGAGGCCTGCCATCTTCAAGACTATGAAGAAGGTGTTCGCCAACTTCACTGGAAGACACACTGATCTACTTCCAGGTATGATTGAGCGCATAGCTCCTGGTGACATCCCTGTTAACCCCACAGGTGATGAACCCACACTAGCAACTTTCACCACAAATATCACTTACCTTCTCCACCCATCACAATCACATATCAAAGACGCCCCAAACGAACCCTTGTTCAATATACTCTGATTGAACAAGCTCCTCCTGTTCAATCCAAAAGGACTAGAGTGGAACAATGGGCTCCCACTCAGTCTGAGGTCACACCATCCTTCACCTTTGACCTCAATTTGGGTCTTGAGCTTCCTCAGTCTCAAACCCAAGAGCCCGACACCCAAGCCTTTAGCCCACAGGGTGAGTCTTTACACTCCCATGTGCAGCCAATTAGGGACAGCCCCACCAGAGGCTCAATGCCTGTAGACATTGATCAAGGTCCCGGATCAGTAGGTTTAGCCTCCCTATCCTTTACTGATCTCCTCCTTAAAACTGATGAAGAGATAACATCTCTCCATGGCAATGAAGTTGATCTACCACACCCTCTCCAAGATCAACAGAGCCTGGAGACATCCCTTATCTCTAGCCCCCATCAGCAAACCTTAACTGAGGTGAGTCCCACTGATGTGGACGGGACTCATGTAGGTTCAGCTGCCATTACTAAGAGTCTCACATTGAGCTCTCAGGACAGTGGTAACATCAATCAGACTGAGTCTACGACAACTTTGCCCATTGATATCTCTGAAAGAGATGACTTTGAGCAAAGGTATCCAAGGTGCCAAGAAGCCACATCTGGTGGTGAGACTGAACATACTAGGTATGTTATCTCATCTCCCCGTGATACTTCACATGAAGATGAGGGAAGTGTGCAACTCACCATTCAGTACTTGATCTCCAAGGTCTCAAACCTTGAATCTAAGGTTAGGAACAGGTCAGCCACTCAGCAACTCGAGATTGACAATCTCAAAGTCAAACTAGCTGAGACACAGACAGAGAGGTATGTTAGACATGTACCAGTTCAAGTCTTATTGACTTCTTCCTCTAGCTCATCTAGCTCTCAAGATGATGCTACTAAAAAGGGGTAGAATGTTCAGAGACAAACACATAAGGAACCACCGGTCCAAGCTTCAATTTTCTACATCATCACTATGCCTAAATCATCTCAATCTGTCCTTCAGATTGACTCACAGATGATTAAGGATCTCTACAGACTTTTCATCAAGTTTGTATGGAGATCCTCCATTGATCAGCCAAGCCTTGATCCTACACTGATCTACTTTGGAGCTGAAGAGCTTCAAAGGATCACTGCACCTTCTACCACTGTGGAAGAAGTTGGTCAACCTAAGGTCCACATGGAACCTAAGATTCACTTCAAAAGGGAAATGGGTACTGATGCCCAGCACTGAAACAATGGGACAGAAGGTGTATCTCCTTCAACTTGAAGCTACAAGGAAAGCTTCGGAAGAACCAGCTAAAGCTCAGAAAAAACAAGCTGAATCTTCGAAGCTGAAATGGAGGATGCGGAAGGACTGTTCCAGATGTACGAGGATTTATCATCAAAGATGCAATCCTTGAAATGGCATCTGAGGTGAATAGTGAGGACTTACTCAAACCTGCTCCATCCCAAACACCATCTGAGCCCTCTCTCAATCTGAACCCTCTATCCAAGAACCACCACAGTCAAGTTCTTCAAAAGACAAAGGAAAAAGGAAGATGACTGTAGAAGAGCTTCAGGAAGAGGAAAGGATTGAGAAGCTAAAGAAGAAAGGTAGATTCCCTGCTGAGAAGCTGTTAGCTGCTAGTTCAAAGGAAGCTGCAGCCAATCAGGAGGCAATCAATACAGAAGAAAGAGGAAATCATTGATCAGCATCAACTTAGGAGCTGCAAATGAAGAAGTACTCCTGGTACCACTAGAGGAGTTGGTGATTTGGAGAGGACAGCCAGGCTTAAACAAGAAGAAGAAGCCAGGTTAGCCTTAGAGAGGGAAGATGAGGAACAAATGAAAGCTGCCTTGCAGCTAAGGGAAGCTAGGATAAAATTCCTACTTTCTAGAGGCTTTAATCTTCAAGAACTTTCTCCACATGACAATGATACGATCCTCTGCTCCATAACAAAGAGCAGGATCAAATGGAGAAAGAAAGGAAGAAGGTTGCAAGGGAAAAGAGCAGAGAGAAGAAGAAGAAGAAGGAAGAAGAAAAGGCAAGGACCTCTGCAACCAAGAAGCTCAGTGACAAAGCCTGGATGAAAGACCATCTCTGGGCTCATGGCTTCTCTGGTAGGCAGGGGGTCCCATGTCTGAAAAGACACTCCAGCGAATTGTCAGTGAAATCAAAGCTGACATCCGTTTGGGAAAGAAGAAAGAGATGTACAGAAGGGGACAGGGAATGATCTCCACCCCAACCACTCAACCACAACCAACACCAGAAGAACCAATTCCATTTTCCTTCCCATCAAAACTGAACCCTCAGATGAACCCTTCACCCCTGAACCTACAACTCTACCCATACCCACTTCATCACCTCAACCCCTAAACTTCCAATCCTTCAACCTAAAACACAACCAGAACCACTGAACCCAAACCTACCCAACTGATACCCAGACCATCCCCTCAGCCTTCTCAACATCTCTCTCTTGAAGAGTTTAAGGAAATCAAGACAAAGCTCAACAACTGCACAACTCTGAGCAATATCTCCTATGAGGAAGATCTCATCAACATCACCTATGTTGATGACTCTTCAAGTTCCCTCACACTAGATCAATTTCTTAATTTGCCTAGAGGAACTTTGGGCTAGGCTGCAAGACTTCTTGGTCTCAACTCTGATTCTCTGAATGCTGAAGAGAAGAGACTTAGAAGAAAACTGGCGACTCTGCTGGATACAAGAAAGGAGGACAGGATTCCTAGTCAGTCTCCTGCGCCTAGGAAAAGCATAATCTAGAGGTTCGATGAATGAAGCTTCTCACAACTTTATTGTGGAAAGGGAGAATGGTGAAATCAACCGATTCAATGCCACTTCTGTGTTGCACCTCAGCAGATTTGACATTGCTGAGCTTGTAAAGAAGCCATTCTCCAACCCCTCCAACTTTGAGACTGCTGCTGTCATCAGGAATCATCTTAGCAGTCTTCACTTGGCTGAGCTAACTGCAAAGGCAAGGATCAAAGAAGAGTTGAAGTTGAGAAGACAGAAAGAAAAGGAAAGACCTACCACCAAGGGCGCAGCCTTACTACAGATGGTGGAGGGTCCAGAATTGGAACCTATAGTTAGATGAGAATATGACTATAGTTCCCATCAACTAACTCTTTTTAGAGGGCCATAGGAAAGGGTATATAAATCTAAGGTAACAGACTGGATGTTCTGTCTACCAAGGATTTGTACAAACTTCTCAGCACCACATTAGGGAAGAACAAGGAAACTGATAGATATCTACTTTCCTTGGTGCTGAAAGTTTTGAGAAGAAGAGAGAATAAAGTTTTGGTAGCATCAGCCTAGGGGGGGTTTGTTGGATCTTAAGAAAGGCTGGTGCAACCAAAAATATTTCACTTAGTCAATTTTGGTGCTACATTCAAAGGCTTCCGAAGCTAAGTATGGGAACTTCCGAAGGTTGAAGAGTTCTTCCGAAGACAAGTGAAAGATCAACTTCTAAAGACAAACTCTACTTCCGAAGACAAGGAGAAGTTGCCAAGCCTCGGAAGAAGCAGTCTTCCGAAGTATAAGTGGCTTCGGAAGAAGTTATTCTTCCGAAGCAACTTAACCTTCGGAAGACACTGCTATGAACCAGTGGACATAAGTATGGTCTCTGACATTCCGCTGCAGACTTCTGATACAGCATGGCTTCTTCCTAAAGAGCCATGTAGTTAACCATACTTTATTCCACTGTTTCCCTTTTATGATAGTACATGTTACTAACCTTAGTTGGTGACAAAAGGTAAGTCAGGGACATGTCCTGACTACTAAATCTCAGATAAAATATCCAAGATACCTTAACCTATAGTCTTGTAGTATAGGCTTTTGGTTATATGTTTCCAGCTGGAATCAAAGTATATCCGGCTGTATGTAGTATTATATATATAGTTCTCATTGTAACTCATAGATAGAGAGATTGTGCTTGCAAGAGTCTTGTAATCCTTTAAGTTGAGAATCAATATATAAAAGTATCTTAAAATTTACTTCCTGTGTTTATTATCATTTGCTACTTGTTATATTGTGATCAACTCTTGTTAAGACTCTTTCTGAGTGTTGTTCTAGGTGAGTTTGAGAGAAAAACCACTTGTTAAGTGACCAATACCGATCCTGCACTATAAAAATTATTTTTTGAACGGTTGCTATAACAAGTATTATTTAATTGAAAAGGAGAAAGAATATATAGTGACTAGGTTAGTAAACCCGTGTATTATACGAGTTGAATAAATAAAATATTAAATATAATAAAATTTTATTTTATTATAAAACGATATTATAAGATAATATATGACTTAAATTACGTAAGAGTAAAAACTATAAGTAATAAAACAATGATATCAACTTTTTAAATTGTTTTCTTAAAAAATAATCAAACATTTTGTTTAAAAAAAATTATCATTTTTATAAATATCCTTATTATAACTCTCATTTTTATTATTTTGGTTTATAAAAAAGTTAACTTTTTAAAAACATTAAATTTAAAATATTTCAATTTCAAGTAAGTTTGATGTTTTAAAAAAAATATTTTATAAAATTTTGTTTCTTTAGGCATAACATTAATAAAATGATATCTTTCTTAATTTATTAGAAAACCATTTTAATCTAAAAAAAGACTTAAATAATTATTTATAATTAAGGTAATTATTAATAAAAAAGAGAAACGGGAAAATTTTTGAGAGTAAATGTGGTGTTACCACGTGTCCTTCATAATTACCCTTTTATTAGCGTAGAAGAATTTTAATATAATTACATAGAATAAAAATAAGGAATCCAATGTAAATGCACTAATCTGGTGTAAATTAGAAAATGTGGGTTGTGTGATGGGTTTTTTGGTATTTTTAGTCTTATGTACGGTCTTTAAAATCTCATTATATATTTGATCTTACAGTCAGGTATTGTGGGTTAGAGTTATCTGTTGAATTACTATGCGTAAAACAAACTTAAAATTAAGTTTTTATTTTTTTTTTTTACTGCTACGAACCACCGTTTTCTATAGGGCTTTGGACTAATGATACTAAACTAGAAATTTATAAACTATTAACTTATATGTTGTAGTGTGAGTCTATATTTTATTTGTTATTAGATTATTTTTAACCTTTTACCTTTGTTTGAACCATATTGTTAATAAAAAAATTGGTATATGTTTATTCTTAATAAATCTAGTTCAACTAAAAGTATTTACATCCTTTTCTTATAATTATGTGAGTGTAATAATTATGTGAGTGTATCTATCTATACTAATAAAAGAGGATTTTTATATGTCACTTGTCACAATTATAAAGTTTCTTATCAACTAAAAGCAGTTACATACTAAAGCCAATGAGTTTTAAATTAACTTTAGAATGATGCACCCTATGACTTTTTAAATTAGAGGTAATGAGTTGGAGTCTTACTAAATGTAATATGCTCTAAGTGGGCCAAAGGTTTACCATAGTAGGCGAGCCGGGTCACCAGCGTTGTCTGTGTTCGCGGGCGTGGGTGGCTTTCGCCAATGATTTTACCCCGGGTGACCGGGCTTAAAATTATTCGTTGGCCGAACAAAATAAAAAAAAAAGCTCCTAAATTTTATTTTCTCGCTTCTATCTCTTATTAAACATCATGTTAACTACAAATGATATTATTTAATTCATTTTGTATAAAAAATATTGTTTATTAAATTAAAAAAGAGATCTTTCTACAAATGCAATTGTTAAAGAAAAGATTTTTTAATAAAATAAGATTTTTTTTCAAAAAAAAATATCAAACTTTTAAAAACATAATATATTTAAAACTTGTGGCTTTTAAAATATAAAATTCTTGTGAAACAAATTAAATTTCAAAGTTATAATAAAGAAATTATTAAAATGACACATTTGTAAAAACGGTTTGTTTTGAAATAATTTATTTAAAAACCAACTTTTTTTCAAAAAAGAAAAAAAAGTTAAAATATGATATCGTGTAATATACGGGTTACTAACATAATATTTATATCATATGTAATGGTTGTTAGTGAATAAAAAAATATTACAGCTTATTTGTTTATTAGGTAATACATTGTTCAAATCTTATAATTTTATAATATTTTAAAAAATGTCTGTGAGTGAAAAAGAAGGAAAAAAATAATGATGAGAGTATAAATAATATTATTATTGTTATAAAAATATAATTGTTATTAATTTTAACTAGTATTGTTTTTTTTTGTTTTATTATTATTATTATTTATGAATATAACACTTACAAGAATAGTTAACACGGTACCATATGTAATACATGAATTTGTAAAAAACTGATATAATTAGCATAATTTAATATATAATCTATATCTATACTACTATATAAAATATATTAAAAGTATAAAATGGTAATTATTCAAAGTGTAAGACATCTATACAACATTTTAAGCATAAAATACAAGTGCTTTATGCAATATTTTCACTTTTGTCCTCATTAATTAACTTCTTCTAGTTATTATATTATTTAATACAATTATTAATATTATTTAATAATATAATATTATTTAATTCACTACATTAAATTTGTTTTATTTATAATATATAAAATTGACATTTAAATTTATAGTTATTAATCATATTTTTATAACTAAATACTATTCAAATTAAATATTTTTTATTAAATACTTATATCTATACTATTATATATGTAACACCCCAACCCGGAGAGGCTGACGTGTCACTATTACAGATATCAAATCAAAAACCATTTCACGATATTAAAGAGATAATTTCAAACACAACCAGATAATCCGAAAGAACCTAATTAAGTTATTCATTACATCAATTAAAGTAAAATCCATCTTGATCTTCAACCACTCTTCACTGATTTCCCGGAACCCCTTGATTACCTACAATCAAATAAGAAACACCACAAAAAGGAAATACGGCTGAGCCAAAAGTTGCTCAGTGACGGAAATAACAATAGTAACGATACGAAGCATAAATACTTATATCTGAATTCTGAACGGATCATATGATGCTGAAACAGAAATCTGAATCTAAACATATAATGCTGATACTGAACTGAACATATGATATGGAAAACGGAAATCTGAATCTGAACATATAATACTGATACTGAACTGAACATGTAATACTGAACTGAACTGATCTACACGACGCGTATATACAAACAAAATAAGTCGTGTAATATAAGAAGTACCCAGAGCCAAAACTGAACTGATAAGTACATAGCTAGCTAGACTATGCACTAATGAGATGGTGTGTGGGGCGTACACACATGATTCCATCCCCCGGAACTAAACTGAACTGAACTGAACTAGGATCGATCCATCCGCCTCCCAGATATTATGGCCAAAGTACTACCTGAGTACTAACGTGTTAACGGAGACGCCGTGAACTATTTATTACACACCGTCACGAAAAGTGTCACATCATTGACGCCACAATGATATGTCGGAGAGCTCGGGTAACAGAGTATCAAAACAAATGGTAGTACAACTACCAACATATAACGTATCAACAGAACATTTATAGGAACATGCAATAATGAGCACAATTCATAAAATATATATTGCATGCTACAGGTCTCAATAAATAACACTAATGAGTCGAACGAACGGAGCATAATTAAATAATAAGGATATACGACTAATAAAGCTAAACGATTCATATTAACGGAAATAACATATCAAAAATCGTACTACAAAGTAACGGAACAGAATTTATACTATGATAAAGATAACCAAGAATCCGTACCTTATACACGAATGACAATAATCAGAAAAGGTTTAGGCTCGGTTAACGCCGCGAGAACCTACGATAACGTAACGCAAATTATAATCTGAAAAATTCCAGTTCTGCCCTTGTCTTTTCGCACTCGTTAAAAATACTAAACGATGTTTAAAAATTCTGAAAATCTCCAGTTTACTAGATTAGTGACTTCTAAACAACTTTCATTTAGAAAAGTTTCTGATTTGGATTACCGAAATATGAGAAAAACGTGGATCTTTACAGCTGCGCAGAACTGCTAGCTGTTACGAAAACGACTATTTGGAGGTCTAAACGAATGAGTTTTTCAATGTTTTATATATCAACAGATTCGTCTTTCGACGAACTTCGTCATGGACATAAGGTTTAACTGATTTGAATCTGTTATGCAGAAGTTATGGCCTCTGTAAGTTGGCTGTAAAATACGGCCTAATTCAACTATAAACTATTTATAACGATATAAACATAAATTGTTAAGGTTTTTAATAAGTTAATTTACAGAAACTAATTAGGCACTTTTATAAAATAAGTCTTATATTTAATCTGATTTTTACCATTTATTTAAAAGAATCCATAAAAGAATTAAACTAATTGTCTTTGTTATATAAATTTTATAAAGGTTTAAACTTAAAGAAAATTACAGAAAATTAAGTTGATGATTTAAAAATAAACAGAGATTATAAAAAGGATTTTTATAATTTTTAGGAATTTTTACAAAATTTTAAAAGGTTATATAAGGCTTAAAAAAATATGGAGAGGCTCGGGTTCGAACCTGGGACCTCTAACACTTCAACCCACGCACCAACCACTGAACCAAAGGCCTAAGCCGCGTTAGTTTCCAGCCTTTAATTCTTTTAACCAATCTCAAACCCAAACCCCAAATCCTTCAAGAACCCTAATTCCCAAATCACCCAAATCGAACATTCAAAAGAGTATGTTAATCAACAAAAGTTTAGGGCTTTTAATCCCCACCTAGAATCGAGCTAATAGGTGTGTTCAATTGCTTGCTAATCAATCCCGAATCCGAAATCCCCAATTTCAACCCGTATAAACCCTAGAATCGAAATCTATCAAATTGAACATCGATTGATGGTTGTTTATTGAATTAAGCATAGGGCTTTCATTCCTAGACTAAAATCGAGTAAGTAGGTGGCTTTAATTACCTCTATGATGATGAGATGAAGCTGAACTGATCGAAGAACGGGTCGCGGTCAAGTGGTGATCGTTGGGTGAGCAAAACTTGATGGAATTCAAATTAAATTGACAAGAAGCTTCTAATGAACCCAAAGATGAAAAGCCCTATGTTAATTTCGGTTTCAAGGGTGCAGAGGGTGGAGTTCGGGTGGTTGCAGGTCCGCGACCGAGAATGTGAATTGAATTCTATGTACGTGTTTGATTCGTTGCAATTAAACTCGATGGTAGTTTATAAATGATTAATCTGACGTGAGTGCGCGTTTAATTTCATTATTATAGTCGTTAGTGCAATTTTGACGTGTTTGGTCGGCCGCAAAGAAAAGGAAAAGGAATCGGTTCAAATCGCACTCAATCGAATAAACTTTTTGTGGGTCTTGCTCGAATCACGTTCACGATCGTAATGGGACCAATTTGGGTTGATTGGTCAAGATTTGAGGCGGTTTGGGGGGGTCGCCGGAGTTGTGGTGAAGGTGGCCGGAGTTATGGTGGTTGAAGGGGAGAGAGACAGAATGGTTTTTTTTTTTTTTTTTTTTTTTGTGTGGGTATTATAATTCTACCCCCCTTAAAAAAAATTTCGTCCACGAAATTACTAGGTACAGATTGAACAAGATGTGACATCACGTACACGGTAGTAGTCACAAGCAACAAGTGGACGAAATCACTCATAATTATTCAATTGCTGAAACGGAATCGATTTGAAAGACGAAATCGTACAAGAGATGACTAATGTGGTGTTCAAGAAGCAGATAACTAATAACAGAAACATATAAAATACAATAACTAAGGGTAAATAGATACGGATATTGTGAACGGATTTCATCTTCTATCTCCCATGTAGCTTCACGTTCGGAATGGTTTTCCATAATACTTTAACAAAAGGAATAGTTTTCCTACGCATAATGCGCTCTTGTCGGTCAAGTATGGCCTCGGGTTCCTCCTCAAACGATAAGTCTTCACGAATCAAATGAGTGGGTAGTTAACCACATGAATAGGATGATAATTGTATCCCCTTAAAAGGGATACATGAAAGACGTTATGCACATGTGACAGTTGAGGTGGTAAAGCCAAACGATACGAAACCTCACCAACTCTTTCTAGGATTTCAAAGGGTCCGATAAACCGTGGACTAAGCTTCCCTTTTAGACCAAAACGTCGTACGCCCTTGCAAGGCGAAACCTTCAGGAATACCTTATCACCGATCTTAAACTCCAAAAGTCGACGGTGTCGGTCTGCATAGCTTTTCTGTCTACTTTGAGCTTCTTTAACTTTTCTCTAGCAATAGCAACTTTTTCATTCGTGATTTGAACTAACTCGGGTCCTTCGATGACTCTTTCACCGACTTCTTCCCAACAAATAGGTGCTCTACATTTACGACCATACAATAATTCAAAGGTGCCATGCCAATGCTAGCTTGCCAACTATTGTTGTAAGCAAACTCGACCAAACACAAGTATTCATCCCAGTTCCCAGTCCACTCTAAGGCACAAGCTCGAAGCATGTCCTCAAGTGTCTGAATAGTACGCTCCGACTGACCGTCAGTCTGCGGATGAAACGCCGTACTAAACCTCAACTTGGTACCCCATGCAGCTTGCAAACCCTTCCAAAAACGAGAAGTGAACCTCGGGTCTCGTCAGACACGATTGACACCGGAGTGCCATGAAGTCTAACAATCTCTTGTGTAAACACTTCAGATAGTTTGCTAACCGAAAATCCTTGCTGAATTGGGAGAAAGTGAGCTGACTTTGACAATCTGTCAACGACAACCCATATCGTATCATTTTTCTTAAATGTCCTTGGCAACCCTGTCACAAAATCCATGGAAATATCATCCCATTTCCATACAGGAATAGGTAGTGGCTGAAGCAAACCACTAGCTCTTTGATGCTCAATCTTGACCTGTTGACAAGTAAGGCAACGGCTAACATACTTAGCCACATCCTCTTTCATTCCATTCCACCAAAAGTTCTGACGAAGGTCCCGATACATCTTAGTAGATCCAGGATGAATAGAGAACGGAGAACTATGTGCCTCAGCTAATAACGATTCTCGAAGAGAAGAATCATTAGGCACACATAAACGTTTACCACACCAGATTACCCCATGTTCATCTACTCTGAATTCTGATTGTTTACCAATCTCCACATTCTGTAAGATTGCCCAGAGTTCACCATCGTCTTTCTGTGCGTTCTTAATCCGGAATATTAAGTCTGATTCAATCTGGAGTGTTGCGAGATATCCGTTACTCTTGCCAATATGTAGGCCAATACCCAATCTATCAAGATCGGTAATGTTCTGAGGCTGTAACTGTAGGGAGGCTACTGTTCCTGAGCTCTTCCTGCTAAGAGCATCAGCTACTACATTGGCCTTTCCTGGATGATACTGAATATTGGCATCATAATCTTTTAACAACTCTAACCATCTTCTCTGCCTCATGTTTGTTCCTTTTGTGTGAAGATATATTTCAAGCTCTTGTGATCAGTAAAAATATCACAAGTCTCTCCGTAAAGATAATGACGCCATATTTTCAACGCGAAAATAACAGCAGCGAGTTCAAAATCATGCGTAGGATAATTTACCTCGTAAGGTTTCAACTGCCGTGAAGCATAAGCAATGACCTTACCATGCTGCATTAGCACACATCCAAGTCCCTTTTTAGAGGCATCGCTGTAGATCTGATATCCACCCGTGCCCGATGGAAGTGTGAGAACAGGAGCAGACACCAATCTTTTCTTGAGCTCTTCAAAACTTTTCTCTCGTTCGTCATTCCAAGAGTACTTAACCCCTTTCCTTAACAGTTGCGTAAGGGGTAAAGCTATAACAGAAAAACTTTCAACAAATCTGCGGTAGTAACCAGCAAGGCCAAGAAAACTACGGACTTCTGTGGCTGAGGTCGGTCTAGGCCACTTAATAATCGCCTCAACTTTAGCAGGGTCCATCATAATACCCTCCGCAGAAACAACATGACCCAAAAAGGCTACCTTGCTCAGCCAAAATTCACACTTTGAAAATTTAGCATAAAGCTTCTTTTCGCGTAGTGTTTCGAGCACGATACGAAGGTGATTCTCATGCTCCTCCTTACTTTTAGAATAAATTAAGATGTCATCGATAAATACAATGACGAACTTATCGAGGAACTTGCGGAAGACTCGGTTCATTAGGTCCATGAATACGGCCGGGGCATTAGTTAACCCGAACGGCATAACCAGAAACTCATAGTGACCATACCGAGTACGGAAGGCAGATTTAGGGACGTCAGACTCCTTGATCTTTAACTGATGGTAACCAGACCTCAGATCGATTTTAGAGAAACACTTTGCACCCTGAAGCTGATCAAACAAATCATCAATACGAGGCAGAGGGTAACGATTACGGATAGTGATCTTGTTGAGTTCTCTGTAGTCAATGCAGAGTCTCAAAGAACCATCTTTCTTCTTCACGAATAGGACCGGTGCGCCCCAAGACGAGACACTTGGTCTAATAAATCCCAAATCTAGTAATTCCTGTAACTGCTCCTTTAACTCCTTAAGCTCCATAGGTGCCATACGATACGGTGCCTTAGAAATCGGTTCAGCACCTGGAATAAGATCAATAGTGAATTCTACCTCGCGATCTGGTGGAAGTCCGGGTAACTCTTCAGGAAACACGTCAGGAAAATCACATACAATCGGATAATCAGATATGTTCGGCTTTTCAGAAGATGTAGCTTTCACTGAAGCTAGGAAGCCCACGCAACCGTGCGATAAGAGTTTCTGAGCCTTAAACGCAGAGATGATTTTCAACGATTTCCGAGGCTGAGTCCCTTGATAAACGAGTTCAGGGCATTGAGGATTTCCAAATAAAACACGACGAGTCTGGCATTCAATAGTAACGTGATGTCGAGTTAACCAGTCCATACCAAGTATGACATCAAAGTCACTCATTTGCATAGGAAACAAATCAGCTTTACGAATAATAGACTCGATTCTGATCGGACAATCTCTATAGACATGCGAGATGATAGTCGACTCTCCTAATGGAGTTGTAATAGCCAAAGCGTGCTCTAACGTAGTCGGTGCAGTCCTTAAGTACTTAGCAAACAAAAGAGATACGAGAGAATGCGTAGCGCCCGTATCAAACAAGACATAAATATCCCGCTTTCCTATGCAAAGGGTACCGGAGATCATACCTAGGGCATTTACTATCAGTATCAGATAAGACATATATATGTATATAATACGTTGCTAACTAAGGGTGTCAGAAATATACCTGGTGCGTTAGCCGCTTCATTTGCAGTGAGCGCAAAAACTCGTCCTCCAGTTGCAGGTTTAGCTTGATTCCCTCCAGCGTTATTACGAGGGTCGCGCTGAGGGCAATCCCTAATCATGTGTCCTGCACGTCCGCATCGGAAACATAATCCTCCGGCCAGACGACAAGCTCCCTTATGAAGTTTCCCGCATGTGTTACACTGAGGGATAGCATTCCGATCCTGATTAGGGTGCTGCTGATTTGGTGGTTGAGTACGAGTAGGAGCCTGCTGAGTCTGATTATGAGTTGATTTCTGGTTCTGGTTTCGATTCTTCCATGATCGAGAGTTATTGTTGTTGTTGCGATCAAAACGGTTTCAACGGTCTCGTGGTGGTGAAGACTGATTCTTATTCGTATGAGAAGAGACTGATCATGGTCATTCTCTCTAGGCCGCTTACGGTTATCATCATACGACTTCCTTCCATTCTTTTTATCATTATATAGGTTTTTAACAGCATCAACCACTTCATTAATATCTTTAAACCGATGATTCAATATAAACTTTCGATCCCTTTCACATATGGCCCACTGAAAATTTTCTGTCTGCTCTTGCGGTGAGCCTGCAGATGCACCAAGAAAACTCACCAACCGCGTAAATCGTGTCTTGAAATCTGTTATGTGCTCATCATCCCTCTGTCTAATATTAGCATATTGTCTACGATACTCAGTACGGTCAGCAGCAGTGAAGTATTCCTCATAAAACATTCCTCGGAATTTATCCCAAGGAAGTGTAGCTGCATATTCGTTTCCTCCTCTAGCTTGTTTCACAGTCGTCCACCATCTGTGAGCATCATCTTCTAACTTGTAAGTAGCCAACCTTACTTTGTATATGTCCTCAACGCCAAGTACCTCAAACAATTTCTCAATATGACTGATCCAGTTTTGCACCTCGACCGGATCATTGGAAGTACTGAAAGACTTAGGCCTTTGCTTCTGAAAACGTTCCAACCAGACATGAATACCATCACGGGGTGGTGGTGTATTATCACTGGAAGGTGCTCCTGTGTTGTTCCCGCCAGAAGGTGGTTCTGAGTTATTTCCACCTGGTGGAGGTCCTGTGTTGTTTCCCTCCGAATTTGCCTGTTGCATCTGCTGGATGACTGTTTAAGCAGTCTGAGTCATCAGGTTCGGGAGTATTCCAGAAATAGCAGCGTTTACGGCATTAGCAACGAGGGTTTCAAGAGAAGTATCAGATGAGGGGCCATTCGAGTTATTGCGGTTGTTCACACGTCTCTTAGGAGCCATCTGAAATGAAGATACACGTGTGAATACTGGAATTTTGATCGGGAACAAAAATTAGATCCTAACCCAACGTCTACCCATTACCTCACAAGTTTATTATTAATGTTTAAGTTTTCTACAGGAAAGAGCCTTTGCTCTGATACCATAACTGTAACACCCCAACCCGGAGAGGCTGACGTGTCACTATTACAGATATCAAATCAAAAACCATTTCACGATATTAAAGAGATAATTTCAAACACAACCAGATAATCCGAAAGAACCTAATTAAGTTATTCATTACATCAATTAAAGTAAAATCCAATCTTGATCTTCAACCACTCTTCACTGATTTCCCGGAACCCCTTGATTACCTACAATCAAATAAGAAACACCACAAAAAGGAAATACGGCTGAGCCAAAAGTTGCTCAGTGACGGAAATAACAATAGTAACGATACGAAGCATAAATACTTATATCTGAATTCTGAACGGATCATATGATGCTGAAACAGAAATCTGAATCTAAACATATAATGCTGATACTGAACTGAACATATGATATGGAAAACGGAAATCTGAATCTGAACATATAATACTGATACTGAACTGAACATGTAATACTGAACTGAACTGATCTACACGACGCGTATATACAAACAAAATAAGTCGTGTAATATAAGAAGTACCCAGAGCCAAAACTGAACTGATAAGTACATAGCTAGCTAGACTATGCACTAATGAGATGGTGTGTGGGGCGTACACACATGATTCCATCCCCCGGAACTAAACTGAACTGAACTGAACTAGGATCGATCCATCCGCCTCCCAGATATTATGGCCAAAGTACTACCTGAGTACTAACGTGTTAACGGAGACGCCGTGAACTATTTATTACACACCGTCACGAAAAGTGTCACATCATTGACGCCACAATGATATGTCGGAGAGCTCGGGTAACAGAGTATCAAAACAAATGGTAGTACAACTACCAACATATAACGTATCAACAGAACATTTATAGGAACATGCAATAATGAGCACAATTCATAAAATATATATTGCATGCTACAGGTCTCAATAAATAACACTAATGAGTCGAACGAATCGGAGCATAATTAAATAATAAGGATATACGACTAATAAAGGCTAAACGATTCATATTAACGGAAATAACATATCAAAAATCCGTACTACAAAGTAACGGAACAGAATTTATACTATGATAAAGATAACCAAGAATCCGTACCTTATACACGAATGACAATAATCAGAAAAAGGTTAGGCTCGGTTAACGCCGCGAGAACCTACGATAACGTAACGCAAATTATAATCTGAAAAATTCCAGTTCTGCCCTTGTCTTTTCGCACTCGTTAAAAATACTAAACGATGTTTAAAAATTCTGAAAATCTCCAGTTTACTAAATTAGTGACTTCTAAACAACTTTCATTTAGAAAAGTTTCTGATTTGGATTACCGAAATATGAGAAAAACGTGGATCTTTACAGCTGCGCAGAACTGCTAGCTGTTACGAAAACGACTATTTGGAGGTCTAAACGAATGAGTTTTTCAATGTTTATATATCAACAGATTCGTCTTTGACGAACTTCGTCATGGATATAAGGTTTAACTGATTTGAATCTGTTATGCAGAAGTTATGGCCTCTGTAAGTTGGCTGTAAAATACGGCCTAATTCAACTATAAACTATTTAAACGATATAAACATAAATTGTTAAGGTTTTTAATAAGTTAATTTACAGAAACTAATTAGGCACTTTTATAAAATAAGTCTTATATTTAATCTGATTTTTACCATTTATTTAAAAGAATCCATAAAAGAATTAAACTAATTGTCTTTGTTATATAAATTTTATAAAGGTTTAAACTTAAAGAAAATTACAGAAAATTAAGTTGATGATTTAAAAATAAACAGAGATTATAAAAGGATTTTTATAATTTTTAGGAATTTTTACAAATTTTAAAAGGTTATATAAGGCTTAAAAAAAATATGGAGAGGCTCGGGTTCGAACCCGGGACCTCTAACACTTCAACCCACGCACCAACCACTGAACCAAAGGCCTAAGCCGCGTTAGTTTCCAGCCTTTAATTCTTTTAACCAATCTCAAACCCAAACCCCCAAATCCTTCAAGAACCCTAATTCCCAAATCACCCAATCGAACATTCAAAAGAGTATGTTAATCAACAGAAGTTTAGGGCTTTTAATCCCCACCTAGAATCGAGCTAATAGGTGTGTTCAATTGCTTGCTAATCAATCCCGAATCCGAAATCCCCAATTTCAACCCGTATAAACCCTAGAATCGAAATCTATCAAATTGAACATCGATTGATGGTTGTTTATTGAATTAAGCATAGGGCTTTCATTCCTAGACTAAAATCGAGTAAGTAGGTGGCTTAATTACCTCTATGATGATGAGATGAAGTGAACTGATCGAAGAACGGGTCGCGGTCAAGTGGTGATCGTTGGGTGAGCAAAACTTGATGGAATTCAAATTAAATTGACAGGAAGCTTCTAATGAACCCAAAGATGAAAAGCCCTATGTTAATTTCGGTTTCAAGGGTGCAGAGGGTGGAGTTCGGGTGGTTGCAGGTCCGTGACCGAGAATGTGAATTGAATTCTATGTACGTGTTTGATTCGTTGCAATTAAACTCGATGGTAGTTTATAAATGATTAATCTGACGTGAGTGCGCGTTTAATTTCATTATTATAGTCGTTAGTGCAATTTTTGACGTGTTTGGTCGGCCGCAAAGAAAAAGGAAAAGGAATCGGTTCAAATCGCACTCAATCGAATAAACTTTTGTGGGGTCTTGCTCGAATCACGTTCACGATCGTAATGGGACCAATTGGGTTGATTGGTCAAGATTTGAGGCGGTTTGGGGGGGTCGCCGGAGTTGTGGTGAAGGTGGCCGGAGTTATGGTGGTTGACAGGGAGAGAGACAGAATGTTTTTTTTTTTTTTTTTTTTTTTTGTGTGGGTATTATAATATACATCTATTTGGATAGAGATATAATTTTATTAAACATACATGTTTTAAAGAAACATGTATAAAGTAGTGCAAGTCATTTAATAGTGGTATAATAGAGAATTGATTAAAATTTTAAGACACTTTAGGGGCAATATGATAAATTTATCCATTAGATTTTTATATAACTTGACATTTTTGCTTTTGTCTCTTTTATGTATTTAATAAATATTATTAATATATTATTTAATAATATATATTGTTTAATTCACTTCATTAAATTTATTTTATTTATGATACTATAAATTGACATTTAATTTATATTTACTAATTATATTTTTATAACTAAACACTATTTAAATTAAATATTATTTTATTTAAATATTAAAGTATATAATTATATATATCTTCATATTTATAATAACTATGATACTAATATTTTTCTAAGGACATATTATGAGTTTAATAATTTTAATATTCATCTATATCTTTTATATAATAAAAGTGAAAAAAACATAGAGTGATAATTTTACATATAAATTAAGACACCCATATGAAAAGTCATACTTAAATTTTAAAAAAATTAACCATCTATTCTATTTACGCCCTACATTAAAGTATACACATATTATTCTTATAATACAAATGTTAAAACATATACACGTTGGCCAAACAAAAACGTCATTTACTTTCAATGTCGTTCATTCATTGCGATTGATCACTATCTTCTTCCCTTTTTCTTTACCGGATGTTAACATCTCAATAACAATCAAGATGGTAGCTTGTGGTGAAAATCTCTCCATTAACTTTCTCCGGTATACAAATCACCACTGAAAGTTGCCTCCGAGGATCATAAGACTCTTACTTACATTCATGAAACGACAGGGACCCAGATGCGAAAAAACAAACTATTGGATTAAAGAGGCAATTTTCACCAAACCACAGGGACGAAAATGACAATTTACTCTAAAATATATATATATATATATATATATATATTTATAATTATATGTTTTATATATTACATTATTCATATATTTTAATTGTTTTTATCATAACTTTTATATAATAGATATTATTTATATAATATATTTAATAAATTAAATTAAATATATAAATAAAAAGCTCGTTTAGGTTCGCGAGCCGGATCGAGCTCGATACGTGAAGCTCGGGCACGAGCTCGATAACTAAATGAGCTTTTTTTTTCAAGCTCGAGCTCGGCTCGGGCTAGTTAAAGATAGGCTCGTTTCAAGCTTTTTATCGATCCGATCTCGAGTAGCTCACGAGCGGCTTGGCTCGTTTGCACACCTTGTTGTTTTTAAACAAATGTAATTATCAGTATTTATATAATACTAATTACTTACTTAGTTGTATATTATTGTTTGTATTTTATGTTTTACAAATTGCACCTTACTTTGTGTTTTCTTTATTTTATTTTTAACCCTATATTTTCATCTTTTACATTTAACCCTAATACTTTTCTTATTTTCAACTTTAGTCCCACATACTATTGATCTTTTATAATTTTTTTGTTTTATATCCCGGTCTAAAATTTTCAAGTTAACATATAGGCACATGCGCATGCATCTATTTTTTTCTTTTGTTTAACGGTCACGTTATGTAATACGCTTTGTTCTAATTTATACATATTAACACGCCACAACGCATATGCATGCTTTAAAATCTTTGCGTCTATTTTTGTTCAGTTTTATTTCTATGGTTTACGTATTTTTCTAGCCTAGGCGGTCGCTGCCGACGGTGTTACATTGATGGTATTTGACACGGTTTTACGACCACATCGCAACGCGAGGGACTTAATACCAGTTATTACTAAAAGACTAAAATTTCAAATTCATATCTAGCTAAGAACTTTTATCAATTTCATATGATACTTATTATCATGATACTAGTAGACAATTTTAGAAAATTTATATGCACTTCTTTCCATATAAACTCCATGCCCTTTTGATTTCGTTGAGCCCACGAGTAGACAGTTTTAGAAAAATTTCCATATAATAATTAGTTTGGACTAGTTTGACCATTAACTGCATAGGTATTTAAACGAAGCCGGTTCCTTTGAATAACCGATTTGTGCATCTACATGATAGGATCTCAAGTCAATTCTCATGTAACTTAATGGGTCGAAACCAGATCTTATAACTTGAAAGAATATAAGCTATAGCACCTATTTTGGGCCTAACCTGAGATGGTTGTCAAAGTCCAGTTAATTTGTAAGGCCCTGGTGCTAACTAGAGCATGCCTAGAGGGCTAAAAACCAGTTTGAAAACCAAACCGGTAGCCGGTAGGTAATCTGACGCGGTTCAAAAAAATCAGTTGGGTGAAATCGGTGTCGAACGGACCTAAACAGTTTGTTTGGTACTCAGTTCGACACCATGATAACTAAAACTGGTTTTAAACCGATTGTTTCTACTAGCCATTACCCAACGATAATGTTACCGTTTTTGACCAAATGTACATAGTAATTTTGCATGAAAAAGCATAATAAACATAATATAAACAGTCTCATATATCATAGTGAAGGTAATAGATACAAATGTTATATGGGATTCTTATGGTACCTATATCTAAAATTAAATAGCATCCAACTCTATCTTCATATGTAATATTAGATTTAGTAAACCCGTGTATTATACAGGTTAAACAAATAAATATTAAATATAATAAAAATTATTAATATAAAACGATATACTAAGACATGATATATTAAAATTATGTATGATTAATAACTGTAAGTATAAAACAATAATATGAACTTTTTAATTTTTGTTATTTTTTCAAAGATAAATTAAAATTTTGTTTCAAAATAACGTTTTAAAATTTTTTTATTTTTAAAATATATCCTTTTTATAACTCCCTATTATAATTATTTTTGTTTTGTAAAAAAACTTACTTTTGAAAAACCAATTTTAAAATATTACATAAAAATAGTTTGATTGTTTAGAAAAAAAAATTATTTTTATAAAAAACTATTTATATAGAAATAACATTAATAAAAAGATCTCTTTTTAATTTATTAAAAAACTAATTATAATTAAAAATTAAAATTAAAAATAAAAATAAATAATATTATTAGTAATTAATATAGTTATTTAATATGAGAGAGAAGCGGAAAATGTTTAATAAATATGAATATGGTGTTGACGTGTGGCACCTTATTTACCCTTTTATTAAAGTATGAAGACGGAGACGGGGACGGGGACGGGGACGGGGACGGGACGGGGACGGGGACGGGGACGGGGACGGGGACGGGGACGGGACGGGGACGGGGACGGGGACGGGGGGACGGGGACGGGGACGGGGACGGGGACGGGGACGGGGACGGGACGGGGACGGGGACGGGCGATTTGACCATCAACCCTGTTACGATATTCATACCTCATACCACAAACAAGCTCACCGGAGTTAGTCATGAAAGTACGAAGATTACAAGAAAAGCTAAAACAAAAAGAAGACAAATATTGATTATGAACATTAGCAATCGATTACATCTCCTGTGATTATACTAAACAATACAAACTAAAAACAGAAAACATATAGAAACAACCCTTCTAAATCTTTAATTACAAACTAACCCTCCAACAATACTACCCTCTAATTCCAAACTTCTCCTTGTAAATCCATAACACCCAACAAAAACCTCATTTCAATGAACTTCATTCTAGGGAGTGCTTTTGTTAAACATCTACCTTTTGCATATCGCTACTTACAAAATAAACTTTAATTTAATTATTCTTAACACATTCTTTTATACAATGAGATATAGTATTGTTAATATATTTACTCCTACCATGAAAAATTGGATCTCATAATTTGTTATGAGAGCAATTACAGATTTACTATCAACATATAAGGCCACTACTCCCTGCTTGTTTCTAGTAATCTGTCTTATAAAATTCTAATCTAGACTCCATTGGTGTCGTAGTTTCATTACATCCTTCCGACCCTGCCATTTGCACTACTTTAAAAGCATGAGTTGATTATTTAATCAAAATGCCTTCTTTATTTTGAGCAACCTCAATTCCAAGGTAATAACATAACCCCAAGTATGTAAATCTCAAATTTAGTCTTCATTTGAGCCTTACTTAAAACAATCAACTTCACTTTGATCATTTCCACCACAAGCGAATCATCCACATTTACTCTCACAATCAAAAGTGATGTACCTTTTACTTTAACATATACTACTTGTTCATATTGACATCATTTAAAGACCATCTCTTTTAAGAGTCCATCTAATAGATTCCAGACCCCTAGGTCTTGTCTCAACCCATACAAAGCCTTAGACAATTTATCTCTACTCCCAGTCTCCCCTAATATCATAATCCTCTGGTTGCTTCACATACACACTTTCTTCCGGTTCTACATGAAGCAATGCAGCTTTATCATCCATTTGATACACCCTCGCCCTAGTTTAGATAACAAAGCAAGATTCAATCTAATTGTTTCAATTCATAAAGCTAATTCAAATTCAATTTTTAATTACTAGAGATGATCCTTTGCAACGAGTCTAGCTTTTTATTTGGTAACATTTCCCATAGCATCTATTTTCACTTATGCACCATTACACCGATTTATTTACGCTTCTAACTTTTACTTTTATGCCATCTAACATATATCTAATCTAACGATTACTAACATTTATTAAAAGGTTTATTTATAATGCTAAATTAATTCTAATATCTATTTTATTGTTTAGAAAAATGTCGGATCTATCAAAACTTGAATTTATGGCTCTCGATATTTCCGGGGAAAATTATATGTCTTGGTCAGCAAATATCAAGAGACACCTAAAATCACTTGGTGTATCAGAAGCAATAAATGATAATAATCAATGTTCGGAAGAAGAAAGGGCTAAAGCTGATGTGTTTATCCATAAACACATTGATGAATTATTGAAGCATGAATACTTTAATTATGATGATCCATGTGAATTATGGAAGGATCTAAAAATAAATTTGATAATCAAAAGGAAGTTTTACTTCCTACTGCCAAATATGAATGGAACAATTTGAGGTTCCAAGATTTTAAAAAAGTAAATGATTACACATCTGCTTTATATAGAATATGCTCAAAACTTGAATTTTGTGGGCATCTTGTTACCGAGGAGGAAAAGTTGGAGAAAACTTATTCCACTTTTCATGCTTCAAACATTAATTTGGCTCAACAATATCGTTTGTTGAAGTTTTATAAATACTCCGATCTCAATGCATATCTCCTCGTAGCAGAAAAGCATAATGAGCTGCTTATGAAAAATCATTAAACTCGTCCCACAGGATCGCTAGCAATACCAGAAGCAAATGTTGCTAATAATTTTGAAAAATGGGAACAAGGCCAAGTTCGTGGTCGAGGCCGTGGCCGCGGCCGTGGTCGTGGTCATTATAATAAAAACCATTTTAGTGGTCATAACAACTTGTTCAAGTCGACCAACAATTATTATAGAGGCCGTGGACGAGGTCGTGGTCGTGGTCGTGGTCGTGGACGAAACGCACCACAAAGTAACAAGTTTAACCAGCAAAATAAGTTCACAAATGAAGCTGGAACATCTCAAACTAATAATAGTTCGTGTTATAGATGTGGAAGTAATAACCACTGGGCGAAACTTTGTCGCACACCTTCACATCTATGTCAATTATATCAAGCATCTCTAAAAGAGAAAGAAGTGAACCATGTAGATAAAATTGATGATGTCAACACGGAACTACACCACTCGGATTTTTTCAATGACGGAGAAATTTAAATGCTTTTGAATAATAATAGTTCCTTTTATAATTATGTTTGTAATATATTTCTTTCTTTTCATGTAACATATTTTGTTTAAATTGTATAATATTATATGTGCTTATTATTATTATTTTTCTTATAATTGAAGATTAAAATGAATTCCAATGGAGCACAAGACCGAACAAGTAATGGAGATTTATGTATAGCAGACAGTGGTGCTACACATACTATTCTTAAATATCAAAAATATTTTTATGAATTGAAACCGACAAAGGGAAATATTGATACAATATCAGGTCCTACGGATTTGATTGAAGGTGTGGGAAAAGCAAATTTAGAATTACCTAACGGTACAAAGATTTTAATAGAGAATGCTCTATTTTCCCCAAAATCAACAAGAAACTTATTAAGTTTCAAAAATATATATCAAAATGGATATGATACCCAGTCAATGACTGTTGGTAACAAGAAATATCTATATATTATGAAGGAAAATCACATATTGGAAAAACTGCCAATGCTTCATTCCGGATTGCATTATACATATATAAATGTGCCTCAAGCACATATGGCAGTAAAAGAGAAATATTGTGATCCTGGTATGTTAAACATATGGCATGATAGATTAGGCCATCCCGGATCTAAAATGATGAAAAGAATCATTGAAAATATACATGGACATCCATTAAAAAATCAAAGGATTCCCCAAGCAAATAAAATGCAACTGTGTACATCATGTTCTCTTGGAAAATTAATTACAAGGCCTTCGCCACTAAAAATCGAAAAGGAAACACCAATATTCCTTGAAAGAATTCAAGGTGATATATGTGGACCAATTCATCCACCGTGTGGACCGTTTAGATATTTTATGGTCCTAATAGACGCATCCAGCAGATGGTCTCATGTATGTTTATTATCAACTCGTAATGTAGCCTTTGCAAAATTTTTGGCTCAAATTATTAAATTACGAGCACATTTTCCTGATTATACAATTAAAAGAGTAAGGCTTGATAATGCGGGAGAATTCACATCACATGCTTTTAATGATTATTGCATGACTGTTGGAATTGTTGTAGAACACCCAGTTGCCCATGTACATACACAAAACGGTTTAGCGGAATCATTAATTAAACGTCTCCAGCTAATAGCTAGACCATTAATAATAAGAACAAAACTCCCTGTGTCTATTTGGGGTCATGCAATTTTGCATGCTGGATCATTAATTTGTATAAGGCCAAGTGCAAATCACAAGTACTCCCCCATACAACTTGTCTCTGGTCAAGAGCCAAATATTTCCCATCCTAGAGTTTTTGGTTGTGGAGTATATGTTCCTATTGCACCACCACAACGCACCAAAATAGGACCTCAAAGAAGGTTAGGAATATATGTTGGATATGAAAGCGCTTCTATCATAAGATATCTAGAACCTTTAACAGGTGATGTCTTTACAGCACGTTTTGCTGATTGTCATTTTGATGAGACAGTTTTCCCTACATTAGGGGGAGAAAATAAAAGTAAAGAAAATGATGTTTCATGGTGTGTACCTTCATTGTTATATCTAGATCCTAGAACAAAACAATATGAAACAGAGGTTCAAAAGATAGTACATCTACAAGAAATTGCAAATCAATTGCCTGATGCATTTACTGATACAAAAAGGGTAACAAAATCTTATATACCAGCTGTAAATGCTCCAGCTCGAGTTGAGATTCCTGACAAACAAAAGGATAATATGGCGAATGAATCACATAAACGGTTGAAACGTGGTAGACCAGTCGGTTCAAAGGATAAACATCCTCGAAAAAGAAAATGTACTGAAAATGAAATTGACCATAAAGAAAATGATTCAAATATTGAAATATTTCCTCAGGAAAATGTAAATGATACTACTTTCCCTCAGGGAAAGTAAACGACCAAGAATTATCAATCAATTATGGTCATACACATATAGTATGGAACCGAGATGAAATAGAAAATGATTATATATTTTCTTATTCTGTGGCCAGTGAGATTATGAATGAAGATGATGATTCTGAGCCAATATATGTAGATAATTGTTGTGATAGACATGATTGGGATAAATGGAAAGACGCTATGCAAACTGAATTAAATTCACTTAACAAACGAAAGGTTTTTGGGCCTATTATACTTACACCTAAGGAAGTAAAGCCTGTAGGATATAAATGGGTTTTCGTAAGAAAAAGAAATGAGAAAAATGAAGTTACAAGGTATAAAGCCAGACTTGTAGCCCAAGGTTTTTCTCAAAGGCCGGGAATTGACTATGAGGAAACATATTCCCCAGTTATGGATGCAATCACTTTTAGATATTTAATCAGTTTAGCAGTTTCTAAAAAATTAGAAATACGTCTTATGGATGTAGTTACGGCTTATTTATATGGATCACTTGATAATGATATTTATATAAAAATCCCAGAAGGGTTTAAAATCCCTGATGAATTAAAATCAAAGTCTAAAGAAATGTATTCAATCAAACTGCAACGATCATTATATGGATTGAAACAATCTGGGAGAATGTGGTATAATCGTCTGAGTGATTATTTGATAAGTAAAGGCTACGCAAATAATCTTATATGTACATGCGTCTTTATCAAAAGGACAACATCAGGATATGTGATAATAGCAGTATATGTTGATGATTTGAACATAATCGGTACGCATAAGGAAATTCATGAAGCAGTTATTCTTTTAAAGAAAGAATTTGAAATGAAAGATCTTGGAAAAACCAGATATTGTCTTGGTTTACAGATTGAACATATGAACAACGGTATACTTATACATCAATCAAATTATACCGAAAGAATATTGAAACGTTTCAATATGGACAAGGCAAATTCATTAAGCTCACCAATGGTTGGTAGATCGCTTAACATTGAAAAAGATCCATTTCGTCCTTGTGAAGAAAATGAAGAAGTACTTGGTCCAGAAGTACCATACCTCAGTGCAATTGGAGCTCTTATGTATCTTACTAACTGTACAAGACCTGACATTTCTTTTGCAGTTAATTTGCTAGCAAGATTTAGTTCATGCCCTACCAAAAGACACTGGAATGGGATTAAACATATTTTTCGATACCTTCGAGGAACAGTTGATTTAGGCTTATTTTATTCTAACGAATCAAAAGAAAGTTTAGTTGGTTATGTAGATGCAGGTTATTTATCCGATCCTCACAAAGCAAGATCTCAAACCGGATATGTATTATGAACGGAGGAACTGCAATCTCATGGCGTTCTCAAAAACAAACACTTGTTGCAACATCCTCAAATCATGCTGAAGTTATTGCACTACATGAAGCCTCTAGAGAATGTGTGTGGTTGAGATCCATGACACAACATATATTGACTTCTTGTGGACTAGAGAAAGATAACAATCCAACTCTAATCTATGAAGACAATGCAGCTTGTGTCTCACAGATGAAAGAAGGGTATATCAAAAGTGACAGAACGAAACATATACCCCCAAGATTTTTCTCATATACTCAAGAACTTATTAAAGATAGTCAGGTTGAAATGAGATACGTTCAGTCTACCAATAATTCCGTAGATCTTTTCACAAAGGCGCTTCCTACAACAATCTTCAGAAAGCACATTTATAATATCGGGATGCGTCATGTACACAAATAATAATTTGAAGGGGAGCTATATACTGTACTCTTTTTCCCTTAGCTATGGTTTTTATCCCAATAGGTTTTTCCTAGCAAGGTTTTTAATGAGGCAGTATATCCACTCATATTACATTAGAGAAATGTTTAGACCATATGTCTGAGGGGGAGTGTTATAATGGTGGCAGACATAGGTCCCCACTTTTCTTTTTCTTTATGTGCTATGTGTATATATATATATATATGCATGCGAGGTAGAAGATATTACATCTTGAAAACCGATCAACTCAATTATTGACAATCACTCTCTCTCTCTCTATCACACACACAAACACATACATTCTGATTTTTAAGTTTCTTTTGCATCTATTGGAAATTTGGTGGCTAATATCAAAATCCCAAAGATCCTCAATTCTCTCAATTGTTATTATTATTATAACATTTAAGGAGTTCTAATGCGGAATTTTTATTTTTAGGGTAGGGTTATAATAAAAATATTTAATATCAAAAGCCTAAAAAGGATTGTGTGCTTGACATGCATTCTTCTATTGTTTTAAAAGGAGGGTATTTTAGTCAATATGTCAAATATGTTAGCTCGTTGTGTTTTATACGTTCATTGTATCAAATATCAGTTTATTATGTTAAATATTAGTTAATTGTGTTATATGTTTTACATAATTTATTATATATATATATATATATATCATTATGTTTTATGTTTTAGATTTTTTATGTCATTTTTATCATTGTTTTTATAGATTATAGAGAAAATTACATAAATAGTTCCTGTGGTTTGACCAAATTGCATGTTTGGTCCCCACAGTTTCAAAATTGCAAACATAGTCCAAACATTTGACTTAAGGTTGCAAAAATGGTCCCTACCGTTAAACCCAGTTAGTTTCTGAAATTAACTAAGGGTATTATTGTCATTTTACATTTTTTTATTTAATTAAATATTTTAAAACCAATATATAACTAGGGTTTATATCTTTTATCTTCTTCTTATGTTGAGTTTCAGAGATCAAGAAGGAGCACACAACTCAAGTCTTCATTTTCGTGGGGGTTTCGCAGACCCATTCTTGAATCACTCGCTTCTTTTGTCAACTAATCTTCCATGGTTGTTTGTCATTGTGGTAAGGTTGCTATTGTTCGCACTTCATGGACTGATGGTAACCCAGGCAGACGATTTTACTCTTCTCCACATTCGGTAATAACATTTTTATGGTTTTGATTTTACTCTTGTCCAACTCCTTTGCTTTTACTTCTTGATTCTACAATCGATTTCATGCTTTATAGAACTCAAGTTGCGGATTTCTCGGGTGGGTTGATCGCCCAATGTGTAGGAGGAGCATGGAAATCGTCCCAGGCCTGCTGAGAAAGACAAACAAGCTCGAACGTGAAGTTAAAAAGCTCACTTCACTTAATCTTTTGAAGAACATCATCATTTGTGGGTTGTTGGTAGTTTTAGGGCTCATATTTCTAATGTAGTTTCTTATTCAAGTCATGAGCTTGTTTGTGAAATATGTACTTGGATTATAAATAAAATGGTAGGTTGTTTGTTTGAAATCAAAGAAATATGTAATTTTTCTCTATCTATAATGTATGTGAAAGAAATCAATGTTGGGTTTTTGGATATGAGCAAGTTATATAAACAACTTGATCAAATGAGTTGAAACAAAGTGATAATGGTCAAGTGATGATGGAATTGGTTAAGTTGCAAATTGGGATAATATAGTACAAGTATTAAGCCGCAAAGTTCATATGAAGGATATTGGTTAAGTTACAAATTGGATGCCATGTGCATTTGAGCTATAAGAAGTCAATAAATATGTAAAGTTCATAGGGTGGATATTAGTTAAGTTGCAAATTGGATGCCGTGTGCATTTGAATTATAAGAGGTCAATAAATATGCAAAGTTCATATGTGAATATTGGTTAAGTCAATAAATGGGTGCCACTCAAATTCCACAGGCCCTTTGAAGATTCATTTGACCCATGAAGTGCATATATGCATATGAAGATTCATTTAACCCATAAAGTGCATATATTCATTTGACCCATAAAGAACATTAATTCTAAAGTGCATATATGCATATGAAGATTCATTTGACCCATTCTATTTCCATAGTAAGTTTGACATTTAAATCCCACTCTAATTCCATTTGACCTATTTGACCCACAAACAACATTCATTCCTTTTTACCTGTTTGACCCATTCCACTAAAAAAAGAGGAAAAACAGTCCAAAAATAAACAGTAAAAAAACATAAAAAACAGTCTAAAAAATAGTTAAAAACAAAAAAACAGTGAAAAACCCGTCTAAAAAAAGTAAAAACATAAAAAACAGTCTAAAAAACAGTTAAAAAACAGTAAAAAAACAGTGAAAAATAGTCTAAAAACTTCATGAACTTCTATTTTACCCGTTGACCCATTCCACTCATAAAAACAGTTAAAAACTATCCAAATGCAGCTATTTTACCCATTTGACCTATTCCATTTAAAAAACAGAAAAAAAATAAAAAAACAGTATAAAAACAGTTAAAAAAACAATAAAAAACAGTGAAAAACAGTCTAAAAACTTCATGAACTTCTATTTTACACGTTGACCCATTCCAATATAAAAAAGGGTCTTAAAAACACTCTAAAAGCAGTTAAAAAACAGCCTAAAAACAGTTAAAAACTATCCAAATGCAGCTATATGCATTATGTAATTTCAACCCATTTGATTTACATAGAAGATTCCCACCTCTATCCATAGCATCATCTATCTCAACTTGGTTCTTTCTCCTTTTCTTCTTAGGCCTTCCAATAGGGGTATGGTGAAATGGTTGTGTTAGGGTAGTTGAAATTTGTGATTTTGGCCACATATTCCTTCTGTTAATAGGTCCAATAGTAATTGAGTAAACTTGTTTCCATGTGTCTAGATAATATCAAGGATTTACCCATGACTCTGGTGGACCTACATCCTAGCCATTAAGTGCCATGTTCCAATTAACTGCAACAGCATGTTTGCACGGTATTCTATTCAACTCCCACCTCCTACAACTACACACCCTCTCCACAATATCAACAACATATTGATCCTCTTTTTGACCAGTTACTTGATACTTTTGACTACCGGTCCATAAAACAGTCAACTTAGCAGCTTCTTTCTTTACACCATCCAATAGTTTGGTTGCACTAGGTGTGAGTGGGCCATTGCATTTTTGGATAACCTGGATCACATTTACTATCCTTTTCATGAGGTATTCCCTTACATAATCCAACGCGGTAACAATAGGTTTAGTCCACTCAGGGGATACATCTTGTAGTTCCTCAATAACAACTTTTGTCGATTGTAAAGAAGTGTCACAACTAGTAATTTTAGTCCCACTATACTCAATGTACAAGTCAAAAAGTTTGTTTTCCTTAACATATTGCCTCAAATGGTTAACATCTAAAAGTGCTAAACCCACATCTAAAGTTTTACCAGGAATTTTAAAGTGAAAATAGAGTTTTTTCTTTTGATTGTTCAAACCTAGTTCCTCTACTATAGAACTAAACCCATGTATAGAAAACTCATCAATATCCAAGTAATCATCAAACTTAACTCTACCATATGCATATCTTCTTCCGGGAAAGTTTTTAAACACACCATCATAATGAATCTTAATAGAAAACAAGTTAGGGTGTCCATCTGTAGATAAAGAAAGCACATTCATTGACACAAACACTTAGGGTTTACAAAAATCAAAAACTTTTCAAACATATACACTCAAAATCATGAATATACATGAAGAAGAGATGAAAAACGCACCATAAACCTCGTCTGGTACTACTCAATGCTTGATTCTCTAGAGACCCAATGCATTTTGCCTCCTTGATGTTTCCAAATCTTGATCGAAGGTGAAAAATTTGCTGATGTTCGATTACTCCTTGCTCCCCATATGATCGATGTTTGAATTTTGAAGAATAAGGTTTGAATGAACGTATGTATGAAGTTGTATGTATATTTTTTAGGGTTTTAACTTAAAATGACTATATTGCCCTCACATGTTAATCACATGCAACTAAAATTTTGTTAAAAACTAACGGTGGTTAACGGTAGGGACTATTTTTGCAACCTTAAGTCAAATGTTTGGACTATGTTTGCAATTTTGAAACTGTGGGGACCAAACATGCAATTTCATCAAACCACAGGGACTTTTTATGCAATTTTCTCTAGATTATATAATCTTGTTATCTATCATTGTGTTTAACAATTAGAAGTACAAATTGATATATTTTCATCATTGTATTTTTCAAAACTCATAGTATTAATAATAACACAATGATATTACTTCACCAAAGTATTTTTCAAAACTCATAGTGTTCAGTATTACACAATAACTATAAAAGCAGTTTATGTATTACAATGAGACATTGTATTGTTTTGTTATTATTTTATTATGTATTACATTAATTAGTTGTCAATTTATTATTGTGTTTGACATACTATAGATATACAACAACATTACTTCACCAAGAAAAACACAATAACTAATAAAAATAAATAATAAACTGCACTAAACACACAATGATAAGTAATAAGCTTAAAAACAGAAAATAATTATAATCTCTATATATATAACAATATTGTGCTCGTTCTAAAGATAAAAAACTCTTTTTATGATTTAATATTTATAAAATAATATTTCATATATAAGATGGGAGAACTTGAAAAGTTAAAAAAGTGGCTATGCCTAAACTACCCTCTAACAATTTTTTTTCTTTACAATTTAATCTTAACAATTGAGTAAGGAGATTTATTATTGATATTATTTCTTACACAGTTTAGTTTTAGGGACCTTTTTATAAAAAAATTCGTATATAAAAGTTTTAGGGACCTTTTTATAAAAAAATTTCGTATAATTATGAACATTTAAAAAAAGCAAGGACCATAAAAAACTTAACAAAATTAGTTATGTTTAAAATATTAATCTAACAAACGTTTTTTTCTATAAGTTGATTTCAACCATTGATTAATAAGATTGAACCTTGATATTACATCGTGTACTTTTTAGTTTTAAAACGATTTTATTTGAATATTTCTCAAAGTTTTGTGAACTTATATATAGATTGTAAAATCTAGTGGCGGATCTTGAAGAAAAAGTTCATGCGTAACGTAAAAAAATATTTTACCGTACATTTATATTAATAAAAGAAAAAAACATAAAGGGGTTCGAAGGAAGATCATTCAAATCAAATCCAATTGAAACCGATGGGATTGAACTCGAAGATGTGGTTGACCTAAAATCATAATTATTATTAGCATTAATATCCTACTATTGTAATTTTCTTTTAAGAAATTGTCAATAAAAACTTGTTTTTTCATATTTCAAATCCCTATTTTTATAACAAATAAGATAATAAGATTACAAATTGTAATTAAAAATAACACAATTAAAATCTCTAAGTTCAATATCAAATCTCTAATTCATCTTTCAAATCCTTACTTCACATACCTAGTTACGTAAACCATATATATTAGAAATTGTCAAATAGCCATTAACTAATATCCTTATCTTAAAATCTTTCAAATCACTAATTATTATAACAAATAACACTCAAATATTAAAGATTTAACAATATAAACCCTACATCTCTAAATTCATAACGTAAAATAGAAAAAAAAGCCTAGAAATTTAACATTGAACTCTTGATTTGGTGAATTAGAAAGATCAGATAAGCATCACCAAGCAACACACGTCGATAGTGGCAAGCCGCAGTAGCAGTTCGGCGGGCGGCGGTGGTCGGGCAACGATAAGGTGATCCACGACAGTGGGATGGCCGAATGGGACAGGGGTGAACGAAGAAAGTGAGGATTAGGGAGCAGCCGGTTATTTTTATGAGTTATTTGGACTATAGATAGGGCTATGGGCATTTGGGCTATGGGCATTTGGACTATGGGCATTTGGGTTGTAAGCTTGTTAAACCTTTTAAGGTGTTTAATTTAAGGTTTATTTTAATTTTGGACTTGTTATTGTGTATTTTGGGCTAATTAGTTATTTAAGTTTTTATAAAATGTAATATTTTCTAATAAAATATTAGATTGTCTTTTATAAAATTTAAAACTTTCTATAAAGTGTTTGAGTTTAAAAAAATTTTGAGGGTAATGTAAAACCGTATTTTTTCTTTTTTCTTTTACATAAAAACGTAAATTTTTTACACCACTCTTAAAAAGTTGAGGGGTAACGGACCTAGGCTTAAGGTATGTCCGCCCCTGGTGAAATCATATATGAAAAGAACCAAGCTTAGCTCACTCGTCAGGGCCACTATGCGAGAATGAACTAGCGTGGGTCAGAAACTGCTCTAAGAGCATTCATAGTAGTTTTCTTAAAGTTTTATGAGTGAAGTCTTTTATATGTAATTATTGTTAGTGGTTGTGAGTAGAGAATAAAGAAAATGTACTATTCATCTTTTATAATTTTTTAAATATTTTTAGATTGGTTTTGAATGAAGGAGAGAAGATAAGTAATGATAAAGATATATAAAGTATTATTTAATTAAAAATGAGAGAAATATTTTAGTGATATCTAATATAATTGTAAAGATAAAGATAAAAGACTTAGTGTAAATGCTCCAAGTTGGTTTTTCATGGGTTCTAGTTTTACTAATTTTACTTTTTTATTTAATACTAGCTTTAGTTACCCGTGTATTACACGGGAGGTGGAGAGTTAATTAATTAAAATAACATAAAAATATAAATAAAACTAAATGTATTACACGGGTTAAAAAAATAAAATTGATTAGTTGTTGTTTGTTATTTATATAATACTAACTTTAGTAAACCCATGTATTACACGATTTAAAAAAATAAAATATTAATTATGATGAAAGTTTGCGAAATATAAAATGATATTTTAAAATAAGATATAATAAAAATTATATATGAGTAATAATTATAAGTAATAATTTTAATTTTTATTAATTTAACCATTTTTCCAAACAAACCATATTAAAAATATCATTTTAAAAGTTTTTTATTATAACTCCTATTTTTAATTATTTTTAGTTTATAAAGAAGTTTATTTTTTTAAAACATCAATTCTAAAATATTTCATATTTTTAAAAATGTTTTATGTTTTAGAAAAACTCTTATTTTATAAAAATTTATTTTCTAGAAATAACATTAATAAAAAGATATATTTTCTTAATTTATTAAGGAATATTTTAATCTTAAAAATAATTAAAATTATTTAAACTTTAACTTAGGTAACTATTTAAGAGGAGAGAGAGGCGGGAAAAAACCAACTTAGGGGGCCTAAAAATGTGACAAGTGTCCCCCCAAATTACTCTTTTAGTATTATATATAGATTATATGTATATTGGTCTTTTTATTAAGTTTTAAAATATAACATCTTATTTAAATTTCAAATATAACATTTTGGTTAGGTTGTTTTATCTACATTTCGATCGATATATAATAGTTTAAACAAAACAAGCCGGATATGATATCTTGTCACTTCTTTCAATTTTCAAAATCACTTTTAATTACTTCTCTGTGAAGTTTGTTGGTCATTGAAAGAAAAAAGCAAGGGCGTCGTTCAAGATTACTTGGAAATGAAAGATGTTCCTTTTGAATTAAGGTATCATGTTTAAAAAATGCTAATGTTATTGGTTGGAACGCATCCATGGTTCAGATCTATTGTTTTTAAAGGGATAATCGGATCCTCGAAATACAGTGGTTCACTGTATTATATATTATATTAATTATCAAGTGATTTGTGTTTGTTAGTTGTATTTAAGTTTTAATGAGTTGTACTCATTTTTGTTTTAGTTTTTTTTCTTATATTTAATCTCAATATTTTTATATATTTTAAAACTCACACCTACAATTTTAACTTTTAACTTTGGTTCCCTATACTTTTTATCTTTAACAAAATTTTCGTTTTATGTTTCTGTTTATATTTTATCAGTTAACACGTCGCGACGTGCGTGTATAGTTTAATGTTTTCATGCCTATTTTTTTCCCGTTTGATGACCCCTTCACAACGTGCGGTTCTCATATTGACTTAATTATTGTCTTTAATGTTTTACGCTTCACGTGCGGGGTTCAACGTATCTATGGTGGTGTTTGTTTTTTACCAAAACCTCTTCCCCACCTCTTCATCTGTGCGCACGCAGATGTGGGAAGAGGTTTTGAGTGCGCAGAGTGTTTGTTTTTTGGAAGATGTTTCATTAAAAAACGTCTGCAGGAGGTCTGCATGGAGAAGATGTGGACCTATGTCTTCTGAGATCTTCTAACATCTTCTCACATCTCCCCACCCTCCCCACCTCCCCCATCGGCCACCCCACCTCCCCCCACCGGCCGGACCACCGCCGCCCCACCACCCCCACCGGCCGGACCATCGTCGCCCCCTCCCTCCACCTGCCCTCGCCTCCCCCTCCCCCCACCTGCTCCGCCCCCTTCCACCAGCCCCGTCATCCACCTTCGTCGCCGGAAAACGATGTGGATTGCAGATCGAAGAACAAGCCGCAACGGCGACGACGACCGACGGTTGCTGGCGACCGACGAGGTTGCAGATCGGAGAACAAGCAATGTGGATTCATCGGAGGTTGCAGATCGGAGAACAAGCGACGAGGTTGCAGATCGTCCCTCGCCATACATCCAACAACTTCGACCACCTCTTTTTGCCACAAAACCCATCTCCTTATCTGTGCAACTCATTTTGTGAGAAGCCCCAAAAATCTAAAATCATTCTTGAATCCTATGACAAGAACCGAAGCTATGGAGGATGAGAAGGTTGGCCAAACAGTCTCATTTGTGAGAAGCCCCAAATTTGTTATTGAATATGGCTAGTTTATTAATCTAAACATTTATCAAAATAACACATCAATTTAAAACTTTTTAAAGTTTAAAAAATAAATTTACTTTAATTACATAATATTTTAATAGTCTGCAGATTTTAAAAAACAAACAGTATTCTTATTGCAGACTGCAGACGTTTGGTCCACCTCTTCTCCTGCAGATGTCTGCAGATGTGGTCCGCAGACTGCAGACATTTTTCTACAGAAAAAACAAACAACACCTATGTCTATTTTTTGTTCGGTTTTGTTTTTCATGTTTTTATTTCTTTTTAATACGAGTTTTCCGATCTTGGTAGTCGCTGACGATGGTGTGAAATTGATGTTACTTGATATAGTGTTATGACCCCGCCGTAACGTGAAGGCTTAATACTAGTTATTTCTATCACTTAAGTATGAACTATGGGTAATTAAGCTGGTACATATCCGAAAAGAAGCTTGTACATCAGTTCATTCTCATCATCCTAAGGTTTAGACCACCCTCAAGAAGAAGAAAACCCACCGGCTCATTGAAACCTTTTATTTATTTATAAATGAGACTTGTACTCAAAACTACTGAAGTTCTAAAGTATTTTGCCTCGCCCGTTTGATAGAGTATTTGTCTCTTAAAGGGGAGGTACTGAGTTCAAGTCCCAAGTGTGATGTAATTAATTTGATGTAATGTAGGGGGCAGAAAAAATTACCGTTAAAAAAACAATGTGTACATGTTAATTTTTTGTTTTACTTTTAAACGACTAATTGTTTTATTTTTAAACGACTAATAGGAACACAAGATTATCTCTATTAGAGCATTCACAACCCATGCCTTATAATTATGTGAGTGTAAGTTCTTAAATTATATGGGATAGTTTTGAGTAGTTGTGAGTGAAGGAGAGAGAAAATGTTACTGTTCATCTGTAAATTTAAAGATTCACTGTTCAACCCTTATAAATTTTTTAATATTTTTGAAAGTGATTGTGAGTGAAGGAGAGAAAAGGTAATGAAAAAGATATAAAAATGTATTATTTAATTGAAAAAAGAGAGAAGAAGTAGTAATTTTTAGTGTAATTATATAGATAATGATAAAAAATAGGATGTGAATGCTTTTACTCAAATATTCTGCAAGGATCACTATTAGAAAGAAACCTACCATAAAAAAGTAAACCCCTAGCTAGTTTACTTTACTTGGTGCTTATCCTTTATGGGTTTAATAAAAAGAGAAAAAAAAAGAAGTAGGGTCACACTTTAATTATGCAGTTTTAACTTTATGCGTTTAATAAAAAGAGAAAAAAAAGAAGAAGTAGGGTCACACTTTAATTAATAATTATGCAGTTTTAAATGCGTGGGATATGCTCTCGATCATATAATTTCTTGATTCTATATATAATATAAGGTTGCTTTATTTAGACACACCTTAATTTTAAATCAACACCCCTGTATCCTATACGCCGCGTATGGGTCCGTACGCGGCGTATAGGGTACATTGTTGATTTAACGTTTTATACCCTATACGGCGCGTATGGGTCCATACGCGGCGTATAGGGTATGTTGTTGATTTGACGTTTTATACCCTATACTCGGCGTATGGGACCATACGCGGCGTATAGGGTTTGACATTTTACACCCATACGTGACTTATGACCCATACGTGGAAGAGCTATACGCCGCGTATGGAACCATACGCGGCGTATAGCTTATATATTTGTTTCTTTTTTAATTTTTTGAGTTTTTATTTTAATATATACATAATTTGAGTTAAAATTATTTAAACAATACAATACGAATACAATAATAAAATTAAAATTAAAATATATAATTCGCATATTACAAATTATAAATTAAAATAAATTTATATAAGCCGGGGGTTCTCGGTTATTCTCTATTATTGCGTTGTATTCCGAGATACGAATTCTATACATAATCTCCCATTCTGCAGCACGTACGCTTCGGTTAAGAATTCAAAGATTACTTAATGTTGGCATCGGATAATCTCCTTCTAACTTAACGTGGACGAAATGATTGTTGTTGACATGAACAATCGACACGACATGATGAGGCATGACAGTTTTCGGATCAGCCCATAATGGGAAAAATGTTTGACAACCATTATTGCTTAGTAAATGAAGAATAACCCCAAACTTTTGAGCAACCACTAATCCCGTATACGGCATTATCATCCAATGTTCTTCTGGTGCAGGTTCCACACTTTGCCAATCGATGGTGTGACGTAATTCGTTATACTGTCCGGGGTACAAAGTATCGAAAACTTCTCTGTACTCCAATTCATGTCTGTCCAACTCTTCTAAAAGCTGTGTCCGCACATACATCCACTTATTTTCGTCAAACCCTAAGCCTAAAGCTATTGATCGAAAACCACAATTCCCATCGGGTCGGACATCCCGTATACGTGAAATATACTGATGAAAGATTGACGGAATCCAATTTTTTAACCTGTTTATATTGTTTAATTGGTGATCTCCGACAATCGAAGAAAACTCATTAGTACCACGTGATACTTTAGATGACGTTGAACGACTACGTTGCATGGCAGGCTTCTGGGGCTTTACAGCTGAACTTGTTCTTCCGGAAATGTGAGACGCAATAAACGAGCTATGTCTCGGCATGTCGCACGTACTTTGTTGAGTGTCGTACTTTTGTTGTTGAACCTTTAACGTTGGACGACCGCGAATATCTGTTTGAACAACAGACGCTTTTTTGTTATTTTTCCATGGATACACAATTTTTTTTATTTTTTCCACCAAACTAAATTTTACAGCTGCGGGTTGTGTCATTATTTGTTGTTTCACCCGTTCCATTTCTTCTTCAACATCAACTTTTTCATCCACCGTATATGATGGCTTAATGTTATCAAGCTTCGTCCAAAATACGTCAATTGCATCTAATGGAATTTTAGTGCCTGCATTATAAAGTATAAATTAATACATAATTTGTCACTTTAATAGAAAAATGATAATGATGGAGCGACTATTACCAGAATGTTTATATTTTTCCAGCCGACAAGCACAAGACAAGCCACAACTAGTGAAAAGATGACAACCACATGTTGCATTTGCAGAGCGCATCACATGCAATTTAGTGTTTTCGGCAACTAATAAATCAAGAGCTATGTGTGAAACCTTGCCTCTTAAGTAATCAAATAGCGGAAGTTTATGATGATTCATGGTTTTAATTTTGCTTGTCTCAAAACTTTCTTTTAAATTTACCTCTTGTGCGTTCACCAATTGTCTCAAAGCTTTCTCAAAGCGGAAGTTTATATGTAGCGTCTATCATCAGCACGTGCGGAAATGCACGCCAAGTGTCGTATGATTTAGGATGACAAAAAAATATATCTTCTACGACATTAGTATCGGGATCTTCTCGGGTGTAATAAACATACCTTTTAATAGAAAAAAGAAGGAAAATTGATGTTGTTAAGTGAGGATACAAATACAAGTTAGGCTTCATTTTAATTAAGTCTATTGAAAAAAAAACCTCGGGTGTAATAAACGTACCTTTTAATAGATAAAAGGTTTTCTAAGACTTGCATTGGTGTTTCACCGACTTTTCTTTCACTTCTTATCTTATATTGAGCGTTGTATAGCTGATCATGTGGCTGCTCGTCGGGTGGTGGCTGATCATGCGGCTGCCCGTGCTGCTGCAGTGGATCGACAATGCCGAGCTGCTGAACTGGTGCCGGCTGCCAGATCTCCCCGGGTCGAAGAGAGAATCGTATGCCAACCGGAAACTGGCGTATAATACGCATGCCGAATAGCGTACGACGATCTAATCTCACCGGCTCGATCGGCGGAGACACGTCACCAAGATGCCGAGGAAGATAACCAAAAGATCGGGCAATCAACGTGATGTACGCGCCGCCGTACACCGCTCCTCGCTCCTGGCGATGATAATACGAAGCAAAATACTCCGCCAAACACCTCGCCAGGTTACACCTGGTCCCCGTAATCAAACAGTATAAGTAAAATAAGTCGGGAATGGTACACCACTCCCGACTCTTGCCACGTCCCGTGATGGACGTGGCGATCATCCGATGCAGATAACGGATGAGAGGATCTCGAATGCCGGTGACCCTGCCCTTAGTCCTCTGAAACGGACCTCCGGCAATCTCAGGCCACCACTCTCTCAATGTGCCCTCCTCCATCTCAGTAATACCCTCAGTGAACAGAGGGGTAACAGTCTCCGGCTCATAATAAAGCCCCGAGACAACTGCAAACTGCTCAATGGACATCTGATGTGCATGTCCACAAAGCGTAAAAGAAATCTCCGATCGCTCATCGTCCTCCACCATCTCATCTGGACGAATATATGTAAATGTGGATAAAAACTCCACTACCAGCTCACGGTGGGACGGTAAGAATGCGATCTCAAAAAGACGTCTCCACGGCGTATCGTCTCCGATAATAGCAGCAAGACGATCGCGCTCTCCCAACTCAGCCATCACCTCCCAATCTACGGCCTTTTGATGACCGATCTTCATCCGAATAAATTTTGAGCACTTAGCGTGCTCAACGGAACCGGCATCAAACTGCAGCCAAGGATGCTCGGCAATATGGTCAACAACGTCAGCCTCAATCTCAGAATCGGAAGACATATCTGCACAGGTGAACAAATAGGTCAAAAACAACGTATACGTATCTATATATATATACACATATACATATATATATGTATATGTATATGTATATGTATATGTATATGTATATGTATATGTATATGTATATGTATATGTATACGTATACGTATACGTATACGTATACGTATACGTATACGTATACGTATACGTATAGGTATACGTATACGTATATGTATATGTATATGTATATGTATATGTATATGTATATGTATATGTATATGTATATGTATATGTATACACATATACATATACATGTTATATGTATATATGTACATATACATATATGTATATGTATATGTGTATATACATATATATGTATATGTATATGTGTATATACATATATATGTATATGTATATGTATATGTATATGTATATGTATATGTATATGTATATGTATATGTATATGTATATGTATATGTATATGTATATGTATATGTATATGTATATGTATATATGTATATGTATATGTATATGTATATGTATATGTATATGTATATGTATATGTATATGTATATGTATATGTATATGTATATGTATATGTATATGTATATGTATATGTATATGTATATGTATATGTATATGTATATGTATATGTATATGTATATGTATATGTATATGTATATGTATATGTATATGTATATGTATATGTATATGTATATGTATATGTATATGTATATGTATATGTATATGTATATGTATATGTATATGTATATGTATATGTATATGTATATGTATATGTATATGTATATGTATATGTATATGTATATGTATATGTATATGCGTATATACATATATATGTATTTGTATATATATATTTACCCTATACGCCGCGTATAGGGCTATACGCCGCGTATAGGGTAGCAGCGTATGGGTCACAGGGCAACGTATAGGTCGAATCCGACCCTATACGCCGCGTATAGGACTATACGCGGCGTATAGGGGACCCACGTATGGCCCACAAGTCTCGTATTGCACCACCCTATACGCCGCGTATATATCTATACGCCGCGTATAGGGTACACACCGATGTGTCTTCGTCCCCAACCAAAGAACTATACGCTGCGTATAGCCCTATACGCGGGGCTGTACCGGCGTATAGTTCTTTATTCCAGTTTTTAAATCACGCATTTTGGGGCATAAAACACTACTTTAACGTTTAAATCAATGAACGATTAACATAATAATGATGTATGAACAATAATACGTACCTGGATGTTGAAAAATCGAAGATCAATACGTGTAGTATAGTGCTATACGAGAGTGTTTTTTTTTGAAGTGTGTGTAAAAAATAGAAAATTTGAAAGATATAGTGCATCGAGGATCTATACGCCGCGTATGGGCCCATACGCCGCGTATAGCTTATATTCTTTTTTAAATCGACACCGACCTATACGTGGCGTATGGGCCTATACGCCCCGTATAGGTGAACTGATGTGACGTCGGTTGTCAGTCATTAATGTCGTATTAATGGTCGTACCCTATACGCCGGGCATGGGCCGCGTATGGACCCATACGCGACGTATAGGGGGTGTCGATTTAAGATTTTGAGTGTCCCTTTATTAGCACCCATAATATATCAACACAAGTGAGTAGAGAGTAAACTTTAATGATGCAGTTTTAACTTTATGCGTTTAATAAAAAGAGAAAAAAAAAAAGAAGAAGTAGGGTCACACTTTAATTATGCAGTTTTAAATGCGTGGGATATGCTCTCGATCATATAATTTCTTGATTCTATATATAATATATCAACACAAGTGAGTAGAGAGTAAACTTTTAAGAAACCATGGGCGCCTCTAGCAGCAGTGCAATACCAAATGGAAGCAGCGAAGACAGAGAGCCTCAGCAACCAAATAATAATAATAATCAAGGTCGTAGTGTGTGGTCTCCTCCTCCCAAAGGTCGCTATAAAGTGAATACGGACGGCGGATGTCGTCCGGTAGACGATATTAATGATGATTCAGATGATGGTGTCCGACGAGGACCAAGTGGGTACGGTGGGCTCCTGCGAGATCATCAGGGCAACTGGGTTCGAGGGTTTATAGGCTTCATCGGTGTGTCTGATTGTCTTACATCTGAGTTCTACGGGATTCTTAAAGGGCTAGAGCTTTTAGATAAGCTGAAGCTCACAGGATCCATTCTTGAAACCGACTGTCAAGCTGCGTGCCAGTGGATCGCTGGAGAGGGCGATCACCGCAGTAAAAGCCAAATCGTTCGTGAATGTTGGCCCATGATCATCAAGTGCAGGCAACTTGCTTCGAAGAATAGCATAACTATCGAAGATATTTCGGGACGTAATGCCAACCGATGTGCTGATAAGCTTGCTGATATGGCCATTGAGAGAGAAGAGAATTACCTGGAATTCAAAGATGTAATTCCTTATGAGTTAAGGGATCTTGTTGAAAAAGAAACTATCAGGAGTTCCGATGGATCCATCGGAACTGTAACAGCCATTGCTTCAGCAGTAGTAGGAGTTGCTACTGTTGCATGGGGTATTTCCCAAATACTCTCAGAATACCAAGAAAGAAACCATCATAAGACCACACCCTCGTTCCTTAATCCCCCCGATACGATACCTAATGGGGTTATCAAGAAACGTAGTGTGTGGTCTCCTCCTCCTTCATATCGCTTCAAAATAAATACCGACGGTGCATGTCGTCCGGTACTTGGAGGACGACAAATTGCCTCGGATGATCGTATCCAACGTGGACCGAGTGGATACGGTGGCATCCTTCGAGATCATTATGGGAATTGGGTTCAAGGGTTTTTAGGGTTCATCGGTGAGTCTGATTGTCTTACATCTGAGCTTCATGGGATTCTTAAAGGGTTGGAGCTTTTAGATGACCTTAAGCTAACAGGATCCATTCTCGAAACCGACTGTCAATCTGCGTACGAGTGGATCACTCGACACGGAGATCACTACAGTAAAAGTGACATCGTTCGTGCATGTTGGCCCATGATCATCAGTTGCAGGCAACTTGCTGTGAAGAACAACATAACTATCGAACTTATTTTGGGAGGTAATGCCAACCGATGTGCTGATAAGCTTGCTGATATGGCCATTGAGAGAGAAGTGATTGATCATGTGGAGATCAAAGAAATTCCTAATGAGTTAAGGAATCTTGTTGAAAAAGATGCTAATAACTATTCCTACTAAGGAATTGATCAAGAAGTCACCTTCTATGTTTAATTACCTACTTTGTTGCTTTACTTGGTGTTGTGTGTTTGATCTTGTATTTCGTTTACTTATCTTTGGATATGATGTGATTGATGTTGTATTCTTTTGCATCTATGAATCCAATTGTTCTTCTATCTATTTCATCTTTTATGTGTTAACATTTTTATTTTTATTTTTACTGGGTAGATTTGTAAGGAAAAATCACTATACTAAACTTATTGCCAGTCAAAAGTTTTGAAAATAAGATATAGTCGCTGGAACATTTAATCAAGAGTATGGTGTTACTTGCCAGTCAAAAATCACTATATCTAACTATCCCGTTAATGATGACTGCCTACTTTTAAAATCTTTTGTTTCCATGGATTGATTTTTTTAGTATTTTAATTAATTCCGAACCATATACTTGCCACCAGAAGGATACCGGCCAGATCTTCCATTGAGTTATCGACTATGAAGTTCCTTTTGCATCATGCTCTAATTCCTACCCACATATCATCCTTTGCAGGGAATTCTAAGAACACATGAGTTGTGGATTCCTTTTGCATCATGTTCCTTTCCCCTTGTTGAGGGTTATTTGTGACCGCTCTACATTTTAATAAATTTTCTATTCTCTTTCCCGACCTTTGGCTATTAGCAAATCTTAGAGCATTCACATTTTATTCTTCAGTCTCTATTTATATAATTACTAGCATAACCACCAGTGTGTTACACGGGTTAAAAAATTAAATTTAAAATACAGTAAATTGCATGTATGGTCCCTATATTATGTTAAAATTTTGGATTTGTTTCCTAAAATCTGAATATGATTCTTAATATTTCTTTTTTTATCTATGATCTCAAGTTCTGTTAGTTAATAATTGATAATGTTAAAAATTATAAAAATGATATTTTTCCCGCATCGAAAACTATGGTATTATTTTTATTAAAGAAAGCTGTATATTCTTTTTTTTCAAAGTTTTTTAATTTTTAATATTTTTATTATTCATTATTAATATGTTTATTATATAATAAAATACGTTTTAAATACATTATTATATTTTCATAATAACATGTTTTATAAAATATTTGCTTTTTAACATGTTTAAACCGTCTGTTTTTTAAATGTTGTTCTTAAAGCCGTTTAATATTTTAAATGTTTTATAAAGCTTTTTGGTATTCTAAAGTTTTTTTCTTAAACCATTTATTTTTTAAAGCACCTTTAAAAAACAATCTTTTTTAAACATCTTTTTCAAAAACAATTCATTTTCGAATGACATTGTTAGTATTTTTTTAAAACATTCAATAAACAAATAGTTTTAAAAATAATATTCAGAAAATGAGTAATTATAAAAATTACATTTAAAAAAACTAAATTTTTTTAAGAAAGACGATAATGCTTTTAAAAAGTACCTTTGAAAATTTAAAAAAAATTAAGAGAGGCATTTAAAAAATCAAAAGTTTTAGAGAAATATTTAAAAACCTGAACATTCTAAAAGTATCATTTTAAAAGTATTTTTATTTATACAAAAAGTAAATTACATTGATGATCTTTATAGGTAAAATAGTTATTTCAAAAAACTTAATATTAGTAACTGAACTAATAGAATAAGAATCATTAATCAAAGATAAATATAACATGAGAAATTATATTTGAAATTTTAACAGTTTAAGAACCAAATCTAAAATTTTAACCAAACTATAAAATCATCCATGTGATTTACGCTTTAAAATAAATAGAAATATAAATTATCAATTATTATGAATAAGTCTATAATATATGCACATATGAATATCGTCTACATAATTATGTATTCATGTAAATTAACTAAACAGAATTAAATAATTAGAGAAACAATATTAATGTTTATAAATATCTAAAAACTTTTTTGAATATAAAATTTTTACCAGATTTAGTTAATAACTTCTCAAACTTATTAAATTATCTTTTTAGAATATTCCCATGTATTATAGTGTCATGTGATTAAAATATAAAAAATAAAGATGTATAGCAGAAATGTTTTATAAGATGATTATTAAAAAAAAGATAATTATTCGATTAGTTGAGCAATACATCCTCCTTAACCACAATAAACTTAGGAGATACAATTATATTACCTTACTAGGTTAGTATCCCGTGTATTACACGGGTTGAATAAATAAATTATAAAATAATTAGTAATAAATTTATGAATTATAAAACTATGCTTGAAAATAAAATATAATTATAATTATGTATAAAAGCTACTTTAAGTAAATAAACAATAATGTATTTTTCTTAAACTTTTGTTTTATAAAAAATATTATGGTTATAAAATATTTTATATTAAGTAAAATGAATTTTTTTTTAAAATTTTGTTGCTTCTTTGTTTTTAAAAAGTGTGTTTTTAATTTAAAAAATAGATTTTCAAATTTATTAAATTATACCTTTTTAATTATTAGTATTCAATATTAGTTTTAATAATAGAGAGAAATGAGAAAGTTTGTATGATTAATCTTACGATTGCGTCACGTCTTATCTTATTTTTTCTTTATTATAGATCGCTAGATAGACAGATAGATAGAACATATGTAGATAGATAGGCTAGAAACTTCTTCATTAAACGGATTATAGTTAGTAATAAAAATAAATATTTACAGTACGATATTTAAATATAAGATATGAAATATATATACTTAATTATTCAAGAAAATAAAACAGTTATATTACTTTTTAACTATCTTATCTAAATAGTTTCATTTTTAAACATTCTTTTTAAGATTCTTTTATAAAAAAATATTTTTTATAAAAATCTTGTTTGTTAAAAACTTTGGTTTGTAATTATTCTTGTTATTTTAATAAGATTATTTTTAGAAAAGTTCATCTTTTTTATAATCTAAAAAAAGGACCAATTTAAAATATTTTATTTCAAAAAGGTTTAGTGTTTTTGAAAATATCATATTATATAAAAAAATTATTATTAGTTCTATTATAATAAAAAGATGTGATTTTTTATTTTCTTAATAAAATCCAATTTTAAAAAGATACCTTAATTTTAAAAAATCTAGATTAGATATAAAAATATTATAATTAATAAAATTAATCTTTAATTAGAGAGAAAATTTACATTTAATAAAATTGATATTTAATTAGAGAGAAAAATTAGTTTGTGTTTAAATTATTATAATATATTTTTGAAGGGAAAATGATGCAAGGATATCTAGAATAGTGACATGTTGCAAAAATATGTGTTAAGAGAGTGAAAGTGATAAAATAAACCTTATTTTACTAGATATTATAGATAATAAATATATTAAATAGTATATCAGATACAATTATATTACCTAGCTTCCCTCAAACACTCAAACTTCAATAGAAAGCCAAAATAATAGTCCAAAAGCAAGCAATTCCATTTTGGTTATAATTTGTAGACCACTTATTTGAATTAAAATGGACGCAATAAACAAATTTCAAATAGTTAAATTACCGAGCTGTAGTTTGTAGATGAAGAAAGTAGTACCTAATTTGCTTTTGCTTGAATTGAATATGGGCGAAACCATTGTACGGGATTAAAGCCAGATCCAGTCAGATCTATGAGTGAGGTTATTATGCAAAGTGTATTTTTATTATAAAATATAAAATATAGCTAAAAAGTCACAAAAAATTATATCTCACAATCTAATTCGAATTTTAAAAAAGTAATTCGGATTCTCTGTTCCTCTCGTCATCATCTTTTAGAAAAAAAATAAAGAAAAAATAAAAAAAATTATGTCTTTTATGACACAATGACGTCACTGTGTCTTTCATAATGACGTCATTGTGTCTTTTATAATAACACTATGACGTCATTGTTTATTTCATAATGACACAATGGCACCGTTTTGTCTATCATAAATGACACAATAAAATACGTTAATTTTTTTATTTTTTATTTTTTTTTTTTGTTCATATTTGTTTTCTTAGTAAAGACGGCTAGGGGAACAAAAGCTCCAAATTACTTTGTTTGAAATTCGATTTAGATTGTGTCATATAATTTTTTTATGTTTTTTTTGACTCATTGTGTATTCTCACACTTTGTAGCAAAAATACACTTTGTATTTGAACCTTTTTTCAGATCTATATCCAAACGAAGAAGCAGCTAGTCATCAATCCTCCTACTATCAACTTCATCTGCTTGTTTAAGGGTAGCCATTTTTTATGGTCAACCGTGCAAGTCATCGCTTTCGTCATATCCTCTACCTCTCGACTTTATCACCTCAAGAAACAGGAACGCAACAACATATGCATTTGTACACATAAAAACCCGAGTGATGCCACTTAGTAGTATAGATTTATCAAAAGAAAGATCTACCTAAATTCTTAAAGTCTGTAAGCTGTGCAATTTGTAAATGTGAAAAAAAATCAAATTCTTACACTTTAGTCATTGAAAACATGGTGTGCTTCACAGAAGAATCCATATGAAATTTTTTTTTCGACATTGATACAAGGATTATTAATAACATAATGCGTAATACTTCTTCATATTCTTTACTCTTGCATCACTTTCGGGGTTGGCTAGTTACAGAAATCATTGTGTTGGATCAAGAAGAAGGCTGGTGCAACCAAAACCAAATCACTTAGACTATTTTGGTGCATCTAATAAAGGACTTCCGAAGCTATGTGTGGAACTTCCAAAGAAAAAAGAGTTCTTCCGAAGACAGTGCAATATCAACTTCCGAAGAGACACTCTTCTTCCAAAAACAAAGTATTCACTTCCGAAGATCAAGACTTAGAAGAAAAGATCAAAAGACAACTTTCGAAGTATGAAGAATATAAGAAGTCCTCAAGCCTCGGAAGAAGTAGCCTCTTCCAAAGTATAAGTGGCTTCGGAAGAACTTGTTCTTCCGAAGCCAACTAACATTCGGAAGACATTACTATGAACCAGTGGACATAAGTATGGTCTTCCTGACACTCCGCTGTAGACCTCTGATATACTGCATGGAGTTTTCTCAGAAGCCATGTAGTTGACCATACTTTATTCCATTGTTCACCTTTATTAGTTAGCACAGTTACTAACTTTAGTTAGTAACAAAAGGTAAGACATGGACATGTCTTGTCTACCATATCTTAGATAATACTTTATCTAAGATACCTTAACTCTAGCATTGTAGTATATGCTTTAGTTATAGGTTCCCAGCTAGTATCAAAGTATATCCAGCTGTAGGAGTAGTATATATAGTTTCTCATTATAACTCATGAATGTATGCTTGTAAGAGTCTTGTAATACTTTGAGTTGAGAAGTAATATATACAAGTACCTTGAAAATTATATCTTTGTGCTCTTTGTTACTTAATATATTATCATCAACTCTTAGAAGAGACTCTGCTTCATCCGATCCGAGTGTAGTATAAGTGAGTTTGAGAGAAAAACCAAGTTTAATTGACAAAACCGATCCTACAATTGGTATCAGAGCTTCTTAGGCTCTTGATTGTGAGATCTTACCATCCTAATCAACCTGTGTTTCACTCCTCATTACACCACACTCTATATGGCCCTTAACAAGTCTGAAGTAGAAATAGGGATGATGACTAAAGCACCCATCATCACCCCTGAAAACTTTAGGTCATGGAGCAGAATCATGGAAGGCTTCATCAGATATCAAGATAGAAAGATGTGGCAGTCTATTGTCAATGGCCCGTATAAACCCAAGGTGGCTGCACCCGATGGAAATGGTGCCATGATAGAGAAAGCCGTTGAAGATTATTCTGATGAGGACCGGAAGAAGATGGACATTGACAGCAATGCAATGACTATTCTTATGACTGCAATACCCAACTCCATTATGGTGGGGCTTGAGCATTGCAAGTCGGCCAAAGAACTGTTTGATGCACTTGCTCAGATGTACTCTTGCTCTAATGACTCCAAGAAGGACTCACTGAAGTAGCAGTTTGAGAACTTCACCTACATTACTGGAGAGACTCTCAACCAGTAATATTTCAGGTACATGGATCTCATTTCTTCCCTTCAGTCTGTAGGAATCACTCCTGAACTTAGAGACCTCACAAGAAAGTTCATGAGTGCACTCCCTAATGAGTGGACGTTCTACCGTGTCTCTATCAAGAGAACAGAAAATTTGAACACCCTCACCATGACCTAACTCTACGGGATTCTTGATGAATACCATTTGGAGATGGAAAGCAAAAAAGGACATCAGACAAGCAGATCCTTGAGTCTTCCTGCTAGCAATGCTTTGATGGTTGCTGAAGGCTCAAGACCCTCCCAACCTCAACAGTTACTGACATACAACCAGCAGACATCCTGTTCTTCTGGACCATACATTACATTTCCTGAGACTCCACGGTCTCAACAGGCTCAGCATAGTTCTTTTCAGGACAGCTGTGCCTTTGTCTCAGGAAGTGGACACTCGTGTGACCATCAATACTGTTTTGATGATCTAGAGTGCTTCAGTCCAGATGGCATGGAATATGTGGACATAGTCCAACAAATGGCTCTTTTAACCTACAGAGCAAAGAAGTTCTTCAAGAGAACTGGAAGGCAATTCCCTCAGAACCCAACCAACAACAAATTTGGGTTTGATAAAACTAAGGCCAAATGTTACAACTGTAATCAACTTGGTCATTTTACAAGAGAATGCAAGGCTCCCAAGTCAAATCCGGGAACCCCACAAGCCTCCACACATCTTTCTGCATCAAAGCACACTGGAAAGTCAACAGAGACAACCACAATGGCTCAAGAAGTTGACTGGAGCTTTATGGTGCAAGATGTGACTCCTGCTCAAGCACTTATGGCTGGAACATATGACAACAAGGTATATGAACATCTCTGTACTCTTGCATGTATTGCTAAGGTTAGATTGTATCAGGACTACAATATGGAGATTAAATCCGATATTGAGTCTCTAAATGTTTTAAAATCTAATTTTAAAAAGGCTGAATCTGACTATCAAAGAAAAACTGAGGAGTTGGAGAAAACTGTGTCCTTATTAAAACACAAATATTCAAACTATAAGACTCAAATAAAGGATTTAATATCCAAATTATCTGAGGCTCAAGCCCGGCTTGTCACTGCTGAGGCTCAAGCTAGGAAGTGTGCTATTTTAGAGCAGAACTTCCAAGCTATTATTGCATCATCCTCCTACTCCAAAGTTTGTTATCAAAACAAAGGAGGATTAGGGACCAATGAAATTGCTCCACCATACTCTTATGAGTCCATAAGACAACCAAGATATGGTACTGAAGAGCAGGAGGTCCCATCTATTGATCCTTCTTAACCTGAGTTGAAGAATGATGCAATAATAGAGAACACCATAGGGAAGGAACAAGTAAATCAACCCACTCCTACCAGTGATGATCAAATCCTGACCACCAAAGCCAGAAGAAGCAGAGCCAAAGCAGCAAGAAGAACTGCAAAGAAAGTGGCTGAGTCTAAGCTAATGATTGACCCAAAACAAAAGGGTGTATTCATCTCAGCTGGATTCCAGGTGGTAGGTAACTCTGATTCAGGAAAGGAGTGTAATACCAGCACTACTGTCCTACCAAAGGATCAGAAGTTAAAGGAAAGGTTACTGATGAAGAGAAAAAGAACAAGAAACAGCAATCCTCAAGTTCCCAGAAGATTAACATTGGATGCACAATGTGTGGACTGCAAAACCATATGGCCAAAGATTATTACTACAATCCTGCTAGCACACCTTATGCAAATAATGTAAAAAGAGAAGGAGTCAGGGAAGGTTTCTCGTTTGGACCTTATCAAATGGTCCAAGTCATGAAAAAGGGAAAGCTGGGTTCCGAATCAAGGTTGCTTTCGGAAGAAAGTCATTCTTCCGAAGGGATAATGGCTTCGGAAGCTAAAGCTACTAAAAACCAAAAGAGCAAAAGAATTCCCTTGAAACCATCCTAGAAGAAGACTACTTTGGAAGAAAAGGTGGTGAAGGCTTCTTCCGAAAAGAAAGAAGCTTCGGAAGAATGTCATACTGCAAAAGCTTCAACAAGCTCATCTTCCATGATCAACCAAAGGATGGATTGGAAGATTAAGAAAGATACTGCAGCCCAAACCTTTTCTTCAACAACATCCATTGAACTCTCATGCTTAACTTTTGGTTCAATCATGTCAATATCATTGGATGAACCCAAGACCAACAAGGCTTAGGTTTCCAATCAAAACTAATTATCTCATCTTATGTGCAGGAACATCCATATGATAAAAATAACAATGTTTGGATTGTTGATAGTGGATGCTCCAGGCACATGACAGGGAACAGATCTCTTCTTCAATAATTTCAACATTATGATGGAGGTCCTGTCCAGTTTGGAGGTGAGGCCGGAGGATATATTTCTGGCAGAGGGAGTATATCCAATGAAAAATTAAACGTTGACAAAGTACACTTTGTCAAACAGCTTGAACACAATCTCTTAAGTATTTCTGAATTTTGTGATCAAAAGCATCAAATGCTTTTCACAGAACATGAGTGCATTATCCTCAAACCTGGGATGACAATTCCTAAGGAATTGGTGCTTCTTAGATCTCCCAGGAAAGGGGATATGTATAAGCTAGATATGAATAATGCTTTCCCACTGGGTGAAGTATCATGCTTTCTTTCTAAAGCAAATAGTGATTAGTCAACTCTTTGGCATAAACACATGTGTTATGTAAATTTTAAGACAATGAATAAATTGGCTAAAAATAACTTGGTACATGGTATGTCTAAAAAGGAGTTTTTCTTTAAAGACAACTGTGTTGCTTGTCTGAAAGGAAAGCAACATAGGGCATCTCACAAATCCAAAGAAGTTAACTCTATTACTACTCCATTACACTTATTGCACATTGATCTTTTTGGTCCTATATGTATAATGAGCATTGGAAGGAAATCATATTGTCTTGTGATAGTAGATGATTTTACTAGATTTACTTGGGTGTTCTTCTTAAGAACTAAAGATGAAACTGCTGAAACTTTAAAATCTCTTATTTTTAAGATAGAAAATCAAGTTGACCACAAGGTAAAAATAATCAAAAGTGATCAAGGGACTGAGTTTAAGAATAAAGTTCTTGACTCATTTTGTAACTCAAAAGAGATTTCTAGACAATATAGTGCTCCTAGAACTCCTTAATAAAATGGTGTTGCTGAGAGGAGGAACAGGACACTTATTGAGGCTGCAAGAACAATGTTAGCTGATTCAAAGCTTCCTCTAACTTTCTGGGCAGAGGCAGTCAGTACTGCATGCTATGTGCAGAACAGAGTTCTTATTGTCAAGCCCCATGGAAAAACCCCTTATGAGTTATGGAATAAGAGGCCACCATTCATTGGCTTTCTAAGGTCCTTTGGCAGCAGGTGTACCATACTTAACACAAAAGACAATTTGACAAACTTTGCTAAAAAGTCAGATGATGCTATCTTTGTTGGATACTGCTCTATCTCAAAAGCTTATAGAGTTTACAACATCAAAAATCAACAATTTGAGGAATCATCCAACATTGTTGTCAATGAGCACACTCCTTGTGTTAGGGGGAATGGCCCTAATCATATTTTTGACTTAGAATTGTTTTCAAACTATTCTAAACCATCTTGTGAGAATGTTTCAACTGAAACAGGTGCTCAAAATGAATCTAATACTAACCACCTGTTTGAGCTGCCTAGACCTCTTTCAACTTCTCCAAGGGATACAAATAATCAAGCTTCCACTGTTGACAGATCAGATAGTATAACCATCTTAAAGAATAGTGAAGCTCCAACCAGTGATTCACTTACTGATCCTCAAAATTCATCAGCTGACACTGTACAACACCAAGCTGATAGAAGTAGCATCTTGAAGAAACAGGCAACTGTCGATACTACTTCACAGTCAACAAATGATGATGTTTCTTATTCATTCAATCAGTCCTCATTGAATGAGTTTGAAACAGCAGCAAGACGAAGTGTACTAGCTCCTGAGCAAAATATGTCTAATCTGGATTTATCTTTATAACTGGAAGTGATTCATCGAATAAGGATTCATAACACTCATCCAGCTGAAAATATCATAGGGGATGTCTCTGAAGGCGTAAGAACAAGAGGACAGACTCATCATGGGAATGTCTACTTGTACTCCTGCTTCTTGTCTCAGATAGAACCCAAGAAGGTAGAAGATTTCTTGAAAGATAGCAGCTGGATTGAATCGATGCAAGAGGAGCTGCTTCAATTCAAAACACAAAAGGTTTGGAACCTATGTCCGCTACCGTCTGGTCAAGTACCTATAGGCAATAAATGGGTTTTTAGAAACAAGAGAGATGATAGAGGCTTGATTATCAAGAACAAGGTAAGACTGGTGGTTCAAGGATACACTCAAGAGGAAGGAATCGATTATACTGATGTCTTTGCACCTGTCACAAGACTTGAGGATCTTCCTTGCTTATGCTTCATCCAAGAATTTCACTGTCTACCAACTTGATGTCAAGTATGCTTTTCTATATGGGGATATAGATAGGGAAGTCTACATGTGCCAGCCCCCAGGATTTGAAGACCCACAGCACCCCAACTATGTGTGCAAATTGGATAAAGCTCTATATGTGCTGCACCAAGCACCTAGGCTGTGGTATGAGACTTTGTCTCAATTTCTTCTGAAAAATGGTTACACTAGAGGTACCATTGATAAGACTCTTTTTATAAAGAAGTCTGGAAAGGATATCATGCTTGTTCAAGTCTATGTCGATGACATCATATTTGGCTCCTCAAATGACCAAATATGTAAAGACTTTGAAAGCATCATGATGAAGAAGTTTGAGATGAGTTCTATGGGAAAAATGGACTTTTTCCTTGGAATTCAGGTGAAACAATTGAAGGAAGGGTTTTTCATCAACCAATCTAAGTATGTCAATGACATCCTAGAAAGATTTGACATGAAAGACTGTAAGCCAGCCAAGACACCCATACCCAGAAACCATAACCTCTGTCCCGACTCTGAGGGGGAGGATACTGATCAACATCAGTATAGGGCAATTATTGGTTATCTGATGTATCTCACAATAAGTAGACCTGATATCATGTTTGCAACTTGTATTTGTGTAAGATATCAGGCTGCTCCAAATTGTCTCACCTAGCTGCTGCCAAGAGGATCCTCAGATACCTCAAAGGAGCACCTAAAATAGGTCTCTGGTATCTAAGGAACAACAATTTCAATATCTATGGATACTCTGACAGTGACTATGGTGGCTGTAACATTGACAAGAAATCAACATCAGGGGGATGTCAATTTCTTGGTGGAATGATCATTTCATGGCAATGCAAGAAGCAATCCTGCATCTCTATATCAACTGCTGAAGCTGAATACATTACTGCTGCAAGTTGTTATGCTTAGCTGCTGTGGATTCATAACCAGATGTTAGACTATGGATTCAACTTTATGAGCACTCCTATCCACATTGATAATAACAATGCTATCTCCATCACCAAAAATCCTGTGAAGCACTCCAAAACAATGCATATTGATATCAGGTATCATTTCATTAGAGATATTCATGAGAAAAATCTAATTAAGCTAATCAAAGTTGACTCAAATGAACAATATGCTGACTTGTTCACCAAAGCTTTTGATGAACAGAGATTTAAGTATCTTATTACCTCTATTAGGATGATAAACATTGATTAGTCTACCTCTTTTGGAAAACCTTTTAGAATATGTAATGTCATATGTCAATGTAATCTAAGCCCTGTTACAGAAGGTCTCTCTCTGGAATTTTCACCAAGTCTAAATTCTTCCGAAGAGGAATTAACCTTTGGAAGATGTTTTCATATCTTCTGAAGTAAATTCCTCCCAGGATAATTTTTCTTCTCGAAAGAGTTTTTAATCTCGGAAGAAGCGATTGATTACATATCAGATCTACTTCCGAAGCTTATTAAAACCCTTCATTCTAAAAGCAATCTTTACTCTCGGAAATAGAATTTACTCTCGGAAGTAGTGTTTACTCTTGGAAATAGAATTCTACCTTCGAATGTAAGAAGTTGCCTTCGGAAACTTTACTGTGTAACAGAAATCTTTTGGGCCCCACTCTGTAAAAAGTAAAGATTTTGTTAATGATGTCGGATTATTTAATCCCGCCTACTTATTTTCATACTCTTACCACAATTTTACTGCCCTAAAATTTCTCTCATCTTCAATTTACCCAAGTTCAAACTCATCTTCCCACAGCTTTCTTCAATGGCACTTAACCCTCAACACAATCAAGTCGCATTTCTTGATTCTTCAAGAGATGCTGACTTCTCTGATATCATTTCCTTTCTTATCCAATCATCTTATTATACCGCTTTGACTGTTAACCCTACCGTTTATTCAAATCATATGGTGGAATTCTAGGAAAATGGTCAGATTGAAACCCTGAATGGGGCTCAAGTAATAAGATCGAGCATCTGTGGCTAGGAGTTGGTCATTACTGAACAACTCATCAGGGAGCATCTCGAGCTTAATGATGAGGGTGCACCCACAGAGTTCCCCAAAACAGATTTGGACAACACCTACATCCAAATAGGATATGGTGGAGATGTTGGCAGGTCTACAGTTTACAAGTTTAATTTCTCTTACAACTGGAAGTTCCTGCTGCATGTCGTTCTTCACTGCTTATCCAACAAATCTGGGGGATGGGATCAAATCCCATACGAACTAGGATGCCTGGTTCATGGAATGGTGAGAGGCCTTCGCTTCAACTACTCAGGATTTATGCTGACCAATCTTATGGGAAACCTTCAGCGGGAGACGTTCTTCATGTATCCCAGGTTTCTTTAGCACATAATCAATGTGAGCTGGATTAGAGTCAGCTTGTCTGTGCAGTTGTTCTGTCTGTTCCTCAAATGAGGCCGACCATCTTCAAAAATTTGAAGAAAGTGTCCACCAATTTCACCGGAAGACATACTGCTCTGCTTACAGGTATGATTGAGCAAATAGCTCCTGGTGACATCCCTGTTAACTCAACAGGTGATGAACCCACACCAGCAACTACCCTCACACTGCCAACACTTCCTTCTTACCCCATCCATATCACATATCAAAGACGGCCCAAACGAACCCTTATTCAATCTATTTTGATTGAACAAGCTCATCCTGTTCAATCCAAAAGACTAGAGTGGAACAATGGGCTCCCACTCAGTCTGAGGTCTTACCATCCTTCATAATTGACCTTAATATGGGTTTTGAGTCTCCTCAGTCTCAAACCCGTGAGCCCAACACCCAAGCTGACAGCCCTCAGGGTGAGTCTCTATACTCCTATGAGAAGCCACAAAGGGACAACCCTACCATAGGCTTAATGCCTTTAGACATTGACTAAGGTCACGAGTCACTAGGTTTAACTTCTCTATCCTTTACTGACCTTCTATTGAAAACTGATGAAGAGATTACGTCTCTTCATGGCAATGAAGTTGATCTACAACACTCTTTTAACGATCAACAGAGCCTAGAGAGACCTCTTATCTCTAGCCCCCATCAGCAAGCCTTTACTGAGGTAAGTCCCACTGATGTGGAGGGGACTTATGTAGATTCAGCTGCCACTACTGAAAGTGTCTCAATGGACCTTCAGGACAGTGGTAATATCTCTGAGACTGAATCTACGGAAACCATGCCTATTGATGACTCTGAAAGAGACATCATCAAGCAAGGGAAACCAGGGTGCCAAGAAACCACATCTGGTGGTGAGCCTGAACATACTAGGCATGTTACCTCATCTCCCTATGATTCTTCAAAAGAAGATGAGGGAAGACTGCAACTCACCCTTAAAGACCTACTGTCTAAAGTCTCAATCCTTGAATCAAAGGTTAGGACTTTAGAGGATAGGTCTGCCATTCAGCAACTTGAGATTGACAGTCTCAAGGCTCAACTAGCTGAGAAACAGATTGAGAGATCTGTTAGGCATGCACCTATTCAGGTCTCCTTGGGTTCTTCCTCTAGCTCATCTAGCTCTCAAGATGATGTTACCAAAAAGGGGGAGAGTGTTAAGAGACAAACAATTAAGGAACCACAGAGCCAAACTTCAACTTCTAGTTATTCGGCTCCCACTACAACAATCTTTCCTGAGCCATCTCAAGTCATACTGCAAATAAACCCAAGGATGCTCAGAGATCTCTATAGACTCTTTTCCAAATTTCTATTGAGATCTTCTCTAGATCAGCCTAGCCCTGATATGGCTATGATATACTTTGGAGCTGAAGAACTTCAGAGGCTAAGTGCACCTTCTACCACTGAGGAAGAAGTTGGTTAACCTAAGGTCCAAATGGAACCTGAGATTAAATTCAAAGGGGAAATGAGGACTGATGGCCCAGCAACTGAAACAGTTAGGACAGATAGTGCACTCCATCAAACTTCCGAAGCTGAAGTCAAAGCCTCGGAAGAACAAACAGAGTCTTCCGAAGCTGAGATGGAAGCTGTGGAAGGACTGTTTTCTTTGTCCAAGGATCTAATCATCACAGATGCAATTCTTGAGCTAGCATCCAAGGTGAATAGTAAGGACATACTCAACCAACCTTTAGCTCAGATAACTTCACTACCTCAATCTCAATCTAAACCCTCCATCCAAGAACTACCAAAGTCAAGCACTTCCAAAGATGATAAAGGAAAGAAGAAAATGACTGCGGAAGAGCTTGTGGAGGAGGAGAAGATTGAAAAACTTAAAAGAAAAGGTAGACTTCTAACTGAGAAGTTGCTAGCTGCCAGTTCCAAAGCAGCTGTAGCCAACCAGGAGGAAGTCAACAATAAAAGGAGAGTAGAGATCATTGACAGGCTCATCATGCTTGAAGCTGCCAATAAAGACATACTCCTGCTACCATTAGAGGAGTTAGTAGAGCTAGAAAAGGCAACCAGACTGCAAATTGAATAAAAAGAAGAAGCAACACGGTTGGCCTTAGAGGAGGAAAGAGAAAGAGAACAGAGGGAAGCTGATCTGCAGCTTCGGAGGGAAAGGATATCTTTCCTAACCTCTAGAGGCTTTTCTCTTCAAGAACTATCTCCACATAATAATGATACAATCCTATTGCTCTTCAACAAAGAGCAGGATCAAATGGAGAAAGAGAGAAAGAAAGCTGTGAGAGAAAAGTTGAAGGAGAAGAAGAAGAAGAAGAAGCTAGGGTCACTGCTGCCAAGAAGATAGGTGAAAAATCCTGGATGAAAGACTATCTCCGGGCTCATGGCTTCTCTGGTAGGCAGGTGGGACCTATGTTTGAAAAGACACTCCAACAAATTGTCAGCGACATCAAGGCTGACATTCGTATGGGAAAAAGGAAAGAGATGTATAGAAAGGTACAAGGGATGATCTTCAAACCAACCACTCAACCCCAACCTGAACCAATTCCCTCACCTTTCACCATCAAACCTGAACCCTACACACCTGAGCCTATACCATTATCCCACCAACTTCCTCACCACAACCACCCAAACTACCCGTTCTCCAACCCAAAACACTCACCAGAACCACAACACCACAACCTATCCAAAAACTTCCAAACCATCCCCTCAGCCTTCCAAACATCTCTTCTTAGAAGAATTCAAGGCAATCAATATGAAGTTCATCAACTGCATAACCCTGAGTGACATCTCTTGTGAGGAAGACTCTGTCAAACTGACTTATGTTGATGGATCTTCATGTTCCCTCACTAGAGAGCAATTCCTTGATCTGCCTAGAGGAACACTGGACCATGCTTCTAGACTTCTTAGTTTTAACTCTGATTCCTTAAATGATGAAGAGAAGAAGCTAAGAAGAAAGCTGGTGACTCTACTGGATACAAGGAGAGGGGACAAGATTCCTAGTCAACCCCTCGTGCCTAGAAAGAAAATCATCCAGTGGAGGTTTGACGAAGCCTCTCACAACTTTGTTGTCTCCAGCAGATTCAACATTGCTGAGTTAGCAGAGAAACCATTCTCCAATCCCTCTAGCTCCGAAACTGCTGTTCACATCAGGAGTCATCTTAGCAGCCTTCATCTTGCTGAGCTAACAGTAAAAGCAAAGACTGAAGAGCAGCTGAAGCTGAGAGAGAAGGAAGCCAAGGAGAGGTCAACCACCTTAGGCAAAGTGTTTCTACAGATGGTGGAAGGCCCTGAATTGGAACCAATAGTTAGATGGGAGTATGACTATAGGTCCCATCAACTAACTGTTTTCAGAGGGACCCAACAGAGGGTGCATATCATTCAAAGCGATAGACTGGATCTCCTGTCCAAGAATAATTTGTACAAGCTTCTTAGCACCACTTCCGGGAAGAACAAAGAAATAGATAAGTATCTGCTTTCCCTGACGCTGAAAGTTTTGAGAAGCAGGAACAAGTGAAGTTTTGGTAGCATCAGCCTAGGGGGAGTTTGTTGGATCAAGAAGAAGGCTGGTGCAACCAAAACCAAATCACTTAGACTATTTTGTTTCATCTAATAAAGGACTTCTGAAGCTATGTGTGGAACTTACAAAGGAAAAAGAGTTCTTCCGAAGATAGTGCAATATCAACTTCCAAAGAGACACTCTTCTTCCGAAGACAATGTATTCACTTCCGAAGATCAAGACTTAGAAGAAAAGATCAGAAGACAACTTCCGAAGTATGAAGAATATAAGAAGTCCTCAAGCCTTGGTAGAAGTAGCCTCTTCCAAAGTATAAGTGGCTTCGGAAGAACTTGTTCTTCCGAAGCCAACTAACCTTCGGAAGACACTACTATGAACCAGTGGACATAAGTATGGTCTTCCTGACACTCCATTGTAGACCTCTGATATACTGCATGGCGTTTTCTCAGAAGCCATGTAGTTGACCATACTTTATTTCGTTGTTCACCTTTATTAGTTAGTACAGTTACCAACTTTAGTTAGTAACAAAAGGTAAGACATAGACATGTCATGTCTAACTTATTATATATAATACTTTATCTAAGATACCTTAACTCTAGCATTATAGTATATGCTTTAGTCATAGATTCCAACTGGTATCAAAGTATATCCGGCTGTAGGTAGTAGTATATATAGTTTCTCATTGTAACTCATGAATGTATGCTTGTAAGAGTCTTGTAATACTTTGAGTTGAGAAGTAATACATACAAGTACCTTGAAAATTATATCTTTGTGCTCTTTGTTACTTCATATATTATCATCAACTCTTAGAAGAGACTCTGCTTCATTCGATTCAAGTGTAGTATAAGTGAGTTTGAGAGAAAAACCAAGTTTAATTGACAAAACCGATCCTGCACATTGGATGCTTCAAAACCTAAATCTAACCGAATATAGGTGATGTCAATCAAAGAGAAAGAACTCACAGTAATCAACGGGAATTAAACAAATAAGCAAGAACAATTAGGTTGTATTCGCAGCGGATTTATCATGAGAATTAAACAAATAAGCAAGAACACAAATGATTTTGCATGTAACAGTAAAATTATAGAGAGAGAGAGACAATTCTGCGAAAAGGTGTTTTCTATTGAATCACATGCTTCGGCAAGGACTACAATTAGGTCATCTCCTTTTATAGGAGAAATGACGTATGCTGATGTCACTTGATAGTGACATCAAACGGTTATTAACCAACTACTGAAAGAACACTAAACTACTAAAGATGTCAAACAGCTGACATCTTCTTACAAAAAGCTAAGTGTTCTAACTTATTACAAACTACTGAAGAAAAGAAACTACTGAAAGTATTACAACTACTGAAGAACAAGCTCTTCAGTCGTTTACAACTACTGAACTATAACAGCTGAAGAACAAACTCTTCAGCTGTTGTACAAACTACTAAAAAGAGAAAATACAAACTACTGAAAGAGAAAAACCATCACAACAACTAAAGACAACTTCTTCAGCTATTGTGACAAACTCTGAAGCTTCAGCACTTGGTCTTCAGACTTTGATCTTCAGATGTTTCATCAGCTGATGACTTCAGTAGTTGTCATCAGCTGATATCTTCAGTCTTTGTCTTCAGACTTTGTGCATCATTATTGATCTTTAGTTCTTCAGTACTTCAGCTTTTGATCTTCAGCACTTGACTTCAGTACTTGGGATCTTCAGCTGTTGTTCTTCAGATCTTTGATCTTCAGCTGTTGAAGTCTTCAGTCTTTGTCAAACTGCTGATGAAGCTTTCAGCAGTTGTTGTGATGTCTTGTGGGACTTAAGGTTTTTCTGATCTGGCTCATTGGTTCTTTTGGTCCAACAATCTCCCCCTAAACCAATGCAGCCAAAACCTCTAAGCAATTTATTGTCCCACTTATTGATGGCAGGAAGATTTGTATTTTTCCTTCTTGATCAGATTAGAAGATGAGCCAATTAAGCACTGGTTGGGAAGAGGTCTTAAGAATTTGTTTGGCATAGTATGGAAGGGAACTCTGTTTTGGGGAACTGGACACAGAGTTATTGTCCCATCCATAAGACCTACTTCCCAACTATGAGCCTGTAGGATTCTCTGGTGTAGGCCTCTAAAAACATCACTTGTTCCTCCATGGTAAGTACTTCTACCTCACCTTCAAAGAATCCTTCAGGCCCATAGAGCTCTGAGATGTATTTGGCCTGTTTACCACTTTTGAGCTCCACAGTTGTTATGGCCCTATAGGCGAATTCATCTGGGTGATTACCCTCTAAGAACAACTGGAGCTCATTTCTTTGAAGTTTCTCAAACCTCTTGTAGACTAACCCTTTTTTAATAACTCTGTTCTCCAACATCTTTTGTGGTGGGAGGTTAGCCTGATAGGTTTTCTTGAAATCTTCTATGATCTCCCAGGGTGATATTACAATGGCCAAGGAGATCTCTTCACCTACGATCCTTTTCACTAGGCCATTGTATCTCTTTGGTATATCTTTCTTCATAATTCTGTGAGACACCCTGGGATCAGGCCAAATACTCACTTTGTCCTTTTGAAATTGGAATGTATGCCTTAAAGTGAATAATCTCAGAGCTTGCTTCCTCATATTCATAATTGATGAGGAAGCAGCATAGGCTTTATCTACTCTTTTCAACAGCTCATCATCATGTAGCCTATGCTGCTGTTCTTCTTCCAGTTTAACCTTCACAGCTTCTATCTGTGAGGTGGGAGTGATGGGCATAGGTTTGGCTTTGGGTAAAGATATGACTGCAGAGAGAGGCAGCCTATCTTCCTCATCCTCCTCTTCTTCTTCTTCTTGCAGCCTCAACACCCTTCTCTTCTTCTGCAAGGGTGTATCATCGGCAATGGGTTTTGATGGTGATGGGTTGGTTTTGTGGGTTGTGGTTGGGTAGGTGTTACTGTGGGAGATTGGGCAGGTTTTGCTAGTAATCTAGAAATGAGGGAAGGTTTAGTCTGTTTGACTAGCAAAGTCCTGTTCCCAGCACCGGCTTCTGACAGGGCTTCTGCGACCAATCCCTTGGTAAATTCACCAGCCGAACAGATCTTGGTGGCTATAGCCAAGATTCTGTCCCTGGTCCAAACTCTCATATCTAGGACTGGTCTCCCCAGGTACTTTGAAATAAACTTAGTCATAGCATCGAGTCTCTTTCTCTCTTCTTGGCTATGACTGGTCCATCGGTATTCTATCTCCTTTATCTCCAACATCCTAATTTCTTGATCTAGCATAGCAGTGTCCTTGTCAAAGCCTTGCCTGAACAGCTGATCAATGATAGAGTCCATTGATCGGTTATGCTCAGCATCAGCCTCCTTGACCAGGACTGCTAGATCAGTCTCCTTTATCACCTTCTCTCCCTCCTTCTCACCTTTCTTCTTTTTATAAGTGACACTGAAATCTTTTTGGATTTCAGCCACTTTTATCTGTTCAGCTCTCTCCTCCCTCTCCTTCTCCTTCCCCTTCACCCTCTCAGTCTCCTCACCAACATCCTCTCTTTTACCACCTCTTCCACCACTTCTTGCTCCTCCTCTACCCTCTTCCTCTTTGCTTTCACTGATGTCTCCCCCTTTTTGGGTGCATTGGTTAGGGTTTGACTATCAGAAAGCGCCTTAGCTACAGCAACCTCCACTAAGGGTTGTATTTGGGAGGGAAGCCTCTCATCAAGGGTTTTCATCACAATGTCTATGATTATTGGTGTGATGAGAGGCAGGGAATTTTGGAGGATAGCAACTAATTGCTCAGGAGGGTTCTGGCCCTGAGAACTAGTTCCAGAAGCAGTGGCTGGTGGCTGAGTTTGTGGGAGTGGCTTAGTATTTGTGAGACCTTCAGGTGAAGGTGCCATCTGTGGGTTAATGGTGGCAGATGGACTTTGTTCTTGGGAGAATTTGGCGAGCAGCTCTTTGAGTCTGCCCACCTCCTCCTCAAGAATGGTGTTTTGAGCAACTACATCAAAAAGAAGCTCAGGTCATCATCAGTTTGCACTGAATCACCTGACCTCCTGACTGTGTCAGGATGTACATGCACTGAGTGTGGCTCAGTAGTTGCATGTGCCCCTTTGTCTTGGTTCTGGGGACTTCCAGCCTCCAGATTGGATCCATCATCGGCAGTTGCCTCTGGTGAGGTCTTAGTGATGGTATCAGCTTCTTCCTGTTCAGATGTTGATGCAGGGGAAGTGGCAGCCTCACCAGATTGTCTTATCTCCCTAGCCACACTGCGAGATGAGACATGTGATTCTCGGTGTTATGGGCTCCCACTAACACTTGTTTCCACCCTCTCTTCGGTTGGAGATATCCCAGTTGTGATCGGTTTCTGGGGAGAGGGTGGAGTGTTCAGATAGGTCAACACTTCTGTAATGATTAAAGTAGGGCTTTTACGGGCGATTGCAGTGGGAGATGGGCTAGAAGCAGATTGCACATGGGGAGGAATGTGCTTTTCAATGGCAACCTCCTCAATTGAGAAAGGTTCCAGATGTGTGGCAGCCCCTGAAATGGTTGCATCAGGCTCCTGTAAAGAGGAAACCTGTACAGTTGTGGTAGGTGGAGTCGTGGTGACTGCTGGGAGAATCTGGCCAGCAGTCACTTCCTGCGTTTGTGTTGCAGGGGCATCCTCAGGGGATTCATCTCCCTGAGTAGCCTTTGTGGGTTTCTTTTTGGGTTTGGGCTTGGTGGGGACTTTAGACTTGGAGGTGGAGGCTGTGGGTTCCAGCTGCGTGGGTTTTCGCAGCTTGGCAGCCTTTTTGAGTGTCTGGTCGCTGTTGTGCCTGGAGTATACCTCAGCTAAAACAGCCATGGCAGGGACTCCAGTACCAACAAGTCCCTCAGCATTAAGCTGGATCTCTATCATGGCCATAATAAACCGTGGATATAAAATCCAACGGTTAGCAAGAGGTTTTGAGGCCATGTCTTTGAGTTCCAAAATATTATTTCAGTAAATTAATTGGTTGTTTCTCAAAGATAGAGTACAATACCGTTGCCACCTTGTGGACATATGGTCCTATAAGATGTCTTTGGGGCCAGACAAACATTCACCATATGGAAGATGAGTCGTTGTGGATCTGGGAAATGTTTCTTCGCAATGTGGAGGTAGAGAGGTTACCCTGATAATCATTAGCAGTGAAAGAAAGATCAAGGGTGCCTTTGGGGTAGGCAGTTGGGAAAGTGGCATCCTCCAGCTTTAGGGTTTGTTGAATGATAGCTGGAGTGATGACCACGGGTTTGTTGTTCACGGACGACCGGAGAGAGACCTCGCCATCGTTCTCTTCGGCTTGAACAGTTATGTTCGTCCAGAACTCTGATAGGGAATCAGTGTATATGGTTGGATTTATTAGGAAGGCCGTTTGGTATAGTGATTCGATCATCAGATCTACGGCATTGTGGAATTTTGACCAGAATGGCGATTTAGTGAGGTACGCGACACAGTTGTGTCGAGGCTTGAGTTGCATGGTCGCCATTAATGGTGTATGGGAAGTTTCAGAGGTTTTTTTAAATTTAGGTCAAGTGAGAATGGAAAGCTCTGAAGGTTGGGTATTTATAGGGTATGGCAAAAGCTGAAAGAAAACTACTGAAGGTTTTGGTGTTAGTCATCAGTTGTTGAAACTACTGATGACGTGGTTTGAACCTTCAGTGGTTGTAACATCTGAGGACTTGGTGTTAGTCTTCAGTAGTTGAAACTACTGAGACCTTGGTTTTGCCCTTCGGATGTTGTAAACGGCTGAAGACTTGTTGTTAGTCATCAGTAGTTATAAACTACTGAAGACATGGTTTTCATCTTCAGACGTTGTAACAACTGAAGACTTGGTGTTAGCCTTCAGTAGTTGTAAACTACTGACATCAGTAGTTATGAACTACTGAAGACATGGTTTTGCTTCAGTTGTTGTAAACAACTGAGGACTTGGTGTTAATCATCAGTAGTTGTGAAACTACTGAAGACATGGTTTTGTCCTTCAGTTGTTTGGGTATGAAACAGCAGATGTAGGTATCAGCTGAAGAGTAAAGTTACTCATCAGCTGTTTCCATCAATTCAGTTGTTTCATTCTGACCTCCACATTTACTCATCAGTTCTTTGACTGACTTCCAGATGTTTCATTGGCCCTTCAGCTCTTGTGAATATGTATTCCTCAGCTCTTGTGATCAGATGTTCATAAGTGCTGATAAATTATTCTTCAGAGCTGGTGAACAAATTATCTGCAGTACTTATGTGTAAGATTACACATCAGTACTTGTGAACAAATTTGTTCTTCAGTACTTATTTGTTTGAAAATTATACATCAGTAGTTATAACCATATCAGTAGTTGTAACTATATCAGTTGTTTTCAACGAATAATGTACTTCAGTACTTTAAAGCATTTTAGTCTTCAGTAGTTATGAAAATGCTAAAGACTAACTTACTCATCAGTACTTATTTTTGACTTTTGCATACTAATGCTCATCAGTACTTGTGAGCTGAGAGCATCAGTATAAGTCAAATTATTCTAGCTGCAGCATACCAAGCCTTAGTACCAGATTTTGAAATGTGGCACTATCTAAAGGCTTAGTAAAGATATCTGCAAGCTCATCAGCACTAGGCACAAACTTTGGATCAATCAGACCTTTTTCATAGCAATCCCTAATAAAATGATGTCTGATCTCAATATGTTTGGTCCTAGAGTGTTGGACTGGATTTTAACAATGCAAAGAGCTGAAGCACTATCCATTAATAATGGAGTCTTAGTCTCTGTAATGCCATAATCCAAAAGTTGGTTCTGAAGCCAAAGTACCTGAGATGTACAACTTGCAGCAGCATTGTACTCAGCTTCAGCAGTGGATGTAGCAATTGATGTTTGTTTCTTACTCTGCCAAGAAACTAAACAATTGCCTAGGAATTGGCAACCACCAGAAGTGGATTTTCTGGTGACTTTACATCCTGCATAGTTACTATCAGAGAAAGCAACTAATTTGTAAGAATGCCCAGTTGAATACCAAAGACCTAGTGATTGGGTACCTTGCAGATATCTAAAGATCCTTTTGACTGCAATCAAATGGGATTCTTTAGGTGCAGCCTGAAATCTAGCATAGGCATATGTTGCAAACATGATATCTGGTCTAGAAGCTGTAAGGTACATCAAGGACCCAATCATACATCTGTAAAGGGTTTCATCAACCGCTTTACCTTTCTGATCCACATCCAGTTGTGTGGTGCTGCTCATGGGAGTAGAACAGGGCTTACAGTTTTGTAAATCAAACTTATTCAACAAATCTTTTGTATACTTGGACTGATGAATGAAGGTTCCATCAGCCCTTTGATTGATTTGCAACCCTAGAAAGAACTGTAATTCTCCATAACTCATTTCAAACTTTTGCTTCATGAGCTTAGTGAATTCATCACACAACTGGGGTTCAGAGGATGCAAAAATTATATCATCTACATAAATTTGAACAAGGAGCTTATGCTGTCCCACAGTCTTGATGAATAAGGTTTTATCAATGGTGCCTCTAGTGAACTTATTTTCCAGAAGAAAAGTTGAGAGTGTCTCATACCAGGCTCTAGGAGCTTGCTTCAGCCCATAAAGAGCCTTATCAAGTTTATACACCCAATCAGGATGTTTATTGTCCTCAAAGCTGGTGGTAGACACACATAAACTTCCTCCTTTATTTTACCATATAAGAATGCACTTTTGACATCCATTTGATAAAACTTAAGACTATGATAGGCAGCATAAGCTAAGAACAATCTAATTGCCTCCAGTCTGGCGATAGGGGCGAAGGTTTCATCATAATCGATGCCTTCCTCTTGTGCAAACCCTGGACAACCAGCCTGGCCTTGTTCTTAACTATTTGGCCCTTTTCATCTGTTTTGTTTCTAAATACCTATTTAGTGCCTATTGCACACTTCCTTTGGGGTAAAGGAACAAGCTCCCACACTTGCTGTTTCTTGAACTGAAGAAGTCAAGCTGCATTGCTTCAACCCATCCATTGTCTCTTAATGCAACATGATAGTTCTTTGGCTCTTGCTGACTGATGAAGAGAGCATAGAAGCAGAAGTTGGACAATTGATTCCTGGTTGAAACTCCAGCATTGATATCACCAATATTTGAGATGTGGGGTGATTCTTCAGCTCTTGATAGACTATAAGATCAGTGCAAGTGTTTGTAGGACTTTAGCAGCAACAGATGGTGATGAAGATTCTTGAAACCATGTAGGAGATGGCAACTCAAATGAAGTGGAGCATGCAGAAATCTCATCACATTTGTTGTGGATGGGGCTGCTGAAGCTACAGGAGCATCAGGTTTAGTGGACTCAGGCAGGTGGTCACTAAACCTGAAAAGGTGAGTACTGACTACATCATCATCAGTACCACCAGGTGGAGAACTGTTGACAGGCACAACAGCTGGAGGTTGATAAGGAACATATTGCAGTATGTCCAGATCAAACAACTCCACAGGTTTTGTGGAATCTTTCCTTTGGAGATTCATTGAACTTGACATGCAGAGTTTCTTCAACCATCTTTGTCCTACAGTTGAAAACTCTGTATGCCTTGCAAGTTGATGAATAACCAACAAAATACCCTGCATCCACCTTACTAGCAAACTTCTGGAGTGGATTGCTAGTGTTGAGAATGAAACATGGACATCCAAAGGCTCTAAAGAAGGAAATCAGAGGGGCCAAATGATGAAGTACTTCATAAGGAGTCTTCATCAACCTCTGATTCACTAATACTCTATTCTACACATAGCAAGCTGTGTTGACAGCTTCAGCCTAAAAGGTCAGTGGCAATCCTGAGTCAGCCAGCATTGACCTTGCAGCTTCAATGAGAGTCCTGTTCTTTCTCTCAACCACTCCATTCTGTTCAGGAGTTCTAGGAATACTGAACCGCCTTTTAATTCCCTTAGACAGGTAGAAGTCATCAAGTGTGTGGTTTCTAAACTCTGTTCCATTGTCACTCCTCACACACTTGACCTGCAGGGAATACTGCTTCTCCACAAATAACACAATAATAGCCTTGGCAACTTCATCCTTGGTGTGCAAGAAGATTGTCCATACATATCTGGAGTAATCATCCACAATTACCAGATAGTATTTCTTCTTTGCCATGCTCATCACCCTGACAGGACCAAAGAGATCCATGTGCAAGAGTTGCAAGCAGACAGTGGACTTTGGTTCTTCTATTGGAGGGAATGAAACTCTGTGTTGTTTTCCCTTTAAGCAAGCAGTGCAGTTGTCTTCACACTTGAACTCTTTCAAATGCAATCCTCTTACTAAACCATGGTTTATCAGCTGATTCATGTTCTTGAAATTAACATGCCCCAGCCTTCTATGCCATAGAGTAGACACTTGAGGAGAGGCCTTGGAGAATAGGCAAGGATGGACTTTTAGATCTATCTTTTTGGAAAGATCTAAGGCATATACTCTTCCTGTCCTGTTGGCCTTCAGGTGAGTATATTCATCCAACACCTTGTTAATCAAATTTAGAACTCTGGATGACAGAATCTGACAGTTCTGGCTTGTGAAAAGGGCAACATGGCCTTTATCACATATTTTACTGACACTCAAGGTTAACATCATCAAACCTTATTTCCCCATTGGAAAAAAGCCTTTTCCGATGATGTAACCTTTGCTCATTGCCAAAAGAAACAAATCCCTTCTTTCCTTGAGAGTAGTCATTAAGAAGGGAACGGCTTCCTGTCATATGCATGGATCCTCTACTGTCTACAACAGATGCTCTTTGCCATGTGAAGAGAACCCTGCAATCATAACAACAAGTTAGTTAGTTTTAGAGACCCAAACCTTTTTGTTTTGGGTCTGTTCTCAACAACAGTGTAAACACAACAGGTGTGTTATGTGTGACAGCCTGAGGGTGAAGGAGATGGTCTAGAAGAGGACCCTTTGGCCTGGATTTCTGTGGTACACATGTCCCCAGTTCTAGTCTAGTGAGCTGAAATGTAATAAACTTCTATCTTGTTACACAATGTAATGTTAAATCAATCTAATGAGAATCTCTTCTTTCAGGTTGTTGATTATATAATGTATATCTACTTATGTATTAGTTGTTACATGCTTATATGACCATGTTATATAGGTTTACAGTTGTGAGACATAGTTCTGAATCATTAAAGGTTCATGAATGTGTTTGACTAAACATCTCTTTCAGTCGCCCGACTGGACCATGCGAATGGTCCAATCGCACGGTTGAACTAAGAGGATGAATCAATCGGACGGTTGAGTCATCAGTCTGACTCAAGCGTACGAATGAATCAGTCGTATTACTCAATCGCACGACTGAGTCAGTCGCAAGACTCAGTCGCACGAATGAGATCTGTAACCTATAAATACCACTTAATTTGGAAAAAGTAGACACTCGAAATCAGAAACCCTAATCGCCCAGAACGTGCTGTTCGACCATTCCAACTTCATAGAGCGTTTCAGATCATTCCGAGTCAATTTATAACGTTTTCTAATCGTTAGGATTGATCTTGAATTCGTTCTCACTGATTGGATCGCCAATCAAATAGGATTCCGCACTATTTGATTAGGTACAACGAGAATCAGTTAGACTCCGTACGTACTCGGTCCTAACAAGTGGTATCAGAGCTTTGGCTCTTGATTCTTCGTTGATTCAATCGTTTTTGTGAAAAAAGTCTACGTTTTTACGCAAAAAAGATTCATTCTTTTGGCTAAAAATTGAGTCTTTACGTTTGCATGGTCTGAAAAGTCAGTGTTTTTTCGAGTTTCAGCCGTCTAGGGTGCAAAGAATTGCGTTCTAGGTCAAAAGTGTTCAAAAATGCGTTTTTCAGCCGACCCAGTCGCACGATTATCTAATCGTACGACTGAACTCATTCGCTCCGGTCTTTCGCACGTTTGAGTCATTCGCCAGTCCATCGCCCGGTTGAGTCAATCGCAGTGTCAATCGCCCGATTGAGTCAATCGCCCACTCCAGTCGCACATCTGAGTCGTTCGGGTCTTTTCAGTGTCTAAGTCTCTCAGTCGTCTTTTCAATCGTACGTTTGAGTCCAATCGCTTATAGCCCATTCGCACAGCAGGTTATTTCAAGTTAAATTAATTCAAAGATGGATCAGAAATTATGCCATGTCAGCTGGAAAGGATTCACGAATTCAGAATTTGTTGTACTGGAAATGAGATAGGGAACCATAACAAGCCCCTCCTAAACTATTGACAATAGAGACTTTCACAATGGAGACAACGTTGAAATCTATCTAATGGTGTAGATACTAACTTATGGAACTCTATTGAGGTGGGTTTATAAAATACCAGTAGGGGCTGATGGTGTTCCTTTGACTTTGAGTGGACTATCCGATACACAAAAGGTTGCCTACAATGCAGAGGAAGAAGGCTTATGCTATTTTGACTCAGTCCATTCCCAAGCCTATTTTTCATCAGTACTCAGAGCACAAACAAAGTAAAAACTGATGGAAGTCCTTGAAAAGAGGTATGAAGGAAATTCTAACTTAAAGGCACTGAAAGACAAGCTTTGAAGAAGGAGTTTGATAACTTCTCGGCAATTGGGAATGAAAGCTTAGATGAGAATCGATCGTTTCTACCATCTGATGAGTGAACTTAACACTCATGGTGTTAAGACTTCAATGGAAGACAAGGTTTTAAGCTTGGCAGATGGTCTACCTGCAAAGTGGGATTCATTCATTTCTACTCTGCGATACAACTCAGTTTTAGACACCCTGGATATCAATGACTTTATTCTAAAACTGAAAGAGGAGGATGCGACAAAAATACAAGGCTAAAAGGGTTTTATGCTCAAGACCCCTCACTCTACAATGTTGCTTCTACGTCCAACCCCTACTGCAAAGTCTTCTGGTGCACCCCTGCAAACAGCCTTCGTGTCCAATGCATCTCCAACTTCTGACCAAGGCGCATCATCTGCAAATGAGTCTCTTGGTGCATCTGGTGTAGTCAAAGTCCTATTGTTACTCAGTCTGCAAAGTTACAACAGAAAATCTGGGAAGGTAACAGTGGAGGTTGCTAAAGAGCACATGGATCTGGCTGCTGTTGTGCATTCGTATGATGGTTTGGTGGCAGGCAAATTGGTAATTGCCACCTTGCCGATGAAGATTATGAACAAGTAGATGAGAATGAGCTGGAAAGAATGGACATCATGTGGGCTCTTGCAAGCGCTGTCCGAAGAGCAAAGAATTTGTGAAGAAAACAGGGCAGAATCTCGTGGCTACTAAAGATACAACCTTTGGTTTTGACAAGTCTAAAGTCACGTGCTTCAATTGTGGAGAAAAGGCCATTTTAAAAGGGAGTGTTCAAAGCCTAAGAAGACTGGAATGGGAATCCTTTTTCTTCGTTCAACAGGCAAGATAGAGACAAGAAACCAGCATCCACGGGAAGTGATTCTAAAGCTATGGTAGCACAAGGAGATGAAGGACAAGACTGGTCCTTTAGATTCGTGTCTGATGAAGCTAACATAGCATCCGTGGAACTTGAACGAAGACTCGGCAAGTGAAGGCGAAAGCTCAGCCGAAGTTGATACTGCTGATTGGAAGAGACGTTTGATGCTGTTGATGAAATAGTCAAGAATGAGTTGAATTCAGAATCTGAAGCTCAAGCTACGTCTCAGAATGCTTTCATGGCTGGACATCGACATCCACACAGGTAAAATCTAAAGATGAACTATTTAATGAACATGTTTTGTGTGAATGTGAGAAATTTAGAAAAGCATTGATCTAAAGTTTGCTAGGTTATTAGATCACAATGATAACTTAGTAATGACTTAAAACTGTGCTCAGAAGCTAATCGTGTCTTAAAACAAAATGAGAGCAGTTATAAAGAGAAGTTAGATGCGTTGCAGAAACAACTAAAGGAAACTGAAGTTGTTGTATTTAACCAAGAAAATGACATTAAATTCTACTTAAAGACCATTGAAGAAACTAAAAAGGAAAAGCAGTCTTACAGTAGAAATGAGTCATTGCAACAAAACTACATAGTCTCGCGAGTTCTTCGCACATTTTGAAAAACTTGGTTAAAGAACGCAACAATGGAGGGATTGGGTTACAAGGTAGTTCCACCACCACATGAAATCCTTTTGAACACAAAACAACGTCCAATTAACAAGGATCATGTGGTGACAACTCCTTTGGTGAGTGATCCGGACACTGCAGTTCAGTCTGCTTCTTCGGATGAAAATCAGAAACTCTCAGCATCAAGAACAGTCAATGTTGAGAACAGGTGGAAACAAATGTACAAACCTCTTGTTTGGAATCAAAGTCAAATATTACACAAACCAAGATTTCTAAATCCACTCAAGCTAAACCAGTTAAAAGGGATAATGCTCAACCTCAACGACAATTAATCAAATGTTAAACAAGTTAATTTGTTAAAGAGGGAACATATTCAAAGATTGAGACCAAAAGACCCATTCCTGAGGTTTACTCACCGCCCCACAAGAGATCTCCTAGTCCTGATGAATGGAGATCCTGCTATACTTGTGGTCAGCGAGGTCATATTTCAACCAATTGTCCACGCTATCAGACACCAAGAATTAAAGTTGAGTTAACCGACAAAGTCAAAGTAGATTCAAACAGCGATCTAAGACCCCGGTGAGATCGAAAACACCCATTAGGCATAAAACACCTTCTAAGTCGTTTTCGTCCCCCCACGTGAAAGACAACACAGACAAGTCCCCGACAGGTCTGTGACACCGGCCAGAAAACTGTTTCTGAATCTAAACCATATACTCAAACTGTAATCAGTCTAAAGTTTATCATAAACAATCCTTTCACAGGGATGGTTTATGGAAAGCAAAGACATCTGGTGTGTCTGACAGCCAGGACAATCTGAAAGTTGAGATTCCACCTACTGATAAAGGACAGTGGGTTGAATTCATGATGGTTGATTCCTCTGGGAAACCCAAGCCAGTCAAGGCTTGGGTCCCCCTCCTTAACTGATTGTTTTCAATTATGTGCAGGTTGTCCGCTACAGTGCTTCATCAAATACATGGATTGTGGATAGCGGAGCTTCCAGGCACATGACAGGAAACAAGTCTCTTCTTTTCAATGTCAAACAAATTAAAGGGGGACACGTTTCATTTGCTGGAAATAAAGGAGGATACATTACCGCTCAGGGCGAAGTAGGTAATGAGAAGGTAAAGTTTGATAAAGTAAATTTTGTTCAACAACTGGAAAACAATTTACTTTCAGTGTCTCAGATATGTGACAAGGGCTTCAAAGTTATGTTTGACAACCGAAAATGTTACATACTGAAAAAGGAGATGGAGATTCCAGAGAAGCAGTTTTTGATGTCTGCATCCAGGTACAATGATCTATATGTCTTGGATATGTCTAATGCTTCTACCTCTGAATCAACAGCACAATGTTTCCTCTCAAAAGCTACAGAGAAGCTCCATCTCATGGCATAGAAGGATGGGACACATAAATCAAAGGAAGATGACATCTGATTCACAACAACCTAGTTGAGGGAGTTACAGTCAAGAACTTCCAACTTCCTGATTTTTGTGTCTCTTGCAAGAAGGGAAAGCAGACCAGGAAATCTCACAAGACCAAGCACGTCAACACAATTGAGATGCCCTTGGAGCTGCTACACATGGATCTATTTGGTCCTGTAAGCACAAAGAGTATAGCAGGAGACTGGTACTGCTTTGTAGTCACTGATGACTACTCAAGATTCACCTGGGTGATGTTTCTGAAAGCTAAATCAGAAACGTTTGAATCATTCAAGGTGCTCGTCACGACTTTGGAGTCACTCTACAAACTGAAGGTAAGGAGAATTCGTTCTGACAATGGCACAGAGTTCAAGAATCAGTGGATGGATGCTTTCTGCAAGGAGAAGGGTATTGTTCACCAGTTCACCTCAGCATACACGCCACAGATGGATGGAGTTGCAGAACGAAAGAATCGGAGCTTAATTGAGACTGCGCGAACCATGTTAGCTGATTCAAAGCTCCCAGTTCAGTTCTGGAATGAGGCAGTTGCAAATGCCTGCTACACACTTAATCGTGTGTTAGTAGTCAAAAGGCATGGTAAGACTTGCTACGAGCTACTTCAGAAAAGAAAGCCAAATTTGGAGTATCTGGAACCATTTGGAGCTCCATGTACATTACTGAAGAAGACTCAGGATGGCAAGTTCAGCGAAAACCGATCAAGGAATCTTAGGATACAGCATCCCAGACAAGCGAGTTTACAATAATTCGACGGGTCAGGTAGAGGTGTGGTGCAATGTGGATGTTCAGAGATTCACCACACCTCCTGCTGGAAAAGGACCATCATCATTCTTTGATTATGATGGCTTTTTCAAATCCTTCAATCTTCCACAGCTTGATTCAGAGGATGATGCTGCTACCCAGATGATGTATGATGTTCTTAACTCACCAAATCTGGATTCAAGCAACATCACACCTACTGCTGGTGCCTCAAGCTCTTCGACTCCTGCTCATGATGAGAGTGATGATTCATCAGATGATGAAGAAGCTCCTGCTTCTAACACTGAGCAAACAGCTAATCACACAGTGAATCATCAGCTGCTATACCAGCTGCAGGAAATCCGGATACTGAACCAGTAGTCACCAATATGGATACTGAGGTTGTGGTTCCTACCACACCAATGACTAGGATCAGTGTGAATCATCCCCCCTCGTCTATCATAGGGGACATTCAATCCGGTGTGCAAACAAGAAATCAGCTGTACTCTGCTGATTATGCTGCAGTCATGGAAAAGGTTATGTCAATGACGGGGCTTTCTCATGTTTTGTTTCACAATCGAGCCTAAATATGTCTGCGACGCCCTGAAAGATGAGGCCTGGGTAATGCTATGCAAGAGAGCTACTCCAGTTCAAGAAACTTGGAGTCTGGACTCTAGTTGACAGGCCGAAAGGAGTTAAGGTGATTGGTACCAAATGGGTACTAAAATGCAAGAAGGATGACCAAGGTGTTGTGATCAGAAAAAGGCACGCTTGGTTGTTCAAGGCTTCAGACAAGTCGAAGGCATCGACTACAATGAAGTCTTTGCTCCCGTAGCTAGAATGGAAGCTATTCGTATCTTTCTAGCCTACGCCTCTTACATGAAAATCAAGTTATCAACTGGATGTTAAGAGTGCATTCTTGCATGGGAAATCCGTGAAGAAGTTTATGTCAGTCAACCCGAAGGATTCGAAGATCCTTATCATCGGGACAGAGTCTACAAGTTAGACAAGGCTCTGTATGGGCTACATCAGGCTCCTCGAGCTTGGTATGAAAAGCTCTCCACCCCCTGCTGAAGCATGGTTTTCGCAGGGGTGTGATTGACTGTACATTGTTCATCAAAGAAAAAATGGTGACTTGCTTCTGGTGCAGATCTATGTGGATGATATCATCTTTGGATCTAGAAATGAAGCGTTATGCAAAGATTTCGAATCTGTGATGAAGGCAGAATTTGAAATGAGTGCAAGGGAGAGATGAAGTTCTTCCTGGGATTACAGGTGGATCAAACACCAACTGGCATTTTCTTACATCAGACCAAGTATGTCGGCGACATTCTCAGTCGGTTTGACATGGAAAATACGTCTGTGCCGGTACCCCTCTCTCACAAATCATGATGTGGCTCCTGATGAGAATGGGGATTTGGTGGATGCCACTATGTATCGTGGGATGATTGGATCTCTCATGTATCTCACTGCCTCGCGTCCAGATATCATGTATGCAACATGTCTATGTTCTAGATATCAAGCGAAGCCAAAAGTGAATCATCTGATTGGGGTAAAAAGGATTTTCCGTTATCTGAAGGGTACTCCAACACTGGGTTTGTGGTATCCTCATGACGATGACTTCGAGCTTACTGCGTACAGCGATTCAGATTATGGTGGCTGCAAGATGAATTTCAAATCACGTCAGCAGGGTGTCAGTTCTTTGGAAGACGGTTAGTCACGTGGCAATGCAAGAAGCAGACCTCGGTTTGCCTTATCAACCTGTGAAGCTGAATACGTTGCTGCTGCAAGTTGCTGCTCTCAAATCATCTGGATTCAACAGCAAATGCGCGACTACGGTTTGAAATTTTCTAACACTCCTATTTATGTTGATAATTCTGCTGCCATAGCTGTCACTAAAAATCCTGTTCAACACCCAAAAACAAAACCATCGGGATTAAATATCATTTCATACGCGATTGCTATGAAAACAATTAATTGATGTGATTAAAATAACACGGATTTTCAGCGCGCTGACCTCTACACCAAACGTTTGATAACCAAGATTTTTATATCTGCTAGAGGTCAACGGCGTTAAAAGAAAAGTGATGTAATTGCTGAAGAAGCAGATTCATAGTCCGACTTGTGTCTTTAGTTTATTTCTTTCTTTCTTTCATTTTTAATTTTATTTTGTTATTTCCATGTCATATAAAATCCAAAAACACAAAAAGATTTTCTGTTTAGAATTTTAGGGGGAGATTTATTTCAGTATTCATTTACTTAAAAAAAAAAAAAAAAAAAAAAAAAAAAAGGGGGAAGATAAGTTAAGCTGAAAAGGCATAGACAAATAGACTGGAAATGCGACTCGAGAAACTGGAAAGTGATAGCACACAGGCACCGAGTTACTTGGAATATCAAATTGGTTTTTCGGTTCTAAACATAAAAATCATAAGTCAGAGAAGTCTAAGTCTAACAAAATGGGAATATGATAGAAGCTTTGACTGGTATTGTAATTACTTGGAGAAAGTAGATCTAGGGTTGTGTAAGTACACAATACGATGTGTCAGTAGATTCAACACAATAGACCATTAGACATCATCAGTGAACAGGCTTAAACTAAATTATTCAACCAGTTGTGTGTTCCCATGGTATCCTGGTCTGCACAATCAATCAATCCAATAAGGGGTGAGGAGCAAGCTAATGCCACAATGTGAGCAAAGACCTGCAAAACAGAGCAAAAGATACAAATGTCATTAACATAATGTATATGCAAATATGCTGCTCTAA
>CM044016.1:35382054-35756873 GCA_024085815.1 Flaveria linearis | reverse complement strand
TGGGATGGAGCGCTGAGGCTACAGGAGCATCAGGTTTAGTGGACTCAGGCAGGTTGTCACTAAACCTGAAGAGGTGAGTACTGACTACATCATCATCAGTACCACCAGGTGGAGAACTGTTGACAGGCTCAACAGCTGGAGGTTGATAAGGAACATATTGCAGTATGTCCAAATCAAACAACTCCACAGGGTTTTGTGGAATCTTGTCCTTTGGAGATTCATTAAACTTAACATGCAGAGTTTCTTCAACCGTCTTTGTCCTACAGTTGAAGACTCTGTATGCTTTGCAAGTTGATGAATAACCAACAAAATACCCTGCATCCACCTTACTAGCAAACTTCTGGAGTGGGTTGCTAGTGTTGAGAATGAAACATGGACACCCAAAGGCTCTAAAGAATGAAATCAGAGGGGCCAAATGATGAAGAACTTCATAAGAGTCTTCATCAACCTCTTATTCACTAAAGCTCTATTCTGTACATAGCAAGCTGTATTGACAGCTTCAGCCCAAAAGGTCAGTGGCAGACCTGAGTCAGCTAGCATTGATCTTGCAGCTTCAATGAGAGTCCTGTTCTTTCTCTCAACCACTCCATTCTGCTCAGGAGTTCTAGGAATACTAAACTGCCTTTAATTCCCTTGGACAGGTAGAAGTCATCAAGTGTGTGGTTTCTAAACTTGTTCCATTGTCATTTCTCACACACTTGACCTTCAGGGAATACTGCTTTTCTACAAATAACACAAAGTTCATGATAGTCTTGGCTGCTTCATCCTTGGAGTGCAAGAAGAAAGTCCATACAAACCTGGAATAATCATCCACAATTACCAGGCAGTATTTCTTCTTTGCCATGCTCATTACTCTGACAGGACCAAAGAGATCCATGTGCAGAACTGCAAGCAGGCAGTGGACTTTGGTTCTTCTATTGAAGGGAATGAAACTTTTGTTGTTTTCCTTTTAACCAAGCAGTGCAGTCATCTTCGCACTTGAACTCCTTCAAAGGCAATCCTCTTACCAAACCATGGCTTATCAGCTGATTCATGTTCTTGAAATTAACATGCCCCAGCCTTCTATGCCATAGAGTAGACTCTTGAGGAGAGGCCTTGGAGAATAGGCAAGGATGGCCTTTTAGATCTATCTTTTTGAAAGATCTAAGGCATACACTCTTCCCGTCCTGTTGGCCTTCAGGAGAGTGTATTCATCCAACACCTTGTCAATCAAATTTAGAACTTTGGATGACAGAATCCGACAGTTCTGGCTGTGAAAAGGGCAACATGGCCTTTATCACACATTTGACTGACACTCAAGAGGTTGTACTTGAGATTCTCCACATGGTTAACATCATCAAACCTTATTTTCCCATTGGAAACAAAGCCTTTTTCGATGATGTAACCCTTTGCATCATTGCCAAAGGAGACAAATCCCTTCTTTCCTTGAGAGTAGTCATTAAGAAGGGAGCTGCTTCCTATCATGTGCATAGATCCTCCACTGTCTACATACCAGATGCTTCTTTGGCATGTTGAAGAACCCTGCAATCATAACAACATGTTAGTTAGTTTTAGAGACTGAAACCTGTTTGGTTTTGGGTCTGTTCTCAACTACAGGTGCAACACTAACAGGTGTGTTATGTGTAACAGCCTGAGGTGAAGGAGATGGTGCAGAAGAGAACCCTTTGGCTTGGACTTCCTTTTCTATGGTTTCCACACAGGAGCATCTAAATGGTTGAATCTTCCCATTTGATGCTGAACCATCATCACCAGTTGTGTCTAACTTTGTGATAAAGCTTTCAGCTCTTCAGACACTTGGGACTTGCTGATGATGGATTCCTATGTTGCACCATCTTCTTTTGAGCAACCTCAGCTGTTTCCTGAGTAACCCTACCTTCTTTTTAGATTTAGCTTTGGGCTTAGGGATTTCAGGCTTTGATGTTGCTAGTACAAACTTGGTCTCAAATCATTCTTCATTTTATTTATGTCCCCATTAATTTTCTCCTTTGTTTGAGTTTGGAACCCCTTTTGTACCAGCAATCATCAGTAAGATGATTGAACAAGCCACATATCTCACATGGCTTCTTCTTCATCTTATGTTGATCATTAACTGAAGAAGATGAAAACTGCTGAAGACTTGTTCTTCAGCTGTTTGCTATCAGTACTAGCAGTTTTCTTCCTAGTAGTGCCTGCTTTCCTGACATCCTCTTTAGCTTCTTCAAACCTTTTCTACTGTTAGTTTTCTTCTCTTTAGTGCTGACAGTAGTGAGGCTTGAACTTCAGATGTTATCACTTTCTCCAGTACTTTCAGTACTTCTAGAGACAACACCTGAGTTGATCAACTTTTTGATCATATGACAGTCAGCATTTGAACCATCAGCTGTTTGTAGCATCAGCTGATTGGTTTTGGCAGGAGTTAATGCTGACTTCTATCTTTGATGATGCTGAATCAGAAGATAGTAGGTCACATGATGAGAAGGATTGGTTATTGCTTTCTCCATCAGATTCAACTTCTGCTCTTGAAGTAAAATCTGTTGAGGAGCAGTGTGATTATAACCAATGCCAAACTTCACATTGGAAGCTGATTGCTTGCTAAGAAGCATTTCAAAACCCTTGCATGATTGCACCCATCGATCACACTCTACTTGGGTGGTTGCAAGAGTTTCCTTGAGGTCTCTGTACTTCTCTAGAAGTACATCTTCCCTAGCTTATCATCTTTTATTTGGCATTTAAGCTTGTAAATCTCATCATTTTTCTCATTAAGTGCAGCCTCAAATTCAGCTTTCTTTTTGGAAATGGTGCGCTCTAGCTCAAGATTTTTATCTATTAAAGCTACATTTGCTTCTCTAATAGAAGCAAATGCTGCTATGCATGATTCAGAACAAAGCTTGGCTTTGGCCTCAGAAGATACCTGCGATGAGGCATTAGATGATGACTCCTCAGCAGACTCAAGGGCCATCAGAGCAAGATTTCCAAATGGATTATCACCACCATGTTGACCAGCACCTGGAGTAGTTGTTCCTGACCAGATAGATCATCTGGCAGACTACTCCAGTCAACAACTCCTAGGGTGAAGAAGCTGTGTGTTGAGGTTGTGTTTGATGATGAGATTGGGAAGATTGAGGCTCAGGAAGAGCATGTGGTGGCTGAGCAGAAGGTGCTTGAGTTTGACTGGGGCTGAGGCACATAGTAGCAGGGGTATGGGTATGGCATATGACCCTGAGGCACAAAATAAGCAGGTGATGCCTGTGCTTGCGATGGATGGCCAGAACTGGAGGAATGTTGCCCTCTGTGCTGTGAGCTATTGCTTGGAAAAGTCACAAAGGGTGCAGAGGAGTTAGATCCAGATGATCTACACTCTCTAGCAAAGTGTCCAAGCCTTTGGCACTTATAACACCTCAACTTGCTCTTGTCAAAACCAACTTTGGTTTTGCCAGAGAGACCAGGGAATTTCCTGCCAGTTCTCTTATAGAACTTTTGAGATCTGATATTTATCATTGCCATTTGGTTCAAAATATACCTCTCCTCCAGATCATCATCTGGAATGCCCTTCAAGTCCTCCATCAGAAAGCACAGATTTTCACTGCTACCTCCTGAACTACTATTAATACCAACAAAAGCTTGTTCAGAGTGGGTAGAGAAATCAATATGCTCATCATAAGAACTCTCTAATGCAACATATTCAGACTCCTGACTTATCAAGGCAGCATTGCCATGGACAAAGTCATCAGTGAGCTTGCCAGAGGTAGACAACTTCCTCTTTTGCTCTATCTCTCTCTCAAATGTGAGCAGTTTCCTATGAAGTGGGGTGAGAGATAGAGTATCCAGATCTGCACTGGAACGTAGGACAATAGTATAAGTGTCCCATCTCTCAGGCAGTGATCTGAGGAATTGTTGTTCATCTGGCTGTTAGTGTACTCTTGTTTGACCATCTTTAACTCAGAGATCAAACAAGAAAACCACTCAAACTGCTGAGTCAGAGTCTCACCCATCCTATGAGAGAATGTCTCATATTGTTGGGCGAGGATTTCCCTAGTATTTGCTAAGACCGCATCGGTTCCTCCGAATTTTCCTTCAGAGCAACCCATAGGTCATGAGCAGTTCCATGATGCAAAAGCCCTAAATAAATCTCATTTGGAATAGCCATGGCTAAAATTCCATGGGCTCTAGCATCAATCTCGAACAGCTTAAGATTTTCGTCCGAATATTGTTCAGGTTTCTTCGGAACCTGTTCATTTGATTCAGGGACGCTCACCATAGGCTTGTATGGTCCATGCACCACTGACTTCCAACAACCAGCACTGTTGACAGACAAGTGGTGAAGCATACGACGTTGCCATATGTTATACTCATTCCTCACAAGCATCGGAGGCTTGGTTGAGGAACCAGTATTGTGAGGATCGTTCGTTGGTGTCGTCATCTCAGTTTTTAGTCAAAATCAAGCTTGAACAAAACAAATGTAGCTCAAACCATGAGAGAACCTCAAGTTTTTGGCCAGAAATAGCAGAATCTCACTCTCTATAGCTAATTCTTGCAAATTGCTAATTCGATCAAACGTAGAGATCAAAAGAGCAGTTTCAAATGATCAATAGTGAAATCGATCAATGATTAACCTGGCTCTGATACCATTTGACAGGATCTCAGCCTCTAGTTTGATCAATCAGATTGTATTCGTAGCGGATTTAGCACAGTAATTAGCGATTACAGCAAGAACACAAAAGATTTTGCATGTAAAAGTACAAACATAGAGAGAGAGAAAAGTTCTGCAAAAGATGTTTTCTATAACTCCAAACGTTTCGGCGCCGAATACAAAAGGCACATTGTCCTTTTATAGAAGAAAAACGACGAATGCTGATGTCACTTGACAGTGACATCAACCGATTCTTAACAAACTACTGATGGAACATTAAACTACTGAAGATGTCAACAGCTGACATCTTCTTACAAAATCTTACCTATTACAAGTACTGAAAAAGGAAAATATACAACGACTGAAGAACAACCTCTTCAGTCATTTACAACTACTGAACTATAACAGCTGAAGAACAAACTCTTCAGCTGTTGTACAAACTACTGAAAAGAAAACATAAAACTACTGAAAAGAGAAACCATCACACAACTTAATAAGACTTCTTCAGCTGTTGTGACAAAGTCTGAAGCTTCAGCACTTTGGTCTTCAGACTGATCTTCAGATGATTCATCTGCTGATGACTTTAGTAGTTGTCATCAGCTGATGTCTTCAGTCATTGTCTTCAGACTTTGTGCATCAGTTGTTGATCAGCTTCTTCAGTTCTTCAGTTGTTGATCTTCAGCACTTGTCTTCAGTACTTGAAGTCTTCAGTACTTGTATTCATCAGTACTTCAGACTTCAGTACTTATCTTCAGTACTTGGGATCTTCAGCTGTTGTTCTTCAGGTCTTGATCTTCAGTGTGAGTCTACAGTCTTTGTCAAACTGCTGATGAAGGTCTTCAGCAGTTGTTGTGATGTCATGTGGGACTTAGAGGTTTTCTGATCTTGGCTCATTGGTTCTTTTGGTCCAACAGTAGACGACCACGGTTGTCAATTTTTGCTTAATTTACAGCTGCGATTTTCTGGGTTTCGGGTGCTCGGGTCATCCGAGCACATGAGGTCGTGTGAGATTGTGTGTTGCGTTTTTGAGTGTGCATCTTGTTTAGACATGTTAGAATAGGTATTCTGGAGGTTCTTGGCGTGTGAAACCCGTGCTCGGAGCAGCTGGACGCTGCTCGAGGTCTCAGCAGTCGCGACCTGCTGTACAGGGCGACTGGGTCTTTCGGCCGACTGAGCCATGTGACTGGGGTGAGTCGTGCGACTGAGTTATGCGTCTGAGTCCATCATGCGACTGAGTGGTGCGACTGGGGTGAGTTGTACGACTGAGTCATGCGCCTGGGTGTGTACGATTGAATGTGTATGCGACTGAATCTATGCGTCTGAGTCTATCGTGAGACTGAGTGGTGCTACTGGGGGAGTCGTACGACTGAGTCATGCTCCTGGATGTGCGCGATTGAATGTGTGTGCGATTGAGTCCATGCGAGTGAATGTGTGTGCGATTGTGATTGAGTCGCATGAATGAAAGGCCAGTCGTACGAATGAAGGTTCAATCGCACGAGTGAAGTGATTCGTGCGACTGAAGGTCCATTCGTGCGAATGGAGGATTGATTCGTGTGTCCGATCCTGTTGTGTGAATGATGATGTGTGTGTGTGGTGAATGATGATAATGGTGTGTGGTGTGTGAATTCCCCTTTCTGGAGGTCTTATGATGATAAGGTAACATCAATAAGAGTGTCATAGCTTGACCACAAAGATTAAAGTCAACGCTATCAACAGGCACAAACTATTTCCATACAAAATAACCTAACCTTTTACAACTACCGACAATCCATTTGGACCATTCTTAGTACTTAGACATACATAAGGTCTGATATGTGTATGCCTGCTTGTGTGTGTGCTACCCACGACCGAATCGAAATGCCCGAACCTATTAAACATCATCTCAAGCTTTATGATCATTATTAATGCTTGTCAGTAACTGTCAATAGGTGTTTGACGGTTCATAGCATCTTACCCTTGGAATCTACCACCATTGGAACCTATCTTCTACACTGTGAGTTCATGGCCCCTTTTTACTCTTATAAAACCTTTTTAAATATTTTCAACTTGGGGGAAAAGAATGCTCACCTACTTAACTTGTTTTCAAGCATCTTCCTTGGTGGAAGGGCTGCTACTTCTATGAGTATCTTACCTTGTTTGTCTGTTGATTGATGCTATATGAACTTGAACTACATGCTATGTTACCACTGTGTATGTCATTTAGTGGTATCATAATACTACGTGCGACTATTTGATATTATGTGTTGATTGACCCTACCTGTGAATGCTATTGTTGTTGGATGCCTCGGCTGTGTGGGACTTCTGTGTGGGACTTCTGTGTGGGACTTCTGTGTGGGACTTTTATGTGGATCTTCTATGTGGATCTTTCAGTCAACCATTAATTCCAGAAATGGGACCTAAGGATTGGTTTGGTTGTAACCTATACGTATGCGCTGTGTGGATCTTGCTACGTCATGTGAAACTCATGGGATGCTTACTACTTGTTGGATGTTACTACTTGTTGGATAATACTACTTGTGTTGTGATACTATTTGGCTGTGTGGTTCTTCTGTGTGGATCTTTCAATATAACCATTATCCCGGTAATGGGACCTAAGGATTGGTTTGGTTATAAACTATACGTATGCGCTGTGTGGATCTTGTTACGTCTTATTAAACTATTTACTTTTGGGAATGCTCTCTTTACAGCCATCAATTCCAGGGTGGAACCGATGATTAGGTTTGGCTGTAGTCATTTATAACTGGTAAAACCGCCTATGCATAAGTGTAGTTGCGGTAGTTTTTATTAAACCTACTTACTGTTTTCATCTTAACATCTTTTATTACTTAAAACCTGCGAAGCTCACCCACAATTATATTGACCGTTTTGAGCATTTTTTCAGGTGATCAAGGTAATTGAAGTTCTAGGAGCACTGCCTTCTAGAGGACCATAGGACATATTTGGAGAAATAAGCCTTTTGTTAAACATTAATTTTGGAACATCTTGGTTGCTCAAACTTGTACATCGTACACTTGTTCCCGGGTTATGGGAATGTACATTACAAGCTATTACCAATGTTTATGAAATCATCTCATGTTTATGTTTATGGCTATGCTGTCGTGAACATTGATTATACACGACACAAGTCTCCATTTGTGTCGGGTGTCGTCATGACACGCTAGGTCATCAATTACAAATATATTGCATCTCTATTGTTAACCATGTGTTATGACGATCCCGTCTAGCTCGCATCCCCGTGTTTCCGCTATCAGCGGGGGTGTGACAGACTAGTATCAGAGCCATTGGTTATAGAGAATTAGGCAATTACACTTAACCTAGACTATAACCTAGGAACCTTCATGTAGAATGCATGCTAGGACTGGCTTGCATCTAATATTACATGTATATTCCTCTACGCTTGTTTCTTGTCACTATACCTGATGCTATGCATATGTGCTTACTATCTGATCATCCTAAGAAAGACACTATTACTCTTAGTCTTTCTCCATGGGATACCCTTATACTGGAACCTTACGTTGTATGCGCACAACATCATATCATTAGGTCGAGATACCTAAACAGAAGGGAACTTGGTGATCACATGTAGCTTTGATCTCGGATACTAAATCCGACCCTAACATGGTTATGCCTGAAATCCTGAAAGTATGAAGGATAGGCAGCTATCATCAGACATATTATGCTTATGTGCTTAGAGTTACTTGCTATTACATACTATTGGAATACTATTAGCTGGGACATGAGGACATTACCTGATTTGTGCTTGATGAATGTGGATAATACTATGATGTTAACTTGGAGTAAGTGAAGCTAAGGGTGACCATGCAAGGCAAATTACCAAAGGTGCACACGTAATTGCAATTCGCCGTGCATGAGAGGCCTGGCTAATCATACCACGAGGTAACGATCATGAGTATTACTAGATTTATTCTATACCCTAAGGTGCTAGGATCATAATTCTAGTAAGACCTTATTAAGGGTAACGTAACATTACTAACACCTACTATTACCTAAGTCCTGTCCTACTTAGAGCCTTCATGGTATTTCCAATCATGACATTGATCTTATTCTTTATGAGACATTCCTCCACTTAGCCTCTCAGTAACTAAGGAACTGATTGAATGCTTAAAATGAAAGTGGACTACAGGAAATATAGAGGAGTGATGACACCCTCTACACATACACTACGTTATTTTATGGGATGATGCTAAGGAAAATTAGGATGTCGTGTAACCGGTTTAAGTGTCATTTAAGGTGTATCGTGGATGTGGTGGGAACGCTGCGGGGAACCCTATATATAAGCATCACCGGTATACTAAGAATGTGCTTAAACTGGGCTACGTGATGATCTTGATGGACCGAAGCATGGGTTATTGGAACTTGGTGAGTGGAATCATACGTGTATCTTAGAAGAGACTAAGGTTTACATGTTTGCACCTTTCTATGATTAGGAGATGCCACCTCGAAGAGTCACACGTAATACTAACCAAGATGGTGAGACCCCACAAGGCAGAGGTAGGGGTAGATCACCAAGGACAGGTGGCGCCCCAGCTGGCGACAATCAGGGAACTGGAAACCCTGATATAGCTGCTATGATTGCTCAGCAGCTAACCGCACTGATTCCAACTATAGTGACTCAAGTGAGCGACACTCTTCTGAATCATCATTTCCATAGTGGTAATGATACTAAAGGTCCGTATAACCAAGGAACGGAGAAGAGAAAGGAGGCTGGGGAAACGAGCCGGTCTAACGCCGGAGGGTTGATAAGAAGGCCAAGAAGACCCGAAATTTTGTGGCTGTGACTCAAGGAAAGAAAGAATATGCTGGTCCACACCCGAAATGTGACAGGTGCAACCTTATCATCCCTCAGCAATGCCGTGTCGGGCGTGTGCGAACTGTAGGCGCCCGGGGCACCTAGCGAGAGATTGTAGAGTTGCATCGAACCTGGTGACACTCGTCAACACGGTTAACCCCGTCGGGAATGCCAGGGCTTGTTATCAGTGTGGAGGCCTTGGTCACTACCGGAACATGTGCCCCAGGCTGAATAGGGCACGGGTCAACAAGGGAATAACCAACAGCAAGCGATGGCCATAGCTGGCAACCCAGGCCAAGGGAATCAAAGAAGTGCTACCAGAGGACGTGCATTCGTTATCAGAGCAAATGACGCCCGTCAGGACCCGAGTGTTGATATAGGTACGTAATTGCTCCACCACCCTTCGCCTTCAAATTGTTTGGTACTGGAGCAGACAATACTTTCATATCTTCTGATTTTGTACACATGCTTGCCTTGAACCCAAGTAGACTAGAGACTAGCTTCTCTGTAGAAATGGCCACGGTAGAGAGTAGAGTGTGCAAGCAGATGCGATTTTTAGAGAGTGCTCCAGGATATTGGAGAACCATGCCTTCGACATAGACGTAATATACCTTTCGAGTTGGGGAGCTTCGATGTGATTGTGGGAATGGATTGGTTGTCAAAATACGGAGCCGAGTTTTGTCAGGAGAAAGTAGTACGAATCCCCATGCCAAAGGGGAAGTACTCAAGATACAAGGAGAACGACTGGGAAGAACTCTAAAGCTTATCACTTGCATGAAGACGTGACGATGTTTATGAAAGCAGTGTTACGCATTTCGGGCCCGTGTAATGGAAAAGAAAGAAGAAGGCAACAAGTTGGTAGATATTCCTATAGTACAAGATCTTCCAGGAGTATTCCTGATGACTCGTTGGGATTGCCTCCTCCACGACAGGTGGAATTTCGTATCGAGTTAGTTCCTGGAACTACGCCGGTAGCAAAAGCACCATACGATTAGCGCAGTCTGAAATACAAGAATTATCTAGCCAATTACAGGAACTACTGGAGAAGGTTTTATTCGACGAGTCATTCGACATGGGGAGCCGGTCCTATTTGTCAGAAAGAAAGACGGGTCGTTCTGCATATGCATCGATTTTCGCGTGTTGAACAAGTTGACTGTGAAGAATCGGTATCCTTTACCCAGAATCGATGATTTATTTGACCAGTTACAAGGAGCTTCATATTTCTCCAAGATTGATCTCAGTTCTGGATATCATCAACTGAGGGTTTTGAGGATGACATACCGAAAACAGCATTCAGGACTCGTTATAGACATTATGAGTTCTTAGTCATGCCGTTCGACTGACTATGAACCATCTGTGTTCATGGACCTGATGAATCGAGTATGCAAACCTTATTTGGATAAGTTTGTAATCGTATTTATAGACGATATACCTATCTACACTCGATCGAAGAAGACCCGAGGAACATCTTCGGGCCAAACTGAGCCTATTGCAAGAAGAGAAACTTTACGCCAAGTTCTCGAAGTGTGAAATTTTGACTTCGAAAAGTGAAGTTTCTGGGTCAGGTGGTTAACGAAAGTGGGATTCATGTAGATCCCAGAAAGATTGAAGCAGTAAAGAAATGAGATGCACCCCAGACATCTTCAAAGACACGGCAATTCTTAGGATTGGCCGGATACTATCGTCGCTTCATTGCGAATTTCGTAAAGATTGCCCAACCATTAACCTTGATGACTTAAAAGACAAGAAGTTTGATTGGGGGAAAGCAAATGTGGTGGGACACACCCTAAGTCGTAAAGAGCGTGTGAAACCACTACGTGCTTGAGCTTTGGGATTGACTATTCAGACGGACTTGAAAGCTCAGATCCAACTTGCACAAAGGAAGCATTGAAAGAAGAAAACCTTGCGGGAGAAGAGTTCTGAGGGTTAGACAAACAGATGAATTGCAAGGATGATGGCATACAGTACTTCATGGATCGCATATGGGTACCCAAATGGAGAGATGATCGTACCCCGATCATGGAGGGAGTGCACAAGACACGATATTCTGTCATCCTGGTGCAGACAAGATGTATCACAATCTTAAGGATCTATACTGGTGGCCAGACATGAAGAGAGACATTGCTAAGTATGTAAGCGATGCTTAACGTGCTCGAAAGTTAAAGGCCGAACATCAAAAACCATCAGGATTATTACAGAAACCTGAAATTCCCGAGTGGAAATAGGAGAACATAACCATGAATTTTAATACCAAACTCCCGAGGACGCCTGGCGGACACGACTCGATATGGGTTGTAGTGGATCGAGTGATAAAATCCGCTCACTTCTTGCCTATCCGAGAAGACTACAGAATGGATAAGTGGCAAGGTTGTACATCATGAAGGTCGTGACGCGGCACGGGGTGCCGGTGTCAAGCATATCCGACCGGACAGACGATTTACTTCATGAATTTTGGCAAACACTACAGAAAGTGATGGGACACTCATCTACCATTGATTGAGTTCTCCTACAACAACAGCTATCATACAAGCATTAGATGCGCTCCATTTGAAGCATTGCATGGGAGGGAATGTAGATACCCAGTTTGTTGGGCTGAAGTGGTGGTGAGAGCCAGCTTACGGGCCAGAGATCATTCAAGAGACAACTGACAAGATTTTTCAAATCCAAGACAGACTAAAAGCTGCAAGAGATCACCAAAAGAGCTATGCCGACAACCGTCGGAAGCCTCTAGAATTCAATGTGGAGATCATGTACTACCCAAAGTCTCTCCCGGAAGGGAATTGTACGATTTGGAAAGAAAAAGGAAGTTAGCCCCTCGATACGTAGGACCATTCGAGATTACAGAGAGAATCGGTCCGGGGGATTACCGATTGAGGTTGCCACAAGAACTCAACGGTGTACATGATACTTTCCACGTGTCGAACCTCAAAAAGTGCTTGGCCGACGAGTCCTTACACGTACCAATTGGGGAAATCAATATCAACGAAAAGCTTCATTTCATTGAGGAAACTATAGAGGTCATGGACCGAAAGGTCAAACGCTTGAGACGCAGCAAAATACCGATCGTTCGCGTGAGATGGAACTCCAAACGGGGACCGGAATTCACGTTGGAACGAGAGGATCGGGTGAAGCTCAAGTATCCACGTCTATTCGAGGATGACGCGCTTGGACCTAGCACCAGTTGAATTTCGGGACGAAATTCTCTCAACTGGGGGATACTGTGACATCCGTCACTTCAAGGTCCGTCATTTAACGTGAAATTGCGTTAACTATCCTTAGAACATTCATTCCTCACCTTCATAGACTATTTGTGAGGATATCATGTTTAGTCTATTATCCGTTTCAGTGATGTTATCAATAATTATATCCATATCATTTAAAACGCTTATGAATAGCACTGACAACATCACTAGCTATATTATGTGAAATGCTACAAACAACCTTAAAACATCATTATAATCGGTATAACGCGCGTTTTACGTAGTTTTCTACCTAAATGAAATTGGGGACACGGGGCTTAAGTGCAGGGACTAAACTTGACAATGGCCAAACTGGGGCTGGGTATAAATACCCATCCACCAGCCTAACACTTCACCATCTTCACCATCTGCTCTCTTCTTCCTCTTCTACGCTTCTTCTTCTTCTTCTTCAACCTAGCACCAAAATTGCCCCGATTTGTCTCGTTTCGTCGGCTAGACCTCGGTTACAGCTTAGACATCACGTTTCAAGCAGGTAGACGACCACGGTTGTCCATTTTGCTTAATTTACAGCTGCGATTGTCTAGGGTTTCGGGTGCTCGGGTTCATCCGAGCACATGAGGTCGTGTGGGCTTGTGTGTTGCGTTTCTGAGTGTGCATCTTGTTTAGACATGTTAGAATAGGTATTCTGGAGGTCTTGGCGTGTGAAACCCGTGCTCGGAGCAGCTGGACGCTGCTCGAGGTCTCAGCAGTCGCGACCTGCTGTACAGGGCGACTGGGTCTTTCGGCCGACTGAGCCGTGCGACTGGGGTGAGTCGTGCGACTGAGTTATGCGTCTGAGTCCATCGTGCTACTGAGTGGTGTGACTGGGGTGAGTCGTACGACTGAGTCATGCGCCTGGGTATGTACGATTGAATGTGTATGTGACTGAGTCTATGCGTCTGAGTCTATCGTGAGACTGAGTGGTGCGACTGGGGTGAGTCGTACGACTGAGTCATGCGCCTGGATGTGCGCAATGAATGTGTGTGCGATTGAGTCCATGCGAGTGAATGTGTGTGCGATTGTGATTGAGTCGCACGAATGAAAGGCCAGTCGTACGAATGAAGGTTCAATCGCACGAGTGAAGTTGATTCGTGCGACTGAAGGTCCATTCGTGCGAATGGATGATTGATTCGTGTGTCCGATCTGTTTGTGAATGATGATATGTGTGTTTGTATGAATGATGATGTGTGTGTGTGTGAATTCCCCTTCTGGAGGTCTTATGATGATAAGGTAACATCAATAAGAGTGTCATAGCTTGACCACAAAGATTAAAGTCAACGCTATCAACAGGCACAAACTATTTCCATACAAAATAACCTAACCTTTTACAACTACCGACAATCCATTTGGGACCATTCTTAGTACTTGGACCTACATAAGGTCTGATATGTGTATGCCTGCTTGTGTGTGTGCTACCCACGACCGAATCGAAACTGCCGAACCTATTAAACATCATCTCATGCTTTATGATCATTATTAATGCTTGTCAGTAACTGTCAATAGGTGTTTGACGGTTCATAGCATCTTACCCTTGGAATCTACCACCATTGGAACCTATCTTCTATACAGTGAGTTTCGTGGCCCCTTTTACTCTTATAAAACCTTTTTAAATATTTTCAACTTGGGGGAAAGAATGCTCACCTACTTAACTTGTTTTCAAGCACCTTCCTTGGTGGAAGTGGCTGCTACTTCTATGAGTATCTTACCTTGTTTGTCTTGTTGATTGATGCTATATGAACTTGAACTACATGCTATGTTACCACTGTGTATGTCACTTAGTGGTATCATAATACTACGTGCGACTATTTGATATTATGTGTTGATTGACCCTACCTGTGAATGCTATTGTTGTTGGATGCCTCGCTGTGTGGGACTTCGTGGGGACTTCTGTGTGGGACTTCTATGTGGGACTTCTGTGTGGATCTTCTGTGTGGATCTTTCAGTACAACCATTAATTCCAGAAATGGGACCTAAGGATTGGTTTGGTTGTAACCTATACGTATGCGCTGTGTGGATCTTGCTACGTCATGTGAAACTCATGGGATGCTTACTACTTGTTGGATGCTTTACTACTGTTGGATAACACTACTTGTTTGGTGATACTATTTGGGTGTGTGGTTCTTCTGTGTGGATCTTTCAATATAACCATTAATCCCGGTAATGGGACCTAAGGATTGGTTTGGTTATAAACTATACGTATGCGCTGTGTGGATCTTGCTACGTCTTATTAAACTATTTACTTTTGGGAATGCTCTCTTTACAGCCATCAATTCCAGGTGGAACCGATGATTAGGTTGGCTGTAGTCACTATAACTGGTAAAACCGCCTACGCATAAGTGTAGTTGCGGTAGTTTTTATTAAACCTACTTACTGTTTTCATCTTAACATCTTTTATTACTTAAAACCTGCGAAGCTCACCAACAATTATGTTGACCGTTTTGAGCATTTCTTTTCAGGTGATCAAGGTAATTGAAGTTCTAGGAGCACTGCCTTTTAGAGGAGACCTAGGACATATTTTGGAGAACTAAGCCTTTTGTTAAACATTATTTTTGGAACATCTTGGTTTCTCAAACTTGTACATCGTACACTTGTTCCCGGGTTGTGGGAATGTACATTACAAGCTATTATCAATGTTTATGAAATCATCTCATGTTTATGTTTATGGCTATGCTGTCGTGAACATTGATTATACACGACACAAGTCTCCATTTGTGCCGGGTGTGCATCATGACACGCTATGTCATCAATTACAAATATATTGCATCTCTATTGTTAACCATGTGTTATGACGATCCCATCTAGCTCGCATCCCCGTGTTTCCGCTATCAGCGGGGGTGTGACAGACTAGTATCAGAGCCATTGGTTATAGAGAATTAGGCAATTACACTTAACCTAGACTATAACCTAGGAACCTTCATGTAGAATGCATGCTAGGACTGGCTTGCATCTAATATTACATGTATGTTCCTCTACGCTTGTTTCTTGTCACTATACCTGATGCTATGCATATATCCTAAGGAAGACACTATTACTCTTAGTCTTTCTCCATGGGATACCCTTATACTGGAACCTTACGTTGTATGCGCACAACATCATATCATTAGGTCGAGATACCTAAACAGAAGGGAACTTCGGTGATCACATGTAGCGTCGATCTCGGATACTAAATCCGACCCTAACATGGTTATGACTGAAATCCTGAAAGTATGAAGGATGGCAACTATCATCAGACATATTGTGCTTATGTGCTTAGATTTACTTGCTATTACATACTATTGGAATACTATTGGCTCAGGGACATGAGGACATTACCTGATTTGTGCTTGATGAATGTGGATAACACTATGATGTTAACTTGGAGTAAGTGAAGCTAAGGGTGACTTTGCAAGGCAAATTACCATTAAAGGTGCACACGTAATTGCAATTCGCCGTGCATGAGAGGCCTGGCTAATCATACCACGAGGTAACGATCATGAGTATTACTAGATTTCTATTCTATAACCTAAGGTGCTAGGATCATAATTCTAGTAAGACCTTATTAAGGGTAACGTAACATTACTAACACCTACTATTACCTAAGTCCTGTCCTACTTAGAGCCTTCATGGTATTTCAATCATGACATTGATCTTATTTTTTATAAGACATTCCTCCACTTAGCCTCTCAGTAACTAAGGAACTGATTGAATGCTTAAAATGAAAGTGGACTACATCTTCTCCACGCAGACATCAGGAAGATGTTTTTTAATGAAACATCTTCCCAAAAACAAACACTCTGCGCACTCAAAACCTCTTTCCGCGTCTGCGTGCGCGCAGATGAAGAGGTGGGGAAGAGCTTTTGGAAAAAAATAAACACGCCTTAAATAATATGAATAAAATTTACATAATATTATAGAGTTACGACTTCTCAAACTCTCTATAAATATTAAAATACCTTCATATCAAACTTAGCAAGAAACAAACTTTTTTTCCTTAACAAGAACTAGTATAATACCCATTTATTGAATATTCGACATTCAATGTAAAATGAATCATTGGCGACAACACTAGCGTTCAATGCAATATTAAATTACTTAATACTATAATACCTTTTATTGAACATTCGACGACTGTAAGCAACTACGTCATCTATTAGATTCTGTAAGAAATAGGTTCACTTTTATATTAAAAGATAGTAATTCTATTGGTACTCTCGTTAGTTATGAAAAATATTCTAATACAATACATTTTACAAATACGACTAGAAAAATAAATATAAACAATATTTATGTACCAAACTTGATTCGAACTAGCCTTCATCGCGTTCGAATCTTCAACTATACCCTTGACTATAACAATTAACAAACAAAAGATTGACGGTTGTGGCTGTTGATCGTGGTAGACATGGTGTTGATCCATTTGATCAGTTTTACAGTGTAGAAAATAGTTTGAATCGTTCAATACCAAACACAAACAACTCACACAAAGATTAATGAACTCAAGAAGACCAAAAAGTATTCAAAGATGATTCAGTAAGCAACAATACACAAAGAAATGAAATAAGCTCAATATATTCAATAAACTCCAGCTTACAGTAGCCTCTTGCAACAGAAATATTCGATTAGGGTTTTACAAGGATGGACAACAATGAACAAAATGAAATCTATATATAGCAGTCTCAGTTTCGCACACAGTTTCGCTGCAAGCGAAAATGTGCTGCTGAAACTGTAGTTTTGCCCAGCCGAAACTGTAGTTTCGCCGGTGAACTATTAGCTAGAGCGTGAGCGAAACTGCAGTTTCGCTCACAGTTTCGCTAGACTACAAAAAGTTAAACAAGACATAACAACTTACAAACGAAATCTAACATTAATCCTATTATATGGAAATGGAAACAAATACAAATCTAATGTGAGTCCAACCTATACATGATCTTTAATACTCCCCTAGGTTGGATCTCACCTATTCTACTAATCTTGATGTCTCTAATCAGCTCCAGCATCCCTTGCTCTTGTACTTGATATCTCTGTCTCAGCTCCTGCAGTTGTCCTTGAATGAGCTTCAGCACCTGATCCACCCTTGTTGCTTCCTGCTTTATCAGCTCCTTCGGGATGAGCACTTGCTTGTGCAAACTGTTTGGTCAAATCCCGTATATCCATATTCAAGTCATCTTTAGCCCTTATCTTTTAGCCAGCTTCTTCACTTTAGCCCTCACCCCTTACCTTATTTGCCACTACCATAAACAGCTAGCTTCCTTCCTTGTCTCCTCCTGCTCCTGCTTTAATATGGTTCTCACATAGAACGAGCAGGTCTTCGTCTGAAAATCCAAACAATTCCACAGGGTCGAAGATTCTATGTTCGATCCCACCCTTCACTCTAATCACAGCTTCCCTGTTTGATTATCATAGAACCACTTTTCAAACTCTTGCAAACGAGAAGGGGAAGGGATTACCAATCTTACTCTGTGAACTGTTTTGGGTGGCTTTACACTAAGTACAATTTTCCCTTTTCCGGTTACCCAATCCTTATCCTTCTTTGATCTCTTCCTCTCAGCCTTCATGTATCCGAATGCCTCAAAGTTGTCATACAATCCGTTTTTTATTTCTTTCTCTAGAAGCTTGGCTCATTCACTCAAATGAGCTTCAAGTAGAGGAAACGAAGCCAACCTTCTCAAGTCCCACCTAGGCAAGGTCTTGAACGCCTTCCTCTTGTGTAGATAAGTAATCCCACATCCTCTCCTCTAATCATGAACATCTTTAGGATAGGATTATACTTCCAACTCACTATGCGTTTATCCTCCTTCTTACTTAAGCCTTCCATGTTTTGAAATAGAGGGGTCAATTCTTCTGGTTCCTTTTCCCTCACAAACCAATCGTTTCTCCATCTCAATAATATCATTTCATTCTCACCCTTTTAGATCAAATAGGTTAGAGGCCTTTCATCCACCTCATAATATTCAGGCTCTGAATCATAATCAACCAACTGTTCATCCTCAACCTCCTCATAAACAATCTCCTTTTGATGGGTTTCTCAGTAGATTCTGCTTGCTTTCCCATTCTCTTTACAGTAAAATCATCAAGATTAATCCCTAAATCAACAAACCCAGCCTCAGTCACTTCTTCAATATTTTCAGCATCCACATACGGTTCCTCAGTCCTTCTTTCTGATCCACCTGCTTCTTCTTCAGCTGCACCAGATGTGCCCTCTCCTGCCCTGGAGGAAGTACCCACATTCAAAAATGAGTACTTAGAAGTATCAGTCAGATCATCTAACTCATGTTGAGTCAGCTGATTGGGCAGGCCGGCAGCAGCTTTCAATTCATTCACCTCTTCTAATAATCTCTTGATCAGATTATTTTGATCCATCAACATTCTGGTCATTCCTACCAACATCTCATCCTTTGTTTCTCCCTCAACTTGATTCATCAACATTCTATCACGTCCTCATCTAGACTTGCCCGAGTCTCTGTTTGTGGTGGCTCAGAGAAAGTTTGGTGTCTTTGTTTTGTTCTCCTTTCAGACTCCACATGATCATTCTTCTTCTTTGCTCTTTTCTCCTTTTTAACCCTTGCCTCAGTGGCCAACTTATTCACTTCTTCTTCAAAAACATAGTCTTTATCTTTCGCATATCTCTTCCTCTTCTTCACTGCCTCAGACTGACTTTGTCTTGTCTCCTCTGCACGTTTAGTCTCAGATTCTATCACCTTTATGATATATGCCCAATGATCCGGAGTGTACATATTCTCCCATAAGTGTGTAGTCCTTCCACTGAAGTCGTGCCTGATAGCACAACAGTCAGCAAAGATCCGAGTATTCATCGACACCAAATTCTTGACTTCTCCGTGTCTTGGAATGTTGGGGACTTGGTCGTTGATTATCATCTGAAGAAATCTGGGATATAACAACCAGTTGTCTTTCTTTAACGCTATTATGTTTTCAGCCATGCAGTCAAATATCAGATTGGCTATATTTGCCTTCTCTCCTTAGCAGCAAATCACCATAGCTTTCGCCCAGTCCAGATTCAGCCCATCTGATCCACCTTTACGGTGATCTAGCACATAATGAAAACATGGGCTATGTATCTCCATTCTTTGGACATGAAGGATTTTTTGATTTCCTTTCTGGTCCCAAATGGAGGACCTTATATCCCATCGACCGAAAGGCATCGGAAACTTCTTGGTCAGTCAGATCAACTTCTCCTCCTGTATCCTCTTCAAGCCTAGTACTCTGGAGATAGTTTCTTCAGTAATAATCACTTCGTTATCCAGAACCTTGGCAATAATCCTCTCAGAGTCTCCCCCAGCGTTGTACTCAGCAGTACGCCAGAAATCTCGAATGTGTAGATCATAAATGGAGGTCGAATGAGATATGGCGTATGCAATTGGGGATCTCTGCAGCCACCGGATACAGTCTCTGAAGCATGCAGCTTTGGGTGAGAGTTATCCAGAATGGCGGTGATGTTGTTTCTCACATCAAACTTGAGAGTCGCCATTTAAACTGAGAAGGAGATAGAGCATGTTAGTTAATATCACCAACGAAACGTTATATAATCAATGACAATTTTATTATATATATATATATATAATATTTTTTTTATTATATAGTTTCGTCAAGACGAAACTATAGTTTCGTTGAGATGTTTAGTTTCGACCAGACAATTAAACAAGTTCGACAGCATCAATTAACAATTTCGGCAAGACAAATTGATAGATTCGACTGGCAAAAACTATAGTTTCGGCACAACGAAACTGATTTCCTTTGGGTGAAACTATTAGGTTCGTATGAACGGCTTAACCTCACAGTTTCGTTGAAATGATAAGAACTTTCGTTCAGTTTCGCTGGACGATGAGTAGTTTCGCAGGATGAACTGCGAGACTACTCAACCGTCACAATCAAACATCGACAGAAGAAGAAAAGGACCTAGAAAACTAAAGTCCTGAGTTCGAAATCACTCTAGAAGATAAAACAATCGAAATACAAAACAAAACAATGCAGTTGAGAGGATTTATGAGTCAAAACCGTAAAACTCTAAGAAAACCCTAGTTTCGACGTCTGAATCAGCGAAAATGACACGCTGAGATTCAAAAGGGTATATAAATACCCGGTAGTTTCGCAGAGGAGAGAAAACACTTTCGTCCAGCACAGTTTCGCTTGAAAAGCATACTTTCGCTCAGGCGAAAGTATAGTTTCGCCCAGTCGAAAGTATAGTTTCGCTGAGGCGAAAGTGTTAGTGAAGCTGTTGTTTCGTCTGTCAAAACAGCAGTTTTGCCTAGCGAAACGGTCTGCAAAGGTGTAGTTTCCAGAAAACCCTAAAAACTTAAGAAAACAGAGTTTTAACCAAATAAACTAAAAAAATAAATAGAAGAAAAATACAAAAGAAATAGAATAAATAAATAAAAAAGAAAGACCAAAGGATAGACAAAAACACCCTACACGTTCAAACCAGACATCATTTATTTTAGCCGAAAATAGAGAATATCTTAGAGACCAAAGAGATACTAAATGAATTTTTCAGGAAAGTAATAGTTCGGAGAGATTGCAGATATATTCGTCCCTTTTTAAGCCCAAGCCCCTTTTTTTCTTTCAACAAATCAATTGTAGCTGTTGTTATCATGTTATCGGTTGATTTGAAAGGAGACATAGAAAGACTCAGTCCCTACAGACATTAGGCGAAGACCCCTATCCTGTCCTCATGATACTTTGAATGAAAGACAACTACTGATTGTTAACTGCTTTTGAATGAAAGTACAATGAACAGCAGTTGATGGGAGCTCCAAGACAGTACATACGTATAGCAGAGGAGATCATCAAGAGGTAGTGATGAATACTCAGGTCAGTACCACCGTATAACAGAGGAGTTCTTCAAATTGTGTTGATGAGAGCTCCAGGTCAGTACTTCCATACAGCAGAGGAGATCATCCGTTGTGCCGATGAGAGCTCCAGGTCAGTACTTCCGTACAGCAGAGGAGATCATCACTCCAGGTCAGTACTACCATACAACAGAGGAGATAAGCACAAACAAGACACAACAGTACACAGAGAGACTTTAATAATACAAAAATGGAAGATCGTAAAGCTTCAGAGAACATATGAGAGTCTTTAGAAACAAGGAAGCATACGACATGAGCAAGTCAACACAGAAGTGTCTCATTCTCAATCCTTTTTGAACGAGGACCTGAATCTCTCGGAAGGTCAAAGATGTCAAGGGAGAATAAACCGGGTATTCAAGTCTCATATAATTGTTTTAGTTAAGCTACAGAAGATCTATCTACTAAGAAATTGGGCTAAGCCTATCAAGCAAATCCCGACACAATACTGTTGCCCTCCTTCAAGTTGTTCAGACATCTCAACAGATCATAGATTCTGCAAAAGGAAGCAAAAAGCGGTTATAAATTCCTTCATATCCCCTTATTATTATTATATTTTTAATATATTTTTTGAAATAAAATAACTTAGAAACACTTTGAAACTAATACTCCCCCAAAATTTCTACAACGAATAGGGGAAGAAATTTTTGTTGTTGTTTTCCTTTTTTTTGAAATAAATATGAGAGAATGGCGAGGAGCGGTGGGGCAAAAGAAAAATAAAGAAAAGAAGAAAAAGAAATAGAAGAAAAAAATAAGAACAGAATAAATAAGTTAGGGCATGAGGAAAGAAGAGTTTAAAAGGATATTAATCCCAGCATGGAAATCAATTCATAAAAACAAGGTTTATCAAAGGTTTTTGTAAAAAGATCTCCTTTTTGATTTTTTGTATCAATAGGAATAATATTAATGAAACCCTTTTCCTGTGCATCACGGATTGCATGAATCCGTGTTTCGATGTGCTTGGTTCGGGAATGATGAATTGGATTCTTGGCAATCCCGATGGCTGCTTCATTATCACAAAACAACGGAGTGTGAAGAAAGTTAATCCCATAATCCATCATCTAGTGCTAAATCCATACACTTGGGAACAACAACTAGAGGCAGCAATATATTCTGCTTCTCCTGTTGAGAGAGAGACAGTGGTATGTTTCTTGCTTTGCCAAGAAACGAGACAATTCCCCAAGTATTGACAGCCTCTGGTAACTGACTTTCTGTTTAATTTGCAGCCGTGGAATCGCTATCAGAGTAAGCATGCAAATCAAAATTCCCACCATATGGATATCAAAGTCCTAAACGAGAAGAACCCTTTAGATAACAAAGATTCGTTTGACGGCCTTGGCATGGGATTCTTTAGGGGCTGACTGGTATCTAGCACAATATCCAACAGCAAAGGTGATGTCCAGACGACTTGCTGTAAGATACATGAGGGAACCAATCATGGAACTGTATAGCTGAGGATCAATTGGTTTCCCGTTTTCATCAGGAGTGAGGCATGTTTAAGCAGTGAAGGGAGTCATCTCTGAAGAAGCGTCATCCATTTTGAATTTCTTCAATATTTCCTTAATATACTTTTCTTGATGAATGAGAATTCCCTCTGGCTTTTGTTCGACCCGCAGCCCGAGGAAAAAGCACATTTCTCTCATCATGCTCATTTCAAATCTATTTCGCATAACCTCCTCAAACTCCAGGCATAATTGAGGATTGGAGGAGCCAAAGATAATGTCATCGACATAGACTTGCACGATCAACATCTACCATCTACCTCCCTTTTGAACAAAGTCATGTCGATGGTGCCTCGTGAAAAACCATTGCTTAAGAGATACTGTGTCAATGTCTCATACCAGATTCGAGGTGCCTGATGAAGACCGTAAAGTGACTTATCCAGCTTGTATACTTTGTCAGGAAAGTCTGGATCCTTAAAGCCTGGTGGTTGACACACATATATCTCTTCATCAATGTCGCCATAGAGAAATGCATATTTGACATCCATCTGATAGACTTTAAATTGCTTATGAGCAGCATGCGCAAAAAATATTCTGATAGCTTCGAGACGGGCGACAGGTGAGAAAACTTCGGTGTAGTCAATCCCTTCTTCTTGGGCAAAGCCTTGGACCACTAGTCTGGATTTGTTTCTCACCACTATGCCCCGGTCATCAGGTTTGTTCTTAAACACCCATTTCGTTCCAATGGGGAACTTGTTTGGTGGAAGATCGACCAGACTCCACACTTTGAGTTTTCGGAACTATTGTAATTCTAACTGCATTGACTCAACCTAACAAGGATCCTGAAGAGCTGCATGTACATTATTAGGAATGATCTTTGATATAAAACAGGAGAACAAGCAGACATTAATCAATCCAGATTGACTTCGCGTCCAAACTCCATTAGTGATAGAACCAATAATGTTATCATGAGGATGATCTTTCAAGGTCTTGAAATCAGAAGTCATGGGTGGGATGTGAGTGGGAGGATGGTTAAGTGATGAACTGGATGGTGAGGTACAATGGGGTAAAGAAATAGGACAGGTTGGTTGAGATGTGGAATGTAAAGGTGATAAGGAGGGTGATGTGGACATAGGTGGAGGTGGGAGATCAAACGAGGATGAGGATGATGCAACATCGACTGATGTAGCATCATTTGATGTTATGACTAGAGGGACAATAGATTTAACTGGTAAAGGAGCGGGAGGGATTATGTTTGTTATAGCATTGGAGATAGACGCATCATCATCGAAAACTGGAAAATTAAATGATTTAAACACTGTATCGGGGTCAAAGAACCAAGCTGGTTCTGAGGGAACATCAGAGGAATTTGATTCCTGCCAATCAACATAAAAGGACTCTTGAACGATACGTGTTCTCTTGATATATACACGATAAGCCTTTTGTGAAGAAGAGTAGCCTACAAAATAACACTCATCAGACACATCACCAAATTTTGTCTTCTGTGCTTGAGTATTCAATAGAGTGCACGAGCAGCCGAATGGTCGAAAGAAGTCAATCAAGGGTTTTCTCTTGGGAAATAGTTCATACGGAGTTTTCATCTTAACCTTGACTATCAACACCCTGTTGAGAACATAAGAAGCACAATTCACCGCCTCGGCCCAAAAAATGATGGGTAAGGAGGATTCTATTAACATTGTACGTGCAGCTTCAATGAGGGTGCGATTCTTTCGTTCAGCTACACCATTCTATTGAGGAGTCCTCGCGGCACTGAACTGTCTTAATATTCCTTTGGCTGTACAGAAAGAGTCAAATATCTGATTTTTGAATTCGGTACCGTTGTCACTTCGGATAGCCATAACCTTTCTCTTGCTTATCGTTTCAATCGAAAGAATTAACTTCTGCAGCACCTCAGCAGTCTCTCCTTTGTGAGCAAGAAATCTTACCCATGAATATCTGGAATAATCATCTGTAATCACAAGACAGAAAGATTTCTTAGCAATTGATTTAACACTTATGGGCCAAACAGATCAGTATGTAACAACTCGAGGGGACTTGAGATGCAATTTTCAATTTTAGATTTGTGTAGGTTCTTATGTTGTTTTCCTTTTGCACATGCCATACATTTTTCAACCACAGAAAAGTCTTTTAAAGGTAATCCCCTAACGAGATTGTTTTTAACTAATTTGTTTATAATTTTGAAATTAACGTGGCCCAATCTGCGATGCGATAGGAAAGACTCAGAGGTGGAAGTTTTAGACAGAAGACAGGTGACTGTAAATGATGAATCCTTTGAGTTCATGTCAAGAAGATATGTATCATGCTTCCTTGGAGCCCGCATGAGTACCATATTATCTGGAATATCAATCTCAGATTTCAAAAAGAGACATTCATTGGACTTGAATAAGACCGAAATGCTTTTATCACAAATCTGAGAGACGCTCAACAAATTGAATGCAAGCTCGGGGACGTAGTTGACTTTCTCCAAGGTAAGCGAACCATTAGAAACTTCGCCTTGGCCTATCATTTTTCCTCCTTTCTTGTCTCCGGCAAAAGCAACATAACCACCATTGATTATGCGGTAGTTAGTCAATAAATCTTTAAGCTCCGTCATATGTCTGGAGCATCCACTATCAACATGCCAAACACTATTTACAAGCTTAGTGGATGACTCCTGTAAATATTAAGAGAGAGTTAACCAGGTGAAATGGGAACCCAAGTTTGAACGACTTTAGGTTTAGCTGAAAGAGATTTCTTACAAAAGAAATTATTAACTAATTTATTCAATCTACTCCCAAATGAATTTCTATTAACATGTCTATGATGTCGCTGAGGACAGTGCTTAACAACATGATCATCTTCACCACATTGAAAACAGTGTTGTTTTAGTCTATATTCATTATGTAATGAAGTAGGAGGTCTATCTATGCATATTTCTTCATCAGATTCAGATAATCTTGAATCATCATCACTGTATACCTCATCCATGTTAACAGAGCTGACTTTATTGAAAAAGAATGATTATGTACTGAAGAAAATAAGGGGCTATCTGAGATACATGTGGTACTAGTACCACTAGTACTTGCCTCAGATGAAGATATAATCCTGTCATTAAACACAGAAATTTTAGCAGGGATAAATGATGGAATGGGGTGAGAAAAGAATTTTTCAAATGAGTTAGTTTTTGTTTCGTCATCACTTTTCACAGTATAATCATTTAAAGAATTATAATCAACATCACGATCCACAGCATTTAAAGAACAAACAGAAACATCACTAGAATAGAACGAAATAGAGTCTTTTACAGCATCACTAGAAACAAAGACTGAATTTAAACTAGAGTTATGATCTAAAACAGAATGCTGAGGTTCAGGTGTACTAAGGCTAGAGCATCCAAGCCCTTTAGTTGGTCCACAATCGTAGTCCTCACGAACATGCATAGGATTCACACCTTCTAAACCTGCAGATAGACTGTTAGTATCTATTTGGATTAAATCATTAGAATGATGAGGGACCGGCATAGGTGAATAACAGTAAGTACTAGGAGGGGGATAAACCTTAGCATTTGCATAGCCCAAACCTGTTTTAATCCTAGCCTTACGTTGAGATTTACATAAATCATCATGTTTCATTCCCGATATGGTCCATTTATCCAGTTTTGACTGAAGCTTGCTTGTCTCAAACTCAGCTAGAGCAACCCTTTCAGTCAAACTATTAACCTCAATGTTTCTTTCCAAAACAATTCTTTTTAAATGATCGTTTTCTTTTAGGGCCTCATTTAATTTAACAAAATATTTTGACTCATTTATTTTAAGCTCCTCGTTTATTCGTTTCAAATCTTTTTCATTATCAATTAATAAACGATTAGCCTTATAAACCCCAATAATCTGATTTTGCATGCAGATGAACACATATCTTGAATTACCTCATAGGGAAGTCCATCACCACCTTCTCAGCTGCAAGAGCTTTTTCACATTGACACACCGGAGTACTCAACTTGTTTTCCTCAACAGTGGTATCAATATCAACATCTTTCTTTCCTTGCTCTATGGTTTGTGTACATTGCTTCCCACCTTCCTTCTGATTTTCTTCTGTCAAACTCTTCTTCTCTTCCAACTCTTTAATCTCTTCACTTCCAACCTTAAACTCCTTGAAAGGATCAAAGTCTTCCTCACAGTTCTTTTCCAACTCCACTACCTCAATCTCAGCTACTAACGTTTGATTAACTTCTCCTCTTATTTCCTCAACTTCAGTGCTCCAATCAAAGTTAGAGATCAATGCAGTTTCTTTCTTGTGGCCCGTCTCCTCTTTACCCCCACTGGCAGCCAATCTTGGAATTCCTGAATTGCTGGGATCAGTAATAATTGGTAATGGACATTCACGTTTGAAGTGTCCCAATTGCTTGCAATTAAAGCATCTTAACTTGGACTTATAAAACCCAGTTTGGAGTTAGAACTTTGACCTCCAAAATTCTTTTTACCAGTTCGTTCCATAAACCTTCGGGCTCTAAGTGTCAACATGGCTATTTGCCATTGAATATCAGTCTCTTCAAGATCATCGGGATCCACCTGATACATATCCTCCATTGTCATACCTTTACCTTTCAAATCACCAGCTACTAATGCTTCATAACTCTGAACAAACATCCCAAAAAGAGCTATTGTTTCAGCTGGAGCAGAAGTTTCAACAGTTGCTTTCAAGTTCCCTTGCTCTCTTCCCATGTTACCACAACCTCCATTGTAATCCCCTGAATTCAATCCTCCTTGACGAGATGCCTGTATTGAAGAGCTAGCGGTGGAAGACAGTAATGCAGCATTCTGAGAATAACCGGATGTAGGCATCATAGTCTGATTAAACTCCTTCCTTTTCAGATCTAAATCAAAGGACTTCAGCTTGTTAATCACATCCATCAGCTTATTATCAGCAAAGTTTCTTTCTTGTTTCAGCATTCGTACTTGTAAACTCCACTGAGGTGGAATGGAGTCTAGGAGCTTATTGACTTGCTCATGATTACCCAACTGATCATCATACTTCTTTAAAGTACTTGAAACAGACAAAAAACGATTAGTGATGTCAGTAAGGTCTTCATTCTTGTGACCTATAAATGAATTGAACTCCTTTTGAGCTTGGGCTTCTTATCTTTCTTGAGATCCTCATTTCCATCATAGAACTCACACAGGGCGTCATACAGAGATTTTGCATCTTTATGTTCAGCAAATCGATTGTAGATATCGGGTGCAAGGCAAAGTGTCAAGGCTCCGAAAGCTTTCTGGTCTCAATCAATCAACTTTTGATCCTTTTCTGTGAATGTAAAAGAGTCCAAGTTTGGAGAGACAGTACCACCGATAGTTATTGTTGGCCGGTGCGGGCCAACGATAATTGAATCCCATTGATTGTGGTCAGTGTAAAAGAAGAAGGCCTTAAGACATCTCTTCCAGTCTTCAAAATTATCCCCGTTAATGAGTCTTGGAGGTCTGTTGGGAGCAACACTCTCTAAGTCAGCAAGAGTGAGAGAAGTCATCTTTGACATAGTAATATCGCAGAGCAAGAAGTAATTTCACAGAAACAGTAATTTTGTCGAAACTGTAATTTCAGTGGATAGTTTCACAGAAGCTGGGCTTGCCGAAAGAAGATTAATTTCACTGAGGCTAGATTCGCAAGAAGAGGACTACTTTCGCTGACAAATTCGGTAGCAATTTCGCTTGCTAGAAGCAGTAAATTGCTTAGTTTCGCTGTGAATTTCGCAGGAAACAAGTTTGAACTTTCGTTCAAAATACTATCGGCAGCAATTTCGCTAGTAAATCAGACTTAAACAGTGGAACTTTCATTCAAAAATATCTAGTTTCGCAAGAAAGTAGTAGTAGTGAAAGTAATAGTTTCGCTGGAAGATGCAGTAGTTTCGCTGGTAGAACACAACAGTTTCGCTGGATGAACCAGAAAACCCTTTAAACCCAAAACTATTCGAAATCTCTAGAGTCTCAATGAATTTGAGATATGATGATTCACGAATCTTCCTAAAACAAAAACGAGCAGAATTCAATCAATTTCCATGACAAAAACACTATGTTTTGATATAGAAATGAAGAAAACTTGATATTGAGCAAAAATGACCAAAAACCTCAAACAATCAAGAGCACTATTACTCTGATACCATATTGTTGGTCCATTTGATCAGTTTTACAGTGCAGAAAATAGTTTGAATCGTTCAATACCAAACACAAACAACTCACACAAAGATTTAATGAACTCAAGAAGACCAAAAAGTATTCAAAGATGATTCCATAAGCAACAATACACAAAGAAATGAAATAAGCTCAATATATTCAATAAACTCCAGCTTACAGTAGCCTCTTGCAACAGAAATATTCGATTAGGGTTTTGCAAGGATGGCCAACAATAAACAAAATGAAATCTATATATAGCAGTCTCAGTTTCGCACACAGTTTCCCTGCAAGAGAAACTCTGCTGCTGAAACTGTAGTTTCGCCGGGTGAACTATTAGCTAGCTGTGAGCGAAACTGCAGTTTCGCTCACAGTTTCGCTAGACTACAAAAAGTTAAACAAGACATAACAACTTACAAACGAAATCTAACATTAATCCTATTACATGAAAATGGAAACAAATACAAATCTAAGGTGAGTCCAACCTATACATGATCTTCACACGGGTCCCTTAAAACAGATTTCACGTCTTTACTCAAGGCAACGCGTTTGTCTCCCAGGGTATAACAACCAAAGTAGTATGTACTGCTGGAGAGTGCCCGGGCCCGAGAGATCACTGGGCAAAATATGTATTATGATGTTATATGAAAAATGGTTAAAGATGGTTGTATAGGAAGAACAATTTAGAGAGTGTTGCTCTCTAAATTTCTATAAAATTTATTGACACTAAAGAAAATAAATTTTTCTTCTTTCTTTTTTTCTCATCATGAGTTTAGTAATACACTCATGCTAAAGACTTCACATTAATGTGAGTTTTTATGATTCACAACCATTTCCATTTGATTTATGAAATGTTATATGACACCAAATTAAAACTCTTATTTTATTCATAACATGTTTCGTGTCATTTATGATCCATAATAAACATTCATAATATTTATTAAAAGACTTGATAAAAACATAAAAAATTCATGTTAATCAATACGTGACTTTATTAACATTAGGTAATAAATTAAAACAATTTCCTACTATAATCAACCAAGTTTCACTTTCTTCATTCCCACCACTCAGCTTCAGGGATCGATATCTAATTCATCTTAGCTTCAGTTTGGATACGATATAGTTCGTCACAAAACGAGAACTTAAACAAATTAATAAATAACTATTTATATAAAAATACATAAATATAATTATTTTGTGTCCAAAATTCCAACTGATTCTACTAACAAAGATGTGCAACTATTTATTATTCAAAAATTGAGTATTAAATGGGGATACCTTCTTGATTGTTCATGTAACAAGGGATTGAACGAAATTGGAAATCAAGATGATGCTAGAACTAAAATCAAGAGTTTACTTAGAACGACAAGTAAGAAAAGTGAATAAAAAATGAAATTAATAATGACGCGCAAATAGGGTGTCAAAGCAGAGGAGATGACAAATCTCCTTGTTTAGAGTTTTTATCAAGTGGTGACGATTATGTTTTATTTTTGGGAAAGAAGAAAAAGAAAAATGATCTTTAAGGATTTAAACCATGTAAAATAATAAGAAAACTAAATTAATTACTATTAAGTAAATTACCTTACAATATATAAACGTTACAAAAACCCATTAAACCTAATAGCCTTGGTACACTCAATTCTAGGAAACCCTAAGTCTAATATACATTTCAGTTGGTTTTACTAATGTGTTTTTTCTCAATAAGAAATGGGGATGGAGGGAATTAGAGTTTACATACAAGGAAAGAGAAAATAAAGTTTTTCGTCATTTCAGTTTATCGTAAATTTCCTTTTTCGTTGTTATACCAAGTAAACTATAAGAAAACGTCATTAATATTTGTATTTTGCATCAATTTAAGTCATTTGGAATTAAAATTATTAAACTCCCTTGAGATTAAGGGGGTGTTTGTTTTTTCTGAGAAGCACTTTCGGACCTCTTTTATCTACGCCGCCCATATTACGCGAAGACGTTAGACTTTGCAGATCGTTTGTTTTTGAAAGAAGTTTCATTAAAAAACATCTTTCTGACGTCTGCGTGGAGAAGACATGGACCTTCCACTTTTTAGGTCTTCAAACCTCTTCCCAACTTTATAATCCATTCCCACCTCCCACCACTTGAACTCCTCCCTATCCTCCCTCTCAAGTCTCACTACCGCCGCCCCACCTCCCCCCACCCGCCGGACCATCGTCAGCCCCCTCCCCCCCCACCTGCGCCCGCCTCCCTGTGCCCCCCACCTGCGCCTGCCTCCCTACGGACCACCGTCGGCTCACCCCGCAACCCTCCTTTACTATCGCGCCATCCCCGTCGCTGGCCTCCCTTACGGCCGCCGTCCTCCTTCCCGTCGCCGCCCTCATTCCCGTCGCCGCCCTCCTTCACAGTCATCGTTGCCACAATAAACACCTGATGTAATCTGCTGCAATTGAGGTCAAATCATTTATTTTGAATCCGTTTGCTCACCAGGTGTTTGTGGAAATGCCTGTATGTCAAAAGGGTAAAGGGTCAAGCTCGTGTTCAGTCATTGAAAGTGCTCCAGCGGGTGGTCACGACTCATGCCACCGCGAGGACGACGGTGGTTGATAAAGGGGTGGATGTTCTTTCATCTTTGTTGGGTCCGTACACATCTCATGCTATTGGGTATGAAGTGGTTTCAATTCTTGTTAATTTGAGTCTTGATTCGTCTTCAAGGTTGAATCTTATGCAGCCTGCAAAAGTGTCATTGGTGGTGGATATGTTGAATGAGGGTTCTATTAAAACAAAGATCAATTGCACCAAATTGATTTAGACATTGATGGAAGAAGATGATTTTGACATGGAAATTGTTTGCAGCCATAGTTTAATTGTTGGTTTGATGAGGATGGTTAAAGATAAACGACATTTAAGTGGAAATTTGCAGGGTTTAAAGCTGCTTAAATCGACATGCTCGCATAAACAAGTGAGAATCTTGATTGTTAGCATTGGACCATCAGGTGAAAACAAATAAACAAACAAACAAACCCAGTATATCCCACTCAATGAGCAGGGTCTGGGGAGGGTAGGTGTAGGCGAGTCTTTTCTCTATTTTGTTAGGCAGAGAGACCGCTTTCAAAAAGACCCCCGACTCGATAGCAAAAGCAATAATGATAGGGAGACACTGTAAAATAAATAATACGACACCTAACATACAGTATATAAAAATAAAACAGCTGAAGAATTAGAGCAAGAAAAAGCATACATCAGTGGGGCAGCTAGAATCACCGCTAAAGAACAGATGTGGCCTACGTACACATCAGGCCCCCGCAACAATTCTACATAATGATAGCAAGACATCATAAAATAAATCATACGACACATAGCATACATGATACCAAAGTAAAACAGCTAAAGAATTAAAGAAAGAGAAAGCATACATTAGAGTGGCATACATCAGGTGAAAACAAATGTTATTGAATATTGATGGTCCAACAAAATTACGAAAAAGCCTTGAAGAATGATTGTGTATAGTGGGTTTTGTGGAATTATTACCAACTAGTATTACACCCCTCGCGTTGTAGCGGGGCGTAAGACTATGATAAGTAGCACCAATTTAACATCATCAACAGCGATCACCAACACTAGAAAAACTTGTATTAAAAAAACGGAAAAATAAATCTCAATGGAAAGTAAACCTAAAAACGTTGAACCCCGCATTTGAAACGTAAAACATTAAAAACAATAACAAAGATCTAAGACTCGCGCATTGTAAAGGGGCCATTAAATGAGAAAAAGGTAGTCGTAAACACGTTGAAACACAAACACACGTTGTGACGTGTTAACTCGTAAAATTTAAACCGCAACGTAAAACAAAAATTTTCTAAAAGATAAAAGGTATATGGAACCAAAATGGAAAGTAAAAAATATATAAAGGTTAAATTATAAAATATGTAAAAATATTGAGTAAAACTTAAAAGTTAAAAAATATTAAAGAAAAGGAAAAATAAAACGGGCACAACCCATTAATGTTTATATACAACTCATAATGCGTAAATAAGTTGATAATTAGTAATATATATAATAAATAAAGTTTAGAACAATTATGAGTATAACTATTTAAACCCAATGTACCACTATAAAGTCTAGATCAATTATGGATACAACTATTTAATTACAATGTACCACTCTAATACATATATAAACTTAATAATGAATTAGTATAATATAAATTGGTAGTTATGATTCTTTTGGGATTTTGAGAATTAAATTGTCAATGATCACATTTAATTAAAAATAAAGAAAGATTCTAAAAGATAAAAGATATATGGAACCAAAATAGAAAGTAAAAAATATATAAAGGTTAAATTATAAAATATATAAAATATTAAGTAAAGCTTAAAAGTTAAAAAAATATTAAAGAAAAGGAAAAATAAAAGCGGGCACAACCCATTAATTTTATATACAACTCATAATGCGTAATAAGTCGATAATTAGTAATATATATAATAAATAAAGTCTAGACCAATTATGAATATAACTATTTAAACCCAATGTACCACTATAAAGTCTAGATCAATTATAGATACAGCTATTTAATTACAACGTACCACTCTATACATATACAAACTTAATAATTAATTAGTATAATATAAATTGGTAGTTATGATTCTTTTGGGATTTTAAGAATTAAATTGTCAATGATCACATTTAATTAAAAATAAAAAATAAAAAAATAATAAATAGAGAACACTGTTCACACCAACCAATGAGTTATATATATATATATATATATATATATATATATATATATATATATATATATATATATATATATATATTATATATATATATATGTAATGGTAAAAAATCACTTTCACACTTTCACACTTTCACGTTAATTACATAATATTGATTGTCCAACAAAATTACCAATGATGTCTTCAATTGAAATGATAACCGAGAGCACTTTCACCTTAACCAGATCACGTTCCAAAAATCTTGATGATTTCTACATAGTTTACTTTAGATCTTAAAATAGGCGTGGGATTTTAATTTTGATCTTAAAAAATAGGTTTACGTTAATTACAAAATATTTTAACAGTCTAAGATGTTAAAAAAAACAAACAGTCTTTTTCTTACAGAATGCAACGTTTGATCCACCTCTTCTGCTGCAGATGTTTTCAGATGTGATTCGCGGACTGCAGACGTTTTTCTACAGAAAAAACAAACAACACCTTAGTGTTCAAGCTTTACTCGATTTGACTTAAACTAATTCTGATCTAGATTATGTGAAATACATCACATTAGAAATCAACACCACCTATACACATCGTATAGGATTATACGTGACGTATACGGTCGAACACATTAAAAACGAGAAATGTCACACCCCCGCTGAGAGCGGAAACACGGGGATGCGAGCGAGACGGGATCGTCATAGCACATTGTTAACAATAGAGATGCAATATATGTAATTGATGATAAAAGCGTGTAATGACGACACCCGACACAAATGGAGACTTGTGTCTTGTTTAATCAATATTCACGACAGCATAGTCATAAGCACAGAACTTGTAATTGATTCACATAACCAAATGTTGTATCCTTGTAATGTAATTCTCACAACCCAGGAACAAGTATCCAAATGAATGATGATTGTTTAATAGACTACAACAATGTTTCAAAATGATTGTCTGTCAAGTATGTTCAGTCTCAAAAATGCATCCTAGGGTCTCCACTAAGGCAGCACTCCTAGAGCTTCAGTTATCATTGTCACCTGAAAAGATATGCTCAAAATGGTGAATAAAATTGTTGGTGAGCTCTCAGGTTTAAATTGTAAAAATGTAATTGATGTTGTATAGTATTTGTTGTGGAATACCGTGCATACAGTTATAAGTAAGCAAAATCACATAACCATGAGTTTTACAACCAAACCTAATGACGTACACACAGCAACTTGTCAGAATATATTCACCTAAGGCCCGTTCCTGGCAAAATGATGGTACCAACTAGTAACCATCTGACAAGGGTGGTGGTGTCAACCCAGTAGTACTACCAATACCTAACCGTCAGTTCCAACACCGAAATTAAATGGTTGTAAAAAAGAACCACACAGCAACTCATGTATGTATCAGATAAGTACTCATAAAGCAGTATCACGTTGATTCCAAGTATGTAAATTCTATGTAAGTTGTACAACATAGAAAAACGGGTGAGCATACTTTTCCCCCATATTTTTAAAAGATTGAAATATTGTTTAAGCATAAAAAGGGGCCACGAAACTCACTTGTTAAGTGGTAAGTATGTATGATGAAAGCTTCCCAAAAATTGTATGCAATGAACGGTCAAACACCTATTGATAGTTATGTTAAGCATTAATGATTTGCTTAATGTTAATAGTAATGTTTAGTCGGGTCGGGTCGTATCGGTTCGGTCGCGGGTAACACACACACACACAAACACATGCAATGGATCTTATGTAGATCCAAGTACCAGAAGCGTTGCCATTGTTGATGATATTTGTGTAAAAGTGTCATTGTTGTTAGAGAAATGCTTAGTGTATATTAGTGTTGCAAATCGTTTGTTGATAATTGTAAAATGTTATTTTAATTTGATTTGAAATAACATCAATAGATTTGATAGTGGTAATTTTAAAGATTGTCATTAGGAACGGTACCCGTGTCGATGTCACCTTAACATCACACGACAAACACACACCACACACAAAAAGAAATTCAATCACAACAACTCCAATCGCATGACAGGACCAGACGCACGACTGAACCACTCATCTGCATGAATCAACCTTCATTCGTACGAATCAGCTACATTCGTACGAATGGACCTCCATTTGTGCGATTCGGCCTTCAGTCGTACCACACAACACTCAATCGCACGACTCAACATCCATACGTACAAATCAACCTTCATTCGCCTGAATCAGCTTCATTCGTGCGACTGAACTTTCATTCGTATGACTAAGCATTCAGTCGTGCGATACACGTTCAATTGCACACATTCATCCGCATAGACTCAATCGCATGACACACACACAGTCGCATGACTTAGTCGCACGACTCCCTTAGTCGCATGACTCAACCGCACGACACACACTCAGTCGCACGACACACACTCAGTCGCATGACTCAGTCGCACGACTCACCCAGTCACACGGCTCAGTCGCACAACAGACCCAGTCGCGTGACTCAGTCGCACGACTCACCAAGTCGCGTGAACAGCAGAATCGTGACTGCAGAAGTGCAGAGCAGTCTCCGGCTGCTCCATGCACGGGTTTCACACCACAAGGACTTCTAGAAACACTTATCTAACATATCTAAACAAGATGCACATGCAGAAGGACAGCACACGCACCCACACGACCTCATGTGCTCGGTTGAACCCGAGCACCCGAAACCCTAAATCGTAGCAGTAAAACGAGTAAGAAAGGGACAACCAAGGTCGTCTACCTGCTAAAAATTAGTAGTCTCAGCTGTAGCCGAGGTTTAACTGGTGAAAACGTGACGAAACGGGGCGGTTTTGGTGCAAGGATGAGGAAGAAAGTGAGGAAGAAGAAGATGAAGAAGAAGGTGAGAATGTGGTGGCTAGGGCTAGTAAGGGTTTATATACCCAGCTCTAGTTTGGCAAAATGTTAAGTTTGGTCCCTGCACTTAGCCCCCGAGTTTTCAATTTTCGCTTCGGTTGAAAATGACTTAAATCGACTAGTTGTATTAATGATAAAAAGGGAATTAATGATATTTGTAACATAAAGATGGTTTTATTAATGTCAATTATAATATACATAAATGGTATATTCTAACGATGATGATGATGAAAGTTGTAAAAGTTTTAAATGTAGCATACGTTTACGAAGACGTCGCAAGCACAACGATGATAAAGTACGTATAACATCCACACGAATAGTTTGAAAAAATAAGGGATGAACATTCAAAGAAGAGTTAACGGAATCATGTTAATTGATGGACCTTTTGGTGATGGATGTCACAGTATCCCCCAGTTGAGAGAATTTCATCCCGAAATTCAGCTGGAGTTAGGTCCTAGTATGTCATCCTTGAATAGGTGTGGATACTTGCGTTTCATCTGGTCTTCCCGTTCCCATGTGAATTTTGGTCCTCGCTTGGAGTTCCATCTCACGCGGACGATCGGTATCTTGCTACGCCTTAATCGTTTGACCTTTCTGTCCATGACCTCTATAGGTTCTTCGATAAAATTAAGCTTCTCATCAATCTTGATTTCCTTAATTGGTACGTGAAGGGACTCGTCGGTCAAACACTTTTTGAGGTTCGACACGTGAAAAGTATCATGTACACCGTTAAGTTCTTGTGGCAGCCGTAATCGGTAAGCCACCAGACCGATTCTTTCTGTAATTTCGAATGGTCCTACGTATCTTGGGGCTAACTTCCCTTTCTTTCCAAATCGAACGATCCCTTTCCAGGGAGAGACTTTGAGTAGAACGTGATCTCCCACGTTGAATTCCAGAGGCTTCCGACGGTTGTCGGCATAGCTCTTTTGGCGATCTCTGGCTGCTTTTAGTCTGTCTTTGATCTAGAAAATCTTGTCTGTTGTTTCCTGAATGATTTCTGGGGCCGTCAACTGGCTTTCGCTAATCTCTGCCTAACAAACTGGGGATCTATATTTCCTCCCGTACAATGCTTCAAATGGAGCGCATCCAATGCTCGTTTGGTAGTTGTTATTGTAAGAGAACTCAATCAATGGTAAGTGAGTGTCCCAGCTACCACCAAAGTCGATTACACAAGCCCTAAGCATGTCTTCCAGTGTTTGTATCGTTCGTTCACTTTGGCCATCTGTTTGCGGGTGATAGGCGGTACTCATATCTAATCGAGTGCCCATCGCTTTCTGCAGTGTCTGCCAAAATCGTGAAGTAAATCGGCTGTCACGGTCGGATATGATCGACACCGGCACTCCGTGCCGGTCACGACCTCTTTTATGTATAATCTCGCCAACTTATCCATCTTGTAATCCTCTCGGATTGGAAAGAAATGAGCTGACTTCGTCATCCGATCCACTACGACCCATATCGAGTCGTGCCCGCTACTTGTTCTAGGAAGTTTGGCAATAAATCCATGGCTATGTTTTCCCATTTCAATTCAGGAATTTCAGGTTGCTATAATAATCCTGATGGTTTCTGGTGTTCAGCCTTAACTTTCGAGCACGTCAAGCATCGGCTTACATACATAGCAATGTCTTTCTTCATGCCTGGCCACCAGTATAGATCTTTAAAATTGTGATACATCTTGTTTGCACCCGGATTAATAGAATATCGTGTTTTGTGTGCTTCATTCGTGATTAGGGTACGAACATCTCCCCATTTGGGTACCCATATACGATCCATGAAATACTGTATACCATCATCCTTGCAAGTCATTTGTTTATCCAACCCTCGGAATTCTTCTCCTGCAAGGTTTTCTTCTTTCAATGCCTCACTTTGTGCAATTTGGATCTGAGCTTTCGGATTCGTTTGAATATTCAATCCCAACGCTCGAGCACGTAGTGGTTTCACGCGTTCTTTGCGGCTTAAAGCATCAGCCACCACGTTCGCTTTCCCCGGACGATACCGGATTTCACAATCATAGTCACTAAGTAACTCTACCCAACGTCGCTGATGCATATTGAGTTCTTTCTGATTCAAGATGTGTTGAAGGCTCTTATGATCTGTGTAGATGATGCATTTGGTTCCATACAGATAATGCCTCTATATCTTAAGTGCAAATACTACAGCGCCCAACTCCAAATTATAAGTTGTATAGTTCTTTTCGTGCACTTTAAGTTGTCGTGAGGCGTAGACGATCACCTTATCCTTCTACATTAGCACACAACCTAATCCTTGATATGAAGCATCGCAGTACACCATAAAATCATCAGTTCCGTCTGGGAGGGACAATATCGGTGCATTGCACAACTTCTCTTTCAGTGTTTGGAACGCTTGTTCTTGTGCATGTCCCCAATGAAACTTCTTGTCTTTCTGAGTCAACAGAGTTAACGGTTGAGCAATCTTTGGAAAATTCGCGATGAAGCGACGATACTACCCGGCTAATCCTAAGAATTGCCACATTTCTGAAGGTGTCTGGGGTGCATCCTATTTCTTCACCGCTTCAATCTTACCAGGATCTACATGAATCCCATTTTCGGTCACCATGTGTCCCAAAAATTTCACTTCTCGAAGCCAAAACTCGCACTTCGAGAACTTAGCGAAAAGTTTCTCTTCTTGTAATAGACTCAGTTTTGCCCGGAGGTGTTCCTCGTGGTCCTCTTTCGATCGGGAGTAGATAAGTATATCGTCTATGAACACGATCACGAACTTATCCAAGTAAGGTTTGCACACTCGATTCATCAGATCCATGAACACAGCTGGTACATTAGTCAATCCTAACGGCATGACTAAGAACTCATAGTGCCCATATCGAGTCCTGAACGCTGTTTTCGGTATGTCATCCTTCGAAAACCCTTAGTTGATGGTACCCCGATCGAAGGTCGATCTTGGAGAAATACGAGGCTCCTTGCAATTGATCAAACAAATCATCGATTCTGGGAAGAGGATATCGATTCTTCATAGTTAATTTGTTCAGCTCGTGATAATCGATGCACATACAGAACGACCCATCTTTCTTTTTGACAAATAATACCGGCGCTCCCTATGGTGAGTGACTCGGCCGAATAAAACCCTTCTCCAGTAGTTCTTGTAATTGGCTAGATAACTCTTGTATTTCTGATGGTGTCAACCGATACGGTGCTTTTGCTACCGGCGTACCTCCAGGAACCAATTCTATACGAAATTCCACTTGGCGTGGAGGAGGTAAACCCGACAAGTCGTCAGGGAATACATCCGGATAGTCTCGTACCACAGGAATATCTATCAACTTGTTGTTCTCTTCTTACTTTTCCACTACATGGGCCAGAAATGCACAACACTACTTTCGTAAACATCGACGTGTCTTCATGCACGAAATAAGCTTTAGGGTTCTTCCCGGTCGTTCTCCTTGAATCTTGAGTACCTCCCCGTCTGGCATGGGGATTCGTACTACTTTCTCTTGACAAACAATCTCAGCTTCGTGTTTCGACAACCAATCCATTCCTACAATCACATCGAAACTTCCCAACTCAAAAGGTATTAAGTCTATATCGAAGGCATGGTTTTCCAATATCATGGAACACTTTCTAATAATCTCATCGGCTTGTACAACTCTACCGTTGGCTATTTCTATGGAGAAGCTAGTTTCTAGCCTACTAGGGTTCAAGGCAAGCATGTGAGCAAAATTAGAAGATATAAAACTATTGTTTGCTCCAGAATCAAACAATATATATGTGAAGTGGTGATTGAGTAAATACATACCCGTAACGACATTCAGGTCCTGACGGGCATCATTTGCTCCGATGACGAATGCACGTCCTCTAGTAGCATTTCCTTGATTTCCTTAGCCTAGATTACCAGCTATGGCCATCACTTGAGGTTGGTTGTTTCCTTGCTGACCCTGCGCCCGATTCAGTCTAGGGCACATGTTCCGGTAGTGACCCGGGTTTCCACACTCATAACAGACCCTAGCATTCCCGGCGGGGTTAACCGCATTAACGGGTGCAACCAGATTCGGTGCAACTCTACAATCTTTTGCTAGGTGCCCCGGGCGTCCATAGTTCACACACACCCGGCACTGCATTGCTGGGGGATGATGATAGTTGCACCTGTCACATTTGGGGTGCGGCCCGACATACTCTCTTTTGCCCTGCGTCATGGCCACAAAGTTTCTGGTTGTCTTGGACCTCTTATCAAATTTCCTGGCACTCGTACGGCTCGTTTCCCCAGCATCCTTTCTCTTTTCAGCTCCTTGCCCTAGAACCCCAGTTCTCACCATCTCATCTGTTAATGTACCAGCCTTCAGAATCGCACTCTGAATAGTAGGAGGGGCTGCTGCTGTCACCATAGCCCGGATTTGAGGCACTAGTCCCCAGATGTACCTCTCGATCCTCTTGGATTCCGGAGTCACCAGATATGGAACCACTATTGCCAACTCATGAAAACGATCAGTGTAAGCTGTGTGCCCAGCTCCTACCATAGCATGGTTCCAGAATTCCTGCTCCAACTTCTGCATCTCATTGAGTGGGTAGTACTCTTTAGTAATCAATGACTTAAACTCATCCCAAGTCATCTGAATTGCTAATTCTCTTCCCCTTGCCTGAATCTGTGTGTTCCACCAAGTTAGTGCTTTGCCCTGTAGTGAACATGTGGCATACTTAATCTTTTGGCTGTCTAGGCATTCACTGATATCAATGACGGCCTCCATCTTCTCAAGCCACCTAGTCAGGGCTATCGCTCCGCCTTTCCCATCAAATTCCTTTGGTTTGCAGGCTACAAACTCCTTGTATGAACATCCCCGTCTTGTATTAACAACCCCAGTTTCATTACCAGCTGTTCCGCCAATCCCAGTATCTTCCCCTGTTCCTTGGTTATGCTCATTATGAGTATCATTATCCCCGTGGAGATTATGATTCAGAAGAGTGTCGCTCACTTGTCACTATCATTGGAATTAGTGTGGCTAGCTGCTGAGCAATCATAGCAGCTATATCAGGGTTTTCAGTTCCCTGATTGTTGCCGGCGGGACCACCACCTCTTCTTGGTGGCCTACCTCTACCTCTGCCTCGTGGGGTCTCACCCTCACGATTTGTACTACGGGTGACTCTTCGAGGCGGCATTTTCTAATCATAAAAGGAGTAAACATGTAAACTTTAGTCACTTTAAGATACACGTACAACTCCACTCATCAAGTTCCAACATTTCATGCTCCAGTCAATCGAGATCATCACGTAGCCCAGTTTAAGCACATTCTTAGTATACCGATGATGCTTATATATATGGTCCCCCGCAGCGTTCCCACCACATCCACGATATACCGAGAATGATGCTTAAACCGGTTACATGACATCCGATTTTCCTTAGCATCATCCCAATGAATAACATAATGTATGTGTAGAGAGTGTCATCACTCTTCGACATTTCTTGGAAATCCACTTTCATTCTAAGCATTTAATCAGTTCCATAGTTACTGAAATGCTAAGTGGAGAAATGTTTCATGGGGAACAATATCCATATCATAATTGGAATTCCATGAAGGCTCTAAGTAGATTAGGTCTTAAGTAATGGTATATGTTATGAATGTTTTAGCATCAGTTACAAGGTCTTACTAGAATTATAATTCTAGTGTTCTAAGGTATCGAATGTGTATCTTGTACTAACTATGATCGTTACCTCATGGTAAGATTAGCCAGACTTCACATGCACTGCAAATTGCAATTACGTGTGCACCCGGGTGCAGTAATTTGCCTTGCATGGTCACCCTTAGCTTCACCTACCCAGACTAACATCACAGTATTGACACCACTCTTCATGCACAGATTGTGTAGGTTCTCGTGTTCATGAACCTATAAGGTTCCAATAGTAGTCCATCATAACCAATAGAATCCAAGCACATAATCTCAATTAGTATAACAAAAGTTGCCTATCCTTCATTCTTTCGGGACTTCAGGCATAACTATCTTAGGGTCGGATTTAATATCCGAGATCGACGTTACGCGTGATCTGTGAAGTTCCCTTCAGTTTGGGTATTCCAACCTAATGGTATAATGTGGTGCGCATAGGAATGAAAGATTCCAGTAAAAGGCATCCCGTGAGGAAAGAGTAAGAGTAATAGTGCCTTCATCAGGTTGATCAAATAACAAAACATATAGGTATAGAATATGTACAGAGATAAGGAACAAGTATATAGGAACATACATGTAATATCAGATGCAAGCCAGTCCTAGCATGCATTCTACATGAAGGTTCCTAGGTTATAGTCTAGGTCAAATGAATTTCCTAATTCTCTATAACCAATGGCTTTGATACCAGTCTATCACACCCCCGCTGCGAGCGGAAACACGGGGATGCGAGTGAGACGAGATCGTCATAGCACATTGTTAACAATAGAGATGCAATATATGTAATTGATTATAAAAGCGTGTCATGACGACACCCGACACAAATGGAGACTTGTGTCGTGTTTAGTCAATATTCACGATAGCATAGTCATAAGCACAGAACTTGTAATTGATTCATATAACCAAATGTTGTATCCTTGTAATATAATTCCCACAACCCGGGAACAAGTATCCAAAAGAATGATGATTGTTTAATAGACTACAATAATGTTTCAAAATAACTGTCTGTCAAGTATGTTCAGTCTCAAAAATGCATCCTAGGGTCTCCACTAAGGCAGCACTCCTAGAGCTTCAGTTATCATTGTCACCTGAAAAGATATGCTCAAAATGGTCAACAAAATTGTTGGTGAGCTCGTAGGTTTAAATTGTAAAATGTAATTGATGCTGTATAGTATTTGTTGTGGAATACCGTGCGTACAGTTATAAGTAAGCAAAATCATATAACCATGAGTTTTACAACCAAACCTAATGGTGTACACACAACAACTTGTCGGAATATATTCACCCAAGGCCCGTTCCTGGCAAAATGATGGTACCAACTAGTAACCATCTGACAAGGGTGGTGGTGTCAACCCAGTAGTACTACCAATACCTATCCATCGGTTTCAACACCGGAATTAATGGTTGTAAGAAAGAACCACATAGCAACTCATGTATGTATCAGATAAGTACTCATAAAACAGTATCACGTTGATTCCAAGTATGTCAATTGTATGTAAGTTGTACAACATAGAAAAACGGGTGAGCTTTGTAAAAGATTGAAATATTGTATAAGCATAAAAAGGGGCCACGAAACTCACTTGTTAAGTGGTAAGTATGTATGATGAAAGCTTCCCAAACGTTGTATGCAATGAATGTCAAACACCTATTGATAGTTATGTTAAGCATTAGTGATTTGCCTAATGTTAATAGTAATGTTTAGTCGGGTTAGGTCTTATCGGTTCGGTTGCGGGTAACACACACACAAACACATGCAATGGATGTAGATCCAGGTACCAGAAGCGTTGTCATTGTTGATGATATTTGTGTAAAAGTGTCATTGTTGTTAGAGAAATGCTTAGTGTATATTAGTGTTGCAAATCGTTTGTTGATAATTGTAAAATGTTATTTTAATTTGATTTGGAATAACATCAATAGGTTTGATAGTGTTAATTTTAAAGATTGTCATTAGCAACGGTACCCGTGTCGATGTCACCTTAACATCACACGACAAACACACACCACACACAAAAAGAAATTCATACACAACAACTCCAATCGCACGACAGGACCAGACGCACGACTGAACCACTCATCTGCACGAATCAACCTTCATTCGTACGAATCAGCTACATTCATACGAATGGACCTCCATTCGTGCAATTCGGCCTTCAATCGTACCACACAACACTCAATCGCACGACTCAACATCCATACGTACAAATCAACCTTCATTCACCCGAATCAGCTTCATTCGTGCGACTGAACTTTCATTCGTACGACTAAGCATTCAGTCGTGCGATACACGTTCAATCGCACACATTCATCCGCATAGACTCAATCGCACGACACACACACAGTCGCATGACTCAGTCGCACGACTCCCTCAGTCGCATGACTCAATCGCACGACACACACTCAGTCGCATGACTCAGTCGCACGACTCACCCAGTCGCGCGGCTCAGTCGCACAACAGACCCAGTCACGTGACTCAGTCGCACGACTCACCCAGTCGCGTGAACAGCAGAATCGCGACTGCAGAAGTGTAGAGCAGCCTCCGGCTGCTCCGTGCATGGGTTTCACACCACAAGGACTTCAAGAAACACTTATATAACATATCTAAACAGGATGCACATGCAAAAGGACAACACACGCACCCACACGACCTCATGTGCTCGGGTTGAACCCGAGCACCCGAAACCCTAAATCGCAGCAGTAAAACGAGCAAGAAAGGGACAACCAAGCTCGTCTACCTGCTAGAAATGAGTAGTCTCAGCTGTAGCCGAGGTTTAACCGGTGAAAACGCGACGAAAAGTGGCGGTTTTGGTGCAAGGATGAGGAAGAAAGTGAAGAAGAAGAAGATGAAGAAGAAGGTGAGAATGTGGTGGCTATGGCTGGTAAGAGGTTTATATACCCAGCCCTAGTTTGGCAAAATATCAAGTTTGGTCCCTGCACTTAGCCCCCGAGTTTCCAATTTTCGCTTCGATTGAAAATGACTAAAATCGACTAGCTGTATTAATGATAAAAAGGGAATTAATGATATTTGTAACCTAAAGATGGTTTTATTAATGTCAATTATAATATACATAAATGTTATATTCTAACGATGACGATGATGAAGTTGTAAAAGTTTTAAATGTAGCATACGTTTACGACGACGTCACAAGCACAACGATGATAAAGTACGTATAACATCCACACGAATAGTTTGCAAAAATAAGAGATGAACGTTCAAACAAGAGTTAACGGAATCACGTTAATTGACGGACCTTTTGGTGACGGATGGCACAAGAAAAATCAGGAGGGATTGTTTTATAGCACTATACGACCCCCTATATGATATATATAAAGTTATACAACGCTTATAACAAAATTCAAGTGATTGTCAGTAGGCCTGTAAATGAACCGAACGTTCATGAACTGTTCGGCGGGAAGTTTGTTTATGTTCGTTTATTTAGAAAATGAACGAACATGAACAAAAAAATCGTGTTCGTTTAATTAAACGAACAAACATGAACACATGCTTTGTTCGTTCGTTTACGTTCATAAACGTTCGTTTATGTTCGCTCATATATGTTCGTTCATTTACGTTCGTTTATGTTTGTTCATTTATGTTTGTTTATTTATATATATTAACATGTTAATAAAAGGGTATTAGGTGTTAACATTTGAAACATAAGTGTATTAAGTTATTCTAGAACTTATAAGTTTAGTGAAAATTTAATTTCCACTAATACACCTAAAATTCCAAAATGATCATTTAAGATTTTTTCTGTTTAGTTTTGTTCATTTATGTTCATTTATTATTGTTCATTTGTGTTCGTTTATGTTCGGAAACTGTTTATTTAGTTTTTTAACGAAGAAACATGAACGAACACGAACATTTTTATTTATTAATGAACGAACATGAATAAAAAAACATGTTCGATAATGTGTTCGTGTTCGTGTTCATATTCGGTAAAAGTTAAATGAACGAACACGAACATGCTGATGTTCGTGTTCGTTCAGTTCATTTACAAACCTAATTGTCAGAGAGATCATACGTCTCATATAAGATTATACGATTCATCTATACGACGCATATGATGCTATATTACCCGTATAAAAATCTGGGTGTTGATTTATAATTGATAATGTCCTGTAACCGTCCCTATACTCAATTTTCAATTTCATCGGGTTATGTGCTATCCCAAAATTCTATTCTACTATTATGAAAAGAAGAAGTTCATGAGCAGTTCCTTTTGAGAATTTGGAGATTCCTCACATGATTTTTTAAACTTGCCATTATACCCCCTGTATTTTGGGTGTTTGACAGCATTGGGTTGTGTGTTCTTTCCTTTTAACCATTATCTGCCTCAGTTCACTCATTTATGGCGGTGGGGTGTCGTGCGACGCCTTTAAACACCCTCAGATGTTAGATGGTGCCGGTGGTGGGTTTTCTGGTTGTGGTGTTCGTGGTCGTGGGGTTTGTTGGTTGTCGCGGTGGTGGGTTTTCTGGTTGTGGTGGTGGCTGTCGGCGGGTGCTTGGTGGTTTCGTGCGTCCATGGATGCTCCGATGGAGCCATGTATCGCCGCCTTCAGGGATGGTGGTGCATGTTGGGGTCGGCTTAGATCTGACCATTACGACGCCGCCAGTGGTCCATTGACCTCCTTTGGTGGCGTCTACGCGACCGTCACCATTGCTTCCACCTGCACCGCCACCGTCTACCGCCTACACTCAGAGGTTTGGGTTTTGGTACCGACTCGATTTTCGCCCGCGATACGGTTGTTGTGACAGTCGCTATGTTGTCGGCCGTAGCAAAGGCAACGAGTGGGTTTTTAGGGTTTTGTGGTGGTGGCCGGCTGTACCAACGGTCACCCTCGCGAAGGCGCCGGCAGCGATTGTTGTGGCGTTGGATCGCCGCAGCGTCGGTTGTTGTGGCGGTGGCCCTGTTGCCGTTTTGCCTCCCCTCTGTGATTGCGGCGGGGCAGGCGGCGGTTGTCCACGGCTGTGGTGGGAGATCGTAGTAAATCACCGTCATATTTTTGGGGTTTTCTCACCGAATCCGGTTCCTTGACCACCAGCTGTATCGGTGGTGATATGCCGTTGATGTTCGTCTGAGATCACTGTCGGTTTGGACCCTTCGATGACGACGACGGCTGTTCGTCTGAGATCACTGTCCCTATGTTCTATGTGAAGGAAGTTCAGATGTCGGTGCAATGGTTCATAGAGCCTTAGGGTCTCCTTTTATTTGTACTGAGATGTTTCGTTTGGTTTAGTTGTTTACGGCTATGATGATATGTATAAACCGACAGGTTCTTTGGCGTGGCAGCCATTTTCGGTGTGCAGCCGGGACCGGTCATGTCTTTTGAGCCGTGTTGACAATTGCTTTAATGTTGGATTTACCAGTTTTCTTTTGGCTATGATGTCATGTCTTTTGAGCCGTGTTGACAATTGCTTTAATGTTGGATTTACGAATTTTCTTTTGGCTATGATGACCAAAACTTATGTCTGCGCCTTGGTTTTAACGTTGTCTTACGAATGTAGACCGCGTAAACAATTGTTTTTACTTTGATTTTACAAGTTATCTTTTGACTATGATGGCAAAGACCTATGTCTAAGACTCGATTTCAATGTTTTCATTAGACGCGCAACGCGTGTCAGGATTTACCACTAGTTGTCATGTAAAGAGCAATGGCCGCATTCTGTCATTCACCCTCACCTACCATTAATGAACCATCAAATACTACATGGTTCCACCTTACACCCACAAGAGTCGATTGTTTCTACTCAGAGTCACCATCATGAGCCACTTTTTGTACTCATTCACTCTCCTCTACTGATCCCCTCACGCACCCTCCAATCGCGTGTCATCTTCCCACTCGCTCCTCTATTTCACCTCTGCTTTCACCTTCTGCAACCTTCAATTGCCTCACAAATAGGGCTTCCTGATTCAACTTATCTTTCAATCTTTCTTCTTCTTTCCAGGGTTTGAAGGCTCAAGGTAGGTGAAATTGAAAGAAATTTTGAGTTTTGTAACAAATTTTTTGTCATTATCTTTGTGCAATTATCGGACAAGAATCGGTGGTTTGTGTTTAGAATCGTCTGTTAGCTTAATCAAGCATGACCCACTAATCGTCTTATGAAATTGGTTGTATTTGAAGGCGAAAGTTGACCTTTTTGGATTTTAGCTTGTGGGTTTGAATGTTTCACCAAAATTGTGAGTTGGGGTTTTGATCTTGATGAAGAAAGATTGTTTGTTTAAGGTGGAACAGTAAAGATCTGTTCAGTGATGGGGTTTACTGAAGAAAGATTGCATTTTAGGCATAAAAATGTTAAGGTTTCTTGGATGAAATATCAAATCAACAAAGAAGATGGTGTTCTTGGTTACCAACAATCTATGAATTCTCCAACATCATCATCATCATTGTTCTCACCTCCATTTACTGTTACTTTGCATAAAACATCATCTCCTTCGTCATCTTCAGGTACTAAAATAAGCCCAGCAGTTCTCTTCATTATAGTAATCTTGGCAGTCTTGTTTTTTATATCTGGTTTACTTCACTTACTTGTAAGATTCTTGACAAAACACCACTCTTCGTCAAATTCCCATCGATCGAATCGATTTCCAGATGGATCTCCATCTGATGCACTTCAAAGACAGCTTCAACAGCTTTTTCATTTACATGATTCTGGTTTAGATCAAACGTTTATCGATGCGTTGCCTGTTTTCATGTATAAAGAAGTAGTTGGTGCTAATGAACCTTTTGATTGTGCTGTTTGTTTGTGTGAATTCTCAGAGAATGATAAGTTGAGATTACTTCCTACTTGTAGCCACGCTTTTCATATCAGCTGTATAGATACATGGCTTTTATCGAATTCAACATGCCCCCTTTGTAGAAATACCCTTTTCGACCCTGGGTTTTCCATCGATAACCCAATATTTGATTTTGATGATCCACATGAAGCAGATGAAATTGGGATTTCAGGTGGTTATAAAACAGTTGAAAATGAACAGACACTAGTTGAAAAGGGGGTGTTTTCAGTGAGACTTGGTAAGTTTAGAAAATTGAATGAAGGTGAAAGTGAAACAGGAGGTGAGACAAGTAGTAGCAATTTAGATGCACGAAGATGTTATTCAATGGGCTCCTATGAGTATGTGGTTGGTGACACGTATCTCCGGGTCCCACTAACTCATCAGAGGGACTTGCAAGCTGCAAACTTTGTTAAAAATGTTGAACGAAATGAGCGAGTTGAGGATCAGACACTTGATGAAGATATTGAAGGCAAAAAGATAAATATTGGTTCTAAAACGGATAGTTTTTCTGTTTCAAAGATCTGGTTATGGTCTAAGAAGCGAAAATTTGCTAGTTCTGATAATCAGTTGCATGGTCCATCTTCAGTTGATATGGAATTACCGCGAATTGGGAGGTTTCAAGGTACATGAAATGAAAAAGAATTGTTCTTTTTTATCTTGTTTCTGTGTACTTTTGTTGAATGGTTAGTAGTTAATTAATCATCTGTTCTTGCTATATTTTATAATAGTTTATATTCTGATACAAGATTTCTGTCATGGATATGATAATATTTTGTTCTTTTTGCTAAATCTAGTAATCATTGACCATGACTGCTAGATTCTTGAATATCCAGAGTACAAAATCATCTATAGTTTCTTCTGTTTGGTCACTAATCTTTAGAAAATCACTACTACTAGAACTGAGATGCCACACTTTAACCGTTGTGGATGTCTTTTAAGTTTTAAAGTTTGTTCTATTATTGGTTGTGTATGCGATTAAGGAACCGCTTTGTTTTGTTATTTTGAAGCAAGATCTTTAATACTTTCCAAAATTTGCAGACTTTTGAGTGTGGGAAAAAGCAGGCAATGTCTTAAAGTTATAGAATTTTGTGTTAATTAAAGATGATTGTACTGTAATTTAGTTATTCAAATGCCTTTAATGATTCATATTTGGAATCCTGTAACTGCATGATTTAAGGTAAAAAGGGCCAAAACTTGCTTTTGCTTTTGCAAAATCATCTTTAACTTTCATCATAGCTTTGGTTGTTTGACTTGATTCTGCTCCTCCACTTTCATCATGTATGAGAACATATAATTTGTCATTATAGGTATTTTCTACTGAACATTTACATAATATAAAAATGCAGTAAGCTATACTACTTGAACGGACACCCATGAGTGCATGTGTAGCTCATGCTAAAGGAGAAATCACTCCCCCTATTCATGAGCCCCATGAATGCATGCGCAGCTCATGCTCATGGGGAAATCACCCCCCCCCCCCCCTATTCATGAGCGGCCGTGATTGAAACACATTCACTCACATACTTATACATGTATAGTAGAGTTTCATTTTGTCTAAAACTAAATAGATTATATGGTTTTCTAAGTTACAAATGGTGTCAACTTACAAGTGGTGTACTAAAGGATCTAAATGGCTAAATGTGATTCTTGTGATCTTGCTACAAATGGTGTATTAAAGGATCTAAATGTGGTTCTTGTGAACTTTCTACAAGTGGTGCTGAAAGGACCTAAATATGGTTATTACTTCCATGTCGGTTCCGAGATTGAGTTCGGATTGGGGCTTGCACTTGAGTGTGGCAAATATCGGGGGCGGACCAAACCTATGAGTAGGGGTCGCTCTGACCCATGAAATTTTATATATAATAGCATATATACGATTAGGGGTGTTCAAAAATATCCGAAACCGAATCCGAAATATCCGAAAATCCGAAATTTGGATATCCGAAGATTCGGATATCCGAAAATTCGGATATCCGAACTTCGGATATCCGAAATTTCGGATTCGGATTCGGATAGTGATTTTCAGAATTTTTGGATATTTCGGATATCCAAAATACCAAAAATATTTTTATAAAAATTTAAAAATAATAAATATTAATTATATATTTCGGATATTTTTAGATATTTAGGACATTTTAATGAAAAAACTTCGAATATCCGATAAAACTTTAATAAAAATTATTACATTTTTATAAAATTTATTAAATAAGACAAAATTCTTTGAATTCGGATATCCGAACGGATATCCGAATCCGAATCCGAAATTTCGGATATCCGAAATTCGGATATCCGAAATTTCGGATTCGGATTCGGACAGTGAAATTCACTATCCGAAATTTTCGGATATCCGAAATTCAGATATCCGAATTTCAGATATCCGAAAATGAACACCCCTATATACGATACAATCCCGAACGAACCCCACAAAATTTCAAAACTGACCCATGGGATTTTGAGACCGACCACTATGAAATCTTAACATTAGACTTTCAAGAAAATATAAATTTTGATTTTTATTTTTTTACTAATATAAACCTATTGTAAAGAAATTTGCAAATATAAAACATATTTATTTGAATAATTAAAGCTCTTTTAAACAAACCAATTTGAATAACCTAAGACCAAATCCCATTAACTAAACCCATTTAAAATTATTCATAAACTTTTGTCACTCGGAGTTCTACCGCCGCTTTGGCCTTTGAGGTTAGTATTACTTCTATTTACTCACTTCTATTTGAATATTGATTACTAGATTAGTACCCCGTATATTATATGGGTTGAATAAATAAATATTAAATAATTTATAGCGAAATTTTATTAATTATAAAATGACATTTTGATATAGGATACGATTGAAATTACTTAAAGTAATAAAATAATTTTTTGTTTTTAAAAAATTCAAACATTTTTTTCCAAAATAAACTATTTTTCCAAAACAAACTATTTTAAAAAAGTGTCATTTCTTTAAAAAAACCTAATTATAACTCTAAATTTCAATTATTTTGGTTTATAAAAATTTTATTATTTTAAAATACTAATTTTAAATATTTCATATTTTTTAAATTTTTTGATGTTTAAGAAAAATTTATTATCTTAACAAATTTTCCTTAGAAATTATATTTATAAAAATAACTCTTTCTTAGTTTTTTAATAAACTATATTTAATCTAAAAAAGTTAAATAATATCATTTGTAATTAATATAATTATTTAATAGAAAAGATAGGAGGAAAATTAGAATTAGAAGCTCTAGAATTATGCCAAATATACAATTAAAACACTCTTTTATTATAATAGATAGATTGGTAATGGTAATGATTAATAGACATTAGGGATTAACATTGTTCACTGTGAATTAGCGATTTGAATATTGAATATTTATTCACTTTAAATCATGAATATTAGTTAGTAGATTATTAATCTTGAATATTAAGCTTAGTTTGTTAATGTGTAAATCGGTAATATTAATAATACAAAATACAATGGGATGGTTTTTCTAAAAGAGAAGTTGGAAGTTTCATCTATTAAGATTTAAGACACTTGAGTATATTGATTTACATTGCTTTAAATGTTTATCTAGATGATACAATTGACTAGATTGTAAAAAACCATAACCCGTAGTCAACAACCTTAAAGATAATATCTATTTTTTATGACGATTGAAATACTCCATCGGCTTGAGAGAAACAATGTTGCTAAAGATCATAGAAATATCAACCTAGGTGAGGGTTGCAACATATTGAGGTCATCACTTGTCGCCCCATCAGTTTTGTGGGTCATTTGTGACAAAAGATTGTTAGAGGGACTTCATATACAACTAATACTTCAAAGAGTTGTTCATCATGAGCGACAATGTTTCTTACTTCAAGTGACAACAAAGAAATACCCATATTACTCTAATACCACAAAATGTGACACTCCATCTCGAAATGCCTTAACATGTTGCTTTTACAAAATAATATAATAAAAAGATTCAAATAAAAGTTTATTTTTGCTAAAAAGTGTGAGAAGACACAATGAGTAAAAAAAAGTCACAAAAAATATATCTCACAATTTAAATCAAATTTCAAAAAAGTAATTTCGAGCTATTGTTCTCCTAGCCATCCTCACTAAGAAAAAAATAAACGAAAATAAAAAAAGTTAACATTTTTCATTGTGTCATTTATGAAAGACACAATGACGTCATTGTGTCATTATAAAGACACAATAAATTTATTTTTATTTTTTTATATATTGTTTTTTCTGAAAAGGACGACGAGAAGAACAAAGACTCCGAAGTACTTTTTTGAAATTCGATTTAAAATTGTGAGATATAATTTTTTTTGATTTTTTTAGCCTAATTGTGTCTTCTTACACTTTGTAATAAAAATACACTTTATAGGCAAAATACATTTTATAGAATAATTTCATCCATAATATAAAATATATAAAGTTAAACAATTGCATGACATGTGAAAGAATAAGTGTTATTGGAATATGTCTTATGAGGGCCCAAGCGACCCAATAAAGTGGGCCTAAGGAGCAACCTCAAGTGGGCCTTTCTGAATGGTCACGTGCTCATATGATTACAAGTTACAACCAACCGCCCTCTCGGATAGTCAAATCGTATGTTTTCCACTTCGTTCACATTCGAGCGCGTGCCTATTTGTAGCGTGTGTCTTCCTTATCTACTGGTGGGTTCCGACCCGTGTCCTGATGGTTCGGTTTTAAATATATTATATATCAAAACATATATATAAAGAAATATTACGCAACCGAGTATGTGAAAGTAAATTTATGAATAAAAAATACATTACGTTTGGCCTGGCTTCGTTTCAAATGAAACCTAGGCATAAACGTTGATAAAAATAAGGAAGGCGTAACTATATGTTTGAAATTTAAGAAAACGTTATATTTTAAAAGTTACAAAAGAAAAACAAAAAAAGTTAGATGGATTTGTTTAAAACATTAGATGATATAAATATAAAAAGCAAAAGGTTATTGAAATTCAATTTACACGTGGCAATATTCTAAGCTTTCAAGACGCTATCCAAAGTGCACTCAATTTATATATTATGATATAACGCTTGAAGTTCATTTATTATACTAGTTAAATATTTAGAATATTAAATAATCAGTAATGAAAATTTAAGAATTATAAGACAATATTTTTAAGATAAGATATAACTGAAATTATGTATAAATAATTATTTTAAATAATGAAGCAATAACATTTATAATGAAAAGACATGATTATAATGCATAAATCTTTTGTGTATGACATTTGATTTTCTATTCGTAAGTTTACCATCTTTGTCTGAACAATAGTTTTTATTTTCTATTTTTAACTCTATTATATTGAAAACTACAACCGACCTGTGAAATTTTGTTATCTAAAGAGCAAAGCAACATTAGATACCATGTTTGTCCATGAGTCTTATCTATTGTCACTGACTCATAAATTTTTTAAACTTTCAAAAATAGATGGAGAGATGAAATCAATTAACCTGACTATAAGATTAAATGAATAAATAATGAGAAAAATTCTTCGGTATATTGATAAGTGTCTTAAATTATTCAATCACCAACATTTCCTTATCCTAAATCTAAACCAGTTTGTTTACAATATCTTTGTTTCTTTCATATCGGACAATTCACTTCCAACACTTAACATCGGCCATGTAGGTATGAGACCGGGTATGAGATTAGTTAATCATTTTCTGTTGGGAGTTGGAGATTTGACTGAGAAGAATTGGAATTAAAAGGAGAGAATGTTGGATTAATTCCAATTTTGTAACTTGTAAAACTATCAATTTTGTTGACTTGTAAGGGTTAATATTATAATTGTCTAAACTGTGAGGGTAGTTAGTGAAACTTAGTTGTTAGATGTAACTAACCGTTTGATATAAGTGTAGGTTGGTGGGATTAATAGGTATCACCCATAATTCATCAATAAGAAAGTTTCAATTTTAGTTTTCTTCATAGATTCATGTTCATTTGATCAATTAGCTCTTTTATTTCTCGGCTAAGAGAAAAATATGAGATTACGTAATAAGCCAGTTTACCCGACCCTTTTTATTTGATTACGCATACCTGTTTACTCGATTATATATTTACAATAACTTTTTTTTGTTAAAATTATATTATATTTAATTTTAGTTATTTTAATTGTTGACATGTTACGTTATTATAATCTATAAAAATATTGAATGAATTCTAGACGATAAATTCAGCATAATTTTCAAACATTATGGCATCCACTCATTATTGGAAAACACAAGTCAAACTAATGGCACTTTGGCATCCATCACTATATGTATTGGTGGGTGAACATTTTGGGTCAAGGTCATGATCCAATTATATGTATTGGTGGGTGAACCCTTTTTTGTGAAGTTCATGATCCAATGCCAAACAGTGGTAATTGTGTTATTTTCCTTTGAAATATGATGAGTGAGGGGAAACTAAGACCTGTATTGGACAAATATTTTTTAATAAAGTTTAGGTACCTCACCCGAGTAACTTGGCTCTTGAGGATGGTATCAAATTAGAACTGATGAAGACAGACTGATGTATTAGCTTCTTTTTGGGGACTTGTCAGCCTAGAGCCTTAAGGTTTTCTATACTTGAGTAATGAAGATGATCGGGTGAACTAGTGACCCGTCAGTAAGACCCATAAGGTATTGATACTTGATAGCTTCATAACATGGTTCTTAGAAATGGTTTTCATTTGTATTGATATTCAATTGATCTTGGTCTTCTTGTTTCTTTTCTATCATGTTACCAAAGAGTGTGGTATGATTATAGTTTTGTATTCTTGGTATCATAACGTATGATTATGGTTTTGTTAGTTGTTTCTTTTGGTATTGTTGATGTTATTGATTTTCACGATTTATGTTTTTGCTGCATCACAAGTTGTATAATTATAGTTGAGTTGGTATGCTTCTCATCAATTTTATGAGCCTTTCAACTTGCTTCATCCTAACATATATAGTAGTTCTTTAAGCTGCTTGATATCTATTGATTTCAATCTCATTAGAGCTTCTGCCTTGTTTAATCGTTTGACTTCTGATTGTATATGGTGACCGTATTTTTTTTTAATTCAAGCCACATTTTTCGGATAATTCAAGGATCTCACTTAAGATTTGGAGTTTGGCTTGAGTCAAAATGAGCAATGGTCAATATGCTTGAGATTAGAGGTGGCAAAGTGGGCGGGTTGGATTGGATTGATGGTCGGGTCAGAATGGGTTTGGGTCTAGGTGGGTTTGGGTTAGGATGGGTTGCTTAAAAAAGAGGGTCACAATGGATTCGGGTCAAGATGAGTTCAGGTCAGAACGGGTACGGGTCAGAACGGGTCTTTATAAAAAAGGTTATTGAGGTTTGGTTATCAAGATAAGGATACCTGATTTATAAAAACACATGGTCCAGAAATAAGATCGACATCATTTCTATATGCTTAACTCACACAAAGACATCAAACCAAGGAAAATGACACAAAATAATATAACTTGATATGAAATAATTTGAGAACAATCATTCAAATGTTAATTACAATCACAAAATTCAAGCTTGAAACCATCAGTTGTTACAAAATTGATTAGTTATTTTGATGAAAATATTCACAAAACCTAAAGCTTGAAATCCATTTTAATGGAAATCACTGTTCAAATTACGAACGATTCTTCGATATCAAACCCAGTTATTTTATGTTTAAAATGGATTCTTCGATATCAAACCCGGACATTTTATGTTTGAAATCGATGGTGAACATCAGTCAAAACAACGTTGTTTGGATTCTTGTTTAAAAACAAAAATTTTAATTCTAGTCAACATAGCTTGAGATGAGATGATGCAAAAATCCATGGTTGCCATTAATACTCAAGAAGAAAAACTCAATCAAACCCAGAATCAAAGACTAAAATTGAATAAGATGAAGAGATCTCATGATCGATGGTTGCGATATGGTTAGCAAAGATTGACTTAAAAACCTAGTTACGGAATATGTTTTGGAACCAAGAAAACTGTCACACCCCGACCGACGGCGGAATCATCGGAGCGGACGAGGGAATGATTGATTGTTCATAACACATGGTTGTCTATTTGTGGAAATAATATTACAATCAGATTACATGATAGAATAAGTACAACATACACAAATACAACAATCGAAACCACAAATAATAATTGTCTTTTATTTTAACTAGGTCCGTGTCTTAGATGAGCACGTAGATGTCCACTATCTTGCTTAACCTGAAATCATGTGAGAAAATAAAGTCAGCTAACGAGTTAGCTGGTGAGTAATCACAGTTTTGAATATACATATAGATTGATTGATTGATCCATCGATTGTAATTCAATTCACAAGGTAATATTAAGACTTATATGGCAACCGCGAAACATATAGATAAACCGACACAATATAAACCCCTTGACTTGACACTTGCATATAATAGACTTCACACAAACATCATAGATTGACTAATTGCCTCTGGCACAATCACCACTCGTAAGCCATATGGGGTGGGTTATCCAAACCAGTAGATCTACATTGTTGCCAGGATTGATTGATTGATTGAATTAGGGTTCTACTGTCGTCCAGTTTATCACAGTATGTTCACGTAATTGCAAGTAATAACATAACCTGTCTTGAATTGAATTGAAAATGAAATAACAATAGAATATCATGATAGAATATATTGTATCACATGATTTCCCCCAAATAGGAAATGATATAAAAAGGGGATATGAATACTCACTTGATTGATGAGATTGGAATTTGGACGTGATAGTTTAGACACCAACGATTTCCTTATAATTAACCTAAGGAACGGTGTCTCGAGTTAGAATAATAACGATTTGGGAATTTGAGAATGTATTAGGATTTCTATGGTAGTTTAAATTGATAAATTTTATTCGGTTTGAAATGTCTTGAAATAAACGAGTTTATTGAAAGTGATTATGTCAAGAATTTTAATAAAATTTATACGTGTAAGTTATACGTTTATACAATTTATTAATAAATTGTATATGTATAATTATATTCATAATTGTATATAATCAAGTAATTATATATAATTATATGTATAATTATATACATGATTATATGTATATAATACATTTATACATAAATGAACATAACTATATATTGTATGTTAAGTATATACACGAGTTATAAATTGTATACAATTATATAAAATTATATACATGTAATTTAATCAAATAAAAATTGTTTTGATAATTGGATAATATATACCTATGTATATATATTGGATTCAATCTATTTATTGTATAATTATATATTATACATTAATTATTAATTGGTAGAAAATATAATTAGTTATTTTATTTGTTTAAAACAATTAAAAATAAATGAATAAAATATAAAATGAATTTCAGAAAGTAGTTAAGTTGTTTTAAAATTTTTAATGTTTGTAAAAACATTTTTAAAATTTTTAGAATTTTTTTCAGAATTTTTAAAGGCTTAAAAGGCCTTAAAAAAATAATGTAGGTGCCCGGGTCGAACCCGGGACCTTCTGTTTGAGTTTGAGCGTGGGAACCGGTGAACCAAAGGCCGTGGCCGCGGTAATGATCCGGTTTTAATTCATTTAAACATAAACTGCTTAACTCCCAAATCCCCATAAGAACCCTAGATCGAATCCCGTTCAATTGAACCCCGATTCGATTATTATTGCTACTGAAACCATGGGGCTTTTATTCCCCATGAAAAACCGAGTTCATAGATGTATCAATTACCTGTTAAGATGGTGTATTCAATGAGTTTGAGTTCGAGATAGGTCCGAGACTAGGTGTCGATCGAATGTTGCTCAAACCGTGATGATAATCAAATTAAATTTGTATGAAGCTTTGGATGATGATCGAGAGTGAAAGCCCCTAATCAATTTCAGGTTTTGAAACTCCGAAGGTGGGGTTCGAGTGAGTTGCAGGTCGCGATGAAGACGATGATCAATTCGATGTGTGTGTGTGTTTTCAGATGAATTTGAGAGTACAGGTAGGTTCGGAACTGAGAAATGTTTGATTATATGAATTCAATTTGTTTATTACAAGTGTTTGAGTGGGTTTCTTTGTCGGTTTAGAATCCGAGATAAAAGTAAGATTTTTAGCCGTTAATTTGACTAATTCAACACGTTTTGTGTTGGAATTCAACATAGATTGGATCCAAGGAAACTTTCGGTGTGATTGTGGGGTTCAAATTGTGTAGATTGGCCGATTCCTTGTCGGGAATTTTGTGTGTTCGATGTGTTTGCTTTGGATCCGAATTTCTCGAAGTTTAAACGTGTTTAATGGGTTCATGAGGTTCGAATCTCGTCCACAAACACATTGGAACCGATCTTGTGGGTTAAAAATGCGTAATTTTGGCTAAATTTGGCTCGCCGGAGGCCGGCCGGAGCCTCGCCGGCGACTCGCCGGAAATACGGGGAGGAAGCCGGGTTTTTAAAATATTTACACATTTAGCCCCTGCGGTTTTATATTTTATATTTTATGCTAGAACTTTGGTTTTAAGTTTCATAATTTACATGATCACCCCCTGGACTTATATATTAAATTTTAATACATGCTTATATATATGTATATATATATATATATATTATATAATTTTTTTTACTAATTGTTAATAGTAGCATTTATTATTATTATTTATTATTTTTATTTTTATTTTTTTTTATTATTATTATTATCATTATTATTATTATTATTATTATTATTATTATTATTATGATTATTGAAGATTTTGAATTCAATATCGACAAAATCCACTTTATTAAGATAAATACGCAATGTTACAGTCTCCCCTGCTTTAGGAAATTTCGTCCCGAAATTTTAATCACGAGGAGGCTGAAACAAAGAGATGAGGATACTTGGATTTCATTTGGTCTTCGCGTTCCCAGGTGTACTCTGGCCCACGTTTAGACTCCCAACGAACTTTGACAATGGGTATCCGACTGCGTTTGAGTTGTTTAACTTCCCGATCCATAATTTCCACAGGTTTCTCAATAAAGTGCATAGATTCATCAATCTGGACTTCGTCGAGTGGTATGTGGAGATTTTCATCGGCAAGACATTTCTTGAGATTTGAAACATGAAACGTCGGATGTATATTGCTAAGTTCTTGAGGTAGTTCAAGCTTGTAGGCCACTTTCCCAATTCGCTCGAGCACTTTGAATGGACCCACGTAACGAGGTGCTAGCTTCCCTTTCTTTCCAAAGCGAATCACTCCCTTCCAAGGTGATACCTTAAGAAGTACGAGATCACCGACATTGTATTCCATGGGCTTACGTCTTTTGTCAGCATAATGCTTTTGACGATTTCTAGCAGCGACCAAGTTATCACGGATCTTATGAATTTTGTCGGTTGTTTCTTGTATCAATTCCGGACCAGTAATCTGTGATTCACCAACTTCAGACCAGCAGATGGGAGATCGACACTTCCGACCGTACAAGGCCTCAAATGGTGCCATCTGGATGCTGGTATGATAACTGTTATTGTATGAGAATTCGATCAACGGAAGATGAGAATCCCACGATCCACTGAAATCAATGACACAAGCCCGGAGCATATCCTCGAGGGTCTGTATCGTTCTTTCGGTTTGACCATCGGTTTGCGGGTGATAGGCCGTGCTAAGATTTAGTTGAGTCCCGAGAGCTGATTGGAGACTTTTCCAAAAACGAGAAATGAAACGACCATCGCGATCAGAGATAATATCTAAAGGCACACCATGTCGACTGACTATTTCATTAATGTAAATACGAGCCAATTTCTCGACTCGATAATCTTCCCGAATTGGAATGAAATGAGCCGACTTAGTCAATCGATCAATGATAACCCAGATACTATCGTGACCACTAGCGGTACGAGGCAGCTTGGTAATGAAATCCATGGATATGCTCTCCCATTTCCATAATGGAACCTCGGGTTGTACGAGTAATCCAGAGGGACGTTGATGCTCGGCTTTGACTTTGGAACATGTAAGGCATTTAGATACATACAAGGCTATATCATTCTTCATGCCGGGCCACCAATATTGGTTCCGAAGATTCATGAACATCTTATCTGCCCCCGGATGAATAGAATAGCGAGCCTTGTGAGCCTCATCCAGAATGGTTGTTCGAAGATTATCGCGATTCGGAATCCAAAGTCGATTTAGAAAATACAATAGTCCGTCCGACTTGGTTTCCAATTGGAGTTCAACACCGCATGACATTTCCTCATACAAGTTGCCCTCGGTGACTGATTCGTGTTGAGCTTCGAGTATACGGGTTAGGAGGTTGGTTTGAATGGTAATACTTTGAAGCATAACTTGCCCCTTTCGACTTAATGCGTCGGCTACGACATTCGCCTTTCCTGGATGGTAGCGAATTTCACAATCGTAGTCATTAAGTAATTCAACCCATCGTCGTTGTCTCATGTTTAATTCCTTCTGATTGAATATGTGCTGAAGGCTTTTATGATCGGTAAATACAATACACTTGGTGCCGTAAAGATAGTGCCTCCAAATTTTGAGTGCGAATACCACAGCTCCTAGCTCGAGATCATGGGTTGTGTAATTTTTCTCATGAATTTTGAGTTGTCTTGAGGCATAAGCTATGACTTTGCCTCGTTGCATGAGAACACAACCAAGACCTTGCTTCGAAGCATCACAGTAGACAACGAAATCGTCATTCCCATCGGGGAGAGTCAAGACTGGGGCATCACACAACTTCTGCTTGAGGGTTTGAAAAGCTTTCTCCTGATCTGGTCCCCACACGAAACTCTTGTCCTTATGTGTCAAGGCGGTGAGAGGCACAGCGATCTTTGAGAAGTTTGGAATAAAGCGACGGTAGTAACCGGCTAAGCCAAGGAATGAACGAATCTCGGTAGGAGTTTTGGGCTCTACCCAATTCTTCACTGCCTCAATCTTTGCAGGATCCACGTGAATACCTTTGTCGTTTACTATGTGACCAAGGAATTGGACTTCTTTAAGCCAAAATTCACACTTTGAGAATTTTGCATAAAGCTTTTCCTGTTTCAGAAGTTCAAGGATCGAACGGAGATGATGTTCGTGATCGGATTTTGATTTTGAATAAATGAGAATGTCGTCAATGAAAACGATCACGAATTTGTCCAGATATGGTTTACACACGCGGTTCATTAAATCCATGAACACAGCAGGTGCATTGGTTAACCCGAATGGCATTACTGTAAACTCGTAATGGCCATATCTTGTGCGAAAAGCTGTCTTGGGAATATCATCATCGTGCACTCGTAATTGATGATAACCTGAGCGGAGATCGATTTTGGAAAAATGAGAGGCTCCTTGAAGCTGATCAAATAAATCGTCGATCCTGGGTAGAGGATACCGGTTTTTGATAGTAAGCTTATTAAGCTCCCGGTAGTCGATGCACATTCGAAAAGAACCGTCCTTCTTCTTCACAAACAAAACTGGGGCTCCCCAGGGCGAGGAACTTGGTCGAATGAAGCCTTTATCGGAGAGCTCTTGAAGTTGACTAGCAAGCTCTTGCATCTCAGATGGTGCAAGTCGATAGGGAGATTTTGCTACTGGAGTTGCGCCAGGCACAAGGTCAATACGGAATTCGACTTGACGAACAGGAGGAAGACCGGTTAAATCATCAGGAAAGACTTCAGGAAACTCTCGAACAACCGGAATGTCTTCAATCTTCTTAGATTTCTCATCTGTCTTCACGATATGGGCTAAGAAAGCCACGTAATGTTTGCGGAGGTACTTTTGAGCTTTGGTGCAGGACATGAGTTTTAATCCCTTGGAAAGCTTTTCCCCGTAAATATTTAAGACACTTCCAGATGCGCGAGGGATCCGGATGATTTTCTCGAAACAGACGACTTCAGCATGGTTCTTTGACAACCAATCCATGCCTATAATGACGTCAAAACTTCCAAGTGGCATCGGTATAAGATCGACAGGAAATTCGTGTTCACTAAGTTTAAGGGTACAATTTTGGATGATAGAATCAATTGTGACGGATTTTCCATCAGCTAGTTCTACTGTAAACGGTTTCCCTAACTTAGTTCGGGTATTAACAAGCAAAGGTTCAAATTCTAAGGATACAAAACTTTTATCGGCACCGGTATCAAATAAAATTGAAGCATATTGATGATCGATTAGGAACGTACCATTCACCACATCATTGGCAGCCTGAGCTTGTTGGGCATTGATGTTAAAAGCACGCCCTTGTGCTGCGGGTACGGCATTAACGAGCTGAGGACATCGGTTACGGAAATGAGTTGGATCACCGCATTGATAACATGCACGAGCTTGAGCAATTGCAGGAGGGTTTTGTTGGACTGGCGCATTTACCAATACCTTAGTAGCATTCCTGCATATGTTGAATGTATGGCCAAAACGACCACAACTGGTGCACTGACGACACTTAGCACCAGTAGGATGATGATACTTGCAGATGTTGCATTGTGGAAATGGCCCGGTGTAAGGTTTCTTTGTTGGGGCTTGATTATTCATGGTTGGTTGATAGGTCGGTGCGACTTGGTTGATTGGAACAGCAGGGGTAATTACAGCAAAGTTTTGAGAGTTAGCCTTCCTCTTCCGGTTCCTGGAAGTTTCAGGCTTGTCTTCCTTGGTTGTTTCAGTAGAAGACTTCTCCATTTTCTTCTTATCACCCTTCCTGGTCAAGGTACCGGCCTTGACATGGTTGTCGGTTAACTGAGCTGCTAGACGGATAGCATCTGCCAAGTTAGTAGGGTTCCTACCCCACACGGTATCCTGAATTTGCATAGGGAGACCACCTATGTACTTCTCGATAGCTCGAGATGAGGGAGTAACTAGATGAGGAACCAGAAGACTCAACTCGTGAAAACGGTTAGTGTAAACCAGATTCTCGCCGCTTTCCTGAGCCAAATCCCAGAATTCAGCTTCTAGTCTTTTGATTTCATTTTGTGGGCAGAATTCTCGTGTCATGAGTTCCTTTACTTCAGCCCACGTCAATGCCAGGGCAGCATCAGTGCCACGGGTTCGTTTCTCCCCGTTCCACCAAGTTAAAGCTCTCTTCTGGAAAACACTGGTAGCATAGCGAACTTTGAGATTTTCAGGACATTCGCTGTTAAGAAACGTGTTTTCAATACTCTCGAACCATTGCAGAAGACCGGTGGCACCTTCGGCTCCACTAAACTTAGTGGGATTGCAGGAATTGAAATGCTTGTAAGTACAAGTTTTGGGAGGGTTTGGTGCAGTTGGGTTTTGGACAACATTGTTGCCTTGGTTCAAATGAGTAAGCAGTGTTGGGATAACCGCAGCAACTTCACGTGCCACCATAGCAGCAATCTTGCGGCCAGAGCTTCTAGATCGGGAGCGGTTTTGACGAGAAGACATGCTGTATAATAAGGAACGAAAAAAAACCTTTATGAGTACCGGGTAATTGGTTTTTAAAACTTTTCAAAATAATGAAATCGTTAATGAGATTGTTTAAAACAACAATGAGAGGTTAGGAGTGTAAACGTTCGGTTCGCAAACCAAAACGAATACGTTGACTTATCAAAGTATTTGTGTCCAGCACGAGGACATGTGTACCTATAAGCGAATACTCATCCCGAGGGTTCCCAGGTAAGGTAATCAAGTTGTATGAAATACCTTGCCTAGACAGAACACCTTAAGATACAGGTATCCCACTCTTCCAGCATTGCATGTTCTCGGTCGTGTGACACGGACTTTGACGAGATTTGAAAACCATGAATAACAATCGAGTTTTTGGAGTTTGAAATCACTTGAATTAGGCACACAGTGCCTTAGAATATGAGTTAAGTTTCGTGTGTATATTGATAGATTCATAGTATAAGAAGAATCACATAAACAGATAATCACATAATCAAGTATAAACATGTAAGGCACATAAAATCCTGTCTAAGCATATAAAATACATGAGAGGACTCATGTGTAAAGGTACTTAGTTATAGTCTAGGTCATTCCATTTCTAATAACCTAATTCCCTATAACCATGGCTCTGATACCAATCTGTCACACCCCGACCGACGGCGGAATCATCGGAGCGGACGAGGGAATGATTGATTGTTCATAACACATGGTTGTCTATTTGTGGAAATAATATTACAATCAGATTACATGATAGAATAAGTACAACATACACAAATACAACAATCGAAACCACAAATAATAATTGTCTTTTATTTTAACTAGGTCCGTGTCTTAGATGAGCACGTAGATGTCCACTATCTTGCTTAACCTGAAATCATGTGAGAAAATAAAGTCAGCTAACGAGTTAGCTGGTGAGTAATCACAGTTTTGAATATACATATAGATTGATTGATTGATCCATCGATTGTAATTCAATTCACAAGGTAATATTAAGACTTATATGGCAACCGCGAAACATATAGATAAACCGACACAATATAAACCCCTTGACTTGACACTTGCATATAATAGACTTCACACAAACATCATAGATTGACTAATTGCCTCTGGCACAATCACCACTCGTAAGCCATATGGGGTGGGTTATCCAAACCAGTAGATCTACATTGTTGCCAGGATTGATTGATTGATTGAATTAGGGTTCTACTGTCGTCCAGTTTATCACAGTATGTTCACGTAATTGCAAGTAATAACATAACCTGTCTTGAATTGAATTGAAAATGAAATAACAATAGAATATCATGATAGAATATATTGTATCACATGATTTCCCCCAAATAGGAAATGATATAAAAAGGGGATATGAATACTCACTTGATTGATGAGATTGGAATTTGGACGTGATAGTTTAGACACCAACGATTTCCTTATAATTAACCTAAGGAACGGTGTCTCGAGTTAGAATAATAACGATTTGGGAATTTGAGAATGTATTAGGATTTCTATGGTAGTTTAAATTGATAAATTTTATTCGGTTTGAAATGTCTTGAAATAAACGAGTTTATTGAAAGTGATTATGTCAAGAATTTTAATAAAATTTATACGTGTAAGTTATACGTTTATACAATTTATTAATAAATTGTATATGTATAATTATATTCATAATTGTATATAATCAAGTAATTATATATAATTATATGTATAATTATATACATGATTATATGTATATAATACATTTATACATAAATGAACATAACTATATATTGTATGTTAAGTATATACACGAGTTATAAATTGTATACAATTATATAAAATTATATACATGTAATTTAATCAAATAAAAATTGTTTTGATAATTGGATAATATATACCTATGTATATATATTGGATTCAATCTATTTATTGTATAATTATATATTATACATTAATTATTAATTGGTAGAAAATATAATTAGTTATTTTATTTGTTTAAAACAATTAAAAATAAATGAATAAAATATAAAAATGAATTTCAGAAAGTAGTTAAGTTGTTTTAAAATTTTTAATGTTTGTAAAAACATTTTTAAAATTTTTAGAATTTTTTTCAGAATTTTTAAAGGCTTAAAAGGCCTTAAAAAAATAATGTAGGTGCCCGGGGTCGAACCCGGGACCTTCTGTTTGAGTTTGAGCGTGGGAACCGGTGAACCAAAGGCCGTGGCCGCGGTAATGATCCGGTTTTAATTCATTTAAACATAAACTGCTTAACTCCCAAATCCCCATAAGAACCCTAGATCGAATCCCGTTCAATTGAACCCCGATTCGATTATTATTGCTACTGAAACCATGGGGCTTTTATTCCCCATGAAAAACCGAGTTCATAGATGTATCAATTACCTGTTAAGATGGTGTATTCAATGAGTTTGAGTTCGAGATAGGTCCGAGACTAGGTGTCGATCGAATGTTGCTCAAACCGTGATGATAATCAAATTAAATTTGTATGAAGCTTTGGATGATGATCGAGAGTGAAAGCCCCTAATCAATTTCAGGTTTTGAAACTCCGAAGGTGGGGTTCGAGTGAGTTGCAGGTCGCGATGAAGACGATGATCAATTCGATGTGTGTGTGTGTTTTCAGATGAATTTGAGAGTACAGGTAGGTTCGGAACTGAGAAATGTTTGATTATATGAATTCAATTTGTTTATTACAAGTGTTTGAGTGGGTTTCTTTGTCGGTTTAGAATCCGAGATAAAAGTAAGATTTTTAGCCGTTAATTTGACTAATTCAACACGTTTTGTGTTGGAATTCAACATAGATTGGATCCAAGGAAACTTTCGGTGTGATTGTGGGGTTCAAATTGTGTAGATTGGCCGATTCCTTGTCGGGAATTTTGTGTGTTCGATGTGTTTGCTTTGGATCCGAATTTCTCGAAGTTTAAACGTGTTTAATGGGTTCATGAGGTTCGAATCTCGTCCACAAACACATTGGAACCGATCTTGTGGGTTAAAAATGCGTAATTTTGGCTAAATTTGGCTCGCCGGAGGCCGGCCGGAGCCTCGCCGGCGACTCGCCGGAAATACGGGGGAGGAAGCCGGGTTTTTAAAATATTTACACATTTAGCCCCTGCGGTTTTATATTTTATATTTTATGCTAGAACTTTGGTTTTAAGTTTCATAATTTACATGATCACCCCCTGGACTTATATATTAAATTTTAATACATGCTTATATATATGTATATATATATATATATATTATATAATTTTTTTTACTAATTGTTAATAGTAGCATTTATTATTATTATTTATTATTTTTATTTTTATTTTTTTTTTTATTATTATTATTATTATTATTATTATTATTATTATTATTATTATTATTATTATTATTATGATTATTGAAGATTTTGAATTCAATATCGACAAAATCCACTTTATTAAGATAAATACGCAATGTTACAAAAACAACTGACCGATTTCTTCAAGAACATACCCCATGTTCGTTCATTCCTAGAAACTTTGAGCATTCGTTCAAAGTAAATCGATTTAGAACTCAAAATCACCAACTTTCAAATTTATTGAACAACGGACTGAAGAACAAAACCACCGATCGATCTTCTCTACCCTTTTGATGATGTACCAAGAGGAGGACGAAGCAACGTATTTCAAAAAATATGCAGGTGTAAGAAGTTAAAGAAATCCATAGCAGGTGTGGTCATTCAAGTTTGAATGGGTTAATGAAGACTCATTCTTTCCCTTGGGCCGAGCCCATCCTGACCCATTGACCATTTTGATTAATTTTAAGTTTACCCATCTTGACCTCTTAACAATATATGTTAACCCAAAACAATTCATAAACTTTATTTCTTCCGTCCAAATCCACCCAAATCTCACCATACGGGTCAAGATTGCCAGGTATACTTGAGATATATTAAGAAAATGACATTGATTTATACAGCTAACACTTTTGGACTATCACAACTCTGAGTTGAACTTACATGTTAGGATTCTATTTTCATTTTAAGAATTCACTTGACGTTTTGAGTTTGGCTTGAGTCAAAATGAGCATTGATCAAAACAGGCTCATAAAATGAGTAAATGACAACGATGTGAGTTCTTTAGGTTTATGTAATATGAAAATATGTATTTGACATTTTCCTAATATATTTGTAAACAATTCGCTTTCGTGTTGTTTACCGTGATGATAAGTTGTGATGGTGGTGAGCGCACTAAATGTTTTGTAATATTTTCATGTTATATTCCATTTTGAGGATGATAAAGAGGGTTAAGAAGTTTTGAGTTTGTCAACTCTGAGTCGGATAGTGCAACAATGTTACTGAAGCTTTGAATAGTGCAGCAATCGGTGACAAAGCATCAAACTTGTTCATTTTTTGTTTTATTTGATATATTGTTGTTTATAGATGTGAGCATTTAAATTTGTACATGAAAGCAAGTTTAAAGGAGTGCTTTGTTGAAAAGACTATGAAGAAAGCTGAAAGGTTCTTGAAATTTTCTCATTAAAAGAACAAGTTAAACGCATCAAATCTTTTCATTAAGAATTTTGCTGCATCTGTTGATGAAAAACCTTTTGAGGTGACTTTTTTGTGATTTTGGGACTGAAGTTTTGACCAAAATTATACGCCATAAAACAAGGATTAAGAAAGCAAGGGTAAGTGAAAGTGTGCATGATCTGCAAGGAAACATGTGCTACTAAATGACACTGATGGCAACCATGAATATAAGTACATAATAGTCGTTCTAAATGTGTAAACATGTTTCCATGTTTTGTTCACTAATGGTGATATGAAAAGTCTTTGTAGACGTCTGTTTTATACAACTTGTGATGATAAATGAACCAGAGAAAATGGGTTAAAAATTGGCCCCTTTTCTCCTCATAAAAAATAATAGTAGTTTTATTTTTGTGTGCTTTTGGTGTTTCAAATTTGAAGATTTGATTAACATTACATGCTTTGATTTAATATAACGGAAATTATTTACCTATTTACTATAACTTGAAAAACAATATCAGTGACCAATTACATTATGTTATATAGATCGAGTGAATATAAAATGAAAGATTTGAGTAAAATGTATAAAGTTACCTATGGCAATGTATGATGCAATTTGTATTAGATTTTATGCTGGTTGGTAATATTAAACTTAAAAATATAAAATATAATCAATTTAAAATTTTTAATTTATGCCTAAACTTAAAAAGAAATTCACAAGATTTTGTAACTGAAATAAACTTGTTTAAACAAAATTTGTATTCTTAGTTGTAAAATACTAAACAGAAAGTATGATTATATGAAAAAAAAAATACTAATAAAAATGTTGAACGGGGCGTGTTTATTCCTCTTATCATATAATATTTACGAGAGAAAAATCTGCAGTAACGTGCGGGTTATTTACTAGTGTGTGTGTGTGTGTATATATATATATATACATATATACATATATATATACATATATATATATACATATATACATATATATACATATATATATACATATATACATATATATATATACATATATACATATATATATATATACATATATATATATACATATACATATATATATATATGTATGTATGTATGTATGTATGTATGTATGTATATAACCAAAGGGTTTTTGGGCATGCAACACAAGTCGTAAGAGGGTTGGAAGCCTAAACGGTTTGATAAGAGCCTAGGCTCAAAACATATAGCCTACAATATTCTTACTCATGTTCGACACGAATTTTGTGTCTCTTGTGCGCGCGTTGCTTCTGGTGTCTTGGATTAGAAATGAATTTGGTACAGGAGTATCGGTGGGTTCGTATTACCCATTTGTTTAAATAGACCGAAGGAGAAAAAGCAGCAAATTTTTTGTCAACCAAAATATACAAAAACTTATAATAATCAAATAGAGTAAATTGCAAATTTTGTCTTTTAAGTAAGCTCAAAATTACGGATCTTGCCCTTAAACTTTAATAATTACACTGAGTATCCTTTATTTGAAAATTTGTAACGTTTTTTGTCCTTTTTACTAACAGCAGTTAACTTTTTCTGTTATATTTTTATAAATGTCCATTTTGCCCTTGACTCTCAAAAGGACAAAATGTGTAATTTTTATGAATCTTTTATTTTCTTTTTTGTGTGCTTATTTTATTAACTTTACTTTTCATTATTTTTTATTTTTAACCAAATTTTATTTTAAATACTAATCTTAAATATTATGAACAAATTATTTTAATCATCCAAATATGAGTTATGATAAGTTTTTATTATATTAAATATATAATAATTTACTATTCTATTTTAAAACATTCATCATATGGTTAATATTTATTTTATAATAAAAATATATTTTTTTAAAAAATCCATTTTCAACAAGATTTATATAAAAATCTTTAGAAAAGATAAAAAGATGATGTATTAAATTTTTCTATAAAAGAAGCAAACAGACCGGGGAAGAAATTCAAGCCTTAAGTATGCTAATAAAAAATTAAAAAAATATATTGTGAGGTGTTAAAATATTATTGTCCCAATAAATTTTAGAAAAATAGAAAATAGGGTGGCAACATGGGTCAGTGGGTTGTTCTACACATCGGCTCGTGGCTTCGGTTTGACTTTTAACATTTCTCTCTCTTTCTCTCTCTTTTATATAAAATAGTGACCAACTAATCTAAAAGTTCATCATAGTGAGAAGTTCAAATTCTGAAGTTTTAATTAAATAAAAACACGAATGTTATTTAATTAAACTTACTATTATTTTGAGTTTTTTTAAACAGTTGCTAATGGGTTTTAATTATTATAAATCAAACATAAACCACTAAAAATTAAAATGGAAGCGAACTTTACAATAAGAAGAATTAAAGACTTTATATATTAAGTAAAGCCTAATCATATATAATACCTAACATACAATAATTAAAACTAAGTAAAATAAAAAGTCATCGCCCAATTTCATACGATATTCGATAGGTTTCTAATATAATACGTAAAACAAACTGTTTGATATAGTTGAAATTTTTATACCAAAAGGGTTAAAAAGAAACGGTGTAACTAATCGATTACTAGTTTAATTTTCATCTAACGTGAAATAACTAAAGTAAACAAATGAAAACATTAAATAATTTAATAATCTATAAATAAAATTTGAATTTAATAAAATATTTAAATTAATTAATTAATAATATTTAAGATAAGTTTAATAAAATAAAAATATTTATAAGAGAGAAAGAAAGAAAAGTTAAGTAAAAGGCTTGAATTTCTTTCCCGTTCTGTTTGCTTCAATTTAATATATAATCTTTTTATTTTTTTAAACATTTTTATATAAAACTTGTTGAAAATGGATTTTTAAAAAAATATGTTTTTATTATAAAATAAATATTAGCCATATGAAGAATTTTTAAAATAGAATAGTAATTTATTATATATTTTAATATAATAAAAACTAATCATAACTCATATTTTGATGATTAAAAATAACTAGTTAATAATATTTAAGATAGGTATTTAAAATAAAAAGTGGTTAAAAATAAAGAAATAATGAAAATTAAAGTTAATAAAATAAGCACACAAAGAAATAAAATAAAAGACTCATAAAAATTACACATTTTGTCCTTTTGAGGGGTCAGCGGTAAAATGGTCATTTACAAAAATATAACAGAAAAAATTAACTGCTGTTAGTAAAAAGGATCAAAAGCGTTACAAATTTTCAAATAAAGGATACTCGGTGTAATTATTAAAGTTTAAGGACAAGATGCATAATTTTGAGCATAATTAAAGGACAAAATTTGTAATTTAGTCAATCAAATATATCAAAATTGAATTATGTATTACATTATAGTGATTTTGGTAAATTGATATTTATGATTATATAATATGATACAATATGATTAATATGATACAATACAATATGATATGAGATAATATTATACAATATGTTTGATAAAATTTAATATAACATGATACAATATGATGTGATATGATATTATATTATACATTATAATATGATATAATATGATGTGATCTGATGTAATATGATATTGATATGGTATAGCTTATATAATATAAAATAAAACAAATGATTTGTTATAAGAGAATATAAAACAAACAAAACAAACAAACATACACAGTGTATCCCGCTGAAAAGCAGGGTCTGGGGGGGTATGTGGTGGCAAGTCTTTCCTCTATCCTGAGAGATAGAGAGACCACTTCCGAAGAGAACCCCGACTCGTTCACAAAGGCAGTACCCATAACAATCATAATACATATCATACAACACATAGTTAAATAACACATACAGAATTAGATAGTGCGCACATCATAAAAAGCGACGTATAACACCCAAAAAGGGTAGATAAACGAAAAACTACACCTGACGCGGGAGGTCCCGCCACATGTAACCGTAACCCGTCCCATCCACAAATTCCACTAAAAGTCCTTAATTTTTATTCGACGCCTCCACTCACTCCTATCCTCGATCATGTGCTCAGATAAGTGCAAGTCTGTTATAAGAGAATATAATGGGTAAATTACCAATCTACCCTTTTAACCAAATAAGTTTTTCAATCTGACTATTGCCTTTTAAATTTAGAATTTTAACTTTGAAGAATATCAATTAGAGCAATTAAAATCCATTCCTCATATTTATCTATATAATTACACTAAAACTCACTATTTTTTTCTCTCTTTTTCAATTATATAATACTTTTTGTATTTTTATCATTACTTTTTCTTTCTCATCCATTCACAACCACTTAAAATATATTAAAAACATTATAAGATTTTGAACAGTGTTTTAAAAAAATACAAATTGAACACAAAATTTCTCATATCCTTTACTCACAACCACTTATAACCATATCATATAATATAGGAAATAAACTTACATAAATTTAGGGAACATGCTCTAAATGCTCTTAGACAAGACTTGGGTTATATGAATACCTATTTTTACTATTTAGACACATTGATATCTTTATCTCTCTCTTTGTTTCTGTATGTATGTGTAATACTCTAGGAAAATCCCAAATCAACCGTGCAAATGAGAGATTATTTGTTAATAAGAAATGTTCTGCCTCTAATATCACCAACGTATTTTTGGTGTATTGGTTGTGGATAATAGGAGAACTCCACAGTTAAGCGTGCTCAGGTGATATAAATTCAGGGATGAGTAACCTCTCTGAAAAGTTTTCACCCGGACAACCAAAATTAAATTCGTGACTTCCCCGTGGACAAAGCAGAAAATATTGGTGCTATTAGAGGCCGGATGTTACGGTATGTATAGAGAAAGACAGAGAGAACGAAAATAATTGGAGTGTATCAATAACATGCCCATTAGTGATGTGGGCCCAAGTGTGGATGAGCAAGCTTTAGCCTTTTTGGAGGCCCAAGATCGCTTATCAAAAGGGGCTTCACTGAAATGAGCATAACTTGGACTAGAAGTCTCCGTTTCAGGCCCGGGACCAGTCAAAACGATCGTTGGACCGAGGAGCACGTTTTCACAAATGCCATAGGCAGTTTGGGTCATCCTTTCGGCCCAAAAACGGCTTATTTTAGGAGTTATTTCAATTTTTATCTTATTTTTATATTTTGTTGGACTTTGCATTTGGCCCAGTTTTTGGCCCTTTTATGTTTTGTGGCCCATTTGAATTTGGTTTTGTTTCTTTATATGTTTGTAAGAGTTGGGGGAAAGGTTATTGAAGTTTATGAAAAATCAGTTTTTTTCCTCTCTATCACAGTGTGTGTTAGTGTAAACCCTGATTATCGGTATTCTTTGTGAATCAACGATAGTTAGAAGAATTGTTCCTGGTATTCTTGTTGAATCAACAGACTCAATTATCTATCTCTCTGTTTTCGACTGCATCAGTTGGTATCAGAGCCAAATTTCCTGATCAAGATGCCTCCACGGAGAAGACCTCTTAATGATGTTCATGAGCAGGAATTGGAACAACATATTATGGCACGATAGAGGAGCGGTTAGATCAATTTTTTGATTAGTTGGCTGATCAAATGCAAGATCTGATGAATCAGGGAGGGCGTAATCGTAACCGTCGTGAAACAGAAGATGTTGACAATATGTTTTATGAGGGTGCCGGTTCTTCTTCTGATGAACACGTACCGCAAAATTGAAGGGGTGATAGGGGTGATAACAGGCGTTAGAAGGCAGGAATACGAACCAGCATTCCTGAATTCGATGGTGATACTTTGAATCTGGAAAAATTCATTGATTGGCTGCTTGTTGTTGAAGAAGTGTTCGAATTCAAAGAGGTTCATGAAGACAAAAAGGTTTCATTGATCGCTACCAGGCTACGTGGAAGGGCTTCTGCGTGGTGGCAACAATTGAAACTGACTCGGGAGAGAGTTGGAAAACCAAGGGTCACAACTTGGAGGAAGATGAAGAAGTGTATGAGGGCCAACTTTATTCCTCATAATTACCAACGATTAATGTACCAGAGGTTACAAAATTTAAGACAGGGGTCCAAGTCTGCTGAGGATTACACAACGGAATTCTACCAATTCGTTGCAATGAATGACATTCAAGAAACTGAAGAGCAACTCATTTCTCGTTACATTGACGGACTAAGGGTTCAGATCATGGAATTCATTAACATGTTTGATCCGGTGACACTTTCTGATGCTCATCAACGTGCTCTAGCTTTTGAAAAACAAAACCGGCGTAGTGGTGTTTCATCTTCTGTTGGAGGAGGTTCAGGTTCGGTTAACATGGCATCTCGTTTTGTGCCTAACCAAACAAAACAGGGTGTTGGTAGTAATGGACCACTTTCCAAGGTAGTCGGCGGTAGTAGCATGAAGTGTTTTAATTGTGGGGAGACTGGTCATCAGCAGACAGAATGTAAGAAAGCTGGTAAAAGAAATATGTTTGCTGACCCTGAGGAATAGGAAGATGGTGGTGAGGCTGATGAAAATTATGAAGACACTCCAATATTTGATGAAGAGCTTGAGTATGTGGAAGAGGAGGTGGCTGGTGACGTGGGTTCATGCCTGGTGGTTAGACGTTCATGCTATACACCAAAGGCAAATGATAATGATTGGCTTAAGCATAACATCTTCCATTCAACATGTACCGTGCTGGGGAAGGTTTGTACTTTTGTTATTGATTCAGGGAGCTGTGACAATCTAGTTTCTAAAGAGGCTGTTAGAAAGTTAAGCTTGAAAACAGAGAACCATCTTAAACCTTATAAGCTCCAATGGCTTAAGAAGGGAGGTGAGGTGCCAGTAACCAAGCGTACCCTTGTTCCTTTTTCTGTTGGTAAAACATACAGGGACAAAGTCTGCTATGATGTGGTTCCCATGGATGCGTGCCATTTGCTGTTGGGTAGGCCTTGGGAATATGATCGCAACGTAGAAGACAATGGGCGGTTTAATACTTATAGTTTCTTGTTTGACAACGTGAAGATAACATTATTACCCACTAAACCCAAAGAAGTGGCTTCCAAACCAACTGCTACTTTGTTGACTCTTTCTCAGTTTGAGAACGAGCTGGAGGCTGGGGATGATGTTTTTTGCTGAAAGGTAAGGAAGTGGTTGAGGGTGCTGATGTTCCTGATGCTATGGTTCCTCTACTTGAAGAATTTTCTGATGTTTTTCCCACTGAATTGCCTGACGGTTTACCGCCTTTGCATGACATCCAACATCATATTGATCTAGAACCTGGATCACAGTTGCCTAACAGGCCATATTACAGGATGAGCCTAGCAGAGCATGAGGATATGCGAAGACAGGTTGAGGAGTTGATATCTAAGGGCCATGTTCGTGAAAGTGTGAGCCCTTGTGCTATTCCTGCTTTGTTGACTCTAAAGAAAGATGGCACTTGGCGCATGTGTGTTGATAGTCGAGCTATCAACAAGATTACTATAAGGGATAGTTTCTATGCAGCATCAAAGAAGTGTGTTTTTATGACCCCTAAAGTTCTGTTTTTAGGGTATATTGTTTCTGGCGGGGTAATACAAGTGGATGAATCTAAAGTAGCAGCTATTGCTAATTGGCCAACTCCTACTACCATTACTGAAGTTCGTAGTTTTCATGGTCTTGCTTCTTTCTATAGAAGATTCATTCCAAATTTCAGTTCTATTATGGCTCCAGTGACAGACTGTATGAAGGGGAAGACGTTTGTATGGACCAAAGAGGCCGAGCTTGCTTTTCAGGTTATAAAAGCCAAGCTCACCACTGCACCTATCCTGGTATTGCCTAATTTTTCTCAAGTATTTGAACTTCATACTGATGCCTCAAAGGTCGGGATTGGTGGGGTGCTTAGTCAAGGTGGCCGACCTGTCGCTTACTTTAGTGAGAAATTGACAGGTCCAAAGTTAAGGTACGGTACTTATGATTTGGAATTTTATGCAGTGGTCCAAGCTGTAAAGCATTGGCGTCACTATCTATTTCACAAAGTGTTTGTTTTGTTCACTGATCATGATTCTTTAAGGCATTTTCGTACACAAGACAAGGTGTCGCATAAGCATGGACGTTGGTTAGCATTTCTTGAAAAGTTTACTTTTGTTGTTAAACACAAGACTGGAGTTTCGAACCAAGTTGTTGATGCCCTAAGTAGGAGGAGTAATATGCTTGTATCTATGAGGGTTGATGTGCCAGGATTAGATGTCATTCGTGAGCAGTTAGCCATTGATCCATATTTTTCAGTTATTATGCAGGATGTGCAGACTGGGCTGAAGTCAGATTTTCTTGTACAAGATGGTTTTCTGTTCAAAGGGAATCAACTATGTATTCCTGATTCTATTCTGCGTTTACAGATTATTAAAGAGTTGCATGGGGAAGGGCACGTTGGTCGTGATCGTACTCTACAGTTAGTACAAACTTCTTATTTCTGGCCTACCATGAGGAAAGAAGTGGATCGTTATGTTAAGAGGTGTCGTAATTGTCAAGTTTCTAAGGGCACAGCTAGTAACGCGGGCCTCTACATGCCATTGTCAGTTCCTTTCACAGCCATGGGTTGATATTAGCATGGATTTTGTGTTGGGGTTGCCGCGTACACAAAGGGGTAATGACTCTATCTTTGTTGTTGTTGACAAGTTTTCTAAGATGGTTCATTTTATTCCCTGTAAGAAGACAACTGATACTGTTAATGTGGCATGACTTTTCTTTCGTGATGTGTATCGCTTACATGGATTGCCTTCTTCTATTTTTTCTGATCGGGATACCCGATTTTTGAGTCACTTTGGGCGCAGTCTATGGAAGATGGTGAATACTCAACTCAGTTTCAGTAGTGCTTATCATCCGCAAACGAATGGCCAAACTGAAGTTGTAAACCATTCACGTGGTAATTTGCTACGATGTCTAGTTGGTGATCATGTGAAAGCATGGGACCAGAAGCTCTACCAAGCCGAATTTGCTCACAATCATGCTATTAATCGAAGTACCAGGTTTAGCCCATTTCAGGTGGTTTATTCTTCTCAACCTCGAGGCCCACATGATTTAATGTCACTTCCTGCATCTAGCTCGATTCCCAAAAAGGTTCAAGATTTTGTGGAGGGGTTACATGAAGTTCATAAAGTTGTTCATCATAACTTGACCCAAGCGAATGTCAAGTACAAGAAAGCTGCTGATCAAAAACGAAGGCATGTTGATTTTGAAGAAGGTGACTTTGTTTGGGCTGTGCTAACTAAAGATCGTTTTTCAGTGGGGGAGTACAACAAGTTGTCTGCCAAAAGGATTGGTCCTGTTGAGATCGTGCAGAAGATAAACCCTAATGCCTATCAACTAAAGTTGCCTAGCCATATTTGGTGTTCTGATGTGTTTAATGTGAAACATTTGCTGCCATATCATGGTGATTCTTCTGATGATGAGGCAGTTGGGAATTCGAGGGCGAATTTTGTCTACCCAGGGGGGAATGATGTGGGCCAAGTGTGGATGAGCAAGCTTTAGCCTTTTTGGAGGCCCAAAATCGCTTATCAAAAGGGGCTTCACTGAAATGGTCATAACTTGGGCTAGAAGTCTCTGTTTCAGGCCCGGGACCAGTCAAAACGACCATTGGACCAAGGAGCACGTTTTCACAAACGCCGTAGGCGGTTTGGGTCATCCTTTTGGCCCAAAACGGCTTATTTTAGGAGTTATTTCAATTTTTATCTTATTTTTACATTTTGTTGGACTTTGCATTTGGCCTAGTTTTTTGCTCTTTTATGTTTTGTGGCCCATTCGAATTTGGTTTTGTTTCTTTATATGTTTGTAAGAGTTGGGGGAAAGATTATTGAAGTTTATGAAAAATCTGTTTTTTTCTCTCTATCACAGTGTGTGTTAGTGTAAACCCTGATTATCGGTATTCTTTATGAATCAACGATAGTTAGAAGAATTGCTCCTGGTATTCTTGTTGAATCAACAGGCTCAATTATCTATCTCTCTGTTAGCATCAATTAGACAACTGGTATTTTTACTTTTCTTGATGCTTACAACATTGAGTACCTTAAATCCTTAGTTTATGCTACTGATCTTATTATTCTTCATGCAATGGTCAGTTTGGTTCGTTTATATGTTTTTACTCTTTTTAAAACCATAAAAATACAGCCAATTCATTTAAAAAATCTTCCAAGTACGTTCACTTGTTCGACATCAAAAGGCAATACAAAAGTAATTAAATAGGTAAGATAATGTTAACTTATCACTTTTTATTTTTAGTATTAACAGACTTCTTACGAAGATATTAACTACTTGATTACTTGAATGAATATAGTTTTGCATCAATAACAAAAATTTAATATTATGGATACGTAAACGAACCAAACGAACACAAACATCGGCATGTTCGTTTTCATTCATTTAATTTTAACCGAATACGAACACGAACATATAATCAAACACAATTTTTTGTTCATGTTGTTTCATTAAGAAAATGAAAATATTCGTATTCGTTCATGCTTGTTCGTTAAAAAAAAACTAAACGAATGGGAACGTAAACGAACACAAATGAATAAAAATAAACGAACATAATAGACAAACATAAATAAAAACAAACGAACAAGTCTAGCAAATCATAATTCATAAAAAAATCACATGTAAACTAGTGGTTGAAATATATACATGATCCATTAAAAAATATGATTCTATAAAAAATGGGTAATGATTCATAAAAAAATCCGTAATGATTTATCCATAATGACTCATCCACAAAACCATAAAAAATATGTAGATGAAATTTTATTTCAATACATAAACGAACAAACATGAGCAAACGAACATAACGAGCGTAAATAAACGAACCTAAACGAACATATATGAACATAAATGAAAAACAAAATATGTGTTGATGTTCGTTCGTTTAACTAAATAAACAAAATTTTTTGTTCTTATTTGTTCATTTTTTTAAATATTGAACGAACATAAACGAACTTTCCGCCGAACAGCTCATGAACGTTCGGCTCGTATAAAGGTCTAATTTAATTCGTTTTATGTGAATAGATGATCACTCTCAATAAAATAATATTCGACCCATTGAAATTGAAATCATATTCCAAAATGGAAAAACAAGGACTATAACATAATTTTAGATTCCTTTCAGCTGATGGAACTGTAGTGAACCTAGTTCCTTTACAATGGGTTTTAGTAAGGTAAGCCTTGATGCGTGAATAGGTCTCGTAGTCTGGACTTTTTTTTTTTGAACGGTGACTTTCTTTTGAGTGACCCAATGTCACATCGTCTCCCTGGGCGACCCTAGCCAAGATCTGCCCCAGACTATGTTGTCTGAACCGGGTCCACGCTGGATTGTCAGACTTGGTTACGGCGTTTCCCCGGAAACCGTACTGCCTCCACAAGGGTTGCCCCTCTGGAAAAACAGCCGGATAAAAACCGAGGTCGAGCTCTGAGAATCTGCCTCCGCAACCATTGGGTTAAAGGAAAATTCTTTTCATTGCTCTAAATGTCCCCAAACCGGTACCAAAGAGGTTCAAACCCTGACCTCCACTTTGGGAGGGGGAATTCTTACCACTTGGACCAAGTCTGAAGGACTCGTAGTCTGGACTAATGTCTGACCGTTAATAGGTTCCGCCAAGAGGTTCCTTTTTAAGTTAATTGCGAAGAGGGCCGCTATACCCACACTACCTTAAATCTAATCCCACACCGTCTGCAAAAGATCGTTGGATCTTACCATTTAAGCTGCAATATGAGTTTTCTTCAAACAGTCATTTGTTGGTAATGTCAATTCTTATGGGCACTTGATCTTTTAAATGACCGTTTGACGGGAAATTCAAACGATCGTTTAGGCGTGAGATTAGATGTTGTGAATTTAACAAATGCAATGTTTCTAGTTTTACTTTCTCAGCTATTTAACTCTAAAGAAAATCGCTTTTTTATTTATTTCATAGGCCTATGAAACTTCCAAGCCGCTTCAGATGTTGCGAAGTTTACAAATACATTGTTACAGATCAACACCAGTTTGCTACTAATGCTGCTGACTCGTGATTCATAAGAACTTTTCATATTATGTCGTAGTTGTTTATCTATATAAACTTTTATTTTGAATTAATTATCTATGATTTAAAATATAGTTACTTTATCTGCAATTAGTTTCATTTTGAAAAAAATGTGTATGATCATTTATAAATTAACGCGATTTACTATGCATTTAAAAACAAATTCTTTGATAACACAATATGCCAGAAAATAGCTTGAAACAAAACAAGATATTGGAACATTTATAACACAATGGGTTTACTGAAACAAAAGAATGAAAACTACACATTTCAGTTATGTAGTGTGATTCAACTGTTTAAGCTTCATAAAATCCAAGTATGACTTACCATCAAGCTTTCGAGCGAAAAATTCCTTAAAGTATGTATCTAGAGGTACTCTCCGAAAATTTGCTACATTATGTTTTGCGACAAGGCTTCGTGCAGGGCCTAATTCGGTACCCATACTGGAGCTGTAGAATGTTGCTACTGACATCCTTTCATTGTTTGAGTTCACTGTCGCTCGATGTTCAATGCTTTTGTACACACCATTACTAACAATCTGCGAAACATGTAAACTTAATAAAAAAAAAAACATAGCGGTCGTTGGGTTCTGTTTTGTTTCAGGTAAAATAACCTAGCTCGGGTCAAAAGCGTCGGAGGTAGGCCAGAATTTATTTTTACAGCTAAAAAAAAAGGGGTTGAAAGTTGCCCGAGTCTATTTTAAAAGCACATAAGACGCTAAAAGCAATAATCTAGCATAAAGGGAACGGGTCAAACGGGTTGAAAATACAAACTCCTAAATTGTTTTATTATAACTCAAATGATTATCATAGCAATACTGTTTTTCTAATAGTAGTAAATTAATAAAATACTTTTTATATCGACAGAAAGTGTTTGCGGGTCAACCCAAAACTACCCAGCCGCCCCATGGCCCGTTACAACTTAAACCCATGCTGCCAATCATGAACACCCAACAGTAAGTTATCAACCCCATTTATGTCACTAGAATCTAAAACTCTGTTACTAATTACCTCTAGTATGTCTCCAATGTTTACTACTAGTGCATCTGCTCGAGGTTTAATCGTTACCCATTTTCCATCTTTGCGAATCTGGAGGCCCTCTGTCCCGTTAAGTTGATAGAGGATCGTTAAAGCATCCGCATCAGAATGTGGAGAGAACCCCAAAGCCAGTTCTGGCTGGGGACATGGAGGATAGTAATTCATTCTCACTGACTGCACGCCATCGCGAAACAACTCGGTCATTTCCTCAGTGTCCATCCCTAGAGCCTTAGCCATTTGACCCAAGATAGCCATTGCTAGCCTTTTCATTTCCATAGTGTAAGCTTCTAACTTCTCCCTGTAGTCTTTCATTTAGTACTAAACAAACAAACAAACAAGCAAACATACCTAGTATATCCTACTTAAAAGTAGGGTCTGGGAGGGGTAGGTGGTGGCGAGTCTTTCCTCTACCTTGAGAGGTAGAAAGACCGCTTCCAAAGGGACCCCCAACTCGAGAAACAAAAGCAATAGCAATAGCAAACAAAAGCATGCATATTATATGGCAAACAACACATAGGTATATAACACATAAAAATTTATAGCACAAAAGCATACATCAAAATAGGCAGCATGTTACACCTATAAAGGACAGATTTTCATTTAGTACCAAAAAGTTAGAAATGAATAAATTAATCACGACGTATTTGCTTAAGATTAGTTTGATATATTATATACGGGTCAAATAATCTGTTTCATACCAGCTACAATAAAATATCATAACCATAATCATACCCGGTATATCTCATCCATACCAAGGCTACTACCACGACCAACTACAACAAAATGTATGACCAAAACAATATTCTCAACACGTTCCAAAGTTTTGGTTATTACAACACAAACACATCAACGCCCTATCTCCACCATCTCTATGGTATTTGATTTTGATTATTCAATATGTATTATACATTGTGTAATCACCTTTAAACGCGTACGACCTTTAAACAAGAAGATTTCATTTGGAGAAGAAAAGAGAGAACCTGAGGATGAGAGGCAACTTTTGAAAGAGTTGAGATTTCCTGAGATCATGTGGAAGAGTAGTTATGTAAAACATGTCGGACCAGTCAAGCTTCTGTTCATCGGATACGACAAACAGCTGACCGAAACCTTCGTGGTTGTCTTCTTCCTGCCAAAGCTTAAGTTTCTCCTCCATTGAAAGGTTGAACAAGTTCAAGATTTCCCTCTTGAAATCCTCCAATAAGGACTTGTTTACTCCATGATTTATAACCTGTTTTTATCAGCATATGAACAAGTTCAGAACATTGGTGGTTTCCTAGAAATTAAGGGTGTAAACGAGCTGAGCAAGCTCTAGTCGCCTAAGTTTGAGGTGGACGCGTATAACTTAAGAGAGTTGAGCTCGAACTCAACTCGTTGGTAGTTTTTTAAGCTCAAGCTCGGCTTATTTACTATTTATTAGTTTCTTTCTCAAAGAAGTAATTTTGTTGTCTTGGATTACACATAATTCTTCTTGAAGGGCTTATAGTTTAGCGGTATGCATCAAAGCGTTTAGTAAAGATGTTCCTCCCCAAGTAGTTTACGATTCTAGTCTCACGATGTATATTGGTGTAGATTTAAAAGTGGGTTTAAACTTTAAAGAGTGTATGAGCTATTCGTTCTAAAAAAACATAATCCTCTTTATAACACACCATTTAACAAAAACTAACACCTTTTTATGTGAAAAAAGCAGTTGAGAGTGACACCTAGCTTATCAACATCTTAATACCATTAGACTACGCGTCCTCGAGTATTGCGCACCCGCTATCCAAATTATTTTATGGTTTTAAAATAATAAAACAAGAAAAGGACCATAAAATAATACCTGGAAGAAGCCCCATTCTTTAGCAGCTGTATGAAGCTTATTAAGCTCAAAACCAAATGCACAAGAGTCATAAGCTTCTGCAAACAAGCAGTGAAGATCAATAACCGGAACCGACGGAGTCGGTGCGATATCGGGTGCGGGATGCTGATCATGGTGCACATACCGCAGTGGGATGTTGGTGATGGGCTGTTTAGCAAGTTCTTGAACACTTGGTACGATCAATGATAGACCAAAGTTGATCATCGGTTCATCCTTGTGGGTTTCCATAGATTATAGACAGCACACGTAAAGAGTCTGTATACAACAAATTAATCAACGGCAAATCAGATGGCATCAAACTGTGTTATTTTTGTCTTGTGTGCCTAGTTATCAACAAAACTGGAGCGTGTGGCGTCAGATTTTGAATAATAATATAATGAGTAAATTTCGATTTTGGTCCCTGTGGTTTAATCATTTTAACTACTTCAGTCCAAAAAGAAATCTTTGATCATATAATGCCCTATGGTTTCATTTTTGTAACGGTTTTGGTCCCTGACACTAACTCTGTTAGTTTTTACAGTTAAATGTGAGGGCACTTTGGTCATTTTACATTTGGAGGACTATTTATGTAAATTATATTAGATTAGGATAATTTTTGTATTTTTTTAAAACAATAAAAAATAAAAATAAAAAAAAACTTAAAGAGTCTAAAACATCATCTGATTCATCAAAAACATTAAAACAAGCAAACCCTAACAATCCCCTTCAACCTTCAACAGGAACAAACAAGCAAACCCTAACAATCCCCTTCAACCTTCATCTCCAGCACCACCACCGTAAATCCACACTCCGTCGCAACAATGATTCGTATTACAGACATCAAGAAACTCAAGCCACTAACTTCATCAATCGAAGCCCTAGCTCAGCAAGAAACAGAAGCCAGATCCATCGGCGGAAAAAGGTCCGAGAAGAGGCCAACCTGAACTATTGGCCGACGATTGCTTGCAGTCGAAAGCTCCGGTGAGATATTTGAAACCCAAGGAATGTGAGAGAGAAGCTGAAAGATATTATTGTGGGTCGATCGAGGGAGGAATCGGTTGAGGGATGTGTGACTGGGTGAGTGGTTACGGGTGGTGGTGGTGGCAGGTAGGTGGCTGACGGGTTAAGGTTAGCGATGGTGTTTGGTTCGGGTTCTGTAGAGTTGGGTGTGGTAGATCTAACGGGGTGGTGGTAGGGGTTTCCGATGGTGGTGGTGATACTGCGGATAGAGACCACCAGGGATAGGGAGAATGCGATAGGGGTGTTGGCGGTGGTTTACGGTGGTGGTGCTGGTGGCGATGCGGTGGGGGAAAGATGATGATGAGGGAGAAGGGTGGTGAAGAAGATGGTGAAATCGAAGAGTCGCCATTGATTTGGATGCAAAGCAGAGGTGGTGCGGGCGTTGGAGGTGGCGGTGGCGGTGGTACAGGCGGTGGCGGTGGTACAGGCGGTGGCGGTGGTGCTGGCGGTGGTGCAGGCGGTGGCGGTGGCGGTGGTCCAAGGGGAGGAAGGGGTGGTGGGGGATTGGATTGGAGTAGTGGGTTGGATGGTGGCGGAGAGTGGTGGTTTTGTTTTGTTTTGGTTTTTATTGTTTTAAAAAAATACAAAAATTATCCTAATCTAACATAATTTACATAAATAGTCCTCCAAATGTAAAATGACCAAAGTGCCCTCACATTTAACTGTAAAAACTAACAGAGTTAGTGTCAGGGACCAAAACCGTTACAAAAATGAAACCATAGGGCATGATATGATCAAAGATTCCTTTTTGGACTGAAGTAGTTAAAATGATTAAACCACAGGGACCAAAATCGAAATTTACTCTAATATAATAGATTAATTTGATGAGAATGGGAAAAGAAAGAGAAATAGGAATATATGTGTTGGTATATATCATAACTGTTGGGTTCAGTGTATCTTCGTTAGGTTTATTTATCAAAACAGTTTTGATAATTATTAATCTGATTAATAACAGTTAATGCAGCGGAGTAATAATAAAATACCAGAATGAACCCGACAGGATCTGGGTTACAAACAATGCAAATACAGAATATGAATAACCTACTGATGAGATATAATATACCTTTGTGGTTAATAATTAAACGTTTGAGACACCGAGGGACAACAAATGAATGCTAGAATCAAAGAACACTAAATTGGAACACAGTGGTTGCGGCTTTAAGAGGCGTGGTCCACGGTTGCAATCAAATATATCGGTTGTTTGTGATAGGAAGAAAAATTCAACTATCTTTGTTCTCTTTTCTTCTGTTGAATTTGAGAGATACGAAGGGAGATTGAGAGAAGATCAGAGGCAATTGGTTGTTTTGAAAAATAGGAAGAGAAATCCAAATTGCCTTCTCCCTTTTGCTGTGAATTGAAAGTTGAATATATATATTGAAAAGTTTCAACCACTACACCACAAATCATGGCAATACTTTGTTTAATGAATTCGAAGTGGAACAACAGTGGAAAGCAATAATGGATTTCACAATAGACAATGGAATGTTTATGTCAGACACCATGTTGTTCTCATCTTTTTTTATTTATTTAAATAAACATTAATACTTAATAATTTATAACAATTATAAATTATAAAAACCTAATATAGTTTGTAAGCGCCAGTTAATCAAAATAAGTGGACTTAATATTTGTTGCCCAAGGTGTAACTCTTACGGGTCATAGCTCGGTTGGCAACGTGACGTAACCGAACCCGTACATAATCCAACAAGCTCCCGCTTGGACGGCATTCGGTTAAATTCCACGTAGACAGTCAGCGGTGCTCTAGCTGCACATGGCTGCCCCCAACAAGGTATGACACTTTAAGTCATTAACCAAACATCTTCTTCTAGTATTATTTTACTATAACAAGACAATAAACTTATGGTAATCATAGTCATTTATCCTTTTTGTAAAATACATCAATTGAGTCATTGAGATTAATTCTCATATGGAGCTCAATCATTATTGTTCTCGATCCAGATTCAAAATGGTCCAATCAAACACACAGACAGTTTGGGTGAGGCCTCACACTTCACCAGTTTAAATCAACGAGGGCGCCACGATGTCTAACTGCTACATATAATGTAAGAGTACAGAATCCCTTATTGACTACATACAACTCCCACTGAACTTCAGAATTATTCCCAACCAAAGCCTTTATGACTGGCAGTTACGCGACAACGGTTGACAGTGATCAAAGAATAACCCTCGGTAAACGGAAGTTCTAGTATGCATCTCAGGTCATAGGATACTAAATGAGTATACCAATATCAAAGCATCTTATAATGAAGATAGTTTGTGGCGAGTTACATCCAACGTCATTCATAATAAGGTCTGTGAATTTAGAAGTCAACTCCTTGAGTCTAAATTCAGAATAGTCTTTATTCAGAATTGTTCCCATAAGTCTGACCGACTATGGATAATTTAGAATACAATATCCATGGATTAAACGTATTAAAATTGAACACGGTTATAGGATTCATAATTGTATCTATATCAGTAGATCAAAATGAATTCAAAAGTATAACTGTTTAAAAGTTCATACATCAAAATACTAAATCAAAACATATCACTAGCTAATCGAAGCCCGATCGCATTTCTATGCAGATCATGCTTGTTTTGAGTCATGGGCTTAGTAAACGGGTCTGCTAGGTTTTGATCTGTGTCGATTTTTCTTATCACGATGTCTCCCTGTTTCACTATGTCCCGTATATAATGAAACTTCCTCTGAATGTGCTTGGCCCTGTGATGAGATCTGGGCTCTTTGGCTTGAGCAATAGCACCTGTATTATCATAAAATATCTCGATTGGTTGCTGAATACTTGGAACCACATCGAGATCGGCTATGAACTTCTTCATCCAAGCAGCTTCCTTTGCAGCATCAGATGCTGCAATGTATTCAGATTCAGTGGTAGAATCTGCCACCACACTTTGCTTGGAACTTTTCCAAGAGATGGCTCCACCATTGAGTGTGAATACAAAACCAGATTGTGAGCGAAAGTCGTCTAGGTCAGTTTGAAAACTAGCATCAGTGTAACATCTTACAGTGAGCTGTTCTTCAACTCCTCCAAACATTAAAAACATGTCTTTAGTCCTTCTCAAGTACTTCAGAATGTTCTTAACTGCAGTCCAATGGGCAAAGCCAGGTTTTGCTGATAACGGCTAATAATGCTCAAAGCATACGAGACGTCAGGTCTAGTGCACAGCATAGCATACATGATGGAACCAATTGCTGAAGCATATGGAACCTTTTCCATTCGCTCAATATCAATGTCCGTTGAAGGAGATTGCGATTTGTTCAACACGGTACCTTTAGTCATTGGAACACCTCCTTTCTTGGAGTTTTCCATCTTAAAGCGCGTCATCATTTTGTCTATGTATGTGCTTTGACTAAGCCCTAGAAGCCGCTTAGATCTATCCCTACAGATCTTTATTCCTAGAATGTAAGCAGCTTCTCCAAGATCTTTCATTGCGAAACAAGCTCCCAACCATTTTTAACTTCGTTAAGCATTGAGATATTGTTTCCAATGATCAGTATATCATCCATATACAATATGAGGAACGATATAGTGCTCCCACTAGCCTTTCTGTAAACACAAGGCTCATCTTCACTTTTGACAAAACCGAATTCGACGATTCTCTGATCAAAATGAAGATTCCAGCTACGGGATGCCTGTTTAAGTCCATAAATGGACTTATTCAGTTTGCACACCTTATTTGGATATTGTGGATCGACAAAACCATCGGGCTGAACCATATAGACATCTTCAGAAAGATGTCCATTTAGAAAAGCGGTTTTGACATCCATTTGTCATATCTCGTAATCATAGTACGCGGCTATGGCAAGCAATATCCTAATCGATTTGATCATAGCAACGGGTGAGAAAGTTTCATCATAGTCAACACCTTGAGTTTGAGTGAAACCTTTCGCAACTAGCCGTGCTTTATAGGTGTGTACATTTCCATGCATGTCGTTTTTTCTCTTGAAAAGCCACTTGCTCCCTACAGCCCGTGAACCGGGAGGTAGCTCAACCAAGTCCCAGACTTGATTGTCTCGCATGGATTGCATCTCGGCGTTCATGGCATCTAGCCATTTCGCAGATTCTGGATCTGAGATAGCAGATTTGTAGTTAGTAGGTTCATCACCAGAACAAGCTACTACCAGAACCTCGGGACCCTCTAGATTCCAAAGATATCTGTCAGGTTCTTTGCGAGTTCTGCTACTTCTACGAACGCTTGTGTTTATGTCTGAATCAGCAACAATTTCTTGTTGTTCAGACGCACCGATTGCATCAGCATTTGTTTGTGGTTTTCGAATTTCTTCAAGATCCATAATATTACTTCCAGTTCCTCGATCAAGAAACTCTTACTTGAGGAAATGTGCCTTCCTTTTGATGGAAATCATATTTGCATCAGGATGGTAAAAGTAATACCCGCTTCTATTGTAGTATCCAACGAAAATAGTTTTTTCGCCTCGAGGATCTAGCTTGTCATTAGACTCACTAGTGACATAAGCATCACATCCCCATACTCTAAGGTAAGACAAATTGGGTTTAGACCCATGCCATATCTCATATGGAGTTTTATCTACCTTCTTAGTCGGTGCCAGATTTACAAGGCGGGCGGCGGTCATAAGAGCATAACTCCAAAAGGAGTGAGGTAAGTTAGTTCTATACATCATCAATTGAACCATATTAAGTAGGGTTTGATTTCTCCTCTCACTCACGCCATTAAGTTGGGGTGTGCCGGGTGGAGTGAACTGTGAAACAATTCCATATTCCTTTAGATGATTAATGAACTCTTGGCTTAGGTATTCTCCACCTCGATCTGATCGAAGTACTTTGATAGTTTTACCAAGTTGGTTTTCTACTTCGTTCTGAAACTCTTTGAATTTTTCAAAGGTTTCATGTCTATGCTTCATAAGGTAGACATATACGTATCGACTATAATCGTCAATAAACGTAACAAAGTATCTTTCGTGATTTCTAGACATGGTTCTGAAAGGACCACATACATCAGAATGTATAAGTGTTAACAGATCCTTAGCCCGTTCACCAACATGGGTGAAAGGATCCTTTGTGAGTTTGCCAGCTAAGCAAGATTCGCATTCATCAAAAGATTCATGTCCTGTGGATTCAAGAATCCCTTCGGACTGAAGCCTTTTCACACGGGCCTTGCTTATGTGGCCAAGTCTACAATGCCATAGAAACATATCGTTAATTCCAAATTTGATACGTTTAGAAAGATTATATACATAATTATTTGTTTGAATATCAATCTCATAAATACCACTTCGAGGTTTAGCCTCAAAATAAAAGATATCATTCAAGTAGGCAGAAATAACAGCATCATTAAAAACATACTTGAATCCTTGTTCAAACAATAAAGAAACTGAAATAATGTTTCTGGTTAAACCAGGAGCAAATAAACAATTATTTAAAGTAATTACAAGACCAGATGGACAAGAAAGATGATATGTTCCAGTTGCTAGAACCGGTACTCTTTTCCCATCACCAACGATGAGCTCCATGTCGCCTTGTTTCAGTTTCTTCCACTTTTCAGGCTTTTGGAAGACATTAATGATGCGGTAACCACATCCAGTATCAAATACCCATGTGTTGCTGGAAACAGTGAAAAGTTCAATAACATAAATCAGAATACCTGAAGAAGAGCCTTCACCATTGGCCTTCTTCACCTTCAGCTTGGCTAGATAGTCAGGACAGTTACGTCTCCAGTGTCCCATCTTATTGCATTCAAAACAGTGTCGCTCCTCAGGAGGGGGTGCTGCTTTGTTTTTAGCCAGCTGTTTGTTGTTGGTGGCAGGCTTGGCAGCAACAACTTTACATTTACCCTTATTGTTATAAGTTTTTTTCTTGAAGTTTGGTTTCCTAACACCAGTAGATCGGACCATCAACATTTGACTGGCTTTACCTGGTATGTTTTGCTCAGCAGTTTTGAGCATACCGTGTAGTTCAGCTACACTCTTAACCCACGCATTCATATTAAAGTTCATTATGAACTGGTCATAAGAACTAGGCAAGGAGTTCAAAATGAAGTCTACTGCCATTTCATCTTGCATAGGATAACCAAGTTTGGCCATTTGGTCGATGTACCCTTTCATTTTAAGCACATGGGCACTAACAGGCGAGCCTACTTGCATTTTGCAGGATATAAGCTGCTTCATGGTATCATAGCGCTCTTGTCGGGCCTGTTTCTGAAACATGCCCTTAAGTTGCTCAATTATGTCAAATGCAGTCATGTCCTCCATGTTCTTCTGGAGATCAGGAGACATGGTGGCTAGCATAAGGCAGGCTACCTCATCGACATCCTCCTTAAATTTTTCCCAAGTTCTACGGGCTGCGCCGTATTGTTTTCAGGCTCGTTGGGAACAACGCTATTTATAACATAGAGCTTTTTCACCATCTTGAGAACCAATCTCAGATTGCGGTGCCATGCGAGAAAGTTGGTGTTATCAAGTTTCTCTTTCTCAAGAATAGACTTGAGAATGAAGGAGTTGTTGGTTTCTGAAGACATCTATAAGCAAAATAAATTAATTGGTATTTTCGATGTATTGTTTCCTTATTTTAATTAATGACCCATTTACAGTAATTTTTAAATAAGGAATGAGAATCTGGCTTGGTCAGTCACTAAAGGCAGCTGGGGCACGCAACATTAGTAAGTGATTAGGCAGACTGATAATGTTTATCAATTGTGAAAATTGCACAACTCTCGTGTATGAGGTCGCAACGACAACATTTGTCAATGCATTGATACGTTTAGCCTCATCTATGCCCACTTTTCTCTCTAGACAGTTGTGGCACGTAACAAGAGAGAAAAGTAATGGTCATCTTAAAACAGTTACTTGTGAAAGGGCCGGATGTGTCAACAAAACCCTTGCACCTTGGAAGAATAAACTACACATCAAGTGCGGTGCTGTGGCTCCAAACACTGATGTTTCGCTAAATGTTCCAAGTGTTCCTTATAGTAGGGTGGCATAGACTATTGATTTTTATCTATGGGATCCAATTTTATTGTTTACCGTATAGGGTCAAACACAACGTATAATTAAGTTATACGTGCATCGTAAAAGTTAGTTTTACAATATATAGTTCGTGATAATAAATGACGAACCCTTTCAGCTCTCGGGACACCAGATTTTAATACCCTATTAAAACTAGGTTCATCGCGAGATAGACAACCGATTTTTAAGTTGATAATTTTTAAATTATTAAGATTTAAGTTTTAAAATTTAAACTAATTTTAAATTTGAAAACTTATCTAGTTATCCTTTTAAATGGATAATTAATTTTAATTTAAAAATTATCAAGTTTTAAGTTTTGAAATTCAAACTAATTTTAAATTTGAAAACTTATCCGATTATCCCATTTAAAACAAACAATTTGTTTTAATAATTTAACAAGTTGTAAAAATAAGTTTAAAACTTATTATTTATTTTGATTAAAAAAATATTTTTTTAATCAGCTTGATATTAGGTTGGGTGTTATAATAATTATAAAATAAAGCAACATAATAGCAAAGTAATATGTAAATCTAATGGCTATGATTGTTTGATCTCGCTAGAGCCAAATAGCGAGATCAAGCTAGGTCACGGGTGAAAACACAAAACAACCACAAGGATGGACCTAAGTGCATCTAGTTGTCTTGATGGGCTCCCACTGACTCCTTGATTCGTCTTGTCTCCAGTTTTGACTTCGGGTCTTCAAATATTACAATATTTACAAAAGAAATACAAAATAAAAGAAAATCTAATCTATTACAACTTTAAGCCATCAAATGGGCTAAAACCATAAAACCAAAAACTTTAACAATAACAAATCACATCATAACTATTCAACCACAGGACTAGCCAGATTTACATATTAAAACACAATCAAAATAATACGGGCAATCTTTTGGTTAATGAATATTTAACCAAAATAAACAAGTTGCCCAAAATAATATAAATCAGAAACTTCAAATAATTTTAAAGTTTGTGATCTATAACCGGCTAACAGACCGGATCTGATTTGCATGTTGTAAGCCTGGCTCTGATACCACTGTTGGGTTCAATGGTATCTTCGTTAGGTTTATTTATCAAAACAGTTTTGATAATTATTAATCTGATTAATAACAGTTAACGCAGCGGAGTAATAATAAAATACCAGAATGAACCCGACAGGATCTGGGTTACAAACAATGCACATACAAAATATGCATAACCTACTGATGAGATATAATATACCTTTGTGGTTAATAATTAACCGTTTGAGACACCGAGGGACAACAAATGAATGCTAGAATCAACGAACACTAAATTGGAACACAGTGGTTTCGGCTCTAAGAGGCGTGATCCATGGTTGCAATCAAATATATCGGTTGTTTGTGATAGGAAGAAAAATCCAACTATCTTTGTTCTCTTTTCTTTTGTTGAATTTGAGAGATACGAAGGGAGATTGAGAGAAGATCAGAGGCAATTGGTTGTTTTGAAAAATAGGAAGAGAAATCCAAATTGCCTTCTCCCTGTGAATTGAAAGTTGAATATATATTGAAAAGTTTCAACCACTACACCACAAATCATGGCAATACTTTGTTTAATGAATTCCAAGTGGAACAACAGTGGAAAGCAATAATGGATTTCACAATAGACAATGAAATGTTTATGTCAGACACCATGTTGTTCTCACCTTTTTATTTATTTATTTATTTAAATAAACATTAATACTAAATAATTTATAACAATTATAAATTATAAAAACCCGATATAGTTTGTAAGCGCCAGTTCATCAAATTAAGTGGACTTAATATTTGTTACCCAAGGTGTAACTCTTACGGGTCATAGCTCGGTTGGCAACGTGACGTAACCGAACCCGTACATAATCCAACAATAACAACATTATCCATAGGTTTTAGCTTTTACTATTTTTTTAACGGCCAGTTGAGTTTTTACTATTTTCTTCACAAAAACTACGGATTAGTTAAGAGTCGATTGACATCGAATTTCGATGAAATATTCTCGAGGAAGTGTTGTTCTTGTGTTGGTGTTCGCCAAAAGTTCGGGGATATCTCTTTTTTTTCTTTTATGGTATATTTATTTTAACAACAAAAAAATTGCGGTACATTCAATAGAAAATTTCTTTTTGCCGATGATAATTTGTTTAGTGGGAGGTTTCATCTTCATTAACATACAAAATTGTTTTATATGAGTCGGAAAGCTTTAAGGGTTGATTCTCTATAACTAATTATTAATTCTTTTTTATACGGTCTGATTTGAGTTAGGCCGAATCACACAACAAGAAGACAAAAAAATTATTTGACACAAATAAAATGAAACACTAGAAGTGTAAATGAGACAAACAAAGTCGTGAGTTACTCGGGATCTGCTAGCCAAAATCTCGGATTGAACCTAGCTTAAAAAAACTTGAGCTCAAGCTTATACTATTTACCACTTAATAAACGAGCTTGAGTTAGAACTTCACGTATCAGGCCCTCTCGAAGCGAACTTTTTATGTACAATTATTACTTAATATATGCAATATGCATTTATATAGATAATTGTTATTATAAAAACAATGATAAAAATAATTGAATTATAAACAAGGGATCTTAATCAATAATCTAATAATTAATTTATCAAATAATCAGCTAATAAAATAAATGTTTAACTATTCAAACTAATTATTTTATATTTGTTACTTATTTTAGTGGGTCATTTTAGGTTGGTCTCAAAATTTTTAGAGTCGTATAAACTTCCTTTTAGAGTTTGTCTCATAATTTTATGAGGGTTAGTGTTAATATTTTTATGGGGTAAGTTGGTATTTAATCGTATACATATCATTAGATGAAAAACAAAGGTTTATGGGATACAGGTGACCTCATGCCTAGGCACTAGGTTCGTCCTTTTTCATCTTCCAAGTTTTAAATCTCTAATTTTATAACAAACAAAATGTAAACCAATACACATTAACAATTAACAATTTAAATTGCAAACTAAACTCTAAAACAAAGTCTAATTTCATCCCTCTTGTGACAAATAAATACAATTTGCACAACTACACATAATTTTATAAACCTTAAATTTTAAAATCAAAAGTGAAAAAACTAGAAAAAATTAAAAGAATACATTATAAAAGTTAATCTTAATTATATTTGGGCTTTTAATCTTATACTAATTTAGGTTTTTTAGATTTGACGGGCATTCTAATTTTTGCTCAGGGTTATCCCGATACATATCACGATGGAAAAATTAAATTTTTGGCACTTCGAAACGAGAATCAAGGGTAGTTCAGGTATAGCTCGGGCTACCCCTAACTTCTTAATAGGTCCTCCCTTGGTATCAATTATGTTGCTATGTGTTTGTGAGTGTTTTCTGGGAACAACTTTGTTGATCCATGAAGAGGATGAAACTACTGAAACCTCAAGAATTCAACATTGGCTGTCAAATGCTGAAATCTGCCAAGTGCTGAATTTATCTGCCGATCAGCATATACTGAATGACTGTTGATTAGCATATGTTGAACCACTGTCGATCAACACTTACCTGATGTGCCGCTGATTGACTACCGTTGATCAGCACTGAACTCCATAAGTTGTTGATCAACTGTTACACAAGATAAGACTACATGTACAGGCGGTTGCTATGTTTTACCTTTTAGAGATAACATAGTACTGAAACTGTTCAACTCTGATGTGTTGATTGTCTGTCTTGTTGTATATTCTGAACATATGATAATATATTCTTATAGTTTAGATTCCATAGTATAAAAAGCTCATACTTGTATAGTAGAGGTAAGCTTGTTTAAGTCACTTGTGTATCTGATGAATGTAATTCTTTGTACTCAGTTTTAGTTAATCAAGTGAATACCTTGAAATGATAATTTGTATACTTTCCTTTACTTTAAGTATTTGTGTTTGTTAGTAAGTAGTTAACTTATATTCCGCATTTGTTAACCACTGATCAAACAGAAAAGTCTTATTAATCCATAACTCCAATCCAACAAGCTGTATGAGCATTTACTATAGTTTTTTCATCTCTATCTTCCATAATTAAGAAAAAATAACCATTTTCTAAAAGTATCATATTAGCTTTCTTATATCTATTCTTACTTCAATTAAATAATATTTAAATACTTTTTTATTTTTCTTCCATTTATAATCACTCATAAAAAACATAAAATAATAAATATGAAGGGTAAATTATGATCTCTAAATATGAGGATCAATATCGCTTCCCCTAATGTGGAAATGAAAATGGAAATGAAAAACATGTTGTAAGAGTAATCTTACATATATTTTCATGTTTTTATATTATTTAGAAATAAGAATATGAATGAGGATGCTAATATGAATTCTTTATGAGTTTATCCTAATCTTGGAAGATTTGAACTAAAATTATTCACGGGGTTAATGTAACATGTTGATATTGTTCAACAAACAATATGATTATATTAAGTGATAACTTTGTATAATAGTAATTAATTTTTAGAATTTTTCAAATTAGGTTACTCATAAAGTTTTTTATCCCAATCATGTAACTCAGAATTTTTTTTATTCCGCTCAGATCTCTGAAGTTTTAGAATTGTTATAATTAAATCATTCATGAATTGAAAAAGTTTTAAAAAACTAAGATTTTAAAAAATCAACACTATTTATAAAAAAAACAAATTATATAAAAAATTATGAATTATTTTAAAAAATTTAAAAAAATATGACTAGCCTAGTTAAAACACTCTTATAACTTTAATGACCTTATTGAAAAAATAAATATACAAGCGAATTAATTGGACCACTCTGAAAACTTACTTCCAATTATGTGAAGTTTTCCCTTATTTTAAGGATATACTTAAAAATCGGTCCTGAAATTTTCATTTCTAAATCTTACGTGGAGCCATATTTAATCAAGGTGATTACAAAACACGAACTATAATATAAACTACTTAATTTACAAAACCAATGCCAAATTGAGTGAGTTATACACACCAATTTACTTGTCATGAATGCATTGCATGATAAGTGAATGCATTGCATGATAAGTGAATGCATACACTTTGTGGTTTAGAACAGATCACCTATAACCAAAAACAATATGCTTGGAAGAATTTTCTTTAAAAATGGAAACAGTTAACACGTCATATTACTAGCGTTATCATAACCTTAACCTCTAACTTTAGTCAAACTTAATTCATATCAGAAAAATAAATCACCAACGACAAATTTGAGAGAGGATGAAATATTTGCATACGTTAACAAGACCAATACATTGTTCTTTAACAGCTCCACACAGTTTCTCATGCACACGTTCGTACATAAGCTGTGTATAAAGATTATAGGTTTAGTATGGTACCTGATTATGAATATCGAAAGTTGATCAAGAACTTGCAAGGTATTGGATGTCTGAATGTGTTTTGGCCGTCTGGTTGGCGTTTGTACAGTGGTTCAGGGGGTGGAGAGGCCATATGACAAGGCTCATTCATTGATTGGATGTGGTGGTGTTCGCATCATACTAGCAAATCATCAGCACCTGTTCACATAGATATAGCAAGTTGTATAGCATAGATGGGTTATCATGAGTTGGTTTTGGGACTGGGGTGTTTAAAATGACAACTACAAAGCATGTAGGATGAGAGCGATTTGATGAGAGGGATGAAATCCCAATAATCTCGACAGTTAGCTGAGCTGGATAGGAAAGGAATCGGAGACAACTCAATCAATCGAGGAAGAACAAGAAGCAGAATAGATTAAAGGTTGATCGAGTCAGAGTAACAGGTCAACATTCTGTTCCGCATGGGTCCACCAAATTACTTGTTTAAAAGACAATACAATCATCATCTTATGATTGTTTGCATAATCACCCCCGACCCTTTATTTGGTACCCATTTTTGTTTTAAAAATGTATTCAAAGATTCACAAATATGGATTATATCATAGTACAAGCAGCAAGTTTTTGTCCAGTGAGATCATTAGTTCTTGAAGAATGTCAAAAGAAACCAAAGCACAAATAAAATTCTCTACTACCTTTCATTACAAAAACACCCATATGAGTTCTGGGAAATTATTTTGAAACAGGATAACAAAACCGTTCCCAACAGCATTTGTCATAACAGCTGCGCATGTATGTGATATCTGAAGGCCGTGTTATAGTGGTGTAGCGAAGCCTGTCACATAAACAAAATGAAGCTAAATTATATCACTTGATCATCAATAAATGCCAAGAAACAATATCAAAAGCATGCAGACCATATTGAATATGTAATGCTGGTCTAATGCGGTTATCTTAACAAATTCCTGAAAGGTTTAGACATTAAACAGCTTATGGAAAGAGTTGAAGCCTGGAGCAGTAAGCCGGTAACTTTCTATTGGCTTCTTGTGATCTTGGTGGTGCGTAATGGTACAAACAGCAGGCAATTTGAAACAAGTTTGCGAGAAAAAAGGTGATGTGTTGCACTTAATTAATAGTTAATCGAGTAAATTAAAAATTTAGCTAAAAGGAAACATGTCAAACGTGTCGAATGGTTCAAGAGTAGCCCAAAGCCACAAAGTACATTTGAGTATTTACACACTCCCTTGGTTTTGAATTGCGTGATGCGCTTTGATTCGTTTTGGTCCCAAACCCCGATGCGTGATGCGATTTGTTAGTCATTAAAAAGTAACAAAAAGTAATTATACAAAACAATTTTTTGTATTATTAATACTTCCACATAAAAACTACATATTAACATACTCATAAAACATACTCTAACATAAACAAACAAACATACGGTATGTTTGTTTGTTTATGTTAGAGTATGTTTTATGAGTATGTTAATATGTAGTTTTTATGTTAATAAAAACTACATATTACATACCCAGTAAGTCCCACTCAAGAGCAGGGTCTGGGAGGGGTAGGCGGCGAGTCTTTCCTCTATCTTGGGAGATAGAGAGACTGCTTCCGAAGAAAACATACTCTAACATAAAAACCAAAATTCAAGACTATTACACTATACACAGACTATTGAAAGTTGAAACAACAGCTCAACACACGTAAATATATAGCATGAACACAAATATGAAGCAACACACCCCAATGTTGAGAGGTTAGACCCATACTCATGTTGAAAAGATTCGACCAGGTCCAAATCGAAAAAAAAAAATAACTCAGAAGCGCATAACGCACGCATCAAGGTGCATCTTGTGCATTGGCGCATCAGAAGCGCATCATGGAAACGCTAGTGTTGTAAAAATCAGTATTACTCGGCAATTAATCCCTAATCGCCCCTTCACCTAGTAATTTTGACCTAATCGGCCAATTAGTCGTAATAGGTCAACGTTGGTCAAAATCAACCCTAGTCAGCCAAAAATTTGTGATTCTTGCCAGATCCCGGCAACCTGGAAAAATTCTGGCCATATCTGGAAAATTTTGGCCGAAACTTATAAATTCCGGCCAAACATGTGTACATATATATAAAAGTGAACATTTTTATGTGTGTATATATCTATAAAACTGAAATTTATATGTAAAAATCCCAATTAGATTAATCTTTAGTCGGTACCTCACCGCCCGACTAGCGCCTAGTAAATTTTACAACGCTATGAAACGCAACGCATCAGATGTTGCGATGCGCTCGCATTAGCACATCACGCACTATGCGCGCATTTTAAAACCAAGCACACTCCCAGAATTTAGTCATTATTTTAATAGTAGCTTTGTAATCATTTTATTATATATATTTTCTTTATGAGATGTCTATACAAAAGGACAAATAAAAGTGTTTGCAAGTAAACCCGGTCATTACCACTCTATTTTTCATTTGACAAAGAACAATTTCACATTGCCTACAACACAGTCGAAAAAAGAAAATACGGAAATCTTGGTGGAGAATCATGATTCTCAGGGGTCTAAATGATTCACCTTTAATAAGTTTGAATGACTTGCCTTGGTCATTATTAGTCAACAATTTAACAATATGCATTCCAAAAAATAAGAACACTAAATTATGAAGGTTTTTTACCAAAATTAAAAGCTAATTATCCTCAAAAGCTAAGAACTAGAGCCATTAACAACTATTGAAGATTAGAATTGATGCATGACTATAAAGCCATAGGTGTAAAAAGAAGAAAACAATGATTCACCACGCCTGGATGCCACATGACATTTGTACCATTTTTAAATATCACATACAGAGAGTGTTGTAATTGTTATGGTGCATACATGCGGAAACTACTAGTAATGAGATAATTTCATATATAACTATTAAAACTTGAACAATATCATATATACCCGACTAAAATATGCCAATTTTCATATTTTGACACAAATAATCTTCTCTGATTTAGGATTTATGTTATGAGAGTTTAAGGAGAAAGACAAGGCTATAATGGTCATGTTATAACTGTATTAATAAAATGTATAAAGATGATATTTTAAGTATTTTTAGTGCATATATTTAATATTAATTTTTTTGGTTGGGTAAATATGACATGAGCAAGTCTTGAATGGTACGTATGAAATCGTGTTTTATTTTTTGATGTGGTTGGGCTTATTTAAGATAAGCAATCTGTGTGATATCCATGTTCTGCTATGAAAATGGTCATGCATTTTGAGCATAAAATTTGTTTAAAATCATGAGTTAAATTAGGCATTTTTGTGATGTGAGTTTAACTCAAATTCCTATTTTAAATGACGGACATCGCATTATGATATATGCACAAACCTCATGTTATCAGCACGACCCATTACCATATCTGTCTTAAACAGAAAGCATTACTAAAAGTCTAAAACAAACAGAGGAATTACACAATAGCTTGACTTATAACTTCAAACTAGAAATAGAAAAGCAAGTGTAGAGGACACACCTTCAGATAGACAACCCCACTGGCCAACCTTCGAAGACAACATCGACTCGAGCAATGCCGAAGCAGTTACAGAATGAAGAGGCATCAGAGACTGCATACCACCCAACTCCACTGGCAACCTGCAACACAAACAAGACACGACTCATCATACATTCAACTTCAGTGATATCCAAATGTTCTCAAGTGCCTATCACAACCTCAGTTTAAGCATGCTAATGATTATAATTATGATGTGTCAATAATTTATAGTCAAAACAATCAGATTCCTATGATAAACACCTAATTCTTCTAAAAATTTACAAGATCAATGATAACTGTGATATCGATTGATAAATTAACGATACAAAATGCATCTTCTTCTAAGTAGATTCACATTCCCCAATCTTCTTCATGACTCAATGAAATTCATAGAACAATCGTTTTGCTGAAGTGAAATTTGAACCACAAAAGTGTATACCATTCACATTTGCACATCTAATGCAAAGGTATGTAGATGAAAGTGAACCTTGATAAGAATCGAGGGTTCCGGCGACCGGCGATGCCGGAGAAAGTTGTAGAAGATTCCGGTGAGAGGGCAGATACGTTAGATTGAAATTGGAGCTTACGGGTGGAGGTGATGAGTGACCTCACTCGCTGTATAACTTGTTTTCCTGTATTGGACGCCATTGTCGGAGATCTTCTGGTGTTCGAAATCAAGGGTTTATTAAAAAACCCTAACGCAGACGCCGGTGAATGATTATGGGTTAACGGGTTCAAAACCCATGGGCCTTGGCTTTCGGTTCCAAAATTACTATTCCTATTCTTATTAAAGACATTGGTCGGTGGGAAGAGTACTCCACCCTCCCACCGCCACTCCTTCAACCTCCGATCTACAGATCTTAACAAAACCCCATCATTTCAACCACAGTACCGGGAACCCCCTCCGTTTTCCACCGCAAAAAGCCAACAACCACCGCCACCGCCACCGCCACTAGATGCCGGAGTAGATTCCGACCGAAACCCTTATCTGCAGCACTGGTTGAAGAAGCTAGACCTCGTGATTTGCCTCCGATTAGAGGTAACAACACTAGCAATGGTGTCGCCGTACCGGAGGCCAACGTCGGTGTATCTTCTATCATTCCGTTGTCGAGAAACAGAGCCGATGACATTCAGGCTGAATCGAAGGCATTGGCGCGTGCTGTCGACGCCTCCGTCTACAGCCCTGAGCTTCTTAAGTTCAAATACGCTTCTTGCCCATTCAAGGTCAGTTTCCCCAATTTGATTATTCATGATAATTCAACACATAGCTATGACGTTTTTTCCCCTTTAATACTGATGTGGGTGTGAATCAATTTAGGTGATACGGAGGACTCTACAGATCCTTGTGGGATTGGGTTCATTTGGGTTGAAACTATGGTTTAGACCAATTTCAAGGTCAATTGGAGTAGAACAGAAGGTTGAGGGCTATTGAGTTGAGGGAGACTTTCACTAGGTTAGGTCCTACTTTTGTTAAAATTGGTCAGGGGCTCTCCACCAGACCTGATCTTTGCCCGCCGGAGTTCCTTGAGGAGCTCTCTGAACTTCAGGTATGATAGATCAGTTGTTTTGTTTCTGATGTAAGGGCATTTGGTTTGTAATTGCATGAATGTATGATCTTTGTTGTTACTTATGTATCATGTATGATGATGCTAGATATACAGAATATCCTCAGTTCAACTCCGGTGGGTAGTATCTCCTTCTCCGACATCGTCATCGTCTTCTTCATGTGCATCTTGCTCTGCATCTCCGGCGACCCAAATCAGCCCAAATCAGTTGTTCTCCGACGCCGCCGCCGCCATCTCCGACGGCAAATCCGACGCCGCGGTGGAGATTCTCAACCGTGTTAACCAATTCTCAAAGGCCGCCGGTGAGAAACCTCCGGTTGAGGATGATAAGGAGTTGTTGAGGAGGAAGAGGATTTTGAAGGCGAATAAGGGGAAGGAGGCTTGGAATAAGGGGATTAAGCATAGTCCAGGTGTGTAGTTAGTTGTGGATTTGATGTGTTTATTGGTTTAAGCATTTGATTATTGTTATTGTTGTTGTTGTCACATGAACAAAATTGCAGAAACTCGAGAGAAGATACGCCAGAGAACAAGGCTTGCTATGCAATCTCCGAAGGTAATTCTATATTTCTGTTAGTTTGATTTGTGCTTGAATGTGAATGAAGAGATGTCCTTTAAGCTTGCAGTTTGAATTTTATATACACTAGAGAGGGTCGACCGCGCGTTGCGCGGTGTTTACCAAGTAGACACAAATGCATTGCAAAAGAAAGCGGGTCTATTTTATACAAAAAGAGCAGCAAAGTTGTTAGGCTGTATATACAAAAGCTGGAACAGTTCGATGAAATAATTTCTTAGATGTATTACCACATCCCCAAGGGTTAGGCCCACTTTTACAGGTCTTATAAATATTAATACTCTAGCCTAATTAGAAAATACGTGGTTTATGAAAACATAAATGCTAACCAAACGAAGGCACGCCTAACACATCATTAGCAACGATAACAACGTAGCTACAGAAAGTACACGTCCAATATTACCTAAAAGGAAAACAAAATCAAACATTATTTACGTACCTGCATGAACACCTCAAAGTGCAGAAGTACCTACAAAAAAAGAAAAATTAGAATCTGATATTCAACAACATGATAAAGTATATTTGATTAACGAAATGAAAGCTTATCAAAGAAATTATGAATTCTTATCAACCTCTAAAGTACAACTCTTATTTTGAAGAGGAATAACGTAAGTGCACAAATTTATATAAAAACATAGGAGAATATTAATCCCACTAAGCACACATATATTTAATATAAAGACCAACAAACACATAGGCGCAAAGGGGACTGCACTTTGTATTTACAGGTCAGGCGGGAAGTGAATGCGATAACAGAACACTGCCTTTCATCGACCAGTTTTCCAAGGCGTTACAACATGTGCAGGTTAAAACAGCTTGTTCCCTAATTGGGTTGGAATTATTGACTTTTTGTAAATAACGGATGCTTTGAATACAATCACATAATGTATTATCGCAATAATAAGGTAAACTCTTTTTAATAGAGCAAACAAAAATGTTTTATGCATCTGAACACTCTTTTAAATGACCTTTGACCCCAAACCCATTAATTAACATCAAGTATTCGCACGTATAGCCACATGTATAAGGAATTTTATGATCTTATGTAGTTAGAGTTACTCATGAAGATATATGCCTTACAATAAACCAGATCTTAAACTCACCTGAAAAAACATTCTCAAATATCAGAAACTCAACAACACTTCTAACTAACAACTCTACAATTTTAATAGCTCCAAGTTTTAACAACTTAATAGGTTCGAGTACTCTCTAAGGCATAACTAATCCCGTATATACCCGTTTCAAACCCGTATAAAGACCTAAATTTAATGTTTTTAGTTTTCTTGTCACTTTCTGACATGTGTTTTTCCATCAATAATGCTATACCCATAACCCACTACATGTGTTTTTCCATCAATAATGCTATACCCATAACCCACTATACATGTGTCTGGTTGAGTCTTCTCAACATACCAGATGATTTACACCACCAACAAATCACTTCTTCTGACCCTATAAGTTATATATAACCTCATCCACTTCACAAATCAAAACATAAAATCACAGTAATAAGTATAGCAAATAAGCACTTAATTACCACTAACATACATACAAACATATGTTATATCTAAACGTACATGCACACAAATTAAATAAACCTATATACATGATAATCATATGTATATAACCTCATGAAATGTCTTCAGATCCTCTCTTTCCAATATGAAAAAGCTAAAAAATCAAACACCTCGAAGTTTTACAAAAAAATTGGAGCAAATGTTTTACATACTAATAACATGATCTATTTGCCCTGTGAAACGTCTTCATATTAGACAATAAATACACATTTCAATATGAGATATGTACCACCATTGACCAAATATAAACTATCAACTGACAAAACAATCAAGCAAGCAAAAAAAACCTTTCAAGAATGTTCCTGCTGTAGCCTGTAAATCTGTGGCTATTCGTATGGAACTAATACATTTGAAACCAACACAACCTAATTTTTTTTCTTAAAATGTTCGTGCAATAGCCTTTAAATCTGTGGCTATTCCTATGGAACTAATACATATGAAACCAACACAACAAAAGTCGAAGTTAACAAAATGAGGGATAAAAGAAAAGGATAAAAGTAAACAAACCTTACACCAAAAGCTAAAAATTGAACTGAACAAAATTAAGGATAAAATAGTTTCAAAAGAAACCTGAAAATAAGACATCTAAGCCACTCTAAACAAATGCATTAGCACTCGACATCAAGTAAGTCCTTCTGCATTTTTGACTAAAATCACAACTCAAAAGATATAAAACATTTCGTCAAACACCTGGTGTGTATCACATTCTGACCGAGTGAAATCAAAAACTCAAAAGGCATTAAACATCTCAGCCAACACCAAACTCAAAAGATAGAAAACATTTCATCAAACACCTGGCGTGCATCGCATTCAAATTGATCACTTGAAATAACAACATGCAATGGTGCAGACAACAACAACTAAACAAACGCTACAGCAGAATATGTAAACGCTACCTGATAATGCTAAGAACAACTATGATATTGCTATCTGTTAAAGAAAAGCAGCCAAAAACGAAATAACAGAAAAATCAACAACGAACAGCAATCATACAACCAGCAGGAAGAAACATACAAAAGGAGCAAGTAAGGAGCAATGAGGATGCCAACTCCTTCATGAACCGAAAACGACGCCATCCTCACCTTCGCCAAATACTCGTGCGGCGGAATCAAGTGATCGTCACCGTCAAAATCACCGTCGTCGTTGCGATTCTCCCTCAGCTCCTTCTTCAGTATCACCGACCAATCAGGAACATCAATTGGTAGCGACATCGCAGTTGTTCCAATAGCTTTTCGATTCTCCGGCGACGGTATCAATTTCTTCGAGCAGGGTGGATCTTCCTGTTGGTGGTGGTGAAATTGGAAATTGGGTTTATGGTGGGTTTGATTGTGGTTGGGGGTTTTGGATTGTTGATGGATTTTGATGGGTTGTTTCTAACTGGGTGAAATCGATTGGAAAAGCAAATGATGGAACAATCAAATTGGGGAAACTACAACTTACAGAGTGAATCGTTGAGATTATTGGATCGGGAGCGAGAGGATAAAGATGAGCACCAGGAAGAAGATGAAGATGAAGATGAAGATGAGCATTGAGAAATTGGGGGCAGATGTTATGTAGAATAAAATCTGTTAATCTAGAATAATCCAACACCACTGTTCTACTGTTCATGGTTCTTTACTGTTCATCACTTACTAATTTCATATTAGATAATGTGAAGTTGTTTACATCTAGGATTCATAGTGCAAAGTGTGTGTCTTGGGCCTACATGTAATCGGGCAAAGTGCTTAACAATTGAGGGCTTTCTTGAAGCAAGGTGGACGGTGTATAAAGACCATTTTAGGGGTTTTAGGCTGGTTTCAGGCCATTTTTGGACTTTTCACACTAAGTTTTGCTGCTTAGATTGGAATTTGGTCAGAATTTGCAGATTTTGGATGAGGTTCTGCATGTATCTTTGGAGCGCATGGATGTGCGCAAGGTGGTTTCCTTGCACCTTGCGTTACCTAGGGGCGTGGCTTTGGAGCCTTGACAATATAGGTTATATATGTAAACACTAAACAATAGTAGTTGGTAGTGCTGACACCGATTTGTTAGGGTGTAATGTGCTAATTTATGATATTTAACATCTGGTGAGTTTCTTTTATTTCCTGTTTTATCTTTTATCGATTTCCATATCGTCATTTGGGTTAGGATGCGTAACATGCATATTCAATCTATGATTGTTGCTAAAATTTTGTTTTATAATCTCTACTTTCGTTCCGGATTATGACATTTGTAGGTATTTCCGATGTATGATTAAGATTTTGATTTTCATGAGGTTTTAATTGTATGATAGTGTGGGTTTGGAGCCTTGACAATATAGGTTATATATGTAAACACTAAACAATGGTAGTTGGTAGTGCTGACCTGTTTGGACCTGCTTTAAGTTGGCAAATTTTATAAGAGTGGCCTGTTTAGACCTGCTTCAAGTTGACAAATTTTGTAAGAGTGGCCCATTTGGACATGTTTTAAAGATTGCAAGGTTTATAAGAGTGGCCTGCTTGCTGTTTAATTTCTATTGTAGTACCATAAAAGTACTTTTTTCATATCAATTTTGATTTTCTATTTAACATACCAGTTTTATTTTTCTACGAAAGTGTAGTTTTCAGTTTAATCTTGAAATTGTATTGTTGAAAAGATAACATTTCATTGATATTATTATTATATGTATTAATCCTTTTGGTCGGTGGCTACAGTGGCACTGACCAAGGGTATTTTAGGTATTACAGATGATAAGACACGCGTCCTTCAGTTCAAGTTCCACCGCCGCGTATTACATCTTACTCCGCCGGCGACCTATCTTTCTTTCGTTTTGGGGTAAATATCGATTGTGGCGACTCACGCAAGAACATAACCGATTTGTTAGGGTGTAATGTGCTAATTTATGATATTCAACATCTGGTGAGTTTCTTTTATTTCCTGTTTTATATTTTATCGATTTCCATATCGTCATTTGGGTTAGGATGCGTAACAGGCATATTTAATCTATGATTGTTGCTACAATTTTGTTTTATAATCTCTACTTTCGTTCTGGATTATGACATTTGTAGGTATTTCCGATGTATGATTAAGATTTTGATTTTCATGAGGTTTTAATTGTATGATAGTTTGTTTTTTCTGGTTAAATGAGCTTTTACTAGAATCACGTTGCATGCATAATTGAAGGGACTGGATGTTTATTTTTTATGTTTGTTGTCTTGATTTACATCTTTTGCGACATATAGGAAATTGTAGGTTTCGTGTTTTTACGACTTTTGTGGATTCCTTTTGGATTGATTATAAAGCGATAAAGTCCGATGGTCAATGTCATTACTTTGCTAGAGCTCATGGATTTAGACTTCAGGTTGTGGAGTTTTTATATATTTTGGCTAAGATCTTAATTTGCAAGTTGGTGTCATGGAATTTCTTGATTTCATGTCAAATTTGATATGTTGCATGCTATTTATCTCTTATTTGTTTTTTGATTTAAATCTCTTTTGTTGGTGTATGGTTTCTAGCTTTATCTAACGTGTAACTTTGTTGTTTAAATTAACTGTCTTGATTTATTTGTTTTAGGATTTAACACAATCACAAGTACATCAAGATTGAAAGGTTGAGGTGGACCAAAACATTTTAAGATCTTCTGCAACTAATGATTACAAAAACTTTCTACTGGGTCAAATTGATAGATTAAGACTGGTTCGACCAAAACTTAGACCTATATAGACGCCGTTTTCAACCTTATAGCCGCAGCAAAGGGCGACGTCAACACCTAGTTTCTATTCTATTTATTCTCTTTGCTCGGAGGGAATTTTTTATTTATTTATTTATAGTTTTGTATGTGTTTTTATAGGTTTGTTTTATGGGATTGAGGTTTGGGGGTGGGGTTTTGCTTGTGAGTTTTTTGGTTTCTTGACACGTCTCTTTTATGGTTGTTTCGATTACGTTCATTTATAGCATTCGTTGGCGTTGTCTTTCTTCGGGTTCCTACTTTCTTTCTTTCGTTATCGATACCCTGTTAAGGTTTGGGTTTTCCTTTTGTTTGCTTTTTTGAGGCTTTGATTTTCGTCAGTTTTTCTATATAGGAATGTGTCGCGCTTCGATTTTCGTCTATTTTGTTTATGGTGTTGGGCTTTGATTTAGTTTTGGGTTCTGAATGTTCTTGTGTGTTATGAATTTGGGGTTTTGGTGTGTTTTACTTTGTGTATTTTGCTGATTTTATGGTTTCAAACCTTCATTTTGATTTTGATTTAGGGTTACGTTAAAACTCGCATAACCGCGACAACGCGCGGGGCCCAAACCAAGTTATATAAAGAAAACGGTTATCCAAAATGATCTAATACCGAATGCACACCGGTATAGTTTAAATCAATTTGGGTCGGGTTTGGAATGGGTATGGGTGTGGGTATGGGTAATCTCGCTACATCTCGATTAACAAAAATATGTCCTGTGTTCGGTCTAAACTTGTCAAGTATATTCAGGATAAGTAGGTATATCCGTTAAGCTAATAAAAATTACCCCTTGGGTATACTTATCAAATATCTAAGTAGGTATATTCGTTAAACTAATAAAAATTGCCCCTTTGGTATACTTATTAAATATCAATTAAAATTAGGACATCATATAAAGTTACACTTGCATATACGTATTAGATAATATTTTCGATTAATCCTTAATGTGTTTTTGTTTATGTTCTACTAGTACTACTACTATCTAATTTTAAAATTTTTATGCAAATGATAGGAAGCTTAATATTTTACATTAACATATAATTATCAAATAAAAGTTAAAATAAAAAATGATCAACCAAATTAAGTAAAAAATGATCAACACAAAGTAAAAGTTAATTATCGCCATCAACTAGGGCTGATCCCAACACAACAAAATTTAAAATACAATTACTTCTAAATTTTGAAGATACAAATAGTTTCGAGTATTTCCCTATGTCACAAGAATTACAAAGAGAACTTTAACTTTTATTAAAAAACAAGAGAACAATATTTTGATAGCATGAAATGTAAAAGATGTGAATGAGAATGACCAAGTCGTTGACGCCTTGTATCGACCAGAGTCCAAACGGTGGTGAAAACGAGTGTGGGAATTGGTTGATGAAAGAAAGACGAATAAAAAAAGTAGCATGAAATATAATAAAAAAAGAAAAGAAAATTATCATGGCAAAAACGTTTAACTAAAGAGAAGTTCCCTAATAGGCCGGTTTTAAAGTGTCGGGGCATTAACGGTTTATCATCCTCGGAGGCGGCCTCTTTGATTAAGCCGTTCGACTCTGCTGAAATCAAAAGGGCTGTATGGGACTGCGGGAAGGACAAAGCCCCGGGTCCGGACGGGTTTAATTTTGCCTTCATTCAGCGTTTTTGGGATACTCTAAAAATTGATATTTATGGTTTAATGGACGAGTTCTTCCTGTCCGGGAAAATAAGTAAATCATGCTCTTCATCCTTCATCACCTTAATTCCGAAGTCTCAGGATCCGATGGGATTGGACGACTTCAGGCCTATTTCTCTTGTGGGCTGCATTTCAAAGATCATTTCTAAAACTCTGTCTAATCGGCTCAAAGTGGTTCTGCCCTCCATTATCTCCGAGTCTCAATCGGCCTTCTTGACTAAGCGAAGCATCTTGGATGGGCCTTTGGTTGTAAATGAGATCATTTCATGGCTGAAAAAATCAAAGAGAACTGGCTTGTTATTCAAAATAGATTTGAATAAAGCATTTGATTCTATTTCATGGGATTTTATTGATTCGGTTCTTGAGAACATGAATTTCCCTCCTCTCTGGAGGTTGTGGACTCGTGGCGTCCTTCAATCGGCTAAGGCATCGGTCTTAATCAATGGTTCTCCCTCATCGGAATTCTGGTGTTCGCGAGGCGTTAGGCAAGGTGACCCTCTATCACCGTTTCTGTTTATAATCGGGATGGAAGCTTTTAACTGGATGATGCAGAAAGCATGTCTTCTGGGGACCTTCTCGGGCCTCAAACTTCCCAATGGTGGGCCATGTGTTTCACACTTCTTATTCGCTGATGACATAATGGTCCTTGGCGAGTGGTCCAGGTCTAATATTTTAAACTTAATGAGAATATTACGATGCTTCCATATTGCATCTGGGCTTGAAATTAATCCCAAGAAAAGCAATCTTCTCGGGCTTAACGTTGGAATGGAGGACGTGGAGAGGTTCGCTTCTCTAATTAATTGTAAGCCGGGCAGTCTCCCTCTTAATTACCTTGGTCTTACCGTTGGCGCCAACATGAATCTTGCTAAGAACTGGAGTTCAGTCATTGATATCTTTGAAGCTAGACTTTCTTCATGGAAAGCCAAGCAACTCTCAATTGCAGGAAGAGTGGTTCTTATCAAGGCGGTCCTGGAAAGCCTCCCTCTTTATTTTTTCTCCTTATTCAAAGCTCCGGCCAAGGTCATTAATAAACTGGAAAGCATTAGACGGAGATTTCTTTGGGGAGGTGGGGGATCGGATCGCACCTTAAGAATCGCCTGGGTCAATTGGACCAAAATATGCATGGCTAAAGATAACGGGGGTTTGGGCATTGGATCGTTGAGGGAGCTAAACATTTGCCTCCTAGCTAAATGGTGGTGGCGGTTCAAAACCGAGGCGGCGACGATTTGGCAGAGGGTCATTGCATCTCTTCACAATGCGGCTGGAGATCCTTTCTCTATTAATATGGGGAAAATGTTTACTGGTGTCTGGAAGAACATCGTGAATATCAAACCATTTCTTGCATCTAAAAACATCTTCATGGATCAGTTGATTTCCTATTCAAACGGGGAATGGGTTTGGTTGGATAACAATTCGCATCCGTTCACGGCCAAGTCAATGTGGTCACGACTGCGTTGCCAATCTTCTGACAGCTTTGGTTTCATTTTTGAATGGTGCAAGTGGGTCCCTAAGAAAGCTAACATCTTCGCTTGGAGAGTGGAGATGAACAGAATTCCCACGAGAACAGCCCTTAGCCGGAGGAATGTTTCGATAGGTTCCACCCTTTGTCCTCTTTGTGGCGAGCTCCCGGAATCCGCTGACCATCTATTTATATCATGCTACTTTGCAACAATGGCGTGGTCATTCATCTCTACATGGTGCAATATTCCACCTATCTTCGCATTCGAGATCAAGGACCTACTCTCCCTCTTCAAGACCATGATTCCTCCGAGAAGCTATTTACTTCATGCTGTGGTGATTACTACTTTATGGTGTATTTGGAAAATGAGGAATGGGGTTATTTTTCAAAACAAGTCTCATTCGGTCAAGATGTTGGTGGAGGATATTAAAGCCATTGGTTTTCTATGGACTAAGAACCGCAGCAAGCTGGTAAATCTCGACTGGGACTCTTGGATTCGTTTCAATTTGTAATTGTTTTGTTAGTGGTTGCCTTGTATTTGCTGTTTTATTATATATCTTGCTGTAATATTTCATGCTTAGCTCCTTGCTAGCATGGTTTTTATGGGTAATGCTTTTCCAAAAAAAAAAAAAAAAACAACATTACTCCAGAAATAGTACTTTTATGGTACTTTGGATAAAACCACGAGAACACGCCACGTAAGCACGAACACCCCTTGAAAAGGCGCCACGTCACTGCCAGAAATAGTCTTTCATTCACTGAGAAATGAAGGGGACCTTCATGTCTTCCCCATAAAGCTCTCACTTTCTCCGATCACCGGAAACCTTCGTCGGAATTCGACCGACAAAAGCATCGTTTCGTAAGAACAAATAAATGGGCGGTTTATTATCATCGACCAAAGGACCCCCACCGCCGGTGGTGTTGGTTCCACCGCTCTTCGATTTCCCCCTCTTGCTGCTCGCACAAGGTCTCACTACATCATTTCGATATGTTAATTCATGTTACAAGCTCGATTATCCCAACAATGATTATGATTACAACACTTTCTAAATGTGTTCTTTCTTCTTGTGATTCAGTTTCACATAAATTGCAACAGTAATTTGAACCCTTTTTGAAGATTTGGTTGTGATTGTAGTGAACTATTAGTGGTGCAGGATGTTGGAGTCATCATATAATTTGTTATTTGGGAAGCTCGCCTTAAGAAGCCTCTTTGAAGATTATTTTGATGCTGCAAATCATTTCAGTACCATTTTCTTGTTGAAGCCTCTTTGAAGATTATTTTGATGCTGCAAATCATTTCAGTACCATTTTCTTGTTGAAGCCGATTGAAGATCGTCATGTCGATTTAGTAGCAACTGTATCCATCAAAGCATTTGATAACTACTTACATGAATATATGGCTGTTTTCTGATGTAGCGTTTTGGTAAAATTTTGCTAAAATTGTTATATATGATCTATCTGTCTATGTATTCTGTTCTATGTTTCATTGGGTATTAAGCTGATTTTTATACGGTTATGAAGCATTCCTTAGCCCACATTCAGGTTTCAGGTCCTCTTGATAACAAGCCTGAGGAGCCAATTGTTGGTAAAGCAGTTTTTCGATGGCAAAGGTATGTAAAGAATTGTATATCCTCAAATTTTCTACTTTTTGAATGTATTTTTCCACTAGAGGTTGTGGGTTGCTATTTACTTGTTTTGGGATTCCTTACAAAAAGAAATTGTTTTATGTTTCTTACAGTGATGCTGATGACCCTCACACGTTCACAGATCTTTATGTATCAAGTTCTGATCCGTAAGTAACAAGTTTTTATTTTCATCATCGTCTTCTTTTTATGTTCTTACATGTTTGTATCTCCAGGATTTTACTCATGAGAGCATGTGCTTACTACCCGAAATATGGTCTTGGGGCATTTGTCCATTTTCCAATTCTTAAAAAACAGAGGTTTGTTCATCTTGATTAGGAAAATCCCACATTTTAGTTCTTTTTATTTGTTATTTTGGGTTTATATTCACTTACAAAGTTTATTGTTCATGCAGAGTATGTTCAGAAGACTATGGCACATTGGGTTTGAGATATGGCTCATCAAATTTGTCACTTGGAGCCACGCTTTTTCCATATACGTGTACTGATATGCGATGTATGTTAAAGAAATTATCCGCTTTTCATATGCATTATGTTCCTTTTTAGTTTCACAAGTTTCTGTTTCTTTGATGTCATTGGTTTTTCTTTGCTCCAGTAATTATTTACTAAAACGCCACAGTTTGATTTTCATAGCACATTATATAACAAAAATATTCTGCACTTTTCATCTACCTTAATTGAATAATATGTAGAAACACTGAGATTCTCTTTATAATACTGTTCTCTGAATGTAGTGGGAGTTGATTTCCTGAAATCGGCATGGCTTGTGACCAAGATGGGAAGGTTAACTGCTGGTGTCCAATATGACCCTCAATGTAAGATTTTTACCCTATGATGCTATTTATTATCATTCCCCTAAGTGATTTGGTATTTTCCCTTTCAATATGAAGAGAAATAGAAATTTAATAGAACTATTTTAAATTTTGTAAAAGTTACAATCTTTATACTCCAGGAATCATGTCTCTTATATCATCTTCTATTGGAACGATATATTGACATGTTCCCGTTGTTATTGTGCTTGAGTAGTTGAAAAGGAGAATGGTGCAAAATATAAAAATTTGAAGAATTGGAACTATGCCATAGACTATGGAATCGGATCAGGCAGCCCATTGAGACCGTCTTTTAACTTTGGTCTTGAATTTGCACAGAACTCTCAGGTTTCGGTTCTATATGGTTTCTTGCATTCTCATTGTAGAATTATCCGCTTTAAGTAGTTTGCTATTTATTCTGCATCCTAATTTTGGTCTTTTTCATATTCAAGAGCCTCCCACACTCTATATGCCTTTATGTTTTTGGCTTTTGTTTATACTCCACCAGTACTGAAGTACTTATTTTCTCTATAAAACCTCAACTCCAGTTCACAGCCTCTTTCTATCAGCATGTGGTCGTCCAACGACGGGTACCCTACTACCCTCTCTATGTGTGTGTGTGTGTGTAGTTGTGCATGCTTCTTTACCTGCATGAGAAGCGCAATATCAAGATGATAAACTTGATATATTTGCATTTTATCATTTAACAGACGATCGGTTGTCGAATTATGTAGGTAAAGAATCCACTGGAAGAGAATGAAGTTGTTGGAATTACTAATTACATAGACTTTGGATTTGAGTTGCTAACAAGGTAATTAATTAGGTAGTGTGAAATCCACCTACATATGGTTTTGAAAGAGAAACTTAGTTTATAATTTGTTTAACAGAATGACTGATCAAAAGGAATCAAACAACTTCCAAGATTCCACCTTTAACATTGCTGCATCTTGGCAAGCCAATAAAAACATCTTGCTCAAGGTTAGTCATCTTGGTTCCGAAGTTATGTGTTTATTGGATTATGTTAACACTTCTAAATGTTCCTCGTGCCTGTTTCAGGGAAAAGTTGGACCTCGTAGTTCATCGATGTCGTTATCTTTTAAGTCATGGTGGAAACCTTCATTCAGTTTTAGTGTGTCAGGTAACTTATGTGATCCGTATAGGGATAATGTGCACATAGGCCACCCAAGTGTTCAAAAGCTTACACTAGTTTACATTAATTTCAAGAACAACATTTTAGGCCACCCATTTATCAATTTGATTAGGTTATGCCAGTTTTGGATAAAAGTTTATTTGTGAAGTTAAAATTGGGCTTTTTCTAAAGTTAGGGTTTTTTATTTCATCTTAAAAATTTTCTTGCAATTTTTATCTGGAGTTTAACATATATAAAAGGATACTTGGGAGTTTAAATGTTGTTTTCAAATTTGATTATATGGGAGGCCTATTCCATGGCCTTGTCCTAAAATCACCATGCGGGCGTCCTCGGAGTGACGAGAAATCTAGCACATGTGCGATAGACCGATTCCTTAAACATGTTGGTCGTCATTCGTGACACTATGCAAACTTAATGTTACCCATGAATATACACAAAATCTAAATCATTTACATGTGAAGATGACATGATGTGAATATGGCGCAGCAATAAGAGACCGTGCTATAGGGAAGACATCTTTGGGGTTTGGTCTTCGTGTGGACAATGTCAGAGACGCAAGGTTTGTGTTAAACAACTCGATTAGCAATGTTATTTATAACAGGATTAAAAGCTTAAATTTATAAAATGCAGTTACCAAAGGGCGGATCCAAATTTCGTAATGCTTACACCAAACAAAGAACATCTAGCAGAGGGGATCCACTGGAAAAGTGGCAAGAGACCGATGTTGCAATCGGATGTAAACTCTGGAAACTTTGATGGTGTGCCCCGGGAACTTAGACCCTTGGCTAGAATTTTATGATTTTGTTTTTATGTTCCACTTACAAGTTCTGAAAAAACAATGTGCAACACGCCGGGATTGTTTGCCTTCATTCATCCTTGAACTTTTTTCGTTTTAGTTTTTTTAGCTAAATCATTTCAAAAGTTTTAGGTGCGTCTGCTTCACACAATTAACTGAACTTGTTAGATAATGAGTTGTTTTAGCATATGTCTAGTCACAATTGGTCAAAATAACAAGTTATCTAATTAGTGATAATGACATAAGTTAAATGAAAAGTATCATTCTTCGTGAATGAGTCTAGATGTTACAGAAAATGTTTTTATACCATATCAAAATTTCTTGATGCTATAAAAGATTACAAATATTTTTATAGTGCGCTAGAATACGTGCACACAAGAAAATCATGGGTACATGGAAAACTATCTCCTCGGTTAAGCCTTCCTCTCAACCCAAGATTGCGGAAACCTGTTGACATACCAAGTACGGACATAGTTCTATTTTACTCGAGTAACTTGTCAACAAAGAACTTCATCCACAGCTAGCTCAAAGCATATGTCAATGGAAATCCTATTCCCGAATATGTCAAAGTTGCGCGACCATGTGCAGAATCCGACATACAATACTGTACTTGATTTAAATTCCGAGACCACCAATACCAACAAATTATATTTAAAAACTAGGAGGTTTGTATAATATTTAAAAAAAAAATGATCTCTAAGAGATTACCAATGAACTCTCCTTTAGAAACCTTTTCCCATTCATATTGACTATAAAAGCCTAGGCAGAAATCTAATCTAAAGTCTTGTTTTATTTCTAGCAACAAATTACCGATACTAAATCCGTCAAAGGTTGTCTGCAACGACAACGACTAATAAACTTTGAAGAGAAAATCTTTTTCTTCTCTTTCACCAATAGAATATCCCTCGATAATCCATCAATTATTATCCTCGGATATGTTAGTCGGTGGAAGTCTTCTTTTTGTGGCTCGGACTGTTTGTCGGTAATCCTTCAGTGGTGAGTACCAACGGCTTCAGTGGTGTGTACCAACATATATTTATATAACAAATCTTTCTAGACTTTTGTGGTATCTCTCAAAAACTATTGAAGCCGTTGGTGATGCTTGGTTGGAATTAGAGATGGTGACACCAGAGGCGGTGGTGATCGTGAACGGTAACTAAACTAGTGATTGCTAATATTTGAGACAAAAATACACCAACGAATGAAATGATAACATGCATAGAAAATTAAAAACCTTATTCCAATGAAAGAATGTTCATATGACCATACACGTCAAGATCCATATTGAGAAAATTATAGAAGTTCCTAACTTTGGTATAAAAATCTTGTATTAGAATTGTACAAAAAACTTGTAGACGTTTTGAGCACAACACTATGCAAGCCTTAGTAGTACCAAATTAATGATTAGGCATTGTGGGAGTATGAATAAATAAACCCATATATATGTGTTGTGAAGGTGGCATCATGTCGACATTCTATTGTCATTCTTACAAAATGACAAATAAATCATGAGAAGATCTATATTCTTATATAAAATAGTTTTTTATTTTTATTTTTGATTCTTTAAACAACGACATTTATTTTGGGTTACCTAAACTAATTCTAACCAGATTTAGGTGTAAACCTGAATGATATTCATAAATCTCTTTTACTAGTGAGTTACCGAGGTTTGGAAACCGAGGTTTTTTTTCCAAATTGTAGTTGAAAATTTTATTTACTAATGTTGAAGAGTGGATTTAAAGTCGAGGGACTGATTCTGTCATGTCTCATAGTTTGTTACTTAGAGTGTTTAATGTCTTGTTAATAACTCTAAGGACTAGTTATGTTAGTTTTAATACTTGAAGGTTTAGGATGTCTAATGGTTGTTAGGAGTTAGTTGCAATAACAGTTTTGTGTATATAGAACCGATGGTGGGGGATTGAGATGAATCAATCTTCTTCTTTCAATTGTAATCATCTTCTTTACAGAAATCGAATTCAGTTTCATTGTTCTTGATTGTTTGAGTGTGTTGACTTAATCATCAACAATTGGTATCAGAGCTGGGCTCTCGGCTCCCGATCGAAGAAACGATCCCAACTCAAACACTACGTGAACTCAAATTGAATCTGTGCGAAGATCATAATGGTCTCAACGAAGTTCGAATTGGAGAAATTCGATGGAAGAAACGACTTCGGTCTGTGGAGATTGAAGATGAGGGCATTGCTGGTCCATCAGGGGGTAGTCGATGCTTTGAAGGGCGGTGAAGCGACCATACCAGCAGGGAGTACGGATAAAGAGAAGAAAGAGATTGAGAGTCGGTGGAAAGACATGATGGAGAAGGCTCACAGCGCCATAATACTGAGTCTTGGAGACCGAGTGTTGAGGGAAGTTTCTAAAGAGACCACTGCGGCGGGTATATGGTCAAAGCTAGAGAGTTTGTACATGACAAAGTCTCTAGCAAATCGACTATATCTGAAAAAGAGACTGTACACTTTTCACATGACATCCGGTAAAACAATGGAGGATCATGTTGATGAGTTCAACAAGTTGATGTTGGACTTAGGCAACATTGAATGACCTTGGAGGAAGAAGACCAAGCAGTTATATTCTTGACATCACTGCCACACTCATACGAGCACTTTGTGGACACCCTCATGTATGGGAGAGATACTCTCACTATGGAGGAAGTCCTGTCTGCAGTGAACTCAAGGGAACTCAAGAAAAGATCCGAGAATCAGGAGGAGTCAAGCAGTAGTGGGTTGATGGTCAGGGGAAGACCTGATAAAAGAAGCTTCAAGGGTAAAAGCCAACACAGGTCAAAGTCTAGGTTTAAAAGAAAGTGCTACATCTGCCAATCTGAGAAGCACTTGAAAAGAGACTGCCCTGAAAGGAGAAATAAGAAAGGTGATGGGGTTAGCTTCCAGAGTCAAGGCAGTTCATCCCCGGAAAATTCAACTGATGGGTATGAAAGCTCAGATGTATTAATGGTGTACAAAGGGATTGAAGGTGAATCATGGATCTTAGACTCCGGATGCTCATACCACATGACACCAAATAAGAGACTCTTCAAGGAGCTAATGATTGAAGATCTTGGTGAGGTGAAATTGGGTGATGACTGAACCTGCACTATACAAGGTCAGGGTACTATCAATTTGAGCCTGAACAACGGCACTACCATGGAACTGCACAATGTCAGGTATATTCCACAGTTAACTAAGAACTTAATCTCTCTAGGTACTTTTGAGAGAGAGGATGTAGTGTAAGCTTGAAAAATGGTAAAGCTAAGGTAGTAAAGGGGTCTATGGTAATGATGTCAGGGTCAAGAACTGGAAATAACTTGTATGTTTGGATGGACAAGTAAATGTCACTGATGTTCCTGTGCAAGAAAGCAATAAGTCTAGCCCTGCTAGACTGTGGCATAGGAGACTAGGACATATTAGTTGTCAAGGATTAATTGAACTTAAGAAACAAGGTGTACTTAAGGACCTAAGTGAATGTGATTTGGATTTTGAGCACTGTGTGATGGGCAAATTTCACAGGGTTAAGTTCACAAAGGGAGGCATTGCACTAAAGGGATCTTAGACTATGTGCATGCTGATTTGTGGGGGCCTACACAAACAGCATCATTGGGAGGAGGTCACTACTTTTTGTCCATTATAGATGACTATTCAAGAAGGTTATGGGTGTTTATATTGAAACATAAACATGAGACTTTACCAAGTTCAAAGAAAGGAAGGTGATGGTAGAGACTCAAACTGGAAAAGGGTGAAAAGGTTAAGGACTGACAATGGACTGGAGTTTTGCAACTCTGAGTTCACTATGATGTGCAATGATCAAGGAATGGCAAGACACTTCACTGTGCCAGGTACACCCTAACAGAATGGGCTAGTAGAAAGAATGAATAGGACCCTACTAGATAAAATAAGGTGCATGCTTCATGAATCAGGCCTACCCAAACGGTTTTGGGCAAAAGCACTGTGTACCTCAGCTTACTTGATCAACAGATCACCCTCAGCATCCATTGGAATGTTGTCACCTATGGAAAGATGGAAAAGGTATGAAAACAAATTATAGTGATCTTAAGGTATTTGGGTCACTGGCATATGCCTATGTTAAGAAGGATAAACTTGAACCTAGAGCAGTCAAGTGTGTGTTCTTGGGGTACCCTGATCAGGTTAAAGGGTATAGGTTGTGGCCATTAGAAAAAGAAGGGTCAAAGGTGTTCATTAGTAGAGATGTGACTTTTAATGAAAATGTTTGTTTTAAAGATATCACAAAGGGTTCAAATGAATGGAATGTGACTAGCACAACTGGTCATGGTGGTCAAATTAAGGTGGAGAATGATGGGAATGTAACATCTCCCAATTCTGTGGCATCTGAAAGAGCAAATTCAGATGGTAATTCTGATGGCAATGCCGAAGGAATTACACAACAGACTTCCAGGTCTAGTCCCTATAGCTTAGCTAGGGATAGAACTAGAAGGCAAATACATCCACCTGCAAGGTATAGAACTCAGAATAATGAAGATCTGTCAGCTTTTGTGTTTATGGCTGCACAACAAGACAACTGCTTGGAACCTTTGTCTTTCAAAGAAGCTGTCCAAGCTGTGGATAAAGAAAAGTGGATAGAGGCTATGGAAGATGAAATGAATTCTCTATATAAGAATGAAACATGGGAATTGGTAGATAAACCACAGGGTCAGAAAACAATAGATTGCAAATGGTTGTATAAGCTAAAGGATGGGATGCAAGGTGAAGGCCCTAGGTATAAGGCTAGGCTGGTGGCCAAGGGGTTTACACAGAGAGCAGGTGTAGACTACAATGAGATATTCTCACCTGTGGTAAAGCATTCATCAATTAGAGTGATTCTTGCAATCACAGCTCAGTTTGACTATGAATTGGAACAACTAGATGTAAAGACAGCTTTTCTTCATGGGTCATTGGATGAAACCATCTACATGAAACAGCCTCCGGGGTTTGAAGAAATGGGTCAGGAGGAGAAGGTGTGTCTTCTCAAAAGATCATTGTATGGTCTAAAACAGTCTCCTAGGCAGTGGTACCTAAGGTTTGATGACTACATTCTAAGTCATGGGTTTAAGAGGAGCTGTTATGATAATTGTGTGTACTTCAAGGAATATTCAGCTGGTAATTTTGTGTATTTGTTGTTGTATGTTGATGATATGCTAGTGGCTTGTAAAAGTAAGGTGGAGGTTGAAGTCACAAAGCAGCTGTTAATGGATGAGTTTGACATGAAGGAGCTGGGTAATGCCAAGAAAATCTTAGGCATGGAAATTCATAGAGATAGGGAATTAAGGCTGTTGAAGCTATCTCAGGAAGGATATGTGAAGAAGGTCTGTGTAGCTTTGGTATGGATACTTGCAAACCAGTCATTACTCCAATAGCACAACATTTTAAGCTTTCTACTAGAGACTCTCCCACTACTGATCAAGAGAGGTATCAGATTTGGATAAGATACCTTATGCTAATGCTGTGGGGGTTGATGTATTTGATGGTCTGACAAGACCAGATATTGCATATGCTGTGAGTATTGTGAGTAGATATCTCTCTTGTCCAGGCAAGTTACATTGGCAAGCTGTTAAATGGATTTTGAGATATCTGAGTGGTACTCAAAAGGTTGGGTTAATGTTTGGTAGAAAGGCCAGTAATGATTGTGATATACTGGGGTATGTTGACAGTGATTATGCAAAGGATTTGGATAATGGGAGGTCTATGACTGGTTATGTGTTTACTTTGATGGGATGTGTGGTTAGTTGGAAGGCAACATTGCAGTCATCAGTGGCTTTATCTACCACTGAGGCTGAGTTTGTGGCACTCACTGAAGCTGTAAAGGAGTCTATGTGGTTAAGGGGAATGACTACAGAGCTGGGTATTCCCTTACATAGTAATATAGTCATGTGTGATAACCGGGGTGCTGTCCAATTAGCCAAGAATCAAGTGCATAGTGAAAGGACTAAACATGTCCGGGTGAAGTGTTTTTCATAAGGGACATTGTGAAGTCTAAGGAGGTGAGTATTGTTGAAGTTGATACTCTTGAGAATGCAGCAGATATGCTTACTAAAGCATGCCTGGTCCCAAGTTTGAGTTTTGTTTAGAAATTCTACATATTGAGTGACTTTAATCCAAGGTGGAGATTGTTGAAGAGTGGATTTAAAGTCGAGGGACTGATTCTGTCATTGTCTCATAGTTTGTTACTTAGAGTGTTTAATGTCTTGTTAATAACTCTAAGGACTAGTTATGTTAGTTTTAATACTTGAAGGTTTAGGATGTCTAATGGTTGTTAGGAGTTAGTTGCAATAACAGTTTGTGTATATAGAACCGATGGTGGGGGATTGAGATGAATCAATCTTCTTCTTTCAATTGTAATCATCTTCTTTACAGAAATCGAATTCAGTTTCATTATTCTTGATTGTTTGAGTGTGTTGACTTAATCATCAACAACTAAAATGGTGTATTTAAAAATATTTAGGTGTTGTATTTTGGAACGTACTCTATTGTCTCTCACTCATGTTCTCATTGGCTGATTACAAAAACTTTTTAAAATGTTTTATAATCACTAGTTTTAGCAAACCTGTGTAATACACGGGTGAAAAATATGAAAACAAACAAACAAAAACAAAAAAACCCAGTATATCCCACTCAAGAGCAGGGTCTGGGGAGGGTATGCGTAGGCGAGTCTTTCCTCTATCTTGTTAGGTAGAGAGACCGCTTCCAAAGAGACCCCCGACTCGATGGCAAAAGCCATACTGATAGCAAGACATCATACAATAAATCATACAACACATAGCATACAGTATACAAAAAGCCATACGATAGCAAGACATCATACATAAATCATAAATCATAAATCATAAATCATACAAACACATAGCATACAGTATACAATAAATCATACAACACATAGCATACATATATCATAGGAGCAGGTAGAATCACCGTTAAAGGGCAGATATGGACTACTTAGACATCAGGCCCCACAACCAGACTTCAAATACCCTTCCTGCCTATAGGTCGAACTAAAAGTCCTTAATTTTAATTCTACGCCTCCACTCACTCCTATCCTCGATCATGTGCTCAGAGAGGTGCAAGTGTATCATATCTCGCCTAATTACCTCATCCCAAGTCAATCTAGGTCTTCCTCTACTCCTCCTACCTCTAAGATGATGTTCTCTACTGCTCTAACTGGTGCCGCCATTGGTTCCTCTTGACATGCCCAAACCATCTTAATCTTCCCTCTTATTTTATCTGTGATACAAGCCACTTCTAGCTTCTGTCGAAACACTTCGTTTCTTATCCGATCCAGTCTTGAGTGACCACACATCCACCTCAGCATTCGCATTTCCGCTACCTCTATTTGTTTCTCGTGCGATTTCTTTATGGCCCAGCAGTCTGTTCCAATAAACATAGCTGGACGTACTGCCACTCGGTATAGCTTTCCCTTTAGTTTTGCTGGAAACCTCTTATCACATAGGATCCCTGATGCTGCTCTCCACTTGCACCATCCTGCTTGAACACGGTGCGTACATCGCTGTGTATTTCTCCGTCCTCCTGCAGGTACGAGCCCAGGTATTGAACCTAGACGTTTTTGGGACCGCCATACCTGAATACTGATTTGGGTGTCCTCTTCCGCCTCACCACTAAAGTTACAATGCATGTATTCTGTCTTAGAGCGACTTATCCTTAAACCTTTGCGCTCTAGTGCTGCTCTCCCTGAATACTGTTCTAGCCTGATTTGGGCAGATACATATCCTTGATTATTTTGATATACCTCTCTGGTATCCTTCTAAGTCGTAAGCTTTCCCAAATTAGTTGACGCGGAATACTGTCATAGGCTTTTCTAGGTCGATGAATACCATATAGAGGTCCCTTTTCTTTTCTCTGTATTTCTCCATTATCCTCTTATGGCGTGTATTGCTTCTGTTGTAGAGCGTCCTGGCATAAATCCAAATTGGTTTGACGGTATCTGAGTTTCCCGTCTATTTCTCGTGTCAATAACTCTTCCCATAATTTCATCGTGTGACTCAATAGCTTTATTCCCCTGTAGTTTTCGCAACTTTGAACGTCTCCTTTTTTCTTATATATGGGGACTATGACACTAGTTCTTCACTGCTCCGGCATCTTCCCTGTCGTAAAGATAGTGTTGAATAAATCTGTTAGCCATTTGAGTCCCTCATCTCCCAGGCATTTCCACACTTCAATCGGTATGTTGTCTGGCCCCACCGCTTGGCCCTTCCCATTTTCTTCATAGCTCTCGTCACTTCGTCTACTGTGATGCTTCTACAATAGCAATTGTTTTGTTGTGTTGTTTGGGTTGTATTATCTATCTCAGTTTGTTGATTTGGGTTCTTTATGTTGTAAAGGTTATCGAAGTAAGTTTTCATCTCCCCTTGATGTCATTGTCATTCACCAAAACTTTTCCATCCGCAGCCTTTATAAACTTCACAATTCTCAGGTCTGTCTTCTGCTGTCTTTGCCTTGGCTAACTTAAACATGTCATGTTCTCCTTCTTTCGTCTCTAGTCATTTATACATCATCTCATACGCCGCGTTCTTTGCCTCTGACACCGATTTCTTCGCCTCACTCTTAGCCTCCTTGTATTTATCTTTTAGCTCTGGGCGTTCTCCTCATTGTTACAGCGTATAAGCTCTCTAAAACTTGTTGTTTAATTCGTATCTTCTCCTGTACATTTTCGTTCACCACCAAGATTCCTTATGGTCGACTGTCCTCTTTGTTGTAACTCCAAGCGTTTCTTTAGCTGCTTGGATGAGCGTATTTACCATGGCCTCCACTTTTGGTTTGCGTCTTCCTGTGGTCCAGGATGGTTCATTGGTATGACCTATCTCTAAAAATGGTAATGTTTTCGTCTGAGCTGGCCCCATTTGATAGTATGTCTAATTCTCTTGTTTTGTTGGACAATTGGTCTCTTCACGCGTATATCCGCCACTAACATATGATGTTGTGTCATGACTGTCTCTCCTGGGATTGTCTTATAGTCCTTCCACGAGCTACGATCTTCTCTCCTCGTCAATAAATAGTCTATCTGCGTGTGTCTCCCGCCGCTGCTAAACGTGATTAGGTGCGATTCTCTTTTCTTAAAAAACGAATTATGATTCCTAAGTCATGCGCTACTGCAAAGTCAAGAAGCTCCTTACCGCCTTCATTCCTAAGGCCATACCCGAAGCCTCCATGCACCAACTGGAAGTGGTCATTATCCTTACCGATATGCCCATTAAAATCTCCTCCTATGATATTTTTTTCGTCTCTAGGTATATCACCATAACGTGATCTAAACTCTCCAGAACTTTTTCTTTCTGTTTCTCCTAGTCCAACATGTGGAGCATACGCACTAACTACTGCCACTACTTCATCCCCTATTACTATTCTTAACAGCATAATTCTATCATCGTATCTTCTTACCTCCACTACATATCTTGGAGTTCCTTATCAACTAGAAACCCTACTCCTTTTTCGTTCCATCAGACCTTGAATACCAAAGTTTATAACTATTGCACTGTGTTGCTCTCTCACCCCGCCGTCTAGTCTCCTGGAGACACGCTATCTGGACCCTACGTTTCCTTAGCACATCAATTAACTCTAGTAACTTACTAGTTAGGGTTCCTACATTCCACGATACCACTCGTAAATTATAACCCTTTTTCCGTGTATTAGCACCTCTCTTCACCGAACATGATCTCGGGGCAGCATAAATACTCCTGTAATCTATTTTACCGCACTAACACACCGAAACCAGCAACTAAAGACAGGTCAACAAAACACGACGCATATGCAATATCCAAAATAGGGGTACAACACTAGAAAAGGTCAATCAAAGCACGCGGACAACAAGACACGTGAAATAACACAGGAAAAAAGCCCATCATAACAAACCAAAAGTACACTAAAGGTAAAGGCTCTCCTATAGGTCGTTACTCCTAACCAGCCAAACAGTTTAAACGTAGAATATAATTAAAGAAAGTTAAAAAACAGGTAAGAAAAGACGAGATGGAGCGATCTCACCAATGTGTGCAACGGTAGATGGTGGGTTCACTGCGTTGGTGGGAGGTGTGTGGGGGGGGGGGTGGAGGTTACTGGTGGTGGTTTTCTGGTGCTGGTGGTGGCTGGTTGCTGGTTGTCCTTTGGCCGGGTGTTGTGTCGGTTGTGTGGGGTTTGGGGGTGAAGGGGGGTGATGTAGAAGGTGGTCGGGAGAGGAGGGGGCCAGTAGGCGGTCCGGCAGTTTTAGGTGGTGGCGGGGTGGTGGCGGTCCGGCAGTTGTAGGTGGTGGCGGTCCGACAACGGGTTTCCGGTGGTGGTGGTGGCGGCGGTCCGACAGTTGTAGGTGGTGGCGGTCGGCAGTTTGGTGGTGGCAAGTGGCGGCGGTCCGGCAGTTGTAGGTGGCGGTCCGACAACGGGTTTCCGGTGGTGGTGGTGGTGGCGGGTTTCCGGTGTGGTGGCGAGTTTCCGGTGGTCACCGGAGTTGCAGGTGACCGTTGGAGGTGGTGGCGGTGGTACTAAGGTAGTACCAGTAGAGAGGAAACGTGGAACAGTAGAGAGAGAAAAGAGAGCACGACTTGCAGTAGAGAGAGAAAAGAGAGCACGACTTGAACAATGGGTGAAAAATATGAAAACAACATATATAATTCATAAATGTATAAATATTTCGTATGGTTAAATCACGTATTAATAACAATGAAATAAAAAGTTACATTTAGAAAGAAAATATTCAAATACTTTATTGAATAATATAATATATAATTGACCCATGTAAAATTAAAACCAGTTGTCTTAAAATCACACTAACCTAAAATAAATAAATAAATCAAAAATATTTTTTTCTTTTAGTTTTTTTAAATTGAATCTTATTTAGCTATAAAATATGTATAATTCAAAACAATATGTTACCAATTAAGTTGATAATATAAAAAATAAATTTAAAACAAAATAAATTTTACTATTATGAGTTCTTAAAATAAAAACTTGACTAAAATAATATGTTAGTTTAGGCGGAAAATTTTTTTTGAGGAGTAACATGAGAGTGTCATGTGACATACATTTATTCTTTTATATATAGTATAGATATAGATTTAAGAATGATATTTCTAATTTTTTGAAATGTTTTTAAACGGAAGCTAGCTTTTAAAAATGTTTTAATAACCAGTTTTCAAAATTTATCTTTAATTTCTTTCAAAAATGTTTTATATTAACCACGAGAAGATTGCTAAATTAAACTATAAATGAGAATAACGTTGCAAATCGTCATCAGCGTTCCATCGTGTGGGTTTCAACCAAAAGATTGATCAAATCAATGCTACTAAGAAGAAAACTAAGAAGTATATACAATATATTATGAGAGTACGGATAAATTAATAAGTGACGACTAAAGTGGTTGAACAGCCGATGCTACGAATGAGAAACTAGTAGAAGTCACGAGAAGATTGTAAATTAACGAAAACGAGTAGAACGTTGTAAGTTGTCGCCTCCGTTCCATCATGTGGGTTTCAGGAAATGACCGACCAAATCGATGCTATGATAAAGAAAACTAACAAAAATACTATACATATATTAGGAGAATATAATAAACTAACATTTCAAGTACTGTGATGTAAATTGTTGTCACCGTCGCATCGTGCGGGTTTCTTACTAGTTTATAAATATAATATTAAACACTCTAAAACACATTTCTAAAACAAGTTACTGAAATAAAGAACATATCTATCTAAAATCATTTAAATAAACAAAGGGTGATGTATTTTATAAAGTGTATTTTTGCTGCAAAGTGTATTTTGCTACAAAGTATGAGAAGACACAATGAGCCTAAAAAAAGTCACAAGAAATTAATATCTCACAATCTAAATCGAATTTTAAAAAGTACTTCGAGCATCTGTCCTCTCGTTGTCCTCTTTCAGAAAAAAAAATAAAAAAATTTCATTGTGTATTTATATGACACAATGACGTCATTGTGTCTTTTATTGACACAATGACGTCATTTGTGTATTTCATAATGACACAATGAAGTCATTGTATCTTTCATAAATGACACAATAAAAAACATTAATTTTTTATTTTTTTAATTTTTCATTTATTTTTTTCTTAGTGAGGACGACAAGGGGAACAAAAACTCCGAATTACTTTTTGAAATTCGATTTAATTATGAGATATAATTTTTATGTCGTTTTTGACTCATTGTGTATTCACACACTTTGAAGCAAAAAATACACTTTGTAGCAAAAATACACTTTGTATTTGAACCTTTTCATAAACCAAAGATCATTTTGATCTCAATACATTTAAAGAAATCGAAAAATATTTTCGTTTTAATATTGTGATTAAAACATTTAAAAAAATTCTATAAAATATTTTGAGAGAGATTAATTAATTAATAATTTTGGAAAATTAAAAGTTCTATTTTAAAATGTTTCAGAAATTTAAAGATGTCATTCTAAAAGAATTTTAAAAAACATTAAAAAAATTCTTTTCAAGTAACCAAAAAGAAAAGAGTGAGAAGAAACTTAAAGTTTCAAAACTACACTATCTGATAAATTTAATAAAGATTTTTTCACCTACACTTATTTGATAAATAAGTTTTACGCTTAAATAATTCTAAAAACTCGTGAGTTACCAAGCCAAGTGAAAAAAAATTTGATGGCTGAGCTATTAAAGCTATTGAACCAATAATGCCTTATGCCTGGTTTTTTTAGTGTAATTTTTATTTATTTTTTTTTTAAACGAGTTCTAATATTAAGAAATCCACTTAGCTATTGAATAATTATTGCTTTTATATTTTTACAATTTTTCTTCCTAAGAACATCAATCATATATTTTCTCAAGTTCAAGTTTTCTATATAAGTAATAATACTAAAATTACAGCTCCAAATACAACAATTAAAAACTTTATTTTAGAACAATAATTCACCGTTAATCAAAGCTATATACCTAAATATAAACAAAATTGTCAAAGTTTAAAAAAAATTAAAATAACAAAATTTATTAAAGTCCTTTATTAAAAACAAGATAAAATAATTATTTAATAGGTTAATTTTAATGATTGGAAAAATATAAATTATATGTATTAAGAAGAGGAAATATGTAAATGATGGAGAAAGAGGGACATTCTAATGAAAACCAAAAAAATGGAAAAAACTAAGGAAACTAATTATGACCTTTGATCTACAGAATCTAGGGTCCAGATTAAAAGGGTAAATTTGGAATTTCATTTTTTTATTAAAAGGCGGATATTGTACAGGAGGGGCAAGTTTGGGGATTTCGCACACACCCCTTCAATAACCGCTTACAGTTCTATTCGGGGAATCAAAATTCAAACGAGTTCCAAACAATCCTCTTTAATTGACACAATCCAACAACAATACTTCCTTCAATCGTGTGAAATACCAGTTGATTCTCAATTAGGAGCATCAACATTCCATCTTTGAGTGAAATCTCGAAGTGATTCGTGCTGCGAATCCACCAATTCCTCATTAAGGGTTTCAATCTTTTATCTGTTTTCTCCGAGGTATGCTCTTTACTTTGCGTCAATTAGTTTAAATTTCAAGTTTATTTAGTTATAATCTTCGAATAATGCTATATTTGCTTCACCAAAAGCTCTGATTTGGGTTCTTGTATGCGTTTAGGTTTATTGTTCAAGTCGTATTTAATATCATGTTTCTGATATCAACATGCAATTTTTCTGTGATTGTTTTATAATTTTTCCCCAATATCATCGGATGTTAACATTTTATCAACTTTGTTATTGTTATTTTTGATAATGTCTGTGATTTTGCTCCTCTTTTTGATTTTTGGCAAAGGTCATTCGCTGAGTTATGATGTGTTTGTAATATTAATTGTACTGTATGTAGAAGTAAATTTTTCATTTATGCTTTGTTTCAGCTAAAGAAAACATAAGATTGAGATTTGTTGTAGTATATAGCTGGTGATTTTTAAGCATCATCAAATTTGGAAGTTCAAGAATATGTCTGATTTGTATTGTTTGTGTTATTGGGGATAGTATAAGTTTTATATTTGTAGTGTTTGAATGTGTATTCTAAATGCACACACTGTTTTCTAGTTGAATTCATTTTGATGATGTGTTGTGTAGTTTTCTAGTAGATATGATCTTACTGCTGTATTGGGTGTTTGGAATAAACTGTTGGTTGTGTATATGTAGTTTTTTCTAAATGCTCAATACTAATCATAAGTATATGTAATGTTTGATTATCATGTTGTTTGATGCAGGCCAATAATAGTGTTCATTTTTTCTTCCATTAAATTTATGTTGTTCTTTATATTAATATAGAGTTTCATCAATGTTTGTACTTAGATTCTGATGTTGGTTTTTATAAATTATTTTCATGGTCATTGTCCATATGTTTGTTAGAATTCTGTGTTGCCTTGTTCTTTATTTGTTCATTAATGCACATTCAAGAGTGGTAATAACACTTAGATCTATTTGATAGGATAGTTAAATTGTTGGCTAATATGTGTCTTATATTACATAAATTCTTTTGTAATTGTATGTATTTCATTTATTTCTAAATGATTTTTATTATGTTGGTTTAAAGTAGGTAATTCGTGACAGAAGTTGTTATAGACGAAGCCATGAGTGGAGGTAGTTTTGTCTTTTGATCCTTATATATTATATCTTTTATTATTGTTTATATCATATAAATTTTCAAATTTTCCAACAGCTCGCAAAAGCGCGAGGATAGCTTTCAAAGAAAGAGGCCTAATTAAGTCAGCAAGTGGAGACCCAAGTCGACCAATTCTTATATCTGAAAATTCTAAAGGGTACATTGATGATGTAGAATGTAGCCCTGCTAAAGAAGGTTATAAACATTAATTTCCTATTTTTTCATATTTATATAATCTTCATATTTTTATTCATTGATTCGTTAATTATTCCTACTAATATTGTATATGTATATGTTCCAAAACAGCTTGCCCTGATCGACCCACGATTATCATTCCAGAATCATCTCAACCTAAACGTTACACCAAAAAATGATAGGTTTTGTATATTTTTTATATTTGTCAGATTAACCAGAATGTTTCTTTTAGATTATTATCAATATTTATTTTACCCATATTTTAATGCAGCTGAAGAGGTGCTCGGAAAGGTTAATCGCTCTGAATCTCACCCTGAAGAGTCTGTCTCTAAATCCAGAATTGAAACGCAAGCTTCACCAGGTTTACATTTTTATTTTTCTATTAATATTTATTTTACTAAATTTCAAACTTTTATCATAGTATAATGAATATAGGATTAAATATTTTTGTGCTATGTTGTGTTTAAATAAGGCCATTCATTATCATCTCCCATAATTACATCTGATACTTCTACTCCAAGACGTTATACGAGGCAATGATTGGTAATTTTCATTTATGTGTTTCATATGATTCATACCTATTATATTCCATGTATGTATTATAATTTTCCCATTTTTTCATATTTATATAATCTTCATATTTTTATTCATTGATTCGTTAATTATTCCTACTAATATTGTTATATGTATATGTTCCAAAACAGCTTGCCCTGATCGACCCACGATTATCATTCCAGAATCATCTCAACCTAAACGTTACACCAAAAAAATGATAGGTTTTGTATATTTTTTATATTTGTCAGATTAACCAGAATGTTTCTTTTAGATTATTATCAATATTTATTTTACCCATATTTTAATGCAGCTGAAGAGGTGCTTGGAAAGGTTAATCGCTCTGAATCTCACCCTCAAGAGTCTGTCTCTAAATCCAGAATTGAAACGCAAGCTCCACCAGGTTTACATTTTTTTTTCTATTAATATTTATTTTACTAAATTTCAAACTTTTATCATAGTATAATGAATATAGGATTAAATATTTTTGTGCTATGTTGTGTTTAAATAAGGCCATTCATTATCATCTCCCATAATTACATCTGATACTTCTACTCCAAGACGTTATACGAAGGCAATGATTGGTAATTTTCATTTATGTGTTTCATATGATTCATACCTATTATATTCCATGTATGTATTATATCAATTTTATGATTTAATGTTTTTGTAGCCAAGGAGGTTCTAGGTAAGGCTGCTCATCATCAAGGCGAAGCTCATGAGACCATCTTCCTTACTGATTCTGATAAAAAGAAAGATGATAATGTTAAAAAGAGGAAAAGAAAGATGCCTGATTCTTCAGGTAATCAAGGTTATGTTAATATGTTATAGTTGTATTGAAGGTATAGATTTTAGTATTACATAACTTTCAAACATACATTATGTAATATTAGCAATTTGTTTAGATCATTTCCTTATGATGATTAAAATATTCTATTTGATATTCAAGTATATTTTTGCATTATAAAATATATCATTATATCTCATATGTGAATATTATGTCAATGTAGCCAAAAGGGTTCTTCGAAAGAGGGGTTTTGTTGAGGTTCAGCCTAAAGAGGTTGTGACTTTACCTAAGTCAACTAAAAATAAGGCAATTAAAGACAACAAGAGAAAGGGAAAGGCGCATATTACTGAAGGTATTTGTCTTTCTTCAATATTTTTTACTAAAATTGTATTGTAGATGTTCATTGAATCATTTTGAGCACATAAAATTTGTTTATTATATTCTCTATTAACAGCACGATTTATATGCAAAATTTATGTTTAACTCTCTTTTATACTCGTTTGATTGAAATTTAATATTGTTTAATATACTAACATTATGTGATTTTTGATTGTAAATGTATTTTTAATCTTACTCATATGGGTTTATATAATCCTTGGTCATAGATGATGTCACATATGATGACTAATTATGATAGTCTTAGACTGTTTTTTTTAAGAAAAGAGATCATTTTTTTAGTAGTGATTGTGCAGTGATGCAAATAATAATATCTTTTGTTTCTATGTCATATGATAGCATTTTATATGTTTTTTTATTCAAGGTAAAGGTATTAAGTCCAAACCAGTGAAGGGTGATAAGATACCTCCAATCCCAAAGAAACATAATGGTCGACCAAAAAAATTTCCTACCCTTCATGTACGAACCAGCCCACGTCCTCTATGTCAAGCTCTGAAGAGTATTGGATCATCTCAGCAAAACAGCCTGCGTGAGATAGGGTTCGAGCGATTGCGGTACTTCAGTGTTGATGGGATTCCAGCTAGACTTGCGTATTTTGTTGTTGATGCATTTGATCCTGAATCGATGTCAATTCGTATTCCTAATGCTGAAATCCCGGTTACTGTCAATACAATTCATGATGCCACCGGGTTACCTTATGGAGGAAGAGACCTTTTGGAGGTCGAAGATTCGGTTTCCTCGCATGCTGTTATTGAAGAATGGCTGAAGATATATGGTCGTAACAACCTAACTGCCAATGATATCATGGAAAATATCATTTTAAATCAAGATGATGATCGTAAATTTCAGATTGATTTAATTATGTTGTTTTGCACTACCATGATTGAGTGCACCAAATCGGGTCTCATCAACATCAAACTTTTAAAGAGCCTTAACTTAGGTTCTGGACTTGGTAATCTGGATTGGTGCGGATTGATTCTGAAGAAACTTAAAACATGCAAAAAAAAATGGGCTCTCAACAAATCTCGTCCCTTTACTGGTCCTGTGACTATATTGACGGTGCGATCTAACTTTATTTTATTTGTAATTGAGTACTTTTTCCATAAAAAGTTAGGTTTCTTGTAAAATATATAACCAAGTCCATTATCGCAGTTAATTTACTTGGACGGAGTAGAGGTTGAAGGATTGCATAGAAATATTCGGCTTTTGCCGAGTTCTAGCTGGACATTGGGAAATATGAGAGTCCGTGAGGAAATTGAGATCCGCAACGGGGGTTTGGAAAGGGAAGGTTGGTTGATGGTAGGGAACAAGGTCATATCGTCACTAAACAGGTATCATTTTTATACTTTTTCTTAAATATTAGTTGTATATTATAGCACAACGAGGTGTTTAACATATTTGCTTGAGTTACTTTAAAACGATGATAATTTTTTTATGTTTATTATCTTACGTATTGTATATGTATACAGATGTAATCTGTTTATATTTGTTTGGTGTGTCAAGGATAGAAATCATGCATTACTGCATATATTTATAGTCTCCTTTTTCATAATGTTTAGCCCTGTTATTTTTTTTATGTAGGAGTACAAAGACACTTTGGACAGTTACATTAAAAGGGTCATAGCTTTTAAGATTCTTTTTCGGAATACTATAAGGGATGCAAGTAATGAATATCCCGAAGACGAGGAATGGACAGAGATTCAACAGGAGTTTGATGAATTATTCCAAAATGTTGAATCGGGTGTTGATCCTAAGCAATCAGATAAAGTCCCTGATACTAGGGATAACCTTACCACCAAGACCACTGTTAAGGATCATAAACAACCGGATGAAGCCAATAAAGAACCAGAGAAAATCGTTAATGAGGCATCTGAAGATGAAGCCTTCTGGTCTGATCCGGTGGTTACCGCTCAAATCATTGATCAGATGGATCAATTAGAAAAAAACAAAGAGGATAAGAAAGACACGTTGGAAATGGATTTTCCGTCATTCAGCTTGGGTCTAACCCAGTTATTTGATGAGGTTGCATCGAAGCATGATGGAGATGAACTAGACAATGTTCCTTTAGCCGATCGGCTAAATGAAATTAAATCAAAAACTCCGTCGGTTCGTAAGAAGAGAAAAATCACAAAGGCTGTTTTGGCCAAATCTCCTTATGTTAATCGTATTGTTGATGTGTATCAAAAAAACAACGGCTTTAGAGGAGAAGATATGGCGATATCTGTTTGGAGGAATCGATACAGACAAGTAAGCATATTTTAATATATTTGTACAATGTAATTCAATTAAATTTAAATCTTAAGTATGTTACTTGTTTCTGTTATATTCGTTATGCATGCCAAATTAAAATATATGCTTATATGTTCATAGCTTTATATATTGCCAAGGTGATTTAGTATGTTGTAACAAATGCATTGCAGCAAAGTTTGATATTGGTGATTTTTTATTTCCTTTATGTAGTAAAATCATTTTTGTACGAAAGAAGGCGTTCGAATGGATTTTGAGTGTTTTGAGTCGTTGGAGCCCGAAAGTTGGCTGGTGAATGGTGTTATTGATTGTTGGGCTGTTGTGTTGAACCATGAGGAGGCATTTAGATCTGCTGAGTCTCCCCACATCCTATTCTGCACGACAGATGTAGTAGTAAGTTTTTTTGCACATTTACTTTCGATTTGTAAATGTTAATTTTTATGAATTTTAATGTTGAACTGTAATTATCATGTAGTCTCTAGGGATGCTCCAGGAGGGGCTAATGACTGATGATGCGAAGTTAGATGTATTCAAGCAAAACATCTCACGTATTATTCACAGCCATGCTCAGCAATCAAACATTAGTGATTTTGATTTCGTCTTCTTCCCTGTACATGATGTCAACCATTTCTACCTAGTTTGTTTTGATCTTTCCAGCCCATCCCTTATTGTGATAGATAACATATCACCCGATAGTTCCAAGGTCGAATTCCCAGATGGATCTATCGCATTGGTGGTTGAGAACCGAGATGGAAGCATTTCCACCCTTATTAAGGATGAGACTCCCACTATTGTTAAATACGTAAGCAAACTTTTTAATTTTATAGTATGTTGTCTCTTTATGTTTGAAGTTGACAGATTTTAATTGGTTCTATTTTTTAATATTAATCTTTGTAGCGTTCAATATTTGCAAAATATTTGGAGTCTGTTGGTCATCCATCTGGTGTGAAGATGAAAGATGCACAGATAATTAAGCCCGTGCTTAGTTGGGCAACAAAGAAAAACTTCGATGACTGTGGCATCTTCTTGATGAGGCATATGGAAACATTCAAAGGGATGTCAAGGGATTGGGTCAATGTTTTCGAGGAAGAGGGGAGGAGACAGAAAACGCAGATTATGAGATTGCGATGCAAGTATGCTGCCAAGATTCTTCTATCCGAGGTTAATGTTTATAGGCATCAAGTGATCAAGTGTGCTGAGCGAATTTGGGAGGAAACTCAAGCGATGAAGGCGACCGCTAGAAGCAATAAAAAAGCATCTTCCAAGAAAGCTACCACACGAAAGCAAGACAAGGATGTTGTGAAACACAAAAAATGATTATATGTTAAGAAATGGTTAGGTAGATGTTTTGGGGATTTGTCATATCCTTATGTTGAACTTTATCGTGAAATAACATTTGTTTTCAATTTTGAATCCTGTTGAATATTCCAAGTGTTAAATATCTTTTGTTTTGTTTTATCGGAATAGTTAATTAATTGTGTTAGCTGTTTATAAGTTATCCTATTTCAACATTTGTTTTGTTATGATTTTTATTTTAATATTTGCTAGGCTAGGGATATTTAATGGATTACTATATATGTTGTTAAATTAATGCCATTCGTAAATGCATAAATGCATAATTTTTTGTGCATAAATGCATAATGTGTGGATGTCTGAATAAATAGAAAACTTATGTATAATCATAAGTTTTATCAATATATATTCATTCATGTGTAAATCAAACTAAATGGTAATACCACATCCAAGTAAACAATATATAAATTAAACATCAAACTTAAGTTAACGTTTGGTTTCCACATCATTCACTCTTTCAAATCCAATTTTTTTGTGCATACAAAGATTCATTAACTTAATTCACCCAAATTTTGTCAACTCATATCTATGTAGCCTTTCTTGGTGGTCTCCCGCGTTTATTCTTGTTGAGATCTTCATTTTTGTTGATGTTTTTGGGTTTAAGTCACAATTTCTTGAATCATGATTCACAAACTCATTGCACATTTTGCAATGTCTTAACTTTTTCTTGGATTTGTTGACAGCCTTTTCTCCCGGTCCTATCATTCTCTTGTTGGTACCACAACCCTTATTCCGCGCGCCTTGTGGTACATTAACTGTCACCTTATCCGGCGATTCAGTATCAAAAAAGGTCTTGAATACTTCCCTGTTGCTGTTTTCCACCGGTTCATCTGGAAACTTTTATCTATTTCTTCTTCCATTTTTCTTAGTTGATTCACAAACAACCTCATCTCACAGACATCCCCCCTTAACCTTGCAGCACACTTCTCCACAATACTCACTGCTTTACAAAATAATTCTTCACGTTCATCCTTCACCCCTGTGTTAGAACCATGCATCAATGCATATTTCTCAGAAAGTGCATCTTGTCTCCATCGATTCAGAATATATTTACTTGGTATGGTATCAATCCCCATATACTTTAGCACACAGAATATGTGTCTGCACAAATACCCAATCCTCCTAAAATTTAGACAAGAGCAGTCCATCTCTTCGCCACTCATATTTATAGTAACCTGATCAATGTCAAATAAAAGAGATTTATTTATATATTCAATTGTGGTAAGATGTAGTATCATAATATTTGATGATTTAAGAATATAGTTCTGATTCATTAATACCTTAAAATCCTCCATGGAGTTCAAAATTTTATCCTTATGCGTCACCGTGAATTCGTCGATACCATCTTTGTTGTTGAAATTTTTAATCGCACACGTCATGTCACCCTTCAAGATTTCCTTCCTCACTTCTAGAAATATTTCACGCGTATATACATTTGCTGCGTACATTTCCAATTTTAGATTGGTCTTAAAACATGGTCTGCTATCCTTTGTTGCATGATCAAGTTTTTTCTGCTTGTATCGTTGTTCATCCATAGCAGCCTCAAAACTAACCATGAATTGTAAAAACGTGTTTTCTGGATTAGCATATATTCTAAAAAATGCGTTTGCGCTCTCTGATCTTGATGTTGTTTTCATCAAACAACACATGGGGAGATCTCTGAAGAATCCTGGAATCCACCGTTCTCTTATATCATACATATCTTGCAACCACTTGTTGTCATGCAACTTGAAGTCATCCACAATCTTTATCCATCCAGTCTCAAATTGAGATGGTGTGAGATTTGTGTTCCATACTATTTTGTTGATACGCTTTCTCAGATCCGTATTTGCTAAGACATCTCCTGAAATCTGTTTATGTTGGACAATATATTATTATTAAATAATTTACCCAAATACATCATCTAAAAGTAATATTATTTACCTTTATTGGCAACTTGTCCATTATATGCCACATGCATAATCTGTGTGATGATTCTGGTAAGACTGCCTCAAGTGCTACTTTTACTGCAGGATCTTGATCGGTAAGAACCAGCTTAGGCTGCTTGTTGTGAGCGTATTTGAATGCTTCTAAAATCCATTTGTATGATTCAATGTTTTCCCTCTTAATCAAAGCTCCTCCAAATGTAACGCTTTTTGTGTGGTGATCAACTCCTGTGAATGGTACAAACACCATCTTGTACCTTCATCATCAACCAAATTCTAAATTATTCATTTAAGAATATTAACCAAAATAAATTACATTAAAAGTATGAATGATATTAGTTATACCTGTTCATACGGTACGTTGCATCAAATGCAAGTACATCTCCAAATGCTTCGTAATTTGTTTGTGCTATTTCATCCGCCCAAAACAATGAAACCAATTCATTTTTTTCCGTTTTGAAGTCATATGCATATTTTGGATTATTTTTTTTTCTTTTTTCCATTCTGTTTATTAACATTTGGGCATCTCTTGATCCAATGTAAACGTTCATATCTCTTCTAAAGTTTCTGAAATCTTCAACATTCCCATTCACCTGGCTATGTCCACCACTAGACAATGATCTAATTCTGTAAGCAATACTTGGTCCTATATTACTAGTTGACAGTTTAAGGATATACCTTTTCTCAGCGTATTGCAGCTTTCTTCTTGCCTTACTAAAATACTTTTTATCATCGTCCAACAGTTCGTGATTATGTGCCTCTACAAAGTCATATACGCAATAATTTGTTGTTCCCGGCATGACTCTAAACTTCACACTTGCTTGGCAATTTGTAACTTTAAAGTTGCTCATACGTTTTGAACATCCTCCTTGCTTTTGTTCTAGTGTGTCATATGGAACTGACTTTGACTTTCCATATTTATTACATACGATGTAACGATGGGTGATCTCTCCTTTATCTCGTTTCACTGTCCCCCTTCTTATTGAAAAACCCGCATTATCTGAATAGCGGTCATACATCTTCTTTGCATCCTCGTAACAAGAGTAAATATCACCAACAACTGGCTTCAGTTCTTCTGGTACTATAGGGATCCAATATGTCGATCCATTAGGTGAGTGAATAATGGTTACGTCACTTTCTTCGTTAGCTTGCTGATCTGCTATAACTAAAAATTTAGAAGTCATATAATGACGCACATTTCATTAATATTATAGTGTGTAATAAACAATATATATAAATATTAGTGATTAGTTTTCCATCAGTGTTGGTATGATCAATTTTTGATTATGTGCATCATATAATCACAATCCCCATTTTTTGGTTATGTGCATATATGAATATTTTATGAACACTTCTTTTTACAGTGTTAGGCTTATACTCACAATCAGATTTACTAGCCCTGAATTGTAAATTTTATATATCTTTATCCCAACTGATAATTTACATCGGATCTTACTCTAATTTCAGTACCCATATTATCGAATGATGCAATTACTTTTGATTTAGTAAGAATACCTGGTTCATCACAGTTAATTAATGTCTCTATTGTTGCATCAATCTGTCTTCTATCTTCATGATCTTCCATATCGCAATCGACATCCCCTTCTTCAATTGAATCCGTCATTACTCCTTTTCCTTTATCCTGATAAGCTGATTCCATCTCTCGTAACCTTTGATTTGAAGTTCCGATTTCTGTTTCTGGTTTATTTCAATTAAACCCACGTATCGACCTGCAAATTTATGAAATATTCGATTGTTGTTTTCATCTGATTACATATTCTATAAAACCACAATAATACTTACAAATCACGTATTTCACAATCCTCCTAATCTCGCATCAGATTCAATTTGATTCTTTAGTTGTTAAATCAGAACCCAAATCTCAGAAATCGTGGACATCAAAGTGAAAAACCTTCCGATGCATTCAGAGAAAATGGAGGGAACAGTTGATTCTAAAACCCACTAACTATGATCAGTTCTAGAAATTACAGAATTACCCTTTTGGATTTATTGGTTATATTTAAAATATTAATATTTTAAAATTTCCTGATTGGTGGGTTTTAGTTTCTTTAGTTTTTTCAAAATATTGGTTTCCATATGAATGAATCCCGATGGAGAAATACGTAATTTATAATCTTAAGAAGGAAAATAAGTAAAAATCCCATTTATTAAGTATCACTAGCGGATTAGACTTGCGTTTCGCTACGGTACGTTTTTAATGTATACGAGAATGTCACAATGATAGTTTTTTGGGATTATAAAAGTTGAAATATTTAATCTGATAATTTATATGTTAATACTAATCACCCGAAAAAGATTACATGCGAAACACTGATAAGAAAATGTAATAGAAGAAAAACTATAAAAAATAAATAACTCAAAATAGAGAAGAAAAATAACGAATACGTAAATTATAACTTTATTATATTTAATGAGCTTTATTATAAACTGGTTAAAAGAAATTTTGACAAAACTCGAATACTTATATATAAAACTTAAAAAAAAGTTCAGGTAATTAAATATAAATTTGACATAATTTGAAGGCTTAAATATAAAATTAAAAAAAAAGTTCAGATGATTAAATTTAATTTTGACCTAACTTGAAGGCTTAAGTATAAAATTTAAAAAAACTTCAGGTGCTTAAATGTAAATTTAATACGACTCGAAAGCTTAAGTATAAAATTAAAAAAAAGACAAAACGAGTAGGTACCAATTAGAAAAAAAGGAGAGAAAGTGTTGTGTTTAATTTTAGAAAAATCTTAAATATTTAAATTAAAAATTATAAAAAAATAAAGTAGGTTTTTATTAGTTTAAAAAAAATTATTGTAGTAAAGATTGAGAAAAACTTTACCTTCACTACTCATAATCTTTTCTATTTGTTATATATAGTGATATGACGGGTGTTATCGAGCATCTTTTCTGACCTGCATGAAACACATATATATTTGGGTATTATTACTATTATTATTATTATTATTATTATATTATTATTATTATTACTAAAATTATTTATTATTATTATTATTATTATTATATTATTGTTATTATAACTATATAAATATTTAATAGTTATATACTTAAGTGTTTAAATAAAAAAAACTTAAGTCAAATAGTATTAGGTTATAATAATATAAATAATAAATAAATATATTTTAATATTAATTTAAAGTATTATAAATAAGATAGTATTAAAAATAAGTATATATTAATAATGTACTAATTAGGAGAAATCTATTAAATATGAGAAAATTAAAAGTATTATATTACAAGTGTGTCATCCTCATATATTTTATAATAGTAAAGATAAAATAATAAGATAGCATTAAAAATAAGTATATATTAAATAATATACTAATTAGGAGAAATCTATTAAATATGAGAAAATTGAAAAGTATTATATTACAAGTGTGTCATCCTCATATATTTTATATAATAGTATAGATAAAATAGATATAAATTATTATTATCATAATTCGTATAAAAATTTGATAATTAAATAGTTAAGTATTTAAATTAGATACTACTTATTTATAAATAATAATAATAATAATAATAATAATAATAATAATATTATTATTATTATTATTATTATTATTATATAAGTAATAGTACTTATATAGTTAAATATTCAAATAAGATAACAATTGCTAATAAATCTAAATATTAATTTAAACTATTATAAATAATAAAATATATAATACAGTGAATTAAATAATCTCATATTATTAAATAATGTATTAATAATATGAATTGATTAATTAGTTTATTAATTAGAAGAAGTTTATTAAATGAGGGATAAAATAGGAATAATTACATATAACACTTATATCTAGTACTTAAAAAGTTATATTAGATGGTCTTAATTTTTTATAAAATTATACTTATGTCACAAGGTTATACTTTATATAGCAGTATAGATTAATGACTTATTATAGTAAGGTGTCTCATCTTTATTCAAAAACTTGAGAGTATAAATTCGCTAATATAGCATAGGCGAAGCTTAGTATAGGGTGGGGGCGGGGGGTGTCCCTCTTATTTTTTTCATCAGTAGTGTAAATTTTTAGTCCGGTAGTGTAAATTTTGATTCGGTAATGTAACTTTTTAAATACATATAGACTATGCCCCCCCCCCCCCCCCCCCAAATAGTTTACTTTCGCTCTCGTCCCCCTATGATATGGATTAAACTTCACCACTAGTTAATAGAAGTTATTACAAGCTGTTTAAAAAAATAATAAAAATAGTAAAAAGAAAAGTTTCTTTATTAAGTATTATAGCTAGCAACTTGCTCCTTTAGTGGAGTTGGTAAGGCATTGAAGTTTTGATCATCACTTCGTGAGTTCAAATCCGAGCCAAGTCGGGTTTTAGTCCCGGTGTGCGTTACGTTAGCGGGTTTCGGCTTGTGTAGCGGCGCAACTATTGTTAAATAACAGTAGGCTTCACGATTTCCCAGAGAAACGCCAAGCCCCTCCTCTGAACCCACGGGTCCGGTTCAGACAACGTAGTGATCAGTCATATAGGGATGATAGGTTGAGATGCGACCGCCACTGAAAAATGAACATCACTATTCAAAAAATTGGTATTATAGCTATCAATGTGGGTGACTAGAACGCCATCAATCACTACTCAATCACTTACTCAATCACATGCCACAGTTGCCATTTTACCTCTTTGGAGGATAATTAATCCAAACCGCCAATAGTTAAACTACACGTATTTATTAGGTTTTAATTAACCCATGTAATGTTACACGTGATCAAGTAGGCTTTTTTGAATGAATTGATTCAACATACTGTAATGGATGAATTGATTCAACATACTGTAAGGGACGCCATGTAGGCTTTTTTGAATGAGAGTTAATTCAAACAATCCAATAGTTAAGTTACATGTACTTTTGAGGTTTAACGGACCAACGAAAATATTACACATAGGATCAAGATAAGAATTAACTCTAGCATATCATGAAGTTCGAGTGAGATTAATATTTCATGTCTATAAAGCTTGGTACGATGATTTTGAGTGGTGAAGCCACTAATTTAGTAGTGGCAAACAAGCTGGTCAAAAGAAAAAGGAAAAGGGATGGTGATCCGGTTTTCACGGCCAATGTTTTCTGACCCACTCAGTGAGTGGTTTTCTTCTTTGTTGTCCTATAAATGGGACTGATTTGTATCTGTAAATGTATCCCTTACAAGCATCTCAATAAACTTCCAGTTACCCGTGGACGTAGGTCAGTTTGGACCGAACCACGTAAATCATCGTGTTTGTGTTTGTGTGTGTCGAGATATCCTAACAACTGGTATCAGAGCTTAGGCTCTCGTTAGATTCACACAAACAGAGAGAAGAAGGTGAAGAGAGAAGTACCTGGTGAGTGAAATCGGGGCTAGGGTTCGGAACAGTAACAGCAGGGACAGCCGCCGCCGCCGCTGCCTCCCCCCTCCTCGCCGTCGCTGCCACCAGCCACAGCTGAGCCACCACAACCACCCTCGATCCACCGACCGTCGCTAAGTCGTCGCCGCTGCCGCCGCTGAACCCCCCGTCTCTGCCGTCGTGACTGTCCAGGGTTCCGACGAAACCCGTTGCTTCCCTCGCCGGAGATCAGCCACGATCTCTAGAGGTCACAGTGGGTTAGGGGTAGAAGGTTTCGAGACATGACATTGAGTTTGAGGAAGATGTGGTCAAGAGGGTGATTGGATTTGGGGATAGTCCAAAAGAAAGGTTATATATATATAAGGTGAAAAGAAAAAAAAAAAGGTTGTATGCAAGACTCAAGACAACATCACGTGAGTTGGTAAAAAAGCAAAATTAGTGGATGGTATGCTGGTCTTTTAGAAGAAAAAGAAGAAAACACAATTTCTTCTCAAAATAAATTGAGTTTCTCAAATTTATCAAGAAGGCCCTTAACTTTAATCAAGATTCTATCAGTTTCCATTCATCGCCATTAACTCGCCAGATAAGTTTCTTGTTTTCAGTTATTGCTTTCGCTTGTATAATTACCACTTAGCAGTACGAAACTAATTGGTTAGTAGTTATTTGGTAAATTTTTTATGGAAGAGGACGGTAAAATTAAGATCGATAAATTTGACGGGAAGAATTTTGGATAGTGGAAGATGCAAATTAAAGATTTGCTTATACAGAAAGAGTTAGATGCTGCTCTAGAACCTCCTCCTACACCAGTACCGAATAATTGGGCATCGATTGACAAGAAGGCGATGTTAACGATACGGCTCGCATTGTCCATGAATGTTGCGTATAACATTATGGAACAAACCACGGCGCGTGGAATTATGGAAGCCTTGTCCAACATGTACGAGAAGCCGTCTCCTGCAAATAAGGTGTTCTTAATTCGGGAGTTAGTCAACACTCGAATGAAAGAAGGAAGTTCTGTCACTGAGCATATTAATCTATTTAAATCTCATTTGACACGTTTGTCGTCGGTGAATTTTAAAATAGATGATGAATTACAGGCTTGTTTATTATTGTCATCATTACCTGACAGCTGGTCAGGAACGATCACAACAATCACTGGATCGATTGAGACACTCACATTCAGTAAGGTTCGGGATTTGATACTGAATGAGGATTCCAGAAGGAGGAATTCTGGAGAAACAAGCTCGTTGCTCAGTACTGAAGGAAGAGGGAGAAATATCAATAGAGGAGGAAACCGGGGAAGGTCGAAGTCTAAACGAAGAAGCAAGTCGAGACCTGCAAAGCCAAGAAAAGATATACAGTGTTGAAACTGTAAAGAATTTGGTCATTTCAGAAGTCAGTGCACACAACCTTCTAGAGATAAACAGGAGGTAAATGCTGCCACAGCCTCAGACTCAGAAGATGCTCTTATCTGTTGTGTCGAAAATACTGTTGAAGACTGGATTATGGATTCAGGAGCATCATTTCCTGCTACGTCTAGCACGAAGAAGATGAAGAATCTACGAACAGGTTACTTTGGTAAAGTTCGTTTGGCTAATAATCATAGTCTAGACATTACAGGGATTGGAGACATAGAGTTGAAGACGTCATTAGGAACAATCTGGATCCTGAAAGATGTTCGGGTTATTCCGGGTTTGAAGAGGATGTTAATATCCATCGGTCAACTTGATGATCAGGGATACGATGTTTACTTCGGTAAAGGACAATGGAAAGTTGTCAAAGGCAGTATGGTTGTTGCTAGAGGAAAGAAGAGAGGTACTTTGTACATGGTTGAAGTACCAACGGACAGGGTGAATGCAGTGTCTAGTGAGCCAAGTAAGTCAAAGTTACGGCATCAAAGACTCGGTCACATGAGTGAAAAGGGGATGAAGATGCTTGTTGCCAAGGGAAAGCTTCCAGAATTAAAGCATGTCAAGTCTGAATTCTGTGAACCGTGCATTCTCGGGAAGAAAAAAAAAGGTTACTTTTCTAAAAAAAGGGAGAGCACCAAAAACTCAGAAGTTGGAGCTGATTCATTCAGATGTGTATGGACCGACATCAGTAGCTTCACCTGGTGGAGCTCGTTACTTTGTGACTTTCATTGATGATTCAACACGCAAGGTATGGGTTTACTTTCTTAAACATAAATCTGAAGTTTTCGATACTTTTAAGAAATGGAAATCTACTGTTGAACTTGAAACTGATTTGAAGGTTAAGTGCTTGAAGTCCGAAAACGGTGGTGAATACATCAGCAAGGAGTTTGCAGATTATTGTGCTGATAGAGGGATCAAGATGATAAACACAGTTCCAGGACCTCCGCAGCAGAATGGGGTTGCAGAGAGGATGAATCGAACATTATGTGAGAGAGCCAGAAGTATGAGGTTGAATGCAGGGCTCCCAAAGATGTTCTGGGCTGATGCAATTAACACATCAGCCTATCTTATCAATCGTGGACCCTCAGTACCGTTGGGTTTCAAGATTCCTCAAGAAGAATGGAAGGGTAAAGCAGTTGAATACGATCACCTGAGAATCTTCGGGTGTAGTGCTTATGATATCAATCCTGAAGGTGACAAGTTAGATGCTAAAGCAAAGAAGTACATTTTCATTGGATATGGAGGTGATAAGATGGGCTACAGGCTTTGGGATTCTGAAAACAGAAAGGTAATCAGAAGCAAGCATGCAGAATTCAATGAAGCAGAACTGTATAAAGACAGAAATGTGGAAAAATCAAAGGTTCAAAAGGAAACAGTTGAGTTTAGTGTCAAGAATAAGAGGAACAAGTCTGCTACAGGACCAGTGGCGGATCCTAACAATGACACAGAACCAGAGACTGAAGATGGTGATGATGAAGAAACAATGGAAGTTTCTGACAGTGGGAGTTCAGGGTCTGAAGACGAACAATCACCACAACAGCCTTCGTTAAGAAGATCAACCAGAGTTTCTAAACCACCGAACAGGTACAGTCCCTCTCGTACCGAACCTTCTGTCAACTACATTCTCTTGATAGAAAATGGTGAACCAGAAAGTTATTCTGAAGCTGTCAAGTTGAAGGACTCGTTCCAGTGGGAGCGAGCTATGAAGGATGAAATGAATTCACTAGAGAAGAACAAGACTTGGGTTCTTGTTAAGCTTCCACATGACAAGAAAGCTCTTCATAATAAATGGGTTTTCAGGGTCAAGGATGAACAAGATGGATCTAAACGGTATAAAGCCCGTTTAGTGGTCAAGGGTTTTCAACAGAAGAAGGGGTTGATTTTGATGAAATCTTCTCTCCAGTGGTGAAGATGACCACTATTAGATTAGTTCTAAGCATTGTAGCAGCAGAAAACTTACATCTAGAGCAGCTAGATGTAAAGACAGCGTTTCTACATGGTGACCTTGATGAAGACATTTATATGGCACAACCTGAGGGGTTCCAGGTTGTTGGAAAAGAGAATTGGGTTTGCAAGCTGAAGAAGAGTCTATATGGTCTGAAACAAGCGCCAAGGTAATGGTACTTGAAGTTTGATGATTTCATGGTGAGAACCGGTTACAAGAGATGTGAAGCCGATCACTGCTGTTATCTAAAGAAATTCAAGGGTTCGTATATCATTCTACTGCTTTATGTAGATGATATGTTGATTGCAGGATCAGACATGAACGAGATCAACAAGTTAAAGAAGCAAATGTCCAAAGAATTCGAGATGAAGGATTTGGGTGCAGCTAAACAGATACTCGGGATGAGTATCACCAGGAGCAAGAAAGATGGATCTCTAACACTATCCCAGGAAAAGTACATCGGGAAAGTGTTAGAGAAATTTGGTATTAACAATGAGAAGACCAAGCCAAGAAACACACCCTTGGGGAGTCACCTCAAGCTTACCAAAGATCAGTGTCCCAAAACAGAAGAAGAAAAAGCTGACATGGCTAGAGTCCCGTATGCATCTGCAGTAGGTAGTCTGATGTACGCTATGGTGTGCACAAGACCTGACATAGCACACGCAGTCGGAGTTGTCAGTCGGTTTATGTCAAATCCGGGAAGAGAACATTGGGAAGCAGTAAAGTGGGTGCTTCGTTATTTGAAAGGAACTTCAAAGATGGGGCTATGTTTCAAAGGAAAGGATTCAGTTCTCAGAGGTTATACAGATGCTGACCTGGGTGGCTGCAAGAAGACATTTAAAAGCACCACAGGTTTCGTTTTTACAGTGGGAGGAACTACAGTCAGTTGGATGTCTAGGATCCAGAAAAGTGTAGCTTTATCCACAACAGAAGCAAAATACATGGCTATTGCTGAAGCCAGTAAAGAGCTTGTATAGTTGAAGGCTTTTCTGGAAGAGTTAGGGAAGAAGCAGACTGAGTACATACTGCACTGTGATAATGAAAGTGCAGTGAAACTTGCTAAGAATCCTGTGTATCACAAGAAGACGAAGCACATTGGGATAAGGTATCACTTCGTGAGAGGATTGATTGCTGATGGAACAATCAACTTGAAGAATATCTCAGGTGCTAGGAATCCAGCGGACATGTTCACCAAATGTGTAACGTTGGATAAGCTGAAGCTGTGCGTGGCTTCAGCTGGCCTCCAGGAATAATGTTGAGGAGACCAGGTAACTGGAGGAGCATTGAAGATACTAAAGTTTTCTTACAGAGATACAAATGCACAATTGAAGCACAGGTGAAGATTGTTCCGTGGCTTCAAGTGGGAGATTGTTGAGTTGTGAAGCCACTAATTTAGTAGTGGCAAACAAGCTGGTCAAAAGAAAAAGGAAAAGGGATGGTGATCCGGTTTTCACGGCCAATGTTTTCTGACCCACTCAGTGAGTGGCTTTCTTCTTTGTTGTCCTATAAATGGGACTGATTTGTATCTGTAAATGTATCCCTTACAAGCATCTCAATAAACTTCCAGTTACCCCGTGGACGTAGGTCAGTTTAGACCGAACCACGTAAATCATCGTGTTTGTGTTTGTGTGTGTCGAGATAACCTAACAGATGAATCACATGCCATTATATATACTTATATTCATTCAACATAATACATTTTTATTTAACAATATCAATTATGTTAATTTAGTTTGAAAAGGAATCCGATCAATTGTTGTCTATACTCTATTATGATACCACACGGCAAAATGTGACAGCTAAAAACAAGTTATAATTCACACAGATGATTTCATACATAATTCTATGTTTTCTTTTTACTTGGTTCAAGTGTATAACAACAGTTATATGAACCCATAGTCAGTCATATAGATAGAACTTTTACATTGTTTTGAGTTCATTTCTCTCTTTTAAATATTAAGCTAAGAAAGTTCTAAAATTAGAAAACTAACCGCACAGAATACACGCATTTTGAGAAAGTTGAATATGGTACGTAAGTGATGTAGTACATTGAGCGTTTTCAATGATCAAACTATGTTACGAATATTTATAAATTTTCTTGGACGTGCTTCTAACACGCATAAAAGTGACAACTATCGTGACGTTTCCCCTTCTATATATATCTGCATAATTCAATAGATAACAAACACACAGATACATGCACCATGAGTCTTTTCTCATTGCAAGATAGTTACACCCTCATCATTGAAGGTTTAGCAATAACTCTAGCCCTCTGCTGCTTACTATTGATCCACAAAACCACTAAAAACACTAGTAATGCACCTGAAGCAAGTGGTTCATGGCCTATAATAGGCCACTTCAACCTTCTTAGTAGTTCATCTGATCTTCCCCATGTAGCCTTAGCATCCATGGCTGACCGATACGGACCCATATTCACCGTTCGGCTGGGCGTTCGAAGAGTTTTGGTGGTCAGTAACTGGGAGATCGCTAAGGAGATCTTCACCACCCATGATTCGATCGTTTCCAACCGTCCCAAGTACCTTGCTGCAAAGATCTTGGCATATGACTATGCTTCTTTCTCGTTTGCTCCATATGGTCCCTATTGGCTCGCAATCCGTAAGATCATTTCTAAAGAACTGTTGTCTTCAAGTAGGCTTGAGAAGCTTAAGTTTGTTCGAGTTTTCGAACTTGAAAACTCGATCAATAACATACTTAAGATTTGGAAGGAGAAAAGAGATGAGGAAGGGAAAGTGTTGGTGGAAATGAAGAAATGGTTTTGGGAATTGAATATGAATGTAGTTCTTCGAACAGTCGCTGGTAAGCGATACACAAGAGATGTCGACGATGAAGATGACGACGAAATGAAGAACCGTAGGGAATTGATGAGGGAATGGTTTCATTACTTGGGGAGATATGTGGTTGGAGACGCTTTTCCTTTTCTTGGATGGTTGGATTTGGGTGGACATCAGAAGACCATGAAACGAGTAGCTGCAGAACTGGATTCTATGGTCACAAATGGTTAAAGGAGCATCGCGAGAAGAGGGCATATCGCGATACTACAACCGAAACAGACTTCATTGATGTGATGATATCGGTGATTGAAGCTAACGGCTTGGCGGGTTATGATAAGGATACAGTTATTAAAGCCACCTGCATGGTATGTACAACTTAACTGTACAAACATTTGTTTATATTAATTATGTAGACAAAGTTGTCATGTGTTTATCCATACTAATGATTTGTTTTGCAGACTCTTATCGTTAATAGTGCGGATACGATCACTGTCATGCTAACTTGGGCGCTCTCGTTGCTACTAAACAACCGCGACGCTCTTAGAAAAGCTCAAGACGAGCTAGACAAGCATGTGGGCAAAGGTAGACAAGTGAACGAATCAGATATAACGAATCTAGTCTTCCTTGAAGCCGTAGTAAAAGAAACATTGCGACTATACCCCGCTGCGTTCCTTGGAGGTCCAAGAGCCTTTTCAGAAGATTGCACCATAGCAGGCTACCATGTCCCAAAAGGCACATGGCTAATGATCAACATGTGGAAGCTCCACCGCGATCCAAACATATGGTCAGACCCGTGTGAGTTTAAACCCGAGAGGTTTTTAACCGCGAAACATAAGGGTGTGGATGTTAAAGGAGTGGATTTTGAGTTGATCCCTTTTGGTGCGGGAAGAAGGTTTTGTCCCGGGGTACGGTTGGCATTACAAATGTTACACATAGTTTTAGCCACTTTACTACAAAACTTTGAGATGTCAACTCCAGATGGTGAACCAGTTGATATGACTGCGAGCATTGGAATAACGAATGTTAAGGCAAGTCCGCTTGAAGTTCTAGTTTCCCCGCGCTTCTAACAAAGTACTGATCAATGTTAACTCCAAAGAAGAAAGTTGTTGGAATGAATACTAGAGCTAATGAAAAATATGGTTTATATATCGCTGGAAATATGTTGTTGTATAATTTGAAAGGGTACGTAGTTGGAAAAAAACTATAATAGCAAGCTTGCAGAAATGTTGCTTAAATCAATGGCCTAAGAAACTTTCTTACTATGTTTTAAGAAACTTTAAAATTTGTACCACATCCTTTATGCACTCACCTCACTTGTAACCCTATCTCAAAAGTCAAATGTCAAAAGTGATTCAAGATACATGTACACCTCGTCTTATATCATCATCTCAGTTGTACACCTACTTCACAAACGTCTAAAACAAGCTTGTACACTTAAAATTCAAATGACAACATTCAATACCTTCCATGGCAAAGAAATCAAAGATTTAAACGACACTCTAAGCGATTTAAAAGATAAAAATATGTACTATTTAATAATGTAATTTTATAAAAAATATTATTCTATAAGATAGTTGTTAATCTTTTAGGGGGGGGGGGTGGATTTCTTTTTGAAAATAGGAATAGATAGATGGAATCTCTTTTTTTTTTAAGATGAATTTCATTCCATACCAATACCAAGTTAGTTGTTGTTAGTGGGGTTCGAACCCCTGACCTCCCTGTTGAAAACCGAAACCGCTACCACCACACCACTTAGGGGTGGGGCTAGGAATCTCTTTTAATTACAATGAAAAAAAAAATCAATTACTATTATAACCACCAACCAATCTAAGCAACTTATTTTTTAATAAGATAATCACATTTAATTATGACCATTCATTAAAATAAACTAATCAATCAAATTAAGTTTATGAGTTAATAATATAAAAATGGGTTAGTATAGGATCATTTCGCTATATATATACAGAGAGAGAAATCCTATCCTACTACTCTAATAAAAAGGTAATTAGGATTGACACATGTCACTTTTTAAACTAATCTAATGCCACATGACATATTGATATTTAACAATAAATATTTTTTCCGCCTAAAAGAATTCAATCTACCATTTTTGTGTTACTTTTTTTTAAAATACACATTTTATTTTTAAATATAATTCCATCCATAATTAACGGGATATAAATTAAACCCTTTCATTTTAAACTAAAAAACATATATCTATTACTTTTACTCCTAGAATACTCTATTGGTTAATTTTTAAAATTATATTCTTATCAAATGTTTATTTTTTAAAAGACAAAATAAGTCATAGTTCTAAGATAAATGTTTACTTTAAAATTATATAGTACCACTTAAAGACACACCATTTATATTGTTTTATATGTTTTTTTATAGAAACTACTATTAGTAAAAATAAAGAATTATTTTAAAAATTAAAATAAGATACTATTAAAAAAAGATATTTAAATTAGACATTAACATTATCAATTGTCTTTTATTTCATTACTATCTCTTTTTCTTTTTTTCTTTTTTTTATTTGTTACCATCAACAAATTCATTATTTTTAAAAGTTAAGATGTTTTTAACTAATTTTTGAATGTGTTCTTATTTTGTTAGAAATATTTTATTTTATAAGTGATTTCTTTAATTTATTAATAATGCTTTTTATTTGTTTTTTTATCCAGTTGTATTATATTATTTTTATTTAGCTAAAACTCTTTAATCAAGTCTATTAAGACATAGAGTAACCAATTTTAGTGTGAATTTAAAAGGTTCTTTTAATTGATTTGTGCATTGTCCATGCTTAGTCGTATTATCATGTGAGCGTAAGTTTAATAGTAAAACTCAACTAAATATGTGCATATTTATGGGTTATAATTAGTAACAAAAGTCATCACAGACCCTTCTTTTTATGAAGCTCTTTCTTTAGTAAATTTCCATATAATTTTTACTTACACTATCATATTTTAAGTTTTTTGTAATTTACAATTGCTCGAGACGATATTAGTCAATATTTTACTTTTGTAATTGTCACGTAAGGTATTTAATTAAAATTTTAAACTCATGTGCATATCAATGGTTTTCACATATAAAACTTTGATAAAAATTTGATATCATTGTTTATTACTTATAATTTTTACTTATACGTAATTTTAATCGTATATTTTAAAATATCGTTTTATAATTAACAGAATTTACTTTTATTTAATATTTTATTTATTCAACCCGTGTAATAAACAGGTTTACTAAAGCTAGTGATATATATTGGGCTATATTGGATTTTTTTAAAAATCGTATGTTTTTTAAAAAAGAAATAGGAAACGGTAAGGAATTCTGAAAAAAGAGGAAAATGGTCTTATCGCCAGTCGCAATGACGGTTCATTCACTGCCACTTTCACCCCAATCATCTTTGTCAGAAACCGTGCCTGACAATGGCGGTTCTTGGTTTTTCCGGCCAGACTCGACCAATCTCCTCCGGCCAAGCTCCTCCCGCCGTTCACTAACGGTGTTAAAAAAAGGTAAAGAAGGAACCGCCGGTGGCAGGGGTGGTTCCTCCTCTGGGGGTGATTGGGTATCTTCGATTAAATTAAAGCTACCGCAACTGCTATCTTTAATTAAAGAAGGAACCGCCATGCCACCGGTGGTTCCTTCTTTACCCACTTTTTAATATCGTTTTTTAACACCATTAGTGGACGAGGAGCTTGGTTGGAGGATTTGGCCGGAGTTTGGCCGGAAAACAAAGAATCGCGCCTGACAATGGCGGTTTTTGACAAAAAATGATTAGGGAGAAAATTGTTGTGAAGGAACCGCCATTGGTAATGGCGGTAAGACCACTATCAATTTTCTCTTCGTTTCTTTACCGTTTTCCACTTTTTTCTTTAAAAATACTATTTTAAAAAAATTCAACTATATTGATCTTAGAACTTGTGAAAACTAACTTTTGTGAATCATAACTAATAAATTATTTAAGAAGTATTTGAGTAAGTTATTTCCCATTATTTTCTTAATGGTGATAACAATTCTTGTTCAGTGGCATACATTTTCATAACTCAGGTATGTTCATACCTCAGACGGAATTTCAACCATCAATCTTTAGTTTGATGCTCGAGGATGGCGTCAACACATTCCAGGAGGAAACTAACTAGCTTGTAAAATGTCTTGACTTGCATATGCATGAAGAGCTCATTGGAAATCCCTATTAATAGTTGCAAGATTTTTGGTTGAAGTAAGATTCGAACTTGTGACCTTAAGGCCACAAAGCTCTTATCCACACCTGTCGGTGCCGGTCCATTATTTTAGTTAGCTATAAATTTTTTTATTAAAGTCTTTTCATTTATGATGGAAAGAAAATTGATTTATATATATGTAACTTGAATTAGTTATATACATAAACCTTATAATTTTACATATTTAACATGTTACATATAGTTAACTCATAATTTTCGTATGTAACATGTGTCTTGGATACCTTTGTGGAATTAATGTGCCAGCCGGCTCAATATTTAGAGGCATAGCTATATTTTTGCTCGTATTTCTTCACTTTTTAATCTAATATATTTTGATCATACCTTTGTTGAATTTGTAATAGAGTAAATTGTCGTTTTCTTCTTCATGGTTTGCTCATGTTTGTTGTTTACATCCAAAACAAACTTTTTTGCACTGATCTTTCCAAAATTTTAAAATGTTATCATTCTCATCTAAAAAAAAGTTAACACCATTAAAAAAACAAGTTAAACATCCATTAATTGAAGGACATTTAAGTAAATTTAACATATAAAAGACAAACCCATACTTTTAATTGTTACGTGAGACTGCAATTAGCTTTTAGAGTTTGGCTTACTTTCAAGTTTTTTTAGCTACTTTCTTCTTAATTTGACCCATTTGAAATGGGCCTAGCCCAAATTAGTCCATGCAGGTCAAAAATGACACTTTTAGCTTCAAGTTAACAAATATTGTTGTGTTTGATAGGAATAACATATCAATACCCTCATCAGGCTTTACCAAATTAGAAAACTAATCACATTTAACACATCAAGCATCATATTATTTCAGTTCCCTTCATTCCAGTGTAAAATGTGATGCTAGCAATTGTATCATATTATATGAAACAAGATAATAATGAAGCAACATGTTGATTCCATCATCCCATATGTAAGTTGCATCAAACTAAGAAGAGTAGAACACGATGTAAATTTCATTTCAATTAATTAAATCATTCAAGTACAAAGATGATACACAATAAGACAAAACCAAATAAGAACTAATACGAGTTTCAACCTCTTGTTATTTCTTTCATGCTCGTTGATTGAGTTCAAAAGCCCAGGGATGATATGAACATATCATTGACAGATTGCATGGTAGGTCAGCCATGCAATAAACCCATAACTTTGTCTTCCCAGTTTGTCATTTGCTAATGTTGCCATGAAGACATGAAGCGATCCTCCAAAACTCTTAAAGTGAGCACTAAAAAGAACATATAGAAATAATTTTCAATAGTTACAAACATGACCTTTTGAGATATTTGATCAATTAGAGCATGTGATAGACTGATTCCCTTGCTGCTTGTGGTTTACTAACCTATACATCGAATTAAGAACTTACCCCTTCGAGTGAAGCAAAAAAACTGACGCCTAGAGTTTACTAGTGTCCATCGTTGTAAAATTCGCTAGGCGCTCCCTAGTCGGTCAAGCGAGGAGTTGAGATTATTCGGTATAGGCGGAGAGTACTCGGACATGTTAAATTATAAATAATTTAGTTTTGGCAAATTAAATATATGTCAAATAACGTAAATTTACTAATATTTACAACAAAATATGTGAAAATGATATTCATTCTTTGATATAATAGGCATATTAATTATGTTTTACTTTTGCTAAAATTTAAATGGGCCCGAGTTCACCTACTATATCTGATTCTTGTCAAGGTTGACCACATTTGATCGATTCTGAGTAATTAGGCGGAGTTGAAAAAGGTCGTCTCGACAATCTACCTTGTAACAATTACTCGGAGAGTACTTGGCCTTGTAGACCTTGTTTACAACCATGCTTGTGTCCATGACGTGAATGATTGTTGGTGAACCACAGGAGCGGAGGACCACATCTATGGTAGTACCTCTGATGGAGATGAAATGTAAACACCGGATCCCCTTGAACGTCCGATGTCATCTAGGTGTGTGCAAAAAAAACGAAAACTAAAAAAATCGAAAACCGATCCGCATTCCTAACCGGAAAAAACCGAACCGAATTATGAATTCGTTTTTCAGTACGGTTTATAACCGAAACTGAATCGGGAATTCTTTTTTCAGTTCGGTGTAATTTTTTTAATTCGGTTTGTTTGGTTTATTCGGTTTATTCAATTTAACCGATTTAACAAGATTCAATATGTTATAATGTATATATTTTTTATTATTGTAAGTTTAACCCAATTTTCCAAGCCCTAAAATTCCAAAATGGTTTTGTTTAAGCCAAATAGTTAAGATTTTATATGCTACCCTAACTCCTATTATCAAAACTCGATCTCAAATCTTATTTCCTAAAAAGTCAAAGTCGACTATTTATTTTTAGAAAATGAGATTGTTAACAATTCAAGAGTCTAGTTATTGTATATATATATTTTTACGAAATCTTTATGGAGAGTGATTCTTCATACAAGTAATTTAAAGTTAACAACGTTTAAATAAATAACCAAATGTGATTTGGGTTTTTCGGTTGAATTTGTTTTTTGTTTCTAATCGAAACCGAACCGAATTGAATTCGGTTCAGTTAGCCATATTCCCAATTCGGTTCGGTTCAGTTTTCGGTATGCCTCAAAAAATTTCAAAACCTAATAAACCGAACCGAATAAGCCGAACATATCAATAACCGAACTGATGAACACCCCTATTGTCACCGTCAAGCTGACCTCTATGGTGAACCTCAAGAGACCAATTTGGGGGAAAACTAAAATTATGGTTATATAATGGGGAATGTTTTTTTATATTAAGAAAGGTAGGTTTGTAATTTTACATTTTTAACAGTTGTATAACAATGTTAATTTTTTCAGATGAAAATGGTAACATTTTAAAATGATGGGGAGACTAATGCGAAAAAAGTTTAATTTGAATGTAAATGACAAACATGAGAAAACCACAATTTACTCTTTGTAATTAGGGGTGTAAACGAGTTAAGCGGCTCACAAGCTACTCGGTGTCGACTCGAAAAAAGCTTGAATCGAGCCGAGCTTAAACGAGCTCAAACCTGAACTCGAGCTAACATTATGGCTTGTTTACTAAACGTGCTCGAGCAGGCTCGCGAGCCTAAATGAGCTTTTTGTATATATAATTCTTTTTATATATTAAATATATACAAATTTATATTTACATAGATTATCTTAATTATATATTATTCTCATGATAAAAATAATTAGATGATATATATTATGTTATATATAAAAAGTATTATTATTATTATAAATAAATATAAAAGTAACTAGTTAAAATCCAACACGCGCGTTGCGCTTGTGATAAACCTTGTTTGACCAGTTCACGCGTTACGCGAATTTAGTTTCCTCCTTTTCCGCAGATCCGCGTTAGGTTGTTTTCGACCCGCGCCTCGCGGCGGAGTTCGAACATGACAGTTAGGTGATCAAAAGGCTATAATTTAAGGCTCAGAAACAATGGCGCATTGTGGCTGCAAATAATGCATCTGCCACGCCATAACAAAGGCCATGTCTTATTTCATCGTCATCGCCTATCAATCGTTTCAAAACCTACCACAATTCACCACATCTTCTTTCTGCAAATACATAAACAGGTTATTCCAAACATTTGCCCAAACAAAAGAAAACCATCTTCTTGCAAAAGTTGAATTTACAGTTCTACCATTGTTACCAGAAGATAGTCTAGCAATGCTATAAATGTACAATACACAAACAAAACCAACAATACAAAGACTCAAATAGATGTTGTTTCCATTTTAATATCAACCTCAAAGTGACAACAGAGGTACCCTCTACAAAACCACTACCCCTTCACTTTCTGTTCTTCCCCCTTCCCACCTCCACTTGATTCACACCTTTTGATTTTAATTTCAACTTCAAATCTTCAATTTTCAATACACAAATTTGTTCAATCTGCTATTATTATCGATCTGTAAGAATGTTTTTCAGCTTTTTCTTTCAATTTCATAGCAGATTCAAGCTTCAAGATGGAGATTGGGAAAAAGAGAGATACAAAAATACACTTATCGTCTCACTTGACCTAAAGTTTTCAAAATCAAAGCACAATTGTTGCGTTATTGAGCTTCATCTACTTCTACAGGTAATTCAATTTCGTTTTTCATCGATTATGAATATATAATCATATATGAACATACGATACTGTATTGAAACGAATTACCTGTAAATCCGTTATCTTCCTCAGCGATGTCTACTACCGTGATGACCGACGCGATGGTGATACCTCCGACGGAGTTACCGCCGGCGACGGCGAGATCAACGGCTGAGACGACGGAGGTGGAGTCGGTGAAGTGTGATTGCTGCGGATTGACGGAGGAGTGTACGCCGGAGTACATCGAGAGGATTCTCGAGAGGTATCTCCGGCAATGGATCTGCGGATTATGTGCAGAGGCGGTGAAGGATGGTGGAGCCCTCGTTCAGGGCAAGGCGACGGCCGGGTCATCAGAAGCACCCATCGACCAGCAAGAATGCCAAGTCGTAAGGGCAAGGCGGCGAGAACCAGAGGCAGAAGAGAAGCCGGAGGACAGAAGGATCGCCAGATCTCCGCCATGGAACCGTGCGACCTCAACAATTACCACCGACAACATCTCGCCGGAGCTACCATGAACAGAAGAATATCATCTTGGTAAGGCCATGGAGCCCAATGGAAGGATTCCGGATTGGTGGTGCTGATGAGGGTTTAAATGAAATTCCCAATATCCCCTCAATTCACTGTTCATTTACTGTTCATTTCACTTACTTTTTAAATATATAGGGAAATTAGTTTATATATCCACGCACGTTGCGCGCAAAAGATAACTGATGGACTCAAAAGGGATGTTCGGGTGCGGCTGCTTGTCAATGGTAGCCTCGCCCCCACTCCACCAATATAATTACAACCCTAAAATGAAAACAACAGTAGTCTTAGATGAGCAACAACTCATCTTCATCGACAGCAGCAGAAAATAATAATCAATAAATCATAGGAAGCAAGAAATAATAACATGATACCACCGAGAACAAGAAAACAACAATAAGACTCAGATGGGGTTTTTCTTATCATCATCACCGGCACTAAAGAAGCAGACGAACATTGCCCACAGGGTGAGTAGACAACCAAAACGGAGCATAAAACAACCAAACCGAACCACCAAAAAATCGACATACAACCACCGATCAAAGAGACGGAGGCCAAGTCGAGTAGCTATCGCGACTTCTCCGGAACCACAACCAATAGTATCCAATAGACGCCCACATGGGAGGCATGCAAGCGGCAACCAAGCCAGAGCAACCACCGTTGCCTCCATCACTGACAACAGCAAATGCAGAGCTCCTCGGCATATCTAAGCGGCGACCACCGGCCCAACGCGACGGTGATGCCACTCCTAGAAGAATAGGGAACCAGATCCCACCGTCGGAGAAGAAGAGAAAATGACATAGCTGGAGATATGCAGACCAAATTGCACAACACACGTCAACAGAGGGTGTAGCAATAAGATTACCATGAACCCACTTTCTCTGCATGCAAACGTTCATCGGTGCTGGTGACAAAACAAACACCGAAACCGACTGGGGGTTCCTCCCATGGTTGCAACGGTGCAGGCGACGGCGGTGAACGGGGAAGAGGGCGGCGAAAGTAGAGATACTTTCTCTCGCTACAAAAGAACCCGACGTAAATAGGATCTGCACTCCCTATCTTTCCTGCTTAAATACGTATTTTTTTTGTGTGTGTGTCAGGGGGGATGCAAAAGGCATTAAACATGTGTGGTCAAAATAAAAACCATTGAAAGTCATGTATTTCTCAAGTTGGTTTTTTCATATTATAGAATTATAAAAATAACGAATTTAATAATTTAACAACAAACGAGTCGAACCCGAGCTTAAAAAAATTGTAACGAGCCGAGCTCAAGCTCTACTTTTTCAAAACTAAAACGAGCTGAAATCGAGTCTAGGCGAGCTCGGATTTAGTTAGGCTCGTTTATTTGTAATATTATGAGAAGTTGTAAAGAGAAATTTTATTTATTTGATGTTGCATTATTCCATGTACATAAAAGGAATCTGGATCCTCAAAACACTTGTTGTTTGTGCCTGTCAGTTCTTTCTAATCTTTTCAATCTTATCTCCTACCACACTTTGTAACAAATTTGAACACAACCAAATAAAAAGTCAAAAGATAGAAAATCTCCTACCCCACTTTGCATCTGATTTGAACATAACCAAATAAAAGAAAAAGACAAAATATTTTTGGATAGAAAGACGACTGAAAATAACTTTGATTCGCCATATTTTCCATAGATTCTCGAGATAACCAAGGCAAATTTTACACATAATATACATAACCGAGTTTGACAATTCTGCAAGCTTTCTACTATATTTTTTGCAACTAAGAACAATATTTTTCTTCAACTTCATTATTCATTCCATTAATTACTACTGTGTAATTGACATCAAGTCTGTTTAGGCACACATATATGTTTAGCCATCTATTAAACACTTAAAACCGTGGGGAGACTAGAACTTCAAGTGGACTTGCCTTGGCGTTTGTCATACCAACGCTCGCGGTCATATCAACTGGTGCATCATCTGGAGTTGAAATCTCAAAGTTTTGTAGTAAAGTGGCTAGAACTATGTGTAACATTTGTAATGCCAAACGCATCCCCGGACAAAACCTTCTTCCAGCACCAAAAGGGATCAACTCGAAATGCGCTCCCTTAACACCTACATCCTTATGGTTTGGGGTTAAAAACCTCTCTGGTTTAAACTCACATGGGTCCGACCATACGTTTGGATCGCGGTGGAGCTTCCACATGTTAATCAATAGCCATGTACCTTTTGGGACTTTGTAGCCAGCTACGATGCACTCTTGTGAAAACGCTCTTGGACCTCCAAGGAACGCGGCAGGGTATAGACGCAATGCTTCTTTTATTACAGCTTCAAGGTATACTAGATTTACTATATCTGATTCATTTACTTGTCTACGTGTACCCACATGCATGTCTAGCTCTTCTTGAACTTTTCTAAGAGTGTCACGGTTGTTAAGTAGTAATGCGAGTGTCCAAGTTAGCATGACGGCGGTTGAGTCTACACTGCCAACAATAAGAGTCTACAAAACATGTTAATTAGTATTGATAAACAGGTGCACAAAGACATCAATCAGTAATATTGTCCTAAATTGTGTCGTATTATTGTTTATGCCAAGTAGGTGTTTAAACGGGAATGTGTAGGACTTGAGAGGGAAATTTTCAAAGGGTCAAACAACCAAAGATTTATACATACTCACCAAGCATGTGGCTTTAATAATTGTATCTGTATCATAACCCACCAAGCCATTATCTTCGATTGCCGATATCATCACATAAATGAAGTCTGTTTCAGTTGCAGTATCACGATACGCCCTCTTCTCGCGATGCTCCTCTAACCATTTTGTGACCATAGAATCAAGTTCTACAGCTACACGTCTCATGGTCTTCTGATGTCCACCAAAATCCAACCATCCAAGGAAAGGAAGAGCGTCTCCAACTACAAATCTCCCCAAGTAATGAAACCATTCCCTCATCAACTCACTATGCATCTTCGTCTCTTCATCATCTCCATATATCCTCAACATCTCTGGTGTATCGCTTACCAGCGACTGTTCGAAGAACTACATTCATATTCAATTCCCAAAACCATTTCTTCATCTCCACCAACACTTTCCCTTCTCTATCTTTCTTCAACTTCCAAAGACTGAGTATGTTTTTTATGGAGTTTTCTAGTTCGAAAACTCGAATAAACTTAAGCTTCTCGAGTCTACCACCAGACAACAGTTCTGTGGAGATGATTTTACGAACCGCAAGCCAATAGGGGCCATACGGAGCAAAGGCAAAAGAAGCATAATTGTATCCCAAGATCTTTGCAGCAAGGTACTTGGGACGGTTGGAGACAATCAAATCATGGGTGGTGAAGATCTCCTTAGCAATCTCCCAATTACTAACACCAAAACTCTGCGTACGCCAAGCCGGACAGTGAATATGGGTCCGTGTCGGTCAGCCATGGATGCTAAGGCTACATGGGGAGGTCCAGATGAACCACTGAGAATGTTGAAGTGGCCTATTATAGGCCATGCACCACTTGCTTCAGGTAAAGTAGTAGTTTTTTCAGGTGTAGTAGTAGTTTTTTTTGTGGGTTTACAGATGAATAATATCCAGCATAGGGTTACAATTATTGCTAGACCTTCAATGATCAGAGTGTAACTCTCTTGCAAGGAGAAGAGACTCATGATGCTTGCTTGTATCGCTATGGGTGTGAATGTGTGATACATCAATCTTTTATATGAATATGAATATATAATGGACAGAAATAAGGAAGGGAAAATCACATCCACATGTATGCCATCTTTTGGGTGTGTTATATCTAGGCCATAGAAAAATCTAACATAGAACCAAATATCTATATTATATATTGTCACACCATTATTTTCCACGTACGGGTTTTACCGTCAGGCGTGTGACATAACCAGGATCTCAGTTAAGCATCAGTTACACCAAACGACTCGATAATTACAAATCATATAAATTGTTTAATTTTAATGAAACAAACCAAATATATTTAAGTTGTGCGGAAGCGAAAACATTTAACAATAGTTTTGAAACACGCAAACACGCGTCCAATCCAATCTATGTAATGTAAATGCTAATTAAATCTTGAAAACACTTTGAGATGAACGCGGAATGACATGCAGTGGATGCTGTGCTCCTAGACGTGCCACATAAATGTCCTGAGAGAAAACATGCAAAAATCTCAGTACAAGACTGGTGAGTTCACAGGTTTATCAGAAAACAGTAATTATTAGTAATGAAGTTCCCGGATTATATAATCCGTCAAGTATGTAATTCCCGGATTATGTAATCCGTCAAGTATGAAATCCCCGGATTTGTCAATCCGATATGTATAATGAAATCCCCGGATTTATCAATCCGATAAGTATAATGAAATCCCCGGATTTATCAATCCGATAAGTATAATGAAATCCCGGATTTATCAATCCGATAAGTATAATGAAATTCCCGGATTAGTAATTAAAGCATATAATGGGTAGCTAGTCCATAATGATCACTATGTGTATGAAGGCGCGGCCGAACTGACATGTAATCAAATAATAAACCAAGCCCGGATGTGATCCCACCACAACACTTGTAATTAGGCTAACCGTTCACCCGTTTGACGAACGTTGTGCTAGCGCGACTAGCCCGGGTGGGGTATGTCAATCCCAGTAGTACTACTAACAATTACCTCGTTAAGTCCATATTAACGGTCCGTTGGGCAAGTATACACCATAGTATCAAGTATATGCAATATCACAATAATCCAATGTAATGTAAGGTTTATAAAAACAGCATGTTTCTCTCCCCTAAAAAGAGTATAAAGTAAAAGTGGGGCTGTAAACTCACCTGGTATGCTTATATCAATTCAGAGCTCAATGAAGAAAAGTGATGATCACCAACAAAGCAATCCTAATTAGAACATATAAGATGCACGTTTAGAATTAGCACGATGTTATTATATGCGTGCGGTTGAGCTCTTTAGTTGACTTTATGTTGGTGTTTAGTATCCTTGTTGTATCTTAGCTTTTGTACAAGTATTTGTTGTCATGTGCTAATTTGTGCATATTAGATTAATTAATGTTCTTATCCGAGTAATGATTCTCAGTACAATAATTGTAACAATAATTTGTTGATTTGAAGATTTAAATCTTTATAGATGATATTAGTATTAATGACTTTAACGTTAATATTAATAATTTTAACCATCGTAATGAAATAAGTAACAGTCGCTAGTATATAATAGCTATATTGGTATTAATAAGTATCTCTAAAAGTTATGATGGTGACAATGTATTATTTATTCCAATTACTAGTAATACTAATCGCGAGTGAAATTCTTTAATTGTATGTCTTAGTTCACAACTTGAAGCGTCTTCGTCATTATTTTAGATAAGATGATCAATAACAAATAAAACATTTGATAGAATACGTATATGAGTATTAACAATAATATTAGCACAATGTAACAATATTGGTGTTCACGATAGTGACACTTATTTGTATTAGTAACCTTATTATGTCACATTTAGCTCGTGATTATATGTTTAACTAGTGTTTTGTATAACATATAAGAGTATATATATATCTATATATATATGTGTTAATGTTGTTAATTAGATTCTAGATCTTTATTAACATTATCATTATTATTATTATTATACAACATTTATGATAAGTTTTATAATCACATGATTCTAATTTAAGGCGAGCTCAATCGATTCGTAGATACGTTAAATAAGCGAGAGTGCACGTATACCTTCCCGATTATTCACGCCATTAGTCTAGTGTTGTCCCTTGTCCAACCACTTCCAATTCCAAACTCCTAACAGCTACAATCGCAGCCAATAACCATCACCGCGACAGATATCCACATCCAAAACCCGTATGCAACCATAAAATCAGCCAATACCACAATCATCTTCAAACAACCTTTATCACTACCACCGTCGTCTTACCACTACCATCACAGGCAGCACCATCAACCACACCCTCCAACACCAACACACCCACAATTACCGTCACATACCAACCCCTATCACCACCATACCAAGGCTGCCCTCACCACTACCACTATCGCAAGCTACAACCGTGAACCACAACAAACAACGACGGCCAGAATCACAGCCAACCTTCACGACAACCGACAACAACACAACCACAACCATAAATTACCTCACCATCTTCGCCTCTGCCACTACCTTACAGCAATCGCCTTCACTATCGCCATCCACCATCGACCTCCAGCCGCCAACGTCTGCAGCCACAGCCGACACCGACCACCACTAACCGTCACAACCAAACCATCCCCTAATCAACCACCTCCGACTCCCAATCGTAACCATCACCACCACTAACACCACGCAAACATAGTCATCGGAACACCATCATCACCATCGCAACCTTCGCCGCAGCCGACCTCTACAATCATAATAACCACAGTCGCGACATCGTGACCATGCCCCATGGTCGACCTCCCTAATCACGACCACCATCTTCCAAACCGACCTACGACCGATTCTTTCGCCTTCGATTCCCGTGGCTTGGTCGCGTGTAGGAGAAATTAAAGACCACTACAGTGATCGGGATGTCGAGGGGAGTCCGGATTTGCGTGCCACTCGCCGGAGGAGTCGCCGGTGGCCGAAGGATCGGAAATCGCAGGGGAGAAGGGGGAGAAGGGTCGCGGCTGCCCTGTCCTCTCTCTCTGATTTTGGGTTTTAAAACCCTAAAATGAATTATCATTTGTTTATATAGTAGGTTTAAATGAATGGGTTCGTTAACAGGTCGGTTCGTAACGCATCTGATTAAATTTTTTTTTTGCGTGACGTAATAAATTTCATTTATCGTTAGATTCGGTTATGGAAAACGTCATAAATAATCAGAGATTAATAATTTTATCGTATTTAAAACGTACCGAACAGTTAAACGATACCGCGAAATCGACACGTTATCGGTTTTACGCGTTTTCCTCGAACGAGCGCTTTTATTATTATTATTATTAACTTTATCATTATTTTATTATTATTAATCTTACAAAGTAGTAAAATAGACTGATTCGCGATAAACGGAGAAAGTTAATTTAAATAGTGTTATTGAAAAATTCGGGTTGTCACATTACCCCCTTGTTAAAGGAATTTTCGTCCCGAAAATTAAAACGCTAGGGTTAACAAACGAGTGATGAGCAGCAGGTCAGTTGTGCAGAACATAGACGCGCTAGGTTTTCTGACGGTTTCCTAAGAAATTGGTGTCTGATCGTTGAACAGTTGTGGATACCTCTTCATCTGATCCTCGCGTTCCCAGGTAAATTCTGGTCCACGCTTGGATTTCCATCTAACGCGCACAATGGGAATTTTGCTACGCTTTAGTGTTTTGACTTCTCGATCCATAATTTCTACCGGTTCTTCGATGAAATGAAGTTGTTCATCGATTTCCAGTTCTTCTAATGGAACAACGAGTGATTCATCAGCAAGACACTTCCTCATGTTTGACACGTGAAACACATTGTGTATTCCACTAAGTTCGTCAGGTAGGTTCAATTGATAAGCCACCGGGCCAATTCGTTTGATAATCTCAAACGGCCCCACGTACCTAGGGTTTAGTTTCCCCCGTTTTCCAAAGCGTATTACACTCTTCCAATGTGAGACTTTCAACAGCACTTTGTCACCAATCTGAAACTCCAATGGCTTACGACGCTTATCGGCGTAACTTTTTGTCGATCACATGCTGCTGCCATATGGTTACGAATTTGTACGATCTTCTCAGTCGTTTCATGAACAAGTTCAGGTCCTGTAAGTTGGCTTTCTCCTACTTCTGCCCAACAGATAGGAGATCGGCACTTACGTCCATACAGTGCCCCAAATGGAGCTGCCTTGACCGAGGTGTGATAACTGTTATTATAGGAGAACTCAACTAATGGTAGAAGAGTTTCCCAGCTGTTGCCAAAATCAATCACACTGGCACGCAACATGTCTTCCAGTGTCTGGATTGTACGCTCACTTTGACCATCGGTCTGCGGGTGATACGCGGTACTCATATCCAGCCGCGTTCCCAATGATCGTTGTAATGATTGCCAGAAATGAGAAGTGAACTGAGCATCACGATCAGAAATGATAGATATCGGCACGCCATGCCGAGAGACTATTTCCCTTAAATAGATACGAGTCAGCTTTTCCATTCGATCAGTCTCTCGGATTGCCAGAAAGTGTGCGGATTTCGTTAAGCGATCTACTATAACCCAAATGGTGTCGCATCCGCTGGGAGTCCTAGGTAATTTCGTAATAAAGTCCATCGATATTTGCTCCCATTTCCACACTGGGATTTCTGGTTGTTGGAGTAAACCAGATGGTCTCTGGTATTCCACCTTAACTTTGGAGCAAGTTAAGCATCTGCTTACATATGCGGCGACCTCCGCTTTCATGTTCGGCCACCAGTTAAACTCCTTTAGGTCTTGATACATCTTATCTGAACCGGGATGAATTGAGTAGCGTGTCTTATGAGCTTCATCCATTACTATTTCTCTTAAATTCCCATACAGTGGTATCCAGATCCGTTCCATGAAGTAATGGATTCCATTAGTTTTGATCTCTAACTGTTTCTCCAAGCCTCGCATGGATTCTGCTTTCAGGTTCTCAGTCTTTAAAGCCTCACTTTGAGCAGCTTTGATTTGCACCGGTAGATCAGAATGTATGATCATCTGTAATGCGCGCACCCGACGAGGTCTTAATGTTTCTTTCCGACTAAGGGCGTCGGCTACCACATTAGCTTTACCCGGGTGGTACTTGATCGCACAATCGTAGTCATTGAGTAATTCCAACCACCGTCGTTGTCGCATATTCAATTCCTTCTGATCGTATATGTGCTGGAGGCTTTTGTGATCTGTATAGATCGTGCACTTGGTTCCATATAGATAGTGTCTCCAGATCTTCAGGGCAAATACTACAGCTCCCAATTCCAAATCATGTGTGGTGTAGTTTTTCTCATGCACCCTGAGTTGTCTAGATGCATAAGCTATGACTTTGTCACGTTGCATCAGTACGCATCCCAAACCCTGGATGGAAGCATCACAGTAAACAACAAAGTCATCAGTTCCTTCTGGTAAGGCTAGGATTGGTGAAGTGCAGAGTCTGTCTTTAAGCGTCTGGAATGCTGTTTCTTCTTTGCTGCCCCACTTATAAATTATTCCCTTATGAGTTAGGGCAGTCAAAGGTTGCGCCAATTTCGAAAATCCTTCAATATATCGTCTGTAATAGCCTGCCAAACCAAGGAATTGTCGCACCTCGGTAGGCGTCTTCGGTGCTGGCCAATCCTTGATTGCTTTAATCTTTGAAAGATCAACAAGTATACCCTTTTCATTCACCACGTGCCCAAGGAAATGCACTTCGCGTATCCAGAAGTCGCTTTTTGAGAACTTTGCGTAAAGTTGTTCGTTCCTCAACAATTCCAGTATGGTTCTCAAATGTTCCTCATGATCTTCCTTATTACGGGAGTAGATCAGTATATCATCGATGAATACAATGACAAACTTATCCAAAGCTATCAATCACGTGAAAATAACCCTTTTGTCTTGGAATGAAAAAGGAAGAAAAATTCAAGGATTTAAAGAAATAGACAAGCTAGAGAATCCGTCCGAATCCGAGGGATTAGCACAAATGTCATGGGTTGAATTTCATTCGAATTCGAGGTAAGAGTGAGCATTTATACAAATAGGATTGAAAGATAATTTCCACATCAGGGGCTATGTTCTATGAAGACCAAGACTTTCTTGCTCAAGGCGTAGGAATGATGACTTATACCGACTACAACGTTACCACCCGACCAAATTCACCGGACTTAGCATGCACGACAAATTACAATTACGTGTGCACCCGTAATGGTAATTTGCTTTGCATGATCACCCCCGGTTCCTCCTATCAGGCTAACATATCTTGTCAAGTACAGTGGTCATCAACGATAGGAGTACCAAATACGTAAGTACTATATCGGGGTCGATCAATCTAAGTATACGAAAGGATCAGTAAGGTTCAGGAATATTCATAAGTAACCCCTCCCGTGACTCACAGTAACTCGGAGCCACCATCCCTATAGTCGTAAGCTCATAGAGATATGTTAAAGCAAAAGTTTTCAAGTAACCAAAAGTTCAGGAATTCGTAACTCTTCCCGTGACTCACAGCAACACAGAGTCACCATCCCTGTAGTCGTAAGCTCACAGGGATCGTTAAAACAAAAGTTTTCAGGTAACCAAATTAAGTAAGCACAGCTTAGTAATCTATGTGTGTGTAACTAATGCAAATCCAGCTATAGTCTAAAATGCAATGCAAATGAGATGCAAGGTTCATTTTAGTTCGCTATAACTAATGCTCTGATACCACTCTGTCACACCCTTATTTTCCACGTACGGGGTTTTACCGTCAGGCGTGTGACATAACCAGGATCTCAGTTAAGCATCAGTTACACCAAACGACTCGATAATTACAAATCATATAAATTGTTTAATTTTAATGAAACAAACCAAATATATTTAAGTTGTGCGGAAGCGAAAACATTTAACAATAGTTTTGAAACACGCAAACACACGTCCAATCCAATCTATGTAATGTAAATGCTAATTAAATCTTGAAAACACTTTGAGATGAACGCGGAATGACATGCAGTGGATGCTGTGCTCCTAGACGTGCCACATAAATGTCCTGAGAGAAAACATGCAAAAATATCAGTACAAGACTGGTGAGTTCACAGGTTTATCAGAAAACAGTAATTATTAGTAATGAAGTTCCCGGATTATGTAATCCGTCAAGTATGTAATTCCCGGATTATGTAATCCGTCAAGTATGAAATCCCCGGATTTATCAATCCGATATGTATAATGAAATCCCCGGATTTATCAATCCGATAAGTATAATGAAATCCCCGGATTTATCAATCCGATAAGTATAATGAAATCCCCGGATTTATCAATCCGATAAGTATAATGAAATTCCCAGATTAGTAATTAAAGCATATAATGGGTAGCTAGTCCATAATGATCACTATGTGTATGAAGGCGCGGCCGAACTGACATGTAATCAAATAATAAACCAGGCCCGGATGTGGTCCCACCACAACACTTGTAATTAGGCTAACCGTTCACCCGTTTGACGAACGTTGTGCTAGCGCGACTAGCCCGGGTGGGGTATGTCAATCCCAGTAGTACTACTAACAATTACCTCGTTAAGTCCATATTAACGGTCCGTTGGGCAAGTATACACCATAGTATCAAGTATATGCAATATCACAATAATCCAATGTAATGTAAGGTTTATAAAAACAGCATGTTTCTCTCCCCCAAAAAGAGTATAAAGTAAAAGTGGGGCTGTAAACTCACCTGGTATGCTTATATCAATTCAGAGCTCAATGAAGAAAAGTGATGATCACCAACAAAGCAATCCTAATTAGAACATATAAGATGCACGTTTAGAATTAGCACGATGCTATTATATGCGTGCGGTTGAGCTCTTTAGTTGACTTTATGTTGGTGTTTAGTATCCTTGTTGTATCTTAGCTTTTGTACAAGTATTTGTTGTCATGTGCTAATTTGTGCATATTAGATTAATTAATGTTCTTATCCGAGTAATGATTCTCAGTACAATAATTGTAACAATAATTTGTTGATTTGAAGATTTAAATCTTTATAGATGATATTAGTATTAATGACTTTAACGTTAATATTAATAATTTTAACCATCGTAATGAAATAAGTAACAGTCGCTAGTATATAATAGCTATATTGGTATTAATAAGTATCTCTAAAAGTTATGATGGTGACAATGTATTATTTATTCCAATTACTAGTAATACTAATCGCGAGTGAAATTCTTTAATTGTATGTCTTAGTTCACAACTTGAAGCGTCTTCGTCATTATTTTAGATAAGATGATCAATAACAAATAAAACATTTGATAGAATACGTATATGAGTATTAACAATAATATTAGCACAATGTAACAATATTGGTGTTCACGATAGTGACACTTATTTGTATTAGTAACCTTATTATGTCACATTTAGCTCGTGATTATATGTTTAACTAGTGTTTTGTATAACATATAAGAGTATATATATCTATATATATATATATGTGTTAATGTTGTTAATTAGATTCTAGATCTTTATTAACATTATCATTATTATTATTATTATACAACATTTATGATAAGTTTTATAATCACATGATTCTAATTTAAGGCGAGCTCAATCGATTCGTAGATACGTTAAATAAGCGAGAGTGCACGTATACCTTCCCGATTATTCACGCCATTAGTCTAGTGTTGTCCCTTGTCCAACCACTTCCAATTCCAAACTCCTAACAGCTACAATCGCAGCCAATAACCATCACCGCGACAGATATCCACATCCAAAACCCGTATGCAACCATAAAATCAGCCAATACCACAATCATCTTCAAACAACCTTTATCACTACCACCGTCGTCTTACCACTACCATCACAGGCAGCACCATCAACCACACCCTCCAACACCAACACACCCACAATTACCGTCACATACCAACCCCTATCACCACCATACCAAGGCTGCCCTCACCACTACCACTATCGCAAGCTACAACCATGAACCACAACAAACAACGACGGCCAGAATCACAGCCAACCTTCACGACAACCGACAACAACACAACCACAACCACAAATTACCTCACCATCTTCGCCTCTGCCACTACCTTACAGCAATCGCCTTCACCATCGCCATCCACCATCGACCTCCAGCCGCCAACGTCTGCAGCCACAGCCGACACCGACCACCACTAACCGTCACAACCAAACCATCCCCTAATCAACCACCTCCGACTCCCAATCGTAACCATCACCACCACTAACACCACGCAAACATAGTCATCGGAACACCATCATCACCATCGCAACCTTCGCCGCAGCCGACCTCTACAACCATAATAACCACAGTCGCGACATCGTGACCATGCCCCATGGTCGACCTCCCTAATCACGACCACCATCTTCCAAACCGACCTACGACCGATTCTTTCGCCTTCGATTCCCGTGGCTTGGTCGCGTGTAGGAGAAATTAAAGACCACTACAGTGATCGGGATGTCGAGGGGAGTCCGGATTTGCGTGCCACTCGCCGGAGGAGTCGCCGGTGGCCGGAGGATCGGAAATCGCAGGGGAGAAGGGGGAGAAGGGTCGCGGCTGCCCTGTCCTCTCTCTCTGATTTTGGGTTTTAAAACCCTAAAATGAATTATCATTTGTTTATATAGTAGGTTTAAATGAATGGGTTCGTTAACAGGTCGGTTCGTAACGCGTCTGATTAAATTTTTTTTTTGCGTGACGTAATAAATTTCATTTATCGTTAGATTCGGTTATGGAAAACGTCATAAATAATCAGAGATTAATAATTTTATCGTATTTAAAACGTACCGAACAGTTAAACGATACCGCGAAATCGACACGTTATCGGTTTTACGCGTTTTCCTCGAACGAGCGCTTTTATTATTATTATTATTATTAACTTTATCATTATTTTATTATTATTAATCTTACAAAGTAGTAAAATAGACTGATTCGCGATAAACGAGAAAGTTAATTTAAATAGTGTTATTGAAAAATTCGGGTTGTCACATATATAAACCATATGAGATGGATATTTTAAGATACCATAAAATTAAGAACACTTACTATATTCAATACATAAGATACAACCATTTTTAAGGGTAAAATAGTATTTATAATATTATTTACACATTACCCCTTATAATTAGTTACACAATAACCTTACACTTACTAATATTTGCATAAAATTTTTTATTATCTACCCATACATCAAAAAAACTTAATATTTTTTAAGATTTCAGCTCTATCTTTTAATCTATCACATTAAAAAAACGTTTTGAGACTACAACTTAACCTGTTTTTATTTTTAAACATTTTGATGTAAACTTTTTGCTGAAACGATCTGTATTTTGTGAGATACAATAAGTTAATGCGTATATACAAGTCGTCATGCAGAACTTATTTATCTGTTGTTTTAAATTTTAGGTTAGAAAAAATATAATAAACTTTTGTTAAACTACTACAAGAATAACAAAATATTAAATGCACGTGTCAAATGTAAAATGTCGTACAGCTGCATTACGCGGACACCCTTGTACTAAAATATAATAGGTTAATATCTCGTATATTACACGAGTTAAATAAATAAAATAATAAGTAGCTAGTAAAAAAATATTAATTATAAAATCATCTTTTGAGATAAAAGATGACTAAATTATCTTTAAGTAATTACTATACGTAATAAAACAATGAAATAATTTTCTTTAAACATTTTTATTTTAGTTTTTTATTAAAAAAATAAAACATTTTGTTCTAAATTAAATCGTTTTAAAAAATGTTATCTTGTAAAAAAATTGTCTTATTATAACTCGAATTTTAATTATTATGGTTCATAAAAATTTTATTTTTTAAAAACATTGCTTTTAAAATACTTTGTATTTTTTAAAAAGTTTGATATTTTAGAAAAATTACTTATGTTATATAAAAATAGTTTCTTTAGATATTGCATTTATAAAAAGACATCTTTCTTAATTTATTAAAAACTATTAATCTAAAAAATAAATAATATAATTGGTAGTTAATGTAAATATTTAATAGGAGTGAAAAACAGGAAAAATAAGTTTATGATGTCTAAAATTATGAGAAGTGTCAACTTAAAACATTCTTTTATTATAATACATAGTTTATGATTTACAGAAGTTAAAATGAATTTTTTTATTTTGTTATGTACACACTGGGGATTTGAGAAGAGGTATGTTATAGATACACCCTATTTATTTTTATCCTTTTTATCTCTCTCCATACATACATATAGATACATGGAGAGAGATAGAGACAATAGGGTATCTAAATAACAAAAAAAGATGTTTATATAACACAACCCTTTGAAAATAGTAAAAGGTAAAATCATCAAATTGCACGTGTTGACTTATTTTTACAAAAACAAACATTTTAGTTTAAGCCCATATTATCAATATACAATCAATCAAAATAAGTACCATAGCGTCAATGAGTCCTAGATCAACTGGTTTAGGAGGAGACACCCTATGACTTTCTAAAGTGGAGGTCATGGGTTGGAGTCTCACTAGGTACAATATGCTCTAAGTGGACCAAGGGTTTTACCACACTGGGCCTTTGGGTTGTGGGTTTCCCTTGGAATGACGGGCGAGCCAGGTCACTAGCGTTGTCTGTGTTCGCGGGCGTGGGTGGCCTTTCGTCAATGGGTTTACCCGGCTGGCCAGGCTTAAAAGTTATTCGTCGGCCATTAAAAAAAGTACCCTAGCTGGCTAAAGAGTGTTTTCTAGAGGACGAAGAAAAATAAAGGAAAACCAAATGGGACCCACGCAACCACTAACATCAACACCTTTCCCAGCCAAAGAGTGTTCGTGTTCCCAAGGTCAGCTCTATAATGTAATTTGTGACGCAATAAGCTCGGGGCCCTTAAAAAATAAGGGCCCCAGTTTATAAAAACGTATTATAGTGGATTTTGGTATTACATGGTTCAATAAAATTTTAAAGCTGGAATAACACTTGATAGTTAAGTTTTAATAATTTCTTTAATGGTTTGATATGTTATTGAAGAAACGCAGTTACATAATTCATAAAGCAAATGACATTCCTAAGTTCCGTATTCTCCGATTGATTTAATAGACTTCGTAACCATTTTTTTATTAAAAGAAATCAACTATCAAGAACTTAAGTTGGTATACTAAATTTTCTTTAATTTATTTGTTTTGTTTAAAGAAATTTAATTTGATTACTTTTTTTTAGATTGCGATTTTCAAAAGGGTCTCATTTTTTAGTTCGATTGAGGCCCCAAAAGACGTTGAGCCGGCCCTGAGTGTTCCTCCCTGCTAAATCGAAGCCGGCTATCATGTAAATTAAGTTGGCCGCCACCTATCCCTTTTCCCTTTTAGTAATAGCATTCACAACCCGTTCTCGTTCCCTAAATTGATGTAAATGTATTTCTTATCTATACTATACATAAAGAGTTTAAGAGGGGTATTTTAAGATACCCTAAAAATAAGAACAAAAACTTCTCTAAATGCATAAAATACAATCAATTTTAAGGGTAAAATAGTAATTATATCATTATTTACGGATTATCTCCTTACAATTATTTACATAATAACCCTAGACTAACTATCAATTGCAATCAAAATTCTATCCTAATTTTTAGCAACAAACTCCACCAAATATTTTACTTAAATAAAATTCAAATAAGTATCCACCAAATATTCCATCCTAATTTATGTAAATAAAATTATGATATTTATTAATATTTTGATTTTGATTTTGAAAAAAATTATCTATAATTCACGTAAATAAAAATGTGATATTTATTAATATTTTGATCAAATTGTCAATATTTTATTTAAATAAGACTCAAATAAGTATCCCACCGAATATTCCATCCTAATTTTCGTAAATGTATCCCATCGAATATTCCATCCTAATTTACGTAAATAAAATTATGATATTATTAATATTTATTAATATTTTACGAAAAAGATCAGAATGATGTTTCGTCCTCAACTGCATCAACGTCACGACCTGAAAAATGGAAAGAATATAATATATGATACTTTTTAGACAACAAAGCAACAAATGTTTGCACCACCAGTATCTCTCAAAATGCTCCATTTGTACCAATTACGCTTTACCAGTCATGTAAAATGATACCTTTTACTACCTTAAACCCCAGTGTTGGTCAAACATTACAAATGATAAATGAGAGTGATTATTGTAGTTTTCATGAAAGATGAAGGAAGACTAATAGAAGATATTATGTTGCACAAAGAGATGACATCCAACATATTTCAAATGGTATATATGTTACGCAGATTCCGTTTGGTGACCAACCACCCGTACGAGATGTGATCATAGAAGAGGATCCATATAATTTTGTTTATGACCATGTACCTAAAGAGTATCTCAGACTGAAGGAACAAAATCTATGTCAGAAATGTTCAGCAAAACGATTTAAATAAGAATTCCCTACCTTTTGTTGCATTAATGGTCAAACCAAATTAGCACCTATATATTGAAATCCATGTTGAATTGTACAAACTCTTCACGATGTAAAATGAAATTGGTAGAATGTTTAGGGCGAACATACGAGCTTATAACGCCAGTTTTTCTTTTGCCTCGATGGGTGTCATGTTAGATGATGCACTTACCAATATGAGAGATGATGTGTATACTTTTCATGCGCATAAAGGGATTTATCATAGAATTAACCAATTAGCCTCCGGGGATGGAAGACCCAGATATTTACAACTGTATTTTTATGATTCTGAAACAAAGTTAGAACACTGACTCTAATGGCCAAATCTTGATCGGAATATTAATGAGATTTTATCACGTGTACTTTCTACAAATCCTTATGTCATTACATTTCGTAGTCTTGCGGACCTAGGTCCTTTAGACAACTATAAAGTCACCTTGAACGCTTCAGCTACCATTGAGTAGAGGATGTACAACATAGTCGAGATCAATCGGATGTGCGAGCATTTCGATTAAATTGATCTCATCGTTATTAGATTACTTCACCATTGAATAAAATGAGTACCAAATTTTTTCTTAAATTCTTATGTTTAAAAGTTACATTTATTTATTTGTGTATTACTTTAATGCATTAATGATCTTTTGAACTATTTAATGATTTTAAACTTTTTTAAGCCCGTCGCATCGCGCGGGTACCGTGCTAGTATTATATGGTATGGTTATAAATGATTGTTGGTAACTAGAGAGGAAATTTTAATGCTCAATATTTATTTTGAGAAAACACTGTTCAAACCCTATAATTTTTATAATATATTTTAGGTGGTTGCGAGTGGAGAATAGAGAAAAGATAATGATAAATGTATAAAAAATATTATTTAATTGAAAAGAAAAAAGAAAAAAATAGTAATATTGGGTATAATTATGTAGATGAGTGTAGAAAGTGGATTGTGAATGCTCTAAATAGCTTAATAGATAAATTATTAGTTCAGGCTTAAGTTATTCAAGTTAGTTTAAAGAACAAAGTAGTAAAAGCTCTCGCGTTGTAGAGTGCAAGTAACATCAATGGCACACCAACACCACTATTAACACAAAAAAATCTCGAATTAAAATAGAAATAGAAAACAAAAAAATAAAATAAATGAAAAGTAGACATAAACACATTTCACAAACCACTTAGTATTAATATTATATATAATTACATCTTTGTCATTTAGGTTTATACTAAATTTAAGGTTTATATTTAAACTAATTAATATCATAAATTTTCTTAATATTTAGAATTATAAAGTAACTTTTTTGAGATAAAGTATAATTAAAATTACGTATAATTAACTGATTTAGGTAATAAAACAATAACAATAGTTTTGCAACCTTTCGTCTTTAAAAAACTATTGCTAAATTTTTTTAAACACTCCAAATTTAAAAAATACATTTTTGAATTATATCATATTTATAAGAGTAAATTACACTTTTCGTCCTTTAGGTTTATACTAAATTTAAGGTTTATATTTAAACTAATTAATATCATAAATTTTCTTAATATTTAGAATTTATAAAATAACTTTTTTGAGATAAAGTATAATTGAAATTACGTATAATTAACTAATTTAGGTAATAAAACAATAACAATAGTTTTGCAACCTTTCATCTTTAAAAAACTATTGCTAAATTTTTTTAAACACTCCAAATTTTTTTAAAAAATACATTTTTGAACAATATCATATTTATAAGAGTAAATTACACTTTTCGTCCTTTAGGTTTGTTGTAAATTTCAGGTATCGTCCTTAAACTAAGGAAATTACAGTAAGCATCCTTTATGTTTTAAAAAGTTTGCACGTTTCGTCCTATCCTCTAACGGTCGTTAAATTTGGTCGTTAAGTCAGGTCACGTGCCTTGCACATGAGGGTAGTTTGATCTTTTTACCCTTAATAATAAAAAACAGAATATTAAAACCCACCCCACACCTCTCTCTCTCTCTCTACCGCCACCACTTGCCCACCGACCGCCACCACCCGCCCACCGACCGCCACCACCCGCCCACCGACCGCCACCACCCGCCCACCGCCACCACCATATCGCCACCATATTACCGTCCACCGTCACCACCATATTGCCACCAGGCCCACCATATACAGATAATGCAACATATATATTGGCTATCAGCAACATTTATCCCAAATTGATTCTAGTAAATTAACAAGTGGAAGAGGTAGGGATGAAAGCATGAAGGTGGGGGTGGTGGTGAACAAGAGTAAACTGGTGGTGGGGTAGGGGTGAATAAACAAGTGGAAGAGGTAGGGATGAAAGCACGAGCACCGGAGGCGACGACGGAGGAGGCGACACCTACAGATAGATAAGGGTTCCCTTCTTCAAATTCAGACTAGCGCCTACACTTCCAAGTGTTGACTAAAATACCATTCTCCTTCTTCACCTCATGCCTACTAAAATTATAACCATAACCTGCTTGACTAAAATCAGTATCCAACAGTATCCACCGAAGCATCAAAGGGACCGAAGAATCATTCCCAGAAACCAAAACACCCTTAAACAAGTTATTCACATTTGAAACATCAGCCACCAAGAAAGCAGAAAGGCACGAATCACTACTGCTAGTGACTTGTACACTGTATGTCTCAAGATAATGAGGAATGTTGGTCTGGGCGATGTTCTAGCAGGCGGTGGAGGTGGCATGGCGGAAGAAAAAAGGGGGTCTAGGGTTTTCTTTTTGTGATCGATGATGATGATGATGATGTGGACGCGATGGAGGTGGCAGTGGCGGTGGGCGGGTGGTGGCGGTGGCGGTGGCCAGGTGGTGGCGGTGGAGGGGTGGTGGCGGTGGAGGGGTGGTGGTGTGTTATAGAGAGAGAAATAGAGAGAGAGGGGGTAGAGAGAGAGGTGTGGGGGTGGGTAGGGTGGGGTGGGTTTTAATATTATGTTATTATTAAGGGTAAAAAGACCAAACTACCCTCATATGCAAGACACGTGACCTGACTTAACGACCAAATTTAACGTCCGTTAGATAATAGGATGAAATGTGCAAACTTTTTAAAACATAAAGGATGTTTACTGTAATTTCCTTAGTTTAAGGACGATACTTGAAATTTAGAACAAACGTAAAGGACGAAAAGTGTAATTTACTCTAAATTTATTTGTATTAAAAAACTTCATATTTCATAAATTTTTATTTTAAAAATTTATGTTTTCTAATAAAAAGGAAGAGTAAATTCATAAAAGGACCTTTATGTTTGTAATTAATTTTACTTTTCAACCTTTATATTTATTAATTACACTAAACAACCTTTATGTATATTGTTTGTTTCATCATTGGTCATTTAGTCTAACTGTGATTAGTTTTCACCGTTAAGTGAAGTAACTTGGTTATTATATGTCACACCCTCGCTTATAGCGGAAACACGAGGATGCGACGGACGGGATCGTCATAACACTTGGTATAATTACAGAGACATATTATATGCAAAATCCTCGTGTCATGACGTTGCCCGACACAATGGTGACTTGTGTCGTGGTTAGTCAGTGCCACGACTATCATAGTCTTATTAATTCCAAATCTAATTACACACAGTTCACAAATGAAACAATGATATACATGACTAATGCAAAGCTTATTGAAATCCTGAGGGTCTCGGCTAAGGCATCAACTCTAGCTATCCTCTTTGATTATGATCACCTGAAAAGATATGCTCAAAAATGTCAACACATAATGTTGGTGAGTTCCGCAGGTTTAAATTTAAAACATTTGATGCTGTATAGAATTTGATATGGAATAATACTGCAAGCACAAACCACATAACATGTGTTTAAAGACCACCAAACCTAATGACGTTATGCATATAAATCTGTCGGAATATATTCACCCTTGGCCGGATTGCTGGCAGCTGTGTTGGTAACTCGCAAGTTAACCAATCGTCGAAGGGTGGGGGTGTCAACCCAGTAGTACTACCAATACCTATCCGTTGGTTCCTAACCCGGAATTAATGGTTGTAAGAATAGAATAACACCATGTATGTATTAGAATATAAGAATAGTATCACATTGATTCCAAGTATGAAAACAAAATATACAGTGTACAGCATCGAAAACGGGTGAGCATACTTTTCCCCCAAGTTTGAAAAACATTGAAACAATTATAAAAGCATAAAAAGGGGCCACGGAAACTCACCTTGAATTGATGTAATGTATATGAACAAGAACTTCAAAGAATTAGGCAATGCACGATCAAACACGATCAATACCTAGAACAGTCGCGACTTATACAAAGATTGATTCCAGTGGAGAACGTTGATGATAATCAAATTACTTCTACAGGAAGTTTCTAATTGTTCTAATGATGAAAAACCCTATGTTAATTTTGTGAAATAGAACTCAGAAAGTGGAATTCGATTATGTTGCAGGTCGACGATGAATGTGTTGGTAGAATGTGGTGTTTCAATGTGTTTTTCGATCGAATTGAGTTTACCATCAGTTTATAAACAATCAAAGGATCGTGAGTGCTCATTTAATTTAATCTTAGTGGCGTTTTAGTGGTCGATTTGGGTGGGTGGTCGGCCGAAAAAATTAGGTTCAGTGGATGATCCGCACAATCGATTCAATTTTTCAAATTGGGGTGGGGTTCGAGTTCGAATCACCCACTCGAAAATGTCGGGTGATTTTATTGAATTAAATCCATGTATTTTGGCGTGTTGAACCTCGCCGGAGGTTGCCGGAATTTTTGGCCGGAGATGGGGAATCGACGGGCGGGGGTTGGGTTTTCAAAAAATTGCAGAATGGCCCCTGTGGTTTCTGGATTTTATTATTTCATGTTTAAAGTTTAAAAATCAGTTTTAAAATTTACAAATTACCCCCCTGAACTTATTAAATCAATTTAATAATTTTATAAATCATTATTAATAACAATATCTTCATTATTATTAATGTTATCATTATTAATATTATTATTTTTTTAATAATAATATTATTATTATTATTATTGTTATTATTTTTATTATTATTAATATTATCATTAAATAATAATAAAAAAAAATAAAAATAAACTATAAATTCACATAAAAATTATATTAAATTATGAAAAAAAAATTTCGGGTTGTCACATCATCCCCCTGTTAGAGGAATTTTCGTCCCGAAAATTAAGATGTACTGGCAACATCCTTGAAACGGCTAGGATACTTACGCATCATTTCGTCCTCTCGTTCCAAAGTGAACTTAGGACCATGCTGGGTGTTCCACCGAACTCTGCCAATCAGAATTTTTCTATGCATCTTATCGATCCATAATTTCCAGAATAAAATCTCGTGGTAAGGTGATGTCTAGAAATCAAGATAAGACCAACAATGATAAGAAAGGTTATCCGTCGGAATTTAAGAATCCCAAACGTCACCATATGAAACGATCTTAACGCATATCTTGTGAATATGTATTTCTCCTTTGACCAACCATCGGTCTAAAGAAATAATAAACTATGCGAAGATCTTGGAATGAGTTCACGAAAATGGTTAAGAATATTATTAAAACAGAAAATGAATCAATCATTCAGAATAACGAGTGATGTTTATACCACGATGTACGAATATTTGAAACGGATGCAGGTTAATTTCTCGACGTTGTAAGATAATGGGTTTGCTTTTACATAAAGGTTACTCTGAACCTTTCCTTGGTGGGTAAACTCGATAGCATTGCTGATCAAGTGGGTGAGAATTTGTCTAATCCGTAAAACATCACCAATAACCTCCACTAGGACATCACCTCTTCTTGACCTAAATTTTGTGGCCTCCAACCTCATAACTCCTGACTCTACTTTGGAAAAGTCGAGGATGTCACTAATAAGTTGAAGGACTAGATCGCCAGAAGACAACATGACACTCAAAAGTTGTTTCTGATTTTTATCAAGTTTTGTTGTTGATAGCATTTCTGCTATGCTATCGACCCCTGATAATGGAGATCTTATCTCGTGTGACATGGTTGCTAGTATTTGTTTTGCTCTCATCGTTTCCTCTGTAATATGAACAGTTTTATTAAGTTCTGTCTCTTTGGCCTTCTGCAAAGCTATTTCTTCCCTTAGTTCTGCCATCTTTTCTCTCTTTTTCACCTGATCAGTGATTTCCATGCCTATATAATTAACACAAATCTTCTCCCCATTTTTGCTGAACACGGGTTCAACATATATTAAGAATGTTTTGGCTCCAAATAACTCAGTCTCAAAAGTAATTCCTCTCTTTGCTGGTAACTCTCTTCAGAACTTCTCTTTTAAAGTCTTGTTGTTCAAATTCAAGATAGAATTTTTAATGATCTTCAAGGTTAAGGATTCAAAAGCGGTTCAAGAAGTGACGCGAATAATAGGAAAGGTATTTGTAAACATGTTTTGCAAGGTAGCAATTTCTGTTTACATACGCAGTTTGACAAACCATTAGTTCAGCTGAGAACATTTACGTGACTAGAAAGTCATGTTTATAAGTTGATAATATCTTCAGCAGAGGGATTGTTTAGGAAGGCTACCATCACACAATCACGTTTTGATGATAACTCAAATGAAAGTTGATAAGTAAGGAATAAATGTTTCCATATAGCTAGGTCAAAATATGAGGATAAAAGGAGAGAAATCGATTTAAGAATTTTAAGTGCTCCAAGCTTGGAATCCAAATCAACATAATACGATCGGGTCTCCTTTCAGGTTCAGAAATCATGCTTTGGCTTGGTAGGTCGAATTACCAACATCGGTTCATCCTTCTTGTTACTTGATTACAGCCATGGTAGGTTGAAGATCAAGAGTTGAGATTCAGTCATCAAGGTATGGAATTCATGCTTATCTTGATAATAACAAGAAAACAATCGAGGGTTGACATTTGTCACCAAAATACGGGTTTCGATCCTATTTTGATGAGATCATGTCATTTGTGAAATGTAAATTTCAATGAGAATAATTGAAGTCAATCCTCAAGATAAGGAAGTCACCCTAATCCAGAGGATGAAATTTCACAAAACAAACAAATGGAAAACCATTTATCGCAATAGTGATTCATCAAAGTAAGGGGATCTCCCCTGCTTTGATGAGGTATAATCATTTAGGAGATACGAGTGTTCTTAGTCATGGGTTGTCTTGAAAACTCTTGCGTTTCCCACGGTGCAAGCGGTATGAAGTTTAACTTAACGACGAAAGGAAAATTATTATCAATTAGGAATTCGGAAAATTTCAAGTTACATCAGTGTATCAAAGGAAAAATCATGATTACAAGCTTAAGATCGAAATTCGAGATAGCAGAATTCGTTATGATGGTGTTCAAATTTTTGAATAATTTAAATCAGAAAGACGAAATCAAAGACAAGAAATGATTCGATATCACAATGAGAGTGAACATTCGATTCATAATCGAAGGGAATATATGGACTTCTCAGGATAGTACCTCAATGACAAAGCAAAAGTAATAATATTCATTTCATCATTATAAATACCAAGGTTTCAAGCGCGTAAGTAACACCCCAAATAAGCAAATACTCATAGTTTAGATGGGTCTAAACATAAAGCACGAAGTAACTAGAAATGACTTTTTTCCAGTCATTATTTCTCCATTAGTGCCCGTGTGACGTCAGTCCTGGTCGTCATCACTGCTGGAGGAACTAGAGAGACTCGGGGGTAGGTCAGGATAGTTGCCCCCTAAGTTGGTCTCGTCGGCGGGCGGCCAGATCTTAATCCGGTTTGCCGGGAACCCTCTAATTCGAGCCGTCCGTCTCACGGCTCCTCCATTGTTCACTTGTTGGGGTCTTGCCTCGGGGGCATTCCTTGCAACTGTAGATGCTATAGGAACTACAGGTGCAGCAGGGTTAGGCTCTACGGGATTAATCGGTGCAGTGGCGACAGCAGGTAGAGTGTGCACAACAGGGTCTATGGGTTCTTCCTCTTCAAATGAGTCTGGTGCATCAAGCATCACCTCCTCAGGGTTAGATTTTCTACTAGAAGATGTTTGTACTAGGTATGCTAAGAGAATCTTTTCAGGCTTCGATTCGTTTTCAGAAGAAGTAATAGAAGGGCTGATAGATGACATCCTGAAATGTCATTAAGATACTTTATGAGATTTGGGGTAATATGAGCTATACAGCATGAAAATGACAATCAGGGATTTGGCATAAAAACAATGAGTTGTTCCGAGTGTAATCAAAGCGAGTACGTCGACTAATCACAGCATTAACTCAGCCACAAATTTGTTAAAGACATGCGTTCCAACAAGCAGATACTCATCCCACTCTTCCATCCTTGTATGTACTGGGTGGTAAGGCACAGACTTTGACGAGACTTGAAAACCACGAATAACGATTCAAAGCTCATATTGAAAATTATTTGATTTAGACACACAATGCATTGACTATGATTTAAGATTTGTGTGTGCTTTGATAGGAATCAAAGTATAAAAAGATTCACATATGATTCTATTCATCAAGTTCCAATAACCCATGCTTCGGTCCATCAAGATCATTACGTAGCCTAGTTTAAGCATATTCTTAGTATACCGGTGATGTTTATATATAGGGTTCCCCGCAGCGTTCCCACCACATCCACGATGTACTTTGAATAATACTTAAACTAGTTACATAACAACTTAATTTTCCTTAGCATCATTCCAAAGTATAACGTAATATAAGTTTAATAAGAGCCACCGCAACTATACTTCTGTATAGGCGGTTTTACCAGTTATAAACGGCTACAGACAAACCTATACATCGGTTCCACACGGGAATTGATGACTGTAGAGAAAACATTTCCAAAGTGTAAATAGTTTAATGTGATGTAGCAAGATCCACAAAGCGCATACGTATAGTTTATATGACGTAGCAAGATCCACAAAGCGCATACGTATAGATTACAACCAAACCAATCCTTAGGTCCCATTACTGGAACTAATGGTTGTAATGGATGCTCGACAAAGAAAAACCACAAAGTAGACCCACAAAGAAGAACCACACCGCCGAAAGCATCCAAGATCAATAGCATTCACAAGTAATCATCATACACACTTAGCATCAAGTATTAGCACATAATAGAGTATAGCCACCAAGTAACATATAAGGTAGCAACATAGCATAGAGTTAAGAGTCATAATAGCATCATGCCTCAGATAATCAGGATCATCACGTAGCCCAGTTTAAACACATTCTTGGTATACCAAGGATGCTTATATATAGGGTTCCCCGCAGCATTCCCACCACATCCGTGGTATACTTAGAACGATGCCTAAACCAGTTACGTGACATCCGTTTATCCTTAGCATAAGGTCAATATGATTGGAAATACCATGAAGGCTTTAAGTAGGACAGGACTTGAGTAAGTGTTGATAATGTTTGATTGCCTTCAACAAGGACTTATAATGTTTGATTGCCTTCAACAAGGACTTACAATGTTTGATTGCCTTCAACAAGGACTTACAATGTTTAATTGCCTTCAACAAGGACTTACAATGTTTGATTGCCTTCAATAAGGACTTACAATGTTTGATTGCCTTCAACAAGGACTTACAATGTTTGATTGCCTTCAATAAGGACTTACAATGTTTGATTGCCTTTAATAAGGACTTACAATGTTTGATTGCCTTCAACAAGGACTTACTAGAATTATGACCCTAGCACCGTAGGGTATAGAATAGAAACGTGTGATACCCATGATCGTTACCTCATGGTAAGATTAACCAGACTTCTCATGCATGGTGAATTGCAATTACGTGTGCACCCGTAATGGTAATTTACCTTGCATGGTCACCCTAGCTCCACTTACCCCAAGTTAACATCATAGTATTATCTAGATTCATCAAGCACAAATCATGTAATGTCCTTATGTCCATGAGCCAATAGTATTCCAATAATTGCATGTAATAGCAAGTAAGCATATAAGCACATTATGTCTAATGATAACTGCATATCCGTCATACTTTCAGGATTTCAGTCATAACCATGATAGGGTCGGATTCAATATCCGAGATCAACGCTACGTGTGATCACCGAAGTTCCCTAATGTTGTGCGCATACAAGCGTAAAGTTTTTAGTATAAAAGTATCCCATGGAGAAAGACTAAGAGTAATAATGTCTTTCCCGGGATGTTCAGATAACACGTGTACATGTATAAAATCAAGTATGTAGGAACATACTTGTAGATTATTAGGTATATAGGAATACACCTGTATATTAAATTCATAGACTCAATATACTTGACCCATTTGCCTTCTAGATTTGTGTATTGACCATAGTTTATCACTCATCCCAGAAATCCCCAGGTAAGCATACCAGGTCTCGCAATGAGATATATGCGATATGCTTGCCTTAGCCCGAGGGCCTTTTGCTAGGAAATCCGGAATACAGGTGTCTATGTGTCACACCAATCATGAAAGACATTTAGGTAAAATCAAATGCACACAATCCCTAGCATGCACTCTATATAAAGGTTCTTAGGTTATAGTCTAGGTCGAATTCTCCACCTAATTCTCTATAACCAAGGCTCTGATACCAATCTGTCACACCCTCGCTTATAGCGGAAACATGAGGATGCGACGGACGGGATCGTCATAACACTTGGTATAATTACAGAGACATATTATATGCAAAATCCTCGTGTCATGACGTTGCCCGACACAATGGTGACTTGTGTCGTGGTTAGTCAGTGCCACGACTATCATAGTCTTATTAATTCCAAATCTAATTACACACAGTTCACAAATGAAACAAATGATATACATGACTAATGCAAAGCTTATTGAAATCCTGAGGGTCTCGGCTAAGGCATCAACTCTAGCTATCCTCTTTGATTATGATCACCTGAAAAGATATGCTCAAAAATGTCAACACATAATGTTGGTGAGTTCCGCAGGTTTAAATTTAAAACATTTGATGCTGTATAGAATTTGATATGGAATAATACTGCAAGCACAAACCACATAACATGTGTTTAAAGACCACCAAACCTAATGACGTTATGCATATAAATCTGTCGGAATATATTCACCCTTGGCCGGATTGCTGGCAGCTGTGTTGGTAACTCGCAAGTTAACCAATCGTCGAAGGGTGGGGGTGTCAACCCAGTAGTACTACCAATACCTATCCGTTGGTTCCTAACCCGGAATTAATGGTTGTAAGAATAGAATAACACCATGTATGTATTAGAATATAAGAATAGTATCACATTGATTCCAAGTATGAAAACAAAATATACAGTGTACAGCATCGAAAACGGGTGAGCATACTTTTCCCCCAAGTTTGAAAAACATTGAAACAATTATAAAAGCATAAAAAGGGGCCACGGAAACTCACCTTGAATTGATGTAATGTATATGAACAAGAACTTCAAAGAATTAGGCAATGCACGATCAAACACGATCAATACCTAGAACAGTCGCGACTTATACAAAGATTGATTCCAGTGGAGAACGTTGATGATAATCAAATTACTTCTACAGGAAGTTTCTAATTGTTCTAATGATGAAAAACCCTATGTTAATTTTGTGAAATAGAACTCAGAAAGTGGAATTCGATTATGTTGCAGGTCGACGATGAATGTGTTGGTAGAATGTGGTGTTTCAATGTGTTTTTCGATCGAATTGAGTTTACCATCAGTTTATAAACAATCAAAGGATCGTGAGTGCTCATTTAATTTAATCTTAGTGGCGTTTTAGTGGTCGATTTGGGTGGGTGGTCGGCCGAAAAATTAGGTTCAGTGGATGATCCGCACAATCGATTCAATTTTTCAAATTGGGGTGGGGTTCGAGTTCGAATCACCCACTCGAAAATGTCGGGTGATTTTATTGAATTAAATCCATGTATTTTGGCGTGTTGAACCTCGCCGGAGGTTGCCGGAATTTTTGGCCGGAGATGGGGAATCGACGGGCGGGGGTTGGGTTTTCAAAAAATTGCAGAATGGCCCCTGTGGTTTCTGGATTTTATTATTTCATGTTTAAAGTTTAAAAATCAGTTTTAAAATTTACAAATTACCCCCCTGAACTTATTAAATCAATTTAATAATTTTATAAATCATTATTAATAACAATATCTTCATTATTATTAATGTTATCATTATTAATATTATTATTTTTTTAATAATAATAATATTATTATTATTATTGTTATTATTTTTATTATTATTAATATTATCATTAAATAATAATAAAAAAAAATAAAAATAAACTATAAATTCACATAAAAATTATATTAAATTATGAAAAAAAATTTTCGGGTTGTCACATTATATCAGGGTAGATATGTAAAGATACCTTTAAGTGGCATGCATAACAAAAAAAATGAATTGATGTAATAGGAAAATACGATCAATAAACCTTGAGACTGACAAGTAAAATCTCAAACAAATATTATATAATGTTATCATTACATTATATATATTTGATTCTATAAAAAATTATTGTATAATATGATTTGCATATCTAAAATAAACTTAATACATAGAAATTTGAATGCAAACCATGTGAAGTTTGTAGATTCTTTTGTTAAATTTATATAACAAAATTAGCTTTGTTGTTGAATATAACTAATATGTAAATTACTTAATACATTGAAATGAATGCAAGCCAATGATGTTGTTATTAATCAAATTGTAAATTATTAATATGTTTCATATAATTGTGTATTATGTGGCAAGTTGAATTTATTAAGTTTATTATTAATATGAATCATATGCTATAACAATTTTTTTAATAAAACTAGCTTTAACAAAAAGTGATTATAAAATATATATAATTTGTTTGAGGTGTTAGTTGTCGATCTCGACATTTTACTAATCATTTTTTCAAATACGTTGATTTATTTTTGGATTATATCACCTTGAAGTTTTTTTACACGTGTCATCATGTAATAACCATGTGATCTAACTTAATGACACAACTAACAACCGTTAAATTAAATGATCAAATATGAAAAAAAACCATATACATAAAGGTTGTCTAGTATAATTAGTAAAAATAAAGGTTGAAATATGAACTTAATTACAGAGGTAAAGATCCTTATCTGTAATTTATTCTAAAATGAAACATGTTTAATTTATCAGAAACCGTGTTTTATAATTTGAAAAGTATATAAATAATCATTAGGATTTAATATATCATTAAATGGTTAATTTTACTCTAGTAACGACACGTGTTCAAATTCTAAGTCGAGGCTAGGTGGACAGTGTAGAAAAATAACACGTGGTTTCTAGATATTTTGGTTTATTAGTATAGATGTGATTGCTTTAACTCGGTCTTAGATATGCAAATTCAAGAGTTTAAAAATTGTTTTAATGAGATAACATCCATCTTACTTAATTATTAGCATGAGTAGTTTGAGTCCATGTGATAGTTTTGTTAGGTTTGATATACTGACAATAATACGATTAGCCAAGATGTATCCACATGAATTTGATGAAGATGATAAAAGAAGACTGAATATTGAATTCTCGGTCTATATTGATAGTTTGAAAGTAGATACAAGATTTGTCAACATGAAAAGTTTATCTACTCTTATACAATTGATGATTGAAACAAAAAAAAAATCATTCATTTACATTGGTATACCGTGTATTGAAGTTTGCTCTCATGTTACCCGTTACAACAACAAGTGTTGATAGATGCTTTTCAACAATGAAGTACGCGCAACTCGATATATTTAATTAGATTGGTGATGAAAATTCAAGCGATAATTGTATTTTTTATATCGTGAAGATTTGCTTAGAAAATTTTTATTATAGATTATGTAATATCTAGGTTTCAAAACATGAAAAACTGAAAAGAGAAATTGTAGAGATATTATGGTTTTATTATGCGTTAATTAATATAGATTGAGTTGATTTTATTATGCATTTGTAATTTAATTTGATTTCATCTTTTTAGTATTAATGAGAACCAACACACATAGAATCTCTGTTATAATTTCTACTAAAAAATTCTTCTTGTGGTTCATGATTTAATATGGAAACATAATTCTTATTTATAGGTGTTCTAAATTTTTTGTAAGGATCTAGTCTTAATGGATTACAATATCAAGTCAAAAGCAAAAACTCAAATCATGCGAGAAATAAAAAGGATGCGAGAACACCGAGATGTTGGATAAAATCTTATCGCGCGAAAGCGAGGAGTTGCCATGCGAGAACTTAAAGTTCTCGCACGAGAACATTTGGATAGTATAAATAAATGTTTAAAGTTCTCGCGCGAGAACATATTAGTATAAATAGATGTTTTCTTTTTGTATTTCATTATATGTGTTCATTTGTAAAGGTGCTCTGAGGGTGAAAGAGCGGTGAGTTGTGTGATAGGCCACCCGAGGGGAGCTCACCTCGGGTGGATCGAGCTTAAAACGACGTAAACTCCTTTGATATTGTAATTGTTTGGTTAATAGTATTCGATTGAGTTTGTTTGAAGTTCGTTGATATCACATACGCACACAATGTCTTAATTTGATTTTCAAGTGTAAAAATATGTGGAATCGATCTAGACGAGTACTTTATATTTTCTTTTAGGTTTGATTGTATATTAAATTGAAGTCAGAAATTAATCAATGATTGATTAAGAGAGAGACTGAAATGATAGAGAGTGTAGGGGATAAAGGGCCTATTTGAATATTTAACTACTGCGAATGAGTTATAGATCAACCGGTTTAGGAGGAGCCATTCTATGATTTTTCAAAGTGGATGTCATTGATTGGAGTTTTACTAGGTGCAATATGCTCCAAGTGGGCTAAAGGTTTTACCACGGTGAGCCTTTGCGTGGTGGGTTTCCCTTGGAATGGTGGACGAGTCAGGTCACCAGCGCTGTCTGTGTTCGCGGGGGTGGGTGGCCTTTCGCCAATGAGTTTAACCGGGTGACCGGGCTTAAAAGTTATTCGTTTGTCGTTAAAAAAAATATTAACCATTATTTTTTAGGTTTATATTAAATAGTGTTAAATAACTATACTCCTCATATGCCTTGCGCGTTAATGGATTTAACAGGTGAAATTAATGGTTGTTGGAGAAAATTAAAATATACATGTTAATTTCTAATATTACCTTAGTTTAACAACAAAACTTGAAATTTAGAATAAAAGATTTATACATACACACCAAGTTGGTGGCTTTCATAATTATATCCCGTATCATAACCCATCAAGCCGTTTGCTTCGATTACTAATATCATCACATGAATGAAGTCCGTTTCTATATATTGTAGTATCACCATACACCCTCTTTTTTATGATGATCCTCTAACCATTTTATGACTATAGAGTGTAGTTCTCCAGCCACTCATTTCATGGCCTTTTGATGTTCACCCACATACAACCATCCAAAAAAGGGAAGAGCCTCTCTCAACCACAAATATCCCAAAGTAATAAAACAATTCCGTCTTCAATTAACTATTGTTCTTCATATCCATCGTCATCTCCATCATTAGCATCTCCATTGTATGCTTACTAGCGATTGATTAACTGTTTGAAGAACTATATTTATATTAAATTCCCAAAACCATAACGATAATAATAATTAAATTATAATTACTTGTAGTTTTTTAATAGGTAGGGATAATTGGCAATTTTAATTGCAGTCTAAGGAAATTTAACCATCCATCTATCTTAAAGACCATTTGTGTTACGAACATACGAACCAATCTTGTAATTTTACAAATTTAGAAATCTAAAATGAAATGAGAACTAAGCACATGATATTTCATGTAATTAACACTTTTATTTTTAATATAAAGATGGTATTATAATATATATTTTTGGTCGTTGGCTACAATTAATACTAAATTCCTATTGGTTAGTTAGTATTTTTTAAATTTTCGTCCAAACAACCCCAAAAAATACATGCGCCCCAAAATTAGTCAAACCGCGCAAAAACTCTCATAGAAAAAACCGGCCAAAAACTCTCATGACAAAAACCGCCCCGAAACCTTCAACCACCTAATAAATATTCATCAAACCGCCCCAAGAAAACCCCTCGGAACCACCTCAAAAATTCCCCTAACAACCGAAGAAATACCCAAACCGTCCAACAAAACATGTTTGGAGAAGATGGTTAGAGAGTGCAGTTTGATGGGACTGGGAACTCACACGGGGTTATCCTTATATGTGTGTGTTTGTGTGTGTGTGTGTGTATATATATATATATTTGACAAAATCGTATTTTTATATAATTGTTAGTCGATATATAATATAAATGTACTCTTGTGTTTACATTTTTTTGCTCTTTTGTGTTAATATCACGGCATTGCAAAAAGAATCTCGCAGCAACACGCGCATTTAAAACCCTAGTTTTATAAGCATTGTATCGTTTGTATAACGATTTCCATTAATTTCTATAAACTTATCACGTTGACAGTGTTTTAACTAATTTGGTGGCCGCTAAACGAAAGCAAAAAGTAAATATATGAAGGAAGAAATTGAAAGATATATAATCTCACTAATTAATTAAATATTTGAACTTAAACAGATAAAAAATCACTATTCTTTGTATCACAACACATTCCACCTTGCACGTAAATAACTTCCTCATTGGAAACGCGGATCAAAATCCAGTCAAACCCCTCTTACTGTTAGGGAGGAGGGGGTGTATTCGGGTACCCTCTTGGGTATGCATGTACCCGCACGGGTACACCGTCGTCATCCATTGCTGGTATCAGGCGGGTAGTGAAGTCCGGGTAGTAGTAGCCACACGGGTACCCGGCGGTTTTTGGTGGTTTTGGATGTTTCGGGTGAAAATAAAAGTTTCAGGATAGTCTGGGGTTGCATTTTCAGTGTTTTGGGTGTTTCAGGATAGTTCAAGGTAAAATTGACGTGACTATGTGAGATTGGTGGAGTTTCAGAGTAATACAGGATAGTACAGGGTAGTGTGGGTTGTGCCCCTTCCTCCCTTATATTTTTGTGACATGACGTCACATGAGTTTCCCCTCCATATATCAGTGTTTGGTATAGTATAATATGGTTTGGCACGATAAATTGTAATCGATGAGTTTTATGATTTAGTGAGGGTTCATGACATGAGTGTCATCTCTATCTTAAACCTACTCATATAAGTACATCAATATCATAATAAAATTACAACACCAAACCACTTAGATTAAATAACATTTAGGTCAATAATATTTGATATGCTTTGACAGTTACAAAGGGGAATAGTGGAGTCTTATTCCTTCTAAATCTTTGATGTTTTTATTTTAAAATTATGCCACTAAAATTAAATAGTAGTTGTTCTTTTAATTCTCATTTTCACCATCTATAATATATATAATTTAAGCTTTAAATCCATTTTTTATAGAATACTTATATATATTTTTAATAATGACGTTCGTTCCTCAACTTTGTTATGACAACGAAATCCGTGATTATCTTTAGATTATTTTTTTGATGTTCCTATACAATTTTTTTGAAAATAAACCTGTATACAAAATCAAGTATTTTTTTTATATCGTGGATAATAACAAGTGCAGTTACCATTGTGTTATCGTGACAGACTGAACTGATTATAAGTAAAAAACATCATTGTCAGCATGGTATTCTAGAGCCAATTTTGGTATTCACTTTAATGATCTTCAACAAGCCAAGAAGATAACGTCAAAATTCACACTGTGTGTTTAGGGGAAAAGCCATCAAACTCCTGTTGCATGACAGCAATACATTTATTCTTACCAAAATAAGAATTTAATTTTATTTCTTAAAATCATGTTTAATACATATACACATCTTCTTAATCTAATAAAAGAGTAATTAATAAGAACACGTGATAGTAACACATTTATTCTCATCAAAATTTTTCCGAGTTCTACATTCTATGAAATAATTACTTTAATTACTAATAATAATATATTATTTTTTGTTAGATTAAAAACAATTCTTTAATACATTAAAAATATTTTATTAATGTTATTTCTAAAGAAACATACTTTATATAATAATTTTTTTCTAAAACATCAAACTTTTCTAAAAAATATGAAATGTTTTAAAATTGGTGGATCTAAAAATTAAAATTTTATAAACCCAAAATAATTAAAATTAAGAGTTAATAAGAAAATTTTAATAATGACATTTTTAGGACGGTTTAATCTCATACAAAAAGTTTATTTTTTGGAATAAAACAAAAGAAGATTAAAAATAAAAATTTAAAAAGTTGATATCATTATTTTATTACTTATACTCTATACTTATATATGATTTCAATCATTTCTTATTTTAAAATATTATTTTATATTAATAAAATTATATTTTATTAATATTTTATATATTTTATTTAATATTTTAAAATATTAGTTTACCGTACCAACGCCTCCACCACCGTGACTCTTTACTTAAACGGTAACACCTTGTGTAAATTCCAATGAGTTTATTTTTTTTACATAAAATCTTTTCAAAAATAATTCACTGCAACTATAAAATGCTTACATGCTTATCTTTATAGGGGAGTGTTCAAAATGATTTTTTTGTGTGAAAGCGCTATAAACCAGTTTGAGCCAAAATTTTTTAACAGTAAAAGTATAAATAACGAAAACATAATAAAAAATTATAAAATAAAAAATAACATAAAAATAAAATTTCCCTCTTTCATAAAAAATACAAAATATTTTTATAAAAAATAAAAAAACTTGTTTTTTTACGAACATCATTTTACACATGTGTGATACCGGATTTACACATGTGTAAAACAAGATTTACATATAAAACGAGATTTACATATGTGTATAATCAGATTTACACACGAGTAATGACTAATTTATATATGTGTAAATAACGGGTGTACGGTTTTCTTAAAAAATATATCAATATCGTACGCGTAGGAAAGATAAAATAAATTATGAAATTTATGGTGAATTTTTTTTGAAAAAATGATGACGTAAGAAAAAGTTACGAACGTTTTAGAAAAAATATGAAAATGACATGTGACTTGCATGTGATGTTAATTATGTGACTCATATTGGTTACTAGAGTTTTTAAAAAAATATGAGTATCAAGATAATCCTATCATATCTTTGTATATGCTTATGTATTGACATAAATTTTTATTTGAAAATGAGTCGAGTCAAATATAAAACGTTTCCGTGTTTATTTGTATGTACCCCTTGATTTGGTTTACGTTTCGTCGTACTTTTTGTTTGAAAACGAATAGGGTCAGATATGATACGTTTTCATTTGACGGTATAAATCTGAGTTACTTAACGTTTCGACGTAAATTTAGTTTGGAATCGAGTCAGAGTGGTTGTAATCTATACTTTATCATGTTGTATACGACACCACTACACGTGCTTTTTATGTATGTTTTGAGTTGGTCTACACTTCGACATAAATTTGTTTGGAAAAGAGTTAGGTTGAATATAATATGTTTTCATTCAAAAGTATAAATTCAAGTTAGTCTACTTTTCTTTGTAAATTTAGTTCGAAAATGAGTAAGGTCAATTGTCGTGTATAACTTATCACGTCGCGTACAATGTCGCCAAAACGTGCGACGGGTTAAAAGCTAGTTAATTATGAAACATGCTAGGGTGTATATGCAATAGATTAAAAAAATACAAAGTTAACCTCAAGTTTAATAATAGATTATTATATAAACAATCGATCTATCATCTTTTTGAGTGGATAGGAATTTTGGTGCCGAAACAAAGAAACTATTTTCTTAAAGCGGATAGAATTTTTGGTTTTGACGCCACACTGCAGGAAATGGGTGAAACACATTCCTGATCAATAAACAGTGATGCGGGTGTATGCTCATATATATGAAACACATTCTTGATCCATAAGCAGCAAATGACTAGAAAACGGATCGGTGAACCTGATTAAAATAACACATTTTTTTTGACGCAGGTCTTATACAAATTCATGTCTTTATTGCCAAATGCTTCCCTTGCCGCTCTCAGGAGTCAGGAAGCTCTCTGCATTGCCTGATTTTACTTTCCACTAGCTCGGTCGATTATGGACCCCCCGCCCCCTTTTCAGTTTTATAAGTCTTGGTTGGATAGGGAAGATTTTGATTTGGTGGTTAGGAAATCAGTAAACATAGACATTCCTGCTGCCCCCGACAAACGACTTGCGTCAGCCGACTCGCAAAGTGATATTGGCAATATCAAAATGGTTAACAGAAAAAGAAAAGGATAAAAGATTACAAAGCAAAACAAAAAATTGCCGAGTTGGAGGCTTCAAGAAAAAAAGGACCTCAAATAAAAAGCTAGAGTTATATGGGCGCACGGTGGAGGAACACGAGAACTCAAGGTTTGGGGTTCTCACAAATAGGGATCGGTTCGAAAACCAAAGGTTTTTAAGGAGATTTCCAAGTTTTTTAAAGCAAAATTTGCGGAAGACTTCCCCGTCAGACCAAGTTTTAATAATAATGACTTTTGCTTAACCAATATTCAAAACAATTATTTAATAAAGTTTTTCTCATTGATGGAAATTAAAAATGGGGTTTGGGAGTGGTGCTGACAAATCTCTCGGCCCGGATGAGTTTACTTTTAATTTTATAAAAAATAGGGTCAATTTTCCAAATTGATTTTGTAGAAGTTCTCTCTTATTTCCAATCGAAAGAGAAAATCAATCGGAGGTGAGGGTCATCATTTCTGATTTTAATTCCAAAAAAAAATAAAAAAATTGGAACCTCTTACACCAAAGTCCAAACGACTAGAAGTCCATTAAGCCTTATTGGGTCTATCTACAAATTTAAAACGGTGTTTTAGCCAACCGACTAAAGGAAGTAATCGAAAATTAGTCTCGGGGGTGCAATCAGCATTTGTTTTAGGGTTGCCTTTCATCATCTAGACCTTTTCTCAGAAGCAATGTTGTTGGGACCGGATCGGACCGGCTGGTCCAACCGGTCCGACCGGGAATCGGCTAGGTGGCCGGTCCGGTCAACTATGATTCGTTTTGAATTGGTCGAACCGGCTGGTTCGTCCCGAACCGGTGGTTGGACCGGGAAACCGGACCGGTTCAGACCCGAATTTTATTATTCTTTTTGATTTTAATGGGTAAAAATGGGATGTTGAATCATAAATTAGTGTGTTAGATATACAAATTTAGTTAAGTTTTATATATAACTATAAAATACATATATAAATCATATATAAATTACTTATATTTAATTATATATATAACTATATATATATATATATATATATATATATATATATATATATATATATATATAATATACTACATATATAATTATGACGTCATCCGATTCTTAAATTCGGTCCGACTTGTCCGACCACCAAACCAATAAGACATCCGGTTCGACGTCCGATCCGGTTCTGAAAACATTACTCAGAAGTGATGCAATTGGATTATGAGTTGGCTTTCATCATCTAGACCTTCCATTTTAGTAGATGATTCTCCCACCAAAAAATTCTAATGTTTTAGGGGCCTCCGTCAAGGTGACCCGGACATTATCGCTTTTTTTGTTTATTTTGGCTATGGAGTCTTTGAACTCCATGATGGTGAGTGCCTCAAACTTGGGTTTGTTCTAGGGAATTATCACCCAAATAACGGGCCTAAGATCATTCTTCGCGTACGACAAATTGATATTTGCGAATGGTCTATTTCAAATCTGAAAAATATTTTTCGAATACTTAGATGTTACCCCTTGGCGTTAGCATTAAAAACAAACTTGGAAAAAATAATATTTTTTGGCATTGGGTATCCACGACATCTGTGGAAACTTTTGCAAATGTTTGTCATTGTCAAAGAGGTACTTTTCCCTTGATCTATTTTGGAGTCCCGGTTGGGGCTAACATGAATCTTATAAAAACTGGAAGCCCATATTCAATCTATTTGAGGCTCGGTTGTCTTTATGGAAATCTAAACTCTTTCTATTGGAGGACGAATCACGCTTTTAAATTCGGTTTTGGGGAGCTTTACCGGTTACCACTGATTATTTTTCCTTGTTCAAAGCCCCAATGAAAGTTTGTGGTGGGCTTGAAAAACGTATGAAGATTTTTCTTTAGGATGGTGAACTTACCAAGTAAAAAATCCATTGGGTTTCATGGTAAAAGGTTGTTGCACCTAAACACTTCGAGAGTTCGAGGCCTTAGAATCGGCTCTCTTAAAGCCCCAAACCTCAGTCTTCTAGCAAAATGGTGGTTGCGATTCAAGGATGAAGGGAAGTCATTGTGGTGCAAGTTATTCTTGCCATTCATCAAAGCTCCAATACTCGAATCCTTATTCCTTTAAAAAACAAAAACAATGCATAATTAAGGATTGCATAAATGTTGCAAATCTAACAACTGAATGGGGTTGGAGGTGGGCAAGGACTCTCAACCAAACTGAGCAAATGGACCTTAATGGATGCTTGTGCCTTATTCAAAATCATAAAATTGGAAACATAAAGCTAGGCTGAATGGGCTTGGGGTCTATACGGGAATAAGATCTTCATGGTCTTCTTTATTCAACAAATTATATATCTATATAAAATGAAAACCTTAGCTACATGGATCTTTTATGCACTTTTGTTTTAACACAAAAGTTTAGTTTTTTTTTGCATAATGGGCCATTACATCCATATTTATATCTTTTGACGTATACCATTTTATAAATGCTTATGTACTATGATTTCATTTTAGGTGCAATAACATTAGTAGACAAACACTTAAACCTCCGAAGTAAATCTCCGACACAACGCGCGGATGACATTTTTTAGTTATGGATAAATTCCACCTACAAAACTTGTCTCCATATGTACTCGAGTGGAATCCTTGGATCCCAAAGAATGTTTAAGCTTTCTCATGGCAGGCTACTATCAGTGGCGAATCTAAAATTTGTTTTTATGGGGGGCGGAGATTTTTAAAGGTTATTTGACTATCACAATATAATATTTTTTGGTCTGGTTCGGGTGAGATCGGGTCAGATTCGGTTCATTACCAAAAAACATCGTTAAAATGGTCCCTACAATCTTGTATTTTCATATATATATCAAGAACTACATTAAAACAATTATACACATAAAAGTGGTTATATATGATGTTTAAGGCAATTATACTCATAAAAGTGATGATATGTAATATGTTTGAAACAATTATGCTTATCGCTAAAATGGTTCCCAAACTTTTTAATTTGATGATGTTTAACATGTTTGAGAATAATGTCGGCCAATATAAATTTAGCTTGCTTAATAGTCAAATACACACACACACACCACACATATATATTTCTTCATACTAAATATTTGGTTATTTGAAGGTGTAAGTACTAAAAATCTACTAAGTTATAAACCCCGGTTAGCAAGAACATATGATTTTTTAAACTGTAACCATATTATAGTCCCATCCCTGACAATGTGTTTGTAACATTATTGTTTTCTCTTTGGTTTCAAAAGTTCAAGGGGAACGATTACAAAATTTTAATGAGGGCGATCGGGATTTCCCATATATATACCACTAAAAATTTTTCGTTTAGAGTGGGCGGCTGCCCCTCCCCCCCCAATATATAGATACGCCACTGGCTCCTACGGAAAGGATTCAATCTCTCTATGCAATATCAAAACAAGGCATCGCTATTGGATCCACCCAATGTCTTCTTTATGGTGAAACTTAAGTAACTGCAAATCATATTCTCTTCTCGTGTCCTCACACCAATAACATCTAGTCTACAATTAGTACATGGTGTAATATACCTCCAAAGTTATCCCAAGGAGTATAATTAAAAAGAAGCTCATTCATGGAGTAATTCTCACTTTTTGTTAGTGTATCTGGCGGGCGCGAAATGATAATGTACGTAACTCAAATCCATCTCTATCCATGATATAGTCAAGGAGATAAAAACACTATCTATAGATGAAGAACTGGTCAAAGATTAATTTTATCCAATGAAGGCATGGAAGAATTATTTCTTTTGATCATGTTGTATAAATTTCTTTTAATCATGTTGTATACATCATTTCTACAAAACAAAATAGACTATATCATAGGAATACCATATATTACATATATGTGTGTATATATATATGAATGTATACACACACAATACTGAATAGTAGAGACGTAATGCTACAATAAGTTCATACCGGTCCAAGATTCTTTACAAACATACATAACATATATTAAACACATATGATTTTAAAATAGTTATCTAATCTATTTGTAATACCACATTACTACTAAGGGATTTCAACACTAGACCTATGTGACATCCTAGTAGTAAGGTATTTTCCTACTATGTAAGAATTAACCGTTTTAATACGTATATATATATATGTTTGTTTGTTTGTGTATGTGTGTGTATATATATTCTAGAGGTCAAACCTAGAGTCACGAGAAATCATAAACAGATGCATTCAAAAACATCAAGCCATGCAAAAGCTATATGGGGAGAAAACTTCAGGATGTGGAGCGGGAACTATTGTATAGTACAAATAGTTGTTTAGCTTTGTATTTTGTATCACTTGTCAATTTTCAAATTTTAAAGCTTGTAAACAATTGTGTTGAATGATTGAAGAAGCCTTTATTTACACGATTGTGCATTGATCTCGACTTATGTGTGTATGTTTACCATTCCAATCATCATTCACTTCGCGTTTCATATTACTATCCTTTACTGGATTTTACAACAAGTATTAGAAGTGGCTGGTGCTCTTGATCGATTTGATGACACATTGGAGCTTGTTTTGAGGGTTTATATCCCATTAGAAATGGAGTGTTATATGCCTAACATCTCTCATTACTTATCTTTTAGCGACGACAAAAGGTTTAGTTGGGGAAAGTAATGGATAGTTAATTTATATGTATTAGTTGCATTTAATCATGTGGTTGTAATAATAATTACGCGTGAAAAATAGTTACTTTAAATGTATTTTATGTGTAGTTCAACAATAATGACTACCCAAGAAAAAGACTTGATACATGAAAATTGTAGAATGTTCTAGACAAATCAATAAATCGACGTATTCTACATTAGTTTTCGCGTAACTTGCGACAGGGACGTACTCGACATCATTTTGTCACTTATCATAGAGGTTTGAGTCCTTTTTTGATACTGGGGCGCAACCTACACTAATATCTATATATGGTATGCTGGGCTTTGCATAACTTTAGGTTTTTTAGGATATTTAAGTATCTTATAAACCCCAAAACCCTATTTTTTAGAGGAGTTTAGAGGAGAATTTAAGCGAAAAGTTGTTAGCAAAAAGGTTCAAAACCATCCCGATTACATCATCGTTCATGATTCAAAGATTCAAATTACGCATAAAAGACATAATCAAAATGATTTAAGGTTAACTCACTTGTGATCATTCCCGTGTGTAGGGTTTGATTTATATGTTTACTTGTTTTATTTTATGGTTTTAGATTTCAAAAATTCATTGATTTCCATCGGTTCTTGGTTTAGATAATTTACATTTAGGTTATTGTTCTTTCTTTCCTAAATCGGTAATCTTTAAGATAGAAAGCCTAGTTGTGACATTATATGCTTTGAAATAGTTAATCATCAAAACTTAGTAATTAGGTTTTGAGTTATTCATCAAATGAAATAATTTAATAAATCATGTCTATGTGGCATTCAATCGATAAACCTCGGTGAAACAATCCACTTTACAAAGTTGAAACCTGGGTATGATCCTTTTTTGAATATTGTTTTCTAAATCCCTTTTATTAGTAACCAGGTCAAGATTAAATTTTTGATTTTCATGTATAGTTTAATTATTTACTTAGTTAACAGCATTCTCCGTTGATTTCTCTATGGTTTGACACCTCACTTAGCTTTATTGTTTAATTAGGACATTGAATGGTATGTTGGTAATGAATGGTATGAAAGCAACAAACTATTTTAACCACACAAGCTAACCAAGCATTTTATCTCCAAGGTCCTTCTCGAACCATTAACTATAGGAGGGTTGTTGAAGCCATTTAACATTGATTTGGGATCATCCAAATATGAGGTTTGTTAGCGAGATAGATGTATCACATGACACTTAATCATATACTTATAACTTGGTTCTTTAATCATGCTGTAATGTTGGTGAATTCGGTACACGATTCATTGATGATAAGATAGATGTCTTACGAGACACTGAAGAAGAGTATTGTAGTTAATTTGGTTGTCTACTTAGCCTACTTGTCCATAAGGACAACTTTAGATGAAGGTGGTGACCCAAGTCCTATCATATTGTTTAATGGGGAAAAGAATTCAAGACCTTTTTTAGAAAATTGTCGAGTGAGGCTGGTGATTCATCATCAGTTGGTGAGGTTGGGTGCCTCGAACGGGCCTTAGGTCAAAGTTGTGAGCATATATAAGACGTTGGTCGTGTTGTGAGAAATGTAACCCCTGATATGTCGAGTACATACACCCACACAACAAGAATGGTAACGACGAGTGAATCAAAGATTGCCACAACTCCAAGAACAAACGTGACAACAAAAACAACATGTACAGCAACATGAACAACAACAACGACAACAACAACAACAATAACAAGTGCAACAAGAAATGCAACGACAATTTGAACAATTGCAAGAAAAACATCCCCAATGGAAACAATTTGTCATTACTTGTAAATATTTTAATATGTTAGATTAATTCGCATCATCATTGGATCAACATCTCTCATAATGTGTTCTACGCTGTTGAAAGCTAGATCCACATGAGGTGTGTAATGCATAGCTAAAAAACGTCAGTCACTATCTGGGTTACTTTGATGATATTACAAAAGTAATTTAAAATTTTTCTGGAAAATCTCATGAAAATTTAAAAAAGTAAAAATTAAAAAAAGGTTAATATTTAAAATTAAAAATAAATACCTTTAGTCGTCCCGTATATAAATAAAAATAAATCTGGTGATTCGATTGTAAGCATTAAATTTGAGAAAATTTTTCCATGCGAATACTTCACAGAAGTAACCTTTATTTGCGAAAAATTTCTCTTGCGAAAACTTCACCATGCGAAAACTTCATCATTCATGCAAAAACTTTGACTGATTATTTCAATTTTTGTGAAAACTTTTCAAAATGAGAGAACATGATATAGATGTGAAAACTTGTTAGTATTAAGAGGTTTTGGAACAAGTGTTTCTGCCTATATATGAAAGATGCTGGATGATTTGAAGTTTGGTATTTAAACATGGGTTTTTGTGATGTTTGATTAAGTTCATGACTGTATGATGGGGACAATGACCAAATGGTTGAATTAAATGAAGAATCAAGGGTGTTTCGTACTCTTACTCTAAAAATTTAGCCTTATTTTATCTTACACAGGAGGAAGAATGTTTAAGATGATCTGGTTAGTCGTCAAAGAATCTTGTCATCAGATTGAAGAATTGGGTTGCTTGGGAATCTGAAATGGAAGTTGGATCTCTCTGTAAAATGCCTAATACAACTTAAGTCTAAGCAATCAAGATAGAATGGTTTAATCTTGATTCAGACATGATACCCTTTATAAAGCTACATATCAGGAGGAGGTTACAGCTAAGGGGGAAGACTGAAGTGAAAGATACCTGGGAAGAGGCCCCATCTTATATAGATTACCATGTCAAGCGAAAAGAAAATTAAAAAAAGCGAAAACATTTAAAAGGACGTAAGTTTTCAAAAACATGCGAAAACTTTAAGAGCATGCAAGAACTTTTAGTTTATGTGAAAACTTTAGTTCATGCGAGAACTTTTGAAAGTTCTCTCATGAGTCCATCATGTATAATAGTTATTTTTACTTTTTATTTCAATACGTGTGTTTTATTTATAAATTAGCTCTAAGGGTGAGAGAGGAGAGAGTTGCATGATAGGCTGCCAGAAGGGAGCTCACCTCGGGTGGATCGAGTTTAAATAATATAAACTCCTTTGGTATTTGTAAGGATTCCTATAAGTCTGATGCAGCCAAAACACTCTAAGTCTTCCTGCATGCTGCACAGAACATGAAGTAGAAATGCTTCGGAAGTTTTACACTTCAGAAATATTCTAAGTGTAAAAATCTTCCGAAGCCAAGACCAATATTTTCCGAAGCCAGAAATGAAGTCTTCCGAAGCTTCAGAGACAAAGTCTTCCGAAGCCAAAGAACCAAGACAGATTCTTCCGAAGACTTATATCATACATGCTTTTATCTGATTTACTTTTTCTGTAAATCTGAACCACTTTTCCGCTGCCCACTCTGGTTGGTCACCAACTTGCATGAGTTGGTGAAAAGGTCCATGCTTTAGAAAAATTGTACATTGAGGTCTTGGGGTCAAACCTTTCTACTTTATGTACTTTTATCCTTTTTGTAATATATTAGGATGTGAGCTATGTCATGTCATAGTCACTAGTCAAAAGGCAATCTGCCTTTGACCCTACATGGATTTTGTTGTCTAGTTCATGTATCCAACTGGCCTTCAAAGTATGGCCGTCTGTAGGTTGTAGTATAGTGTCTCAAGTCTTGTAACTTAGTAGACAAGAGAGGTGTATGCTTATGCTTGAATACTTGTAACTTTGAACTTGAGAAGCAATATACAACATCCTTGAAAACCAACTACTTATGTTGTTATCTGGTTCTGTTTTGTTCTAAGTTTACTTGTGTTCTTTGCATCACCATAACCAGTTCCCTATTTGATCTGTTAAGTGTTCTAAATACACTCTCCTTATTGTGTTGTTATGTTGTAAGTGCCACCCTTCAACCGATCCTGCATTTGGTATCAGAGCTTTCAAGGCTCTTGATATAAGATCTCACCATCTTAAGATCCCTCACACACATAAAATACTTAACAACTCAAATGGCAGCTCTTTTTAAAGCTGACATGGAAACTGGTACTATGACCAAGTCCCCACTGATCACTCCTGAAGACTTTAACACATGGTGCACAAGAATAGAAGGCTTCATCAAGTGTCAAGATTCAAGGATGTGGGACTTAGTTGTCAATGGCCCCTTCATACCAAGCACTACTTCTGCTACTGGTAATCGTATCATCCCAAAAGATGTAGATGATTACTCAGAAGACAGGAAGAGAATAGAGCTTGATCAAAGGGCCATGACTTGTCTTCAAACTGCTCTTCCAAACTCCATCTACAGAGGCTTCAAAAAGTGCAAGACAGCTAAAGATTTATGGGAAGCACTGAAGCTCATGTATGAAGGATCCAAGGAAACCAAAGAGAACAAGAAAGATCTCTTAAAGCAGTAGTTTGAAAACTTGACTTTCAAGGCTGGTGAGACCTTGACTCAATAATACTTCAGGTATGTTGAGATAGTGGACACTCTGGTGGATATTGGAGTAACTCTTGAGAACAGGGACATAGTAAGGAAGTTCATGTCTTCTCTTCCTAAACTATGGACACATTATTGTGTTGTGATCAAGAGAACCTTAGACCTTAAGACTCTTACTCTTATAGAGTTGTATGGTATCCCGAGTGCATTCCAAACGGAGATGAACATGCAAAATTCCACTGGTAACTCCAATAACCAACTGAGTTCAGCTCTTCATGTGAATGAAAGGGAAAGCATTGAACCACAACATCAGTTGCTATGCTACCCTGACAACTCACAAAAGGGGCCTTTCATCACCTTCCCAGAGACACCAAGAGAAAGCTACACTCAAGGAAGTCCCTTCCAAGAGGCAAGTTCTTCTCATGCCTTTGTCTTAGCTGATGAAACCTCTGGAAGCTTTCTTTTTACTCTTGAAGACTTGGACTGTATCCATCCAGATGATCTGGAGTATATAGAGATAGTTCAGCAGATGACTCTTCTCACTCACAGAGCCAAGAAGTTCTACAAGAGGACTGGGAGAAAGTTTCCAAGCAATACATCCAGTGGAAAGTTTGGGCCGGACAAAAGCAAAGTAAAGTGCTACAACTGTAACCAGATGGGGCACTTTACAAGAGAGTGTAAGGCACCAAGAACAAATAATGGCCAAATACAGACCAAACCAAACTACACTAAAAAAGCTCACCAGAATGAGAAGCCAAAGCAGTAAGCTGCAGTTGCTGTTAAAGAAGGAGGCTTTGACTGGAGCTTTCAGATAGAAGATGCATCTCCAAACCAAGCTCTTATGGCAGATCAAAATGAAACCAAGGTATTGGAAAATCTTTGCTCTTCTGAATGCATTGCTAAAGTTAATAGATACAAGTCATATAACTTAGAGCTGAGATCTGATCTTGAGTCCTTAAACATCTTGAAAGCTGATTTTAAAAGAGCTGAAAATGATTATAAACTGAAAATAGAAGATTTAGAGAAAACAATTTTAACTTTTAAACATGAGCTAATAAACTACAGGACTCAAATCAAAGATCTCATAGCTAAGTTAACTGAATGCCAGGCTGAGCTTGTGATCAGCAAAGCTAAGACAGAAAACTGTGTTCTTGAAGAAGAAACCTTCAAGAACATAATATCCTCATCCTTGCATGCAAAAGTGTATTATCAAAACAAGCAGGGACTGGGATCTAGTGAGATAGCTCATCCACACACCATCTTGTCTGTAAGATCTCCTAGGTGTGGAACTTGTGAAGATGAGCTTCCCCTCATAGATCCTTTGACTAAAGAGGATGAAGAGGAGATGGTGAAGAATGACTTTGGTTTGAGTAAAGAAAAGCATTCTGAAAAGGGTCACCATTCCTCTGAGGAGAGTAAAGATATTGAGATGACCAAGTCAAGAAGAAAGAACTTGATCAGAAAAGCTAAAAGAAAATCAAGGAAGGCTCAAGAGATCAAGGCCACTTTTGACTCTAAGCAGAAACAAGTTTTATCTCTACAGGGTTTGAAGTTGTTAAGACTGATGACATGAACTCTAGTTCATGTGTAACTCATCTCAACAACAAGAAGAAGACTGATCAGTTGTGTGTTACTACTACACAGCCTAGACCATCCAACTCCAAGAATAGTTCTCAACCTAAAAGAACTGTCTCAGCTCCTGCAAAGGTGAAGGTGGAGAAGGGATATGATCAAAGTCAGTTTTCTTCTATGAAGATGACTCTTGGAAAGAAGAAACTGAAGTGTGTCATGTGTAAGAGTACTTCTCATTTGGCCAAGGATTGACCATATAATCCTAAAGGTACTCTTCACATGATAAACAAAGAGACTCCTAAGAATTCCAAGAAGAACTTAGCTTCGGAAGGAAAATATATTTCCTTTGGAAGTTCCAAAATAAAGAAGAAGGCAAGTGGAAAACTGCCTTCGGAAGAAAATTTGGTCTCGGAAGAAAGGAATGCTTCCGAAGTACTGAAGCTTGCTGCAGTAAAGGCAAGTTCTTCCGAAGGTCCAGTCATCAAAACTTTCGAAGTCTCAAAAGCTTCCGAAGTATTGAAGGTCAAGTCCAAACTTACAAAGGTGGTGTGGAAGTCAAAGAAAGACCAAATGACTGAAAGTTCTTCTTCAACAACGACACAAGATCCTCAAAGCACAACTATAGGATCTATTACTGTTGCATTGTCTTCAACTGTTTTAAATGAGCCCAAGACCAATGAGGCTTGGGTTTCCAAATGTAACTAGCTATCTCTTTGTGTAGGAACAGCTACAGACAAACAAAAATGTGTGGATCATTGACAGTGGTTGTTCCAGGCACATGACAGGCAATAGGTCACTACTCCAAAAGTTTGAAAGAATTGATGGAGGACCAGTTGCTTTTGGAGGAGATGTAGGTGGTTATATTACTGGAAGGGGCAAGGTCACAAATGGTAAACTCAACATTGACAAGGTAAACTTTGTCAAGGAGCTTGGATACAATCTATTGAGTGTATCTCAATTTTGTGATCAGAGTCATAACATGCTGTTTACTAAGCATGAGCGCATTGTTCTCAAGCCCGGGGTGGTCATTCCTCATGAGCACATCCTACTCAGAGCCCCCAGGAAAGGGAACATGTACAAGATGGACTTGCAAGAAACATCTCCCTCAGGAGAAGTTTCATGCTTTCTATCTAAAACAAACAGTGATGAGTCTTTCCTTTGGCATAAAAGAATGTGCCATGCAAACTTTAATAACATGAATAAATTAATTAAGAATGACTTGGTAACTAGAATACCAAAAAGAGAGTTTACAAGTGATGATCATTGTGTTCCATGCCTGAAAGGGAAGCAACACAAGGTATCTCACAAGCCTAAGGAAAGAAACTCCATCACTACACCCCTACACTTGTTACATATGGATCTCTTTGGCCCCACCACTGTAATGAGTTTAGGAAGGACCTCTTACTGTCTGGTGATCACAGATGACTTTACAAAATTCACATGGGTCTTCTTCCTTAGAACTAAGGATGAGACTCCTGAGATTTTAAAGAATTTCATCTTAAAGATTGAAAATCAATGTGATCACAAGGTCAAAAGCATAAGATGTGATCAAGGAACTGAATTCAAGAATCAAATACTTGATACATTTTGTGATGAAAAGGGTATTACAAGACAATATAGTGCTCCCAGGACTCCTCAGCAAAATGGAGTTGCTGAGAGGAGAAACAGGACACTAATTGAAGCTGCAAGAACTATGTTGTCTGGCTCTAAACTGCCCATCACCTTCTGGGCAGAGGCAGTTAACACTGCCTGCTATGTGCAGAACAGAGTTTTAGTAGTTAAGACACATGGTAAGACTCCTTATGAACTTTGGCACAAGAGGAACCTTTTATTGGTTTTCTCAAGTCATTTGGGTGTCCTTGCACCATCTTGAATACCAAAGATCATATTGCCAAGTTTGCTGAGAAATCAGATGATGGACACTTCATTGGATACTCTTCTCAAGCTAAAGCTTATAGAGTATACAATCTCAGAACCAGAGTAGTTGAGGAGTCAGCCAATGTGACTTTCAATGAACGCACTCCCAGTGTGAAAGGTTCTGATCCGGATTGGCTGTTTGATTATGATTTAGTTACCAACTGTTTTAACAAATCTTGTGAGCTTGTTTCAGGATCCATAGATATATTGCTTACAGGTGATTCTGATCCTAGATTTGAGCTGAGAAGATCTTCAAGCTACATATCTCCAGCTCCAGTGGTAACTAATCCTACAAATGAAGCTTCTACCAGCACATCAATGACAAATCCTGCTGATACATCTGAGTTGCCTTCATCTTCCAGTGTTGAGGCACAAAACTCAAATGTAGGAACTTTAAATGTTGGAGAACATAGTGGTGGTGACAGTAATCAGGAATTTCTTGATGCTGAGAACCATCCCATTGAAGAAAATCTCAATGATGTCACACACTCATTAGATCAAGTTAATCTTGATAAGTGTGCTACTGTAGAGGGTGAATCCTCCTTGCCAGATCAGAATTTCTCCAATTTAGATCTGTCTAAACAACTTGTTGTAATCCCTTAACTAAGGATCCACAAGTCTCACCCTTCTACAAGCATCATTGGAGATGTTGGTACAGGTGTAAGAACAAGAGGACAGTCTCATAATGCCAACATCTGTCTTCACTCTTGTTTCTTATCCCAAATAGAGCCAAAGAAGATTGATGAAGCTCTAAAGGATGGAAGTTGGGTTGAATCTATGCAAGAGGAGTTGCTTCAATTCAAGAGGCAAAGGGTTTAGAACTTATGTCCTCTTCCTCAAGGGAAGACTACCATAGGTACAAAATGGGTTTTCAGGAATAAGAAGGATGATAGAGGACTTGTCATCAAGAACAAGGCTAGACTAGTTGTTCAAGGGTATACTTAAGAAGAAGGGATTGACTACACAGATGTCTTTGCTCCTGTAGCAAGACTTGAAGCTGTTAAGATATTCCTAGCTTTTGCTGCATCCAAGAACTTCAAGGTCTATCAGCTTGATGTTAAGTGCGTTTTTCTTTATGGAGTGATTGATGAAGAGGTGTATGTCAGACAACCACCTGGTTTTACAGACCCTGATCATCCTGATTATGTCTGCAAGCTTGACAAAGCTCTCTATGGGCTACATCAGGCACCAAGAATGTGGTATGAGACTCTATCTCAGTATCTCTGTTAGCATGGCTACAAAAGGGGTACCATTGATGGAACTCTCTTCATCAAAGGAACAAGAAATGACATAATGCTAGTTCAAGTGTATGTGGATGATATCATCTTTGGGTCAACTAATCCAAAGCTCTGCAAAGACTTTGAGAAGCTGATGAAGGATAGATTTGAAATGAGTGCCATGGGGGAACTCAATTTCTTTCTAGGGATTCAAGTGAAGTAAGTTGACACTGGTATCTTCATATATCAGTCAAAGTATGTGCAAGACATACTTAAAAGATTCAACATGACTGAATGTAAGGTTGCTAAGACACCCTAGCTAGAAACCACTCCCTTGGACCTGATCTTGAGGGGAGTGTGTTGATGAACATCTTTACAGGGCTATGATTAGGTCTCTTATGTATCTTATAGCTAGCAGGCCAGATATTATGTTTGCTACTTGCATATGTGCAAGATATCAGGCCAACCCTAAGATATCACACCTAATTATTGTCAAAGAATTTTAAGATACCTTAAAGGAGCTCCATCTCTTGGCCTTTGGTATCCAAAAGGGTCCGACTTCAATCTGTATGCATATACAGAGAGTGATTATGGTGGATGCAATATGACTGCAAAGTCTACATCAGGGGGATGTTAATTTATTGGTGGAAGGATAGTCTCTTGGCAATGCAAGAAACAATCCTATGTATCTGCATCAATTGATAAGGCTGAATACATTACTGCTGCAAGCTGTTGTGCTCAAGTGCTTTGGATTCAAAATCAGATGCTAGACTATGGATTCAACTTCAAAGAGACTCCCATTCACGTAGACAACAACAGTGCTATCTCAATCACAGAGAACCCTGTGCAGCACTCAAGAACTAAGCACATCAACATTAGGTATCATTTGACTAGAGATAATTTTGAAAAAGGATTAATCAAACTAGTCAAAGTTCACACAGATGAACAATATGCTGATCTGTTCACAAAGGCTTTTGATGAACAAAGATTTAAATATCTTATATCAGCTATTGAGATGATTAACTTTGAATAGCTTTTCTTAAAACTTAATCATATTATTTCTAAAATTAAGTGTGTTCTAAGTTGTCTATTCTATCACTTTAATAAAGCCCCAGTTTCTCTTCAGAAGACAAACTTCCTAAGATATTCCTTAGATTTTTTAGAATTTTACTCTTTCTATCTTTCAGAAGATTTAAATAACCTTCGGAAGATTTAAAATTGCCTTCGAAAGTTTTATTCATCTCAGAATGAGGTTGGTATAAATTGCTTCCGAAGCAAAATTCTTCAAAATCTTTGAAATATCTTCCCAGGCAAAAATTTGCCTTCGGAAGCTTTTTGGTCAAAACTTCCGAAGTTAAATAACCTTCGGAAGCTTTTCAGTCAAAACTTTCGAAGCTAAATAACCTTCGAAAGATTTCTCAACTTCCAAGAAAACTACTGTTTAGGCAAAAGAAAACTACTTTTCAGAGGTGGGACCGACACACGGATTTCAAAGTTTATCCTCTTTCATTAACTTTGTCTCAAATCCAATTCATACAAATACCCAACGGTTACCCCTCTTTCCTCTACCTGCTCCAAAATTCGCCTATACCTCAGACCTAATCTCTCTCAAATCGCATTTGTTCTTCACCTTTATTCACCCTTAGGCTTCTTAAAATGGCCAACATTCACAACAGAAACAATCCTGATTTCTCCATGCAACTTCACAGGCAACACAACCAAGTTGCTCTGCTGCACTCTGAGAAAGATGATAGTTTCTCAGAGGTTTGTCATTTTCTAGCTCTATCCAACTACTTCACCTCCCTCACCATTGATCCTACTCTTTATGAGGATCATCTGCTTGACTTTTAGAGGACATGTCAAGAGGTTATCATGGATGGGGAGAAGGCTCTGTCTGCCACAGTGTAAAGAAGGACAGTCTTCATCACTCCGGCCATCATCAACACCCATCTTCAGCTGGATGATGAAGAAGGTGAACTGTCTTTTCCAAAGGAAGCTGTTAACTATTCCTTTGAGCAGATGGGCTATGAAGGAGATTTCGCTATAAAGACCTTCAGGAAAGGGAAGGTCTCATCCCAGTGGAAATACCTACTCCATGTAGTGATTCACAGCTTGTCTAACAAGCATGGTGGGTGGGACTAGATTCCTGAGGATCTCTCCTTCATAGTTCATGGAATGGTGCAAGGGGTCAAGTTCAGGTACTCTCAGTTTGTATACACAAACTTGCTTGCTAACTTGGACTCCTTAGAATACTATATGTTTCTTAGATATGTTCAACACATTCTCAACTATGAACTTGGCTTACAGTTGAGGGAAATAAATAATATTCTTAAACTGGGACAGATAAAGCCAGGCATCTTTAAAATTATAAAGAAGCCAACTGTAGGCTTCTCAGGGGTAGAAACAACCCTTGTCCCCAAAATGTTAGAGCTCATGGCTCAAGGTGACAACCTAGCAACACAAGCTATCATTTCCTTACCCTCAGAAAGACCCCATATAACCTACACTTATCAAAGAAAATCCAAACGAACCCCTGCTCAAGTTATTGAGCCTGTGCAGGCCCCCATACACTCACCAATACAGGAAGAAGTGGACACTAGAGCTCCTACTTCTCCTGAGGAGCAAACCACTCCCATCTCTTCAAAGATCAGTGCTGATGTTCCTCATGATCAGCCTGATGAGCTCATAAGCCCACCTACCTTAAGCCTTCACTCTGAGTCTCAACACTCAAGTGAATAACCTTCAGGGGACAGTTACCATCCCCAGCCTTTAGACTTAAATAACCAAATCCCTAACCTTGAATTCTACACTGATGAGGACTTAGGCTTCAGTGAGCACCATGAATCTCTCTACTCATCACCTACTCAAAGAGAGAGGAATGCTTCTGAATTCCCTATGTCTACCACACATCAGTCACCCATTGCTGAGGTGGGTCCTTCTGAACCTGTTCAGGGGATCCATATGGAAAGGCTCTCACTTCTGCAAGTGATTACATCATTAAGACCTCAACCATGGTAACTCAGCCCATTGACACTTCATCTGAGGCTGTCAATGAGCAGAGGAAATTCAGCAGCCTAGAATACCAAACTGGTGATGAGAGTGAGGACTTAGGTCAAATTCTCTCATCCCCCCATGATTCTTCTGATGAAGATGAGGGGAATCTGAGACTAAAGGTGCAAAAACTATCAAAAACATGAACCTACTTAGTCTCTAAGGTTAGTCATCTTGAATCTCAAGTGACTACCTTAAACAATAGGGTCAATGATCAGCAACTTGAGATATCTTATCTTAAGGAAAAACTAGCTGGGAGACCTTTAAGAAGAGCTCAACCAGGAACACAAGAACCTGAGGATGTGGTTGACCTAACTCCTAGCTCACCTATACAAGAGGGTGATGCTACCAAAAAGGGGGAGAGAGTCACTACAATCATAGAACCTGGGAGTTCTTCAAGGAGTATGGACATTGAGGAATCACCATCCTCTCTTGTAATTATACCTACTCAGCAACCTCCTCAATTTCACATTATGTGAACTTCCTAGACTACTTGTTTCAGAGTCTTTTTGGGGAGGGTATATCAAGGCAAGAAGCTGAAGAAGATAGACCAAGGCAATCAGGTAATGTCATTGGTCAACTGGATGTTGAGGCAGACCCTGAGATTAGCTTCAAAGGGAAAACCTTGACTGAAGGCCCAGTGATAGAGCCTGAGAGCCCTGTCTTACAATCAATTAATGAAGTGACAGAGATTGAAACACCTATCACAATAACAACTACTTCAATAACTCAACCCCCTAGTGAAATACCTGCTGGTGAAGGTGTATCACAGTCTCTCTCTGGCCAGAGCTTGGATGCTGCACCAAGCAATGAAGGCCAAAGCTCTCTCCACCCTGTGTCATAAAGGTCCGTGGGTGACAAAGGGAAAAGGGTTCTAACCCCTGAGGAGATTGAGGAGGAGGAAAGAGAGAGAAAGAGGAAGCTAAGGGGAGTAAGTTCCACTGGATCTTCAAGCTTCATGCAAGCTGCAATCAGGGCTGCCCCCAGACCAAACACTCAAAATGATGAGTTGAGGGCAGTCAGGATTACTTACTTACAGACCAGGAACTATGACATAAATGAGATTATCTCTCTCCCCTTAAAGAATTGAATGATCTGGCTGACATGGAAATATCAAGAGAGAGGAAGGAAGCTGAAGATGCAAGAATTCTTCTTAAGGTCAAAGAAAAGAAAGACAACAAAGGCTATACAAGCATGTTCCTACTCTCTCGCCAGTTCAAGAAAGCCCTGTGCTAGAGGCTGTGGCTGCTACACAAGAATCTCAGGTAGATAAAGAAACAAACAGACAAAGGATGATAGACTACCTGAGTGCCACATGCCTCTACCAGGCAGAAGCACTTCTTCTCTTGCCCTTTGAGTACATTGAGTTTGAGTACCTCAAACAACTTGAACTTCAAGTACTCAAAGAGCAGAAGACAATAACAAGAAAATGAGGGAAGAAGCTGCTAGTCAAGAGCTCTCATTCAGAAGAACTTGAAAAAGTCTGCTGATAGACAAAGAATGATGAGCTTCTTGAAGCTGTACGGATTCTCCAGAAGGAGACTTTGCCCTATGTCTCTATCCACTATGGATGAGCATATCAGGGTAATCAAGCAGAAGATCAAGAGTGGAGAGCTTGTTGACTTACACACTCCTCCAAGTCAAGCTCCACCTGAAGTAGAGGTTAAGTTTGAACAACCTGAGATAACACAAACTGAACCTCCTGCTTCATCTTCTGATCCACAGCAGGGTCAAAGGCCAGCCTCTTCATCTATTTACTCACAGCAAGGTCAAAGGCCAGCCTCATCATCTGACCCACAATAGGGCAAACTCCCTCTCCTTCTAAACCTGTGAGGGAGGAACACCCAACTGAGAAAGACACAACTGATCAACAAGGTGCTGCAGGCTACTCTTCTCAGTTAAAGACTGCTCAGAGGAAGAAGAGGATGGCTTCTAGACCATCTTCAAAGAAAAGGAAGAAGTCAAAATCAACCTCCTCTAATCCTCAGGATAAATCAGAACATCCTAAGGAAGTGCAAGAAGAGGAAACCCAATCACTTCCAATTCAAATGGCTCTTCTTGCATCAGGAAGACCCATCTTATCCTAGACTTATTCAACTAATCCAGAGAGATGGCATGTAGTCAGAGATCAAGGTGAAGAAAATGTCTACTCTTGGGAAGACATCTTCAATTTACCTCTGCATGATCTTTTTGACATGAGAAGATACTTCACAAGTCTGAGTGATCCTGACCCTCTAATGAAGAAAGGAATGGTCATGATCATGTTGAGGACTGTGAACAGCTGAATATCTTCAAGTGTTTTGGTAGCATCAGCCTAGGAGGAGTTTGTAAGGATTCCAATAATTCTGATGCAGCCAAAACACTCTAAGTCTTCCTGCATGCTGCACAGAACATGAAGTAGAAATGCTTCGGAAGTTTTACACTTCAGAAATATTCTGTGTAAAAATCTTCCGAAGCCAAGACCAATATCTTCCGAAGCTAGAAATGAAGTCTTCCGAAGCTTCAGAGACAAAGTCTTCCGAAGCCAAAGAACCAACACAGATTCTTCTGAAGACTTATATCATACATGCTTTTATCTGATGTACTTTTTCTATAAAGCTGAACCACTTTTCCGCTGCCCACTCTGGTTGGTCACCAACTTGCATGAGTTGGTGAAAAGGTCCATGCTTTAGGAAAACTGTACATTGAGGTCTTGGGGTCAAACCTTTCTACTTTATATACTTTTATCCTTTTTGTAATATATTAGGATGTGAGCTATGGCATGTCATAGTCACTAGTCAAAAGGCAATCTGCCTTTTGACTCTACATGGATTTTGTTGTCTAGTTCATGTATCCAGCTGGCCTTCAAAGTATGGCCGTCTATAGGTTTTAGTATATAGTGTCTCAAGTCTTGTAACTTAGTAGACAAGAGAGGTGTATGCTTATGCTTGAATACTTGTAACTTTGAACTTGAGAAGCAATATACAGCATCCTTGAAAACCAACTACTTTGTTGTTATCTTGTTCTGTTTTGTTCTAAGTTTACTTGTGTTCTTTGCATCACCATAACCAGTTCCCCATTTGATCTGTTAAGTGTTCTAAATACACTCTCCTCATTATGTTGTTGTGTTATAAGTGCCACCCTTCAACCGGTCCTGCAGTATTGTAATTGTTTGATCAATAATATCCGTTTGAGTTGTTTAATGTTCGGTGATATCACACATGGACACATCCGTCATAATTTCATTATCATGCACAATATTTTGTGGATTCGATCGTTATGAGGACTTTACAGCTATTTGCCATTATCGGTGTAAAAATAACAAATAAATGTTATCACAAGCTCAAAATCCACGTGCGGGGTATTACCGCGAGGCGAGTTAATAAACCAGGATCCAAGTTATTAATTACTCTGAACGACTCTATATGGATTTCAAATTGAACCTCGGAGTTTAAAAGTTTAAAATATTGCAGATGCATTTACTAAATATTCTAAATCTAAATTATTTAAATGTAAATACATAAACACGCGTCCAAACTAGTGTTTAAATGTATGCATAAAAAGCAAAAGTAAACAGATGAATGTTCAAAAGCATGCTTGACCTGTGGTGCTCCTAACAGCTGATGCAGCTGTTATTAACGACCTGAGAAAAACATACTAAAGTGTCAACACAATAGTTGGTGAGTACAAGAGGTTGTAGGCAATCATAAACAGCAGCGTTTGTAAAGCATAAGTAAGTGTATTGATATAGATAGCTAGTCTAAATTTATAAGTAATAACAATAGTGATTTCACGATCGAAGCTGACTGTTGTTCGTTTGTTTGCTTTCCACCACGACATACCAAGTCGTGACAATGTTAGTCGTTTAGGAAAACGTTGCACCTGCTTTACCTCCAATCGTACGAGTGGGGCTTGTTAGACCCAGTAGTACTACCCAAGATTTCCTTCTAGTTTTGTTAATTAATGATCTGAAAGTGTAAGGGCTTTTAATGGTATATTACACTATGTTATACTATACGCAACTTATAATGGTTAAAGCATTTGTAAAAGTAAGTGTGCTTTCTCCCTCAAAAGAGAGTGTATAAATATGGGACATTGAACTCATCTGATGTGCAAGCGGATAAGAAAAGCGAAGCTAAGAATGAATGGAAAGAGAACCCATTAAATATTACCTAAAACATGTGAGTACATAAGTACGTGTAACCAAAATAGCTTAACAAACCCTAAGTGCTCAATCAAACACATTGATTTAAGTGATTTGGAAAAACATTGCCCCGTTTGACCTAGTTGGCCCATTGGTGACATGTTAAGTGAAATCTTGTTTGCTTAAGTTTAATAATTCATTATCCATGATTATCATGTAAAACCTTTCACATATATTAGATTATAAACATCAAGTTCTAACAAGATCATCATACTAACATAGCTTATCATACAACACATGCGAACCTAAAAATCATCAAGCTCAATACCAATAGAAGTAAATCCTAACTATCTAATCACACATTGAGTTTATCACGCACTACCTGCCATGTAAAGCAACTCACTACTTCACATCCTAATTCCTAACATTCCTACTAAGTAGTGGCCTTAGATTTGCATGCATGTATGATGTTCACTATCATATTCCTAAACATGATTCATACTAATCAAATAATCAAACATACATAATGATCACATATTATAATTCAAGCATGAATCCCTAACTTTCTAACATAATATCATCACATTACACAATTACTTTATGAATTTACACAATTACTTTATGAATCCTATTTCCTAGATATTCCAACAAAGCATACCAATATGCATTCTAACACCTTAAACATTCTCAACAATCAACCTAGCATGGTCCTAACAAAACGTGCATGCCCAATTCATGAAATCCAATCAAGCATATCAATAAAGTTTCCATTTCGGGAAAGTAGTATCAAACAACCAACATCTCATCAAATTCAACCATTGATTCATCAATTTTATGCCTAAACTAGATCATAAAAATCATCAAACCATAAGAAACATCAGAAAATCATAAACTTTAAATTCTCAAGAATTAAAGTTTCCTCTTAGAGTAACATATGAACGATACGTTAAATCTATGAAATTGGTGCATAACTCACGTAAATTAACACCATAACAAAATCAACAACATCAATTTCATGTTATCATGCCTAATTGAAATAGCGTTTTATAAGAGTTATCTTAGAGGCTGATGCTCACCAAAGATCTCTTAGCATACATTCTGAAGTATAAAGGAAGTTACTTCGGAAGATTTGTCCATGCACAAAAAAACTCACTAAGTGTCAAATCTTCCAAAGCCAAGTAGACCAAAATATTTTGAAGTTAAAAGTGAAGTCTTTCAATGCTTCAAGACAAAGTCTTTTGAAGCCTGAAGACTGATTTCTTCTGAAGACAGAGAAGACATGCTTTCTCTGACTTACTTTTGACAAAAGCTGAACCACTTTTCACTGCCATCTCTGATGACTCACCAACTTATAAAAGTTGGTGATTATTTCCATACTTTTATCAACTATACATCGTGGTCTTTGAGTCTGTAACTTTCCACTCTTTTTCTTTTATCCTTTTCTAATATATTAGGATGTAAACTGTTGTAGTATGTAGTATGTAAGCATGTCATAGTCATATGTCAAAAAACAATCTGCCTTTTGACTTTACATTAATCTTTTTATCTAGATTAGTGTTCCAGACAGTCTTCAAAGTATGATCAGTTGTATTATGTAGTATAACAACTATAAAACACTTGAGAGCAATATACATCATCCTTGAAAACCAATCTCTTTGTTCTTGTGTGTTCTTTACTTTTGTTCTGTGTTTCATTTGCTTGGTTCCCTATTTGATCAGTTAAGTGTTATACTTTCCACCTTGTGAAACTGTTGCGTAACCATAACTGGTCCTAATCGAGAAATTCACTTGCTAACATGATGGAATGATTAAACTAAGCCAAAACCGATTGGATTGTGTTGTTACTACTCAAAATCGCAAGGATGGGGATGTGTGTGATGTTCTCGGTCATGACAAGGTTAGGGGGATAGGGTTTGTTTTGATTAATATTAAGTTTAGTAAATATTCAAATAGTAACCCAACAAGTTTACATATTATAAAAACTAATTTTGTTTTTACACTTTTAAATAACTTTACCGGGTAACACAAGAACATTACTAACCAACAACAACAATATGAAATATCATTGGTAAATACCACCTATGAAATCATGTACTACACATAGTCACATTATAAAGCGTAAGCCGTAAATAATCAGTAACATTTTTGATTTGTAGAACAACATATTAATAATCATAGTTATTAATTAAGTTACTATTAGTTAACCAATATTAATTATTTGTTAAGTCACTAACTTTAACACCCGGTTATTTTCCTTTAAAGTCAAAAAGGAAGAAAAAAAAGAAAGAAAAGGAAAGAATAAAGAAGAAAAGACATTTTTACCCAAAGTTGAGGGGTAAATGTGGTAAAAAGGGTAAGAATTTGGAAGAGTGGGTGTAAAAGGGGAATGACAGCCCATTCTCCCCTCCCACACCCATTTCAATCAGCTATAGAGAGGGAGAGAAGGGAGAAGGGTCAAAAGCTTGGAGTGTCTTGAAAATCAAGTGCAAAAGTCGAAGTCAACCGGGTTTGTGGGTAGCTCTACTCGAAGAGGCTGTTAATGTGAGTTCTAGGACCCCTCTTTTACATGTTTTCAACTGATTTGGGACTGGAACACATAGTATAACCCGTTTTTGAAGTGTGTGTGTTGAACTCGTGTGTGGGTGTTTGTGTGTGATTCGAATGGGTTTTGATTTTGATCTTGTGTGTGCTGGAATGGTGTTGTGGTATGTGTTTCTAAGGTTTAGGATGGTTGAATCGACCTTAGAATAGGTTTGGGAGGGCTTGGAGGCCTAAAATGGCATATTGGGTTCAGGATGAACTGCATTCTGAACACAGCTAGGGCTATGCGACTGGAGGTCATACGACCGAAAGGAATGCGACTGAGGTCCATACGCATACGAGTCGTGCGATTAAAGTCCATGTGCATATGAGTCGTGCAACTGAGGTCCATACGCATGTGAGTCGTGCGACTGAGGTCCATACGTATGTGAGTCATACGACTGAGGTTCATCCACATTAGTGTCCACTCGCATAGGGTCCAATCACCTGTTGTTCATTCACCTATTGTTCATTCACCTATGTGTTCAGTCGCCTGGGAGGCCATGCGACTGAAGGGTGTCCATACGCCCAAATAGGGCTCGGGTACCCGAGAGAACATAGTTTAACCTTTTGACTTTTGGGGAGATGTGTAGAGGTAATCTTTGACTTTGGAGGTCCCCGAGGGTTCCTATAAGTTGGCTTTCGAGGTCATAGATGATATGTTGGGTATGTATGATGTATGATTGATGCCTATGCATGATGATGATATGTGATTGATGATGATTATGTATGAATGTATGATATGTTCCTTATTTCGTATGATGACATGACTTTACATGGTGTGGTTATGATAATGAACATAAAGTATTATCTTAACGAAGCGAAAGACCTAAGATAATAAAAGTGGAACATAATGAACGAACGAATGAAAATCTTGTAAGCAAATGAAAGGAGGTTTACAACTCTTTGTGAGTTGATAGCTTAACTGTGTGTTATAACGTGCGATTTTAACCCATGAGGGTTCACACACAGCGGGACCAGTCTAGGTGACTGTACCCATAGTACGAACGAGATCCTTGTCATTCGACCCCGGGCTTTGTGCCAATTTGAAATGTGTAACACCCCGAAAAGTCAAAACGAGTCATTAAGGATAATGGGCCTAATTAATGGGTATTTAATAAAAGAAAGTAAAGGGTTATGGGCTAAATTGGGTTTATGGGCAAGAGCCTAGTGATTAAGGCCCATAATCAGCCCTTAACCCTCCCAAAGCAGCCTCCATCTCCTTCATTTCAACTCTAGCTCCCAAGATTCGTAGAGAGAGAAAGTAGAGAGAGAAAGTGAAGGAAACTCAAGATTTGAAGCTTCTAAGGTCAAGGGATTGAAGATCTGGGTATTGGGGCATCAAACCTTAAGAAAGGAGCAACAAATCCAGGTAAGAATCGACCTCTAAACCCTTCTGTAGATCAAACCCGGATTCTAGGGTTTTGGGTTTTGAAAAGTTTCAAAGAAACCCATAAAGGTAAAATTTTTACGTATGAAAACGTGTAAAAAGGTTAGATATGGTTTCATGGATGGTAAACCAAGGATTTGGACGTAAAAAGTTAAGATTTTGGGTTAAAAACGGGCTGGTTCGTCACTTTTATTCAACCAGCGAAACTGTGCCCGATCTAGCGAAACTGTGCACTCATCCAGCAAAACTATGAGAAGTTCCAGCGAAACTACAGTTTCGCTGGGGCGAAACTATTGACCCGTAGATACTGTGAAACTAGAAAATTCCAACGAAAGTTGGGCGCACTTGACAGCAAAACTGTCATGTGAAACTGATGGACGAAACTGGCAACGAAACTGGCAGCGAAACTGCCAGCGAAACTGCCAGCGAAACTGCCAGCGAAACTGGGCAGTGAAACTGCACAAAATGACCTTTTTGAGTACTTATTTACAGGTGTTTAGTGTGATCCTAGCCTAGAGTGCTTAGTTTAGAAGTTACTCACATTATCCAGGTGAGTTCTAAATCCCCTTATTTAAACGTTTTTCTATGTTTTGGGGGCTATTATGCATAGTAAACATAAGGTTTTCAAGGTAAGGATTTCAAGGGGTTTTAACAAGAAAATACATTTTTCTAAAGTAAAATGTGCCATTTAAATAGCTCAAAATAATTTTCGGGGCTGCTGCCCCTAGGACCCCGCTGTCAGGGGCTGCCGCCCCCGAACCCCCGCTGTCCCGCGGAGGGTTGGTTACGTGTTATGTTGACTAGTACTTGGTATCTCGTGTATTTAATAAGTTACGTATTATATATTAAGTGGAAGAAAATATTAATGAAAAGTGGAACCTAACGAATGTTATCCCGGGCCCGTTTGATGATGAAAAGTCTTGCAAGCACTATGATAGACTTCACTTAGGTGTGTCTGATGTATGATGTTGGATCCGTATTCATGAGCGGGCTATGTGCCTTGCAGTGTGGATCAACTGGCGGGGGTTAGCTACCATGATGATGTGTACCGACGGGGATCGAAATTCGTTGTCGATCAACATGGAGCTCTTGCTTTGTGCAACCTCATTTATGATGAAGTGAAAGATAATGAAATAATGAAAGATAATGAACATGCTTAATATGATGCAAGAAATGTTATTTAGTATGATGTATGCGTGGTCATTATATGAAGGATAAAGCTTATATTTTCTTATTTATATAAAACTAGAATTCACTCAGCAAGCTGACTTTTATGCATAATAGTGGACAGGTAAATGCTGATGCTGAGGATGGCACCAGCGAGCTACTTGGCGAGCAATGGATGACATTCCTGTCTATGAAATATTTATTGTAATTTAAGACCATCCACCATGTGTTATTCCTGTTTAAAGACAAATGTATGAGTACAACATGATTTCCAAGTTTTAAGTGAATGTTTATTTAATTCCGCTGCAATGTGTTGTTTATAAAGTGATTTTATACTATGATTAACCAACTATGAGGCTTTCCGAGAATGGGGCCTTACAAAATGAGGCTTCATGCCTGAAATGGTGGTTTCGGACCAAGGGCTTTATGCCAACAGGCTTTGTGCCAATTTGAAACGAGGCTTCGTGCCCGGAATGGTGGTTTCAGACCACAGGCTTTATGCCAACAGGATTTGTGCCTAGAATGGTGGCTTCAGGCCATGGGCTTTGTGCCAATTAGTAAAGGAGCTTTGTGCTCGGAATGGTAGTTTCGGACCGCGATGGGGGAAAAGCCTGACAGGATCGAGAGTTAGTACGAAACGAGTGAGATGATAAAGTATGAAACTGTGACACCCGGTTATTTTTTTAAGGTAAAAAGAAAGAGTAAAAGCAAAGGAAAAGAAAGATAATACAAAGTAACCCAAGTTAAAGGACTAAAAGTGTCCAAAAGGACAAAAGGATTGAGAAGTTGGTGGATAAAGCAACCTGGCCGCCCATACCATGTTACTTTTCACCTTTTTTCCAATTTTAGAGAGAGAGAGGAGCAGAAAGCTCTCGGATATTTGAAGAACAAGAAGAAGAAGTCGAGGTTAAGGTAAGATTTAGTGTTTCTAAGCTGTTCTTGGCTAGAATTAGCCTCGGTTATGTGCTTACATGTGTTATATGTGTTTGAATGTGTGTTTAGAAGGCTTTTAGGTGTTAGAATCATCTGAGGAGCTCAAGTGAAGAGTTTAAACTCGAAAACAAACTAAGGTGAGTTCTAGAATCCCCTTTCTAACATGTTTTTTTAACAAATTCGGGGTTGGAAAATGCATGTATGCATGTTTTTATAAAGTTGGGTTTCACACCCGTAAGCATATTTTGAATGTGATTGTGGGTGGGTGTGATTTAGGTGCATTTGATATTATAATCATGATGTATGTGTATGTTTTGATGCTTAGAATGATAGAACTAAGCTTAGATATCGATTTAGAATGGATTGGGATTGATTTATATTGTTTTAAGTGATCATTTGATGCCCAACCGCTTAAACAGTACCCCAACCGTCTGAAATTTGACTTAGAAAAAGCCAAGTAAGCCCATGCGTCCGAACAGGGCCCAACCGTCTAAACAGGGCCCATGCGTCTGGGAATTTCCCCAAACGGCTAAGTGTCCAACCGACTGAATAGTGACCATGCGTCTGAATAGTGCCCATGCGTCTGGGAATTCCCAAACACCTAAGTGTCCAACCGACTGAATAGTGACCATACGCCTGAACAGTGCCCAATCGCCTAAGTGCCCATGCGTCTAAGTCAGGCCCATGCGTCTGAATAGCGCCCAGCCGTCTAGAAATGTTGCTCAGGGTGACTAAGTACATGCCAAACGTCTGAATAGGGACCATGCGTCTGAACATGCCCATGCGTCTAAGTGAAGAATGGCTAAGTGTAGGCCCGACCGTCCGAATAGTGCCCAACCGCCCAAATAGGGCCCATGCTTCCGACACTTGGAATTTATTTTCAAGAGTTTTTGTGGGAGTCTGTGCAATTAAGGTGGATGAGGTTTGACTAGGGTTGATAAATGTCTAATTCCAAGCATAATCATGACTGCTTTCATGATTCCCTAGAATTATTATTATTATTATTATTATTATCATTATTATTATTATCATTTTGTTAACCCTATTATTAATGTTATTAATATTATTATTATTGTATGGCTTTACATGGAATGTTTATGATCGAAACAGAAAGTATTATCATTAATTAAGTGAAAGATTAATGATGAAGGAAAAGTGGAACGTAAATGAATGAATGAAAGTCTTGCAAGCAAAATATAAAGAGGTGCACGGCCTTGTTGTCGTTAGCTCAACTGTGATGCGGGTTCGCTACCCGAAGGATGCATACAGGGTCAATCCTTGAGATTGATAATGAGGTGAGCGACTCTGTGTCGCAAAAGACTTGGAAGACGTGCAATCCTTGAGATTGCTAATGAGGTGAGCGACTCTGTGTCGTAAAAGACTCGGATAAAGTGCAACCCTTGAGATTGCTAATGAGGTGAGCGACCCTGTTGTCGCCAAAGACTTGGAAAGATAATGATAAAAGTACGAAATGAAAGAATGACGAAGATAATAATGATATTACTAAAGTGTACGTATGATGTGTGATCACATGCAAGAGTAAAGAATGGTTTGAATGAAAAGTAAATTATTTATTTATAAAAACTAGGACTCACTCAGCAACGCTGACTTTTATGCAATTTTCAGTTGGCAGGTAAAATGTTGTTGAGGATGGCATGCTGGTGAAGCTACTCGGCGGGGCATGACTGACAACCATCCATACATGATAATACTGTTGTTTTGTAATGCAATTGAACTAGTATTTTGTAACATGATTAAACCTTGGTGTATTGCTTAACAACAGTGTTTATATTGAAATGAATGGCTCTTGTTAAACTAATTCCGCTGCTTAAATTGTATTATGTAACGTTTTACGTAATTATTGCTGTGAATGACCAACTGTGAGGTGCCCGGGATCGGGGCCTTACAAGTTGGTATCAGAGCCTAAGTTTAAGTGAAACGGGTAAATTTTCAAAGTAAACCTAATCTTAAACTGAAAATGGGACAGAAAGAGGGATGTCAGCCCGAGTAGCTACGTGCCATCAGGTATTTCTTTTCTTAAGGTTAATCAGTATTATGTGTGAGTGCTATTTGACTTATGTGCTCATAGTAGATTTAGATACTGATATAGTCAGGATAGGAAATGCTTAGGGTGTGAAGAGTAAGGTAAGTAGTTAATCACAACTGGCTACTGTAATTAGGGACTTACTATACTGACATAAACTGAGCTATTACCTTGAATAACTGTGTTAGTGTTTAAATCTTATAGCATCTAGGAAATGGCTGGACAGAAATCTTCCAAGGCTTTTAGGGGCAGAGGTCGGCCACATGCGACTAGTAGCAGTGCTAAGGCTCCTAAGATGACCTATGAGAGCCCTGAGGTTCACGGTCAGAGTGAGGAGAATGAGAATGCTACCCTAAATGCCTCGGCTAGGTAGGCGATTGCTGACGAGGTAGATCAGGTCAAGCAGACAGTTTTACCGTCTGTAGCGACCGAAGTCATCAGAGCTGTGAGGGACGAGGAGAGGAAAGCAAAGGAAGATAGGAAAGGGACAACGGGCAAGGGAAGCAAAGGGGAGGAGGAACGACCGGCGCTTGAGACCGTGTTGTCCGATGAAGAGGATGATGATGTAGTGTGGGTGACAACCAAGGGATGCAGTTATGGGTGTTCCAGGGGTGCAAGCCCCCGACTTTTGGTGGTAATGGCAATGCTGTTGCCGCTCACCGCTGGGTGAGGGAGATGGAAGCAGTGTTGGAGATCAGTGAGTGTCGTGAAGATCAAATGGTGAAGTTCGCGACTCACTCTTTTGTTGACTCAGCATTGTGTTGGTGGGACAATATAGTCCAAGCTGAGGGTGCCAGAGCCATCGGGAAGATGCGATGGAAGGAGCTGAAGCAGCTGGTGATTGAGGAATTCTGCCCTCACAGGGAGCTCGATAAGATCGAGAGGGAGTTCCTGCAACTCGAGGCAGGAACCATGACCCACCAGCAGTACACCACCAAATTTAATGAAATGGCAAGACTGGTACCAGACCAGGTGACGCCGGTGTCCTGGAAGATCAATCGGTACATCCAGGGATTGCCCGTTGATGTTCGTGGGCACTTGATCGCTGCCCGACCAAGCACTTTTAGGTCGACAATGGATTTGGCCGGGAGGCTCTATGATGAGAGGCAGGTGACGGTGGTGGAGGTGAAGAAAGCTGGTGGTGGTGACCAGAACTAGAACGGAAAGCGGTTCGGGCGTGGTGGTTTCATCTCGAACAACAAGAAGATGAGAATGGATGACCGTAGGGTGGGGTCATCAAGCTCAGGATCCACGAGGTGTGTGTTAGGACCGTGTACGTATGGAGTACTAACTGATTCAACGTGAAACCAGATCAAATAGTGTGGAATCCTAGCTGATTGGCGATCCAATCAAGGAGAACGTTAATCCGATCAAAACTAACGATTAGAATACATTAAGAATTGATTAGAATTGACCAGAAACATTCTATGAAGTTGGAAAGGACTCTCTGGATGAACAAGCACGGCTAGGGTTAAGAATTCTTGAAGTGTTCTGCTTTCCACGAATTAAGTGGTATTTATAGGTTTCAGTTTTCATTCGTATGACTAAGCCATGCGTATGGCTCAGTCGTGCGACTGAGTCATATGATTGATTCATTCGTACGACTGAGTCAGTCTTATGACTCAATCGTGCGATTGACTCAATCACCTGGTTCAGTCATGCGACTGGCCCATTCGCATGGTCCAGTCATGTGACTGAATCATGAGACTTAGTTAAACACATTCCTAAACCTTTAATGATACAAAACTATGTCTAACAACTGTATACCTATATAACATGTTCATATAAGCGTGTAACAAACAATCATATTAATAGATATAACATTCAACAACTAATAAACATTCAATGAAGAGTTTTTCATTTCATATATCAAACCTTACATCAGTGTTACAAAATGAAAGTCAATTACATTTAAGCTCACTAGAACTAGAACTAGGGACATGTGTACTAACAAACTCCCCCTTGGACCTAGTTCTATCTAATATTTGACCTTCTTCTTGAACTCTTCATATCTCTTAACTCGTTCTTCTCTTGAAATCCCAGCATGAATATCCATTGCGAAGCATAGACGTATAAAATGTTGAAACTGAAGTGCTTGCATGATATCCTACGTGCCAAATAATAGTGGCCACTTGTACAATGTGTTAACATCACCCGCAGACAAGTTTATGAGCCACATCGGGTCAAATACCCTTATTGTCTCTACCATCCCTCCCTATCCAAAACTATGACGGCCTCTCCAGTACGCTAGTCATAATACCACCATTTAAAATGGGGTGCAAAATCTTGTGGCATCTCCCTCAATGGAATCCGAGACATTGTGCGTGGAGGGTGCCGTTTCAAGACAACCTTCGGTCTTCATGAGGTGGGGTCAACCTCTGTCTTATGAATAAACCTTTTAGGATATTGAGGTTTAAAATTGACTCACCTCGTATGATACTCCTTCTTCATTGCCTTCTCGAACCATACCGATATCTTTCCGGGGACAACATACAGGAGGTTCAAGTTGGCTAGACGATTTAGCTTAAATCCAGGGAGAGTTTTCAGATCGTGTGGGAATCTGAAATACTCTATGCCCTTCTCCCTCTTGACGGCATATACCTTGAGGTCCTCAAGGTATGCCCAGCTGATAATCTTGCCTGAAACCTTCTGATGCTTCTTTACCTTGTAGAGCTTGGTGTAGGCATTTGACTTTGTAGGCGCTCGCTGTTTCTTCATTTCCTCCAGGTTAGGCTGCCCACTCAGCCTTTTGGATGCTAGATCAGTATCATCCGCCTGAGGATCTTCTGCTATAGCTTCTTTTGCAGCAATCTTTTCTTCTACCTTGTCGAATGCACTGCTGCCAAATGTTTCTCCCAGATCTGGTAGTACTTTGCCTTCGGCGTTAGTATACTGGGGATAATGGTCAGCAGTCACATCCTAGATCTCCACCTCGTCGACATCCTGTAGCTCCTCATCACTGATTACGTCGACTTCTGGAGCATCCTTTACCAGCTCATCTGGATTTAGACTGAACAGTTTGGCAATCTGTTCATCAGTCATATCATGTATTATCTCTCCCTCTTCAGGTGTATAGCTAACAAAGCGATGTACTATCCCTTGCAAATCGAGAATCATTGTCAGTTGAGTCTCGATTTGTCGAAGGGGTACCATATCATGCTCGTTAGTCTGTTTAGATGAACCTGTTAAAGAAATAACCAAACACAATACGAGTTAGTATACATGATGCACATGACAAATGGTAGTTTAACTTTTCATTTATTTATTTAAATTACCATTAATACATGATTTCAAGAACAAAAATTTAATAGTAAATACACATCTAATCTTGAATTTTGCCTTGAATCATAGCCGGGTCTTCTGCAGATGGGGAGGTAGGCGGGGCAGACGACGATGCTCTTTGGTCTTGTCTCTTTTTCGTCCTTTGCTCTTGACCATGAGCCGAGGCAGATGCAGCTGCATCTCCTTCATCGTTATCATCCTACCTACCTCTTGCTTCACCGTCACCCTCCACATCATCATCATTACTATCATCCTCTTCATCATCATCCTTATCATCATCACCATCATCATCTCCTTCACAAAGCTTCAGAGGCTCCTCTGTAGATCCTTTTAGTTGGAGCATGATCTTCTTTTTCACAGCCTCCAACTCCTCCAGCTTCTTTGCAGACTCCTCCCTATGCTCATGGAGTTGAGCTATCTGCTGTGCCTGCTGAGAAATCTGCTAAGCTTGAGAAGCATTCAGCGCCTCCAGCTGATGTAACTTAGCAGACTTCTCCTCATCAGCTGCTAGCAGCTTTAGCACCATCTTGTTTAGTGTTGCCAGCTATTCCTCCACTCCAATAGGAGGGAAGGATGATCCGGTGGGGAATGTGGAAGGGCCAGCTTGGTGGCTGGCAGTGGTAGCAGTGGCTGAGGTGAATATGGGTGGTGGAGTATGAATGGGTGGAGTGGTATGGGGGGTGGCTGTGGTAGGTGGTGTAGTGGTGGTAGGTGGTGTAGTGGTGGTAGGTGGTGTAGTGGTGGTAGGTGGTGTAGTGGAGGTAGGTGGTGTAGTGGAGGTACGTGGTGTAGTGGTAGAGGTGGTGGTGGACACTACTAGAAAACTGTTAATAGATGACGCGCAAAAGATGACGTGCGAAAAACGATGACGCGTATTTACGCGTATCATAAAATATATGTTGGATTTTAAAATATTTTTAGAGAAGATGACACACATTTTTGCGTGTCATCTTTGCATGTCATCTTTTAAAATTTTTAAACAACGCGCGCCCTCTCCTCCCCTAAATCCCTCAAATCGGCCGACCCCAAATCCCTTACAACCATACACCCTTAAATCCCCCAAATCGACCAACCCCCACCACCACTGCAGGCCGGCGCGGCCCTCCTCCTTACACCACCACCGATCGACCGCCGACCGCCCCCACCTCCTCCGCGCAGCCGACGCCCTGCTGGTGAAGAGGAGCAAGGTCAATAATCTTATTTCGCTCCTGCTGGTGATGGTTTTTTCGTTGTTGTTCGATTTCTTCCCCGGTGGTGATGGTTATCAGATAGATTTTGGATTTGTTAAAGGTGCCTTTGGAAAGAGCGACGGAGGTGTTGGTGTGTTTTTCTAGGTCACCGGTGGCAGCATTGGTGCTAGTGTGGCAATGGTACCCAATCTAATGTCGAAATAGCTATTGCTATGACGGTCATGGCTGGTCTCGATGTTGCTGCCACCATCGTGTACTCTAATAGGTAAAAACCAGAAGAGAACTTTTACAATCGCTTCAATTGGTTACATAAATTGAAATAGATCAATCGAAACCTTAAATTTCTACTTTGACTTTCTAGCCTGATATGGACTACACATATATTTATTCGACATATAGATTTACAAGATAAAAAGAAAGAAGTTGGTTCCACAGAAGAAACATTCATACATGATGACATTTTATTCAGATTATATATGTTGGGATAGAGTTAAACTTTCATTTATATGCCCTTTGAATCACTTATGGTTGCTTATGTGAATTAATTATATATATTTATGCAGGGTGTTCATCCTAGTTTAAGAGCAGAAGTGTGGCTGTTTTTTCTTGGAGTGTAAGCACCTAAGACCTGCATATTTGTTTTGCTATGATGAATTTTATTCAAATTTTATTTGTTCTGTATATTGAAATGCTTTTAGACAGATATATATAGGGTCTGGTCAACTTGATTTGCAGTTATTACCTCTTTTAAGTAACTGTTCTTTTAGCATGTATATATATGGGCCTTTGTTTGTTACATTTTAACATATGCCTTTATAATTCATGCAGTGTGCAACCTTATTTTATTGTTCATTAACATCTGGCCTTTGCCTTTTTCTGCAAATATACTCGTACACTTTATAATTCATGCAGTATGTCGTTTCAGGAGCTGTACAAACAGAATTGAAAGAAGGTTAAGTTTTCGTTGACGGAGTTGAACGAGAGGCTCTGAAGGTTTCGAGAGAGGGAGGAGAAGGAGATGGAAGAGGCAGGGGGTTTGAAATATAAGTTATAAATTATAAGGGAGAGCCTCATTTTTTTTAAATGAGCAACTTGTGATTCACTTCCCTGGATACATTAAATGATAGTTTTTGGAAGTTTTTTGATTAAAATTTAGTTTGTTGTTTGATGCACACAGTTATAATAGGTGTCAAGTTGAGTACATTTTGATTGTTTGATATAATTAACCAAATCTTGTTATGTTACTGCCAATGTCTTAAGTTTTTTAATCAGTTTATCTTTCTCCCATTTTCAGTGGCACAACTTACAACAAAGATCAAGCACCTTGCTTCCGTTCTACACAAAAAGGTAATCTCATCTGTTATGTGTCCGGTAAAATTTTTTAATTATAGACTCTTTAGCTTTATGTTCGGGTAAACGTAAAAAAGAAGCTATGAACTTTCACTTAAAGAAGATCCACATATCTGTTGAAGTTCATGAAAGAAATAATAGATAAAGGGCTTGAAATATTAGTCAATAACAATGTAAACTGATCATTGACTACCCCTTATATTTATCATTTGTTGCTTTGTAGCTTATATTATTGAATATAACTATCTATGTATGAGTTTTTTATAAGTAAATTACCATTGTTGTTGCCTTGTAGTTGATATTAATAAACTAGTCAAGTAAATTACAAGTGTTTTACATAAAGGGGTTTTGGGTCAAAACTAACAAGTTTACTTGATGAAATTGGTTTTGTCTTAGGTTGGAGAAGGTAAAGAAGAATACACTGATGGTGATTTGGATGAAGTTCGTAATGACTGGGCGCGCTACATATCGAATTCATTTATATGTAGGCCTGAAATGATATATTTGGAATTGTGTTAGTATTGGTATTGGACTTGTATTAGTATTGGAACTAATTGAATTTGGACTTGTTTTATGCTTTGTAGTTGTTAATTAACAACTTTTGTAAACTTTGTTGGTATTTAATGGATTTTGCTTCTAATGTTATTCGACAATTTGTTTTAGAAAACAACAGGTAAATTTATTAAAAATAAAAAAATTAAAAAATGCAGCTAATTTTATGACGTGCATTGCGCGTCATCTATTGCACGTCATAAAAATTTCATAGATGACACGCGCATGTGCATCATCTATTCATTATGACTACCCCTTCCTAAAGCAACCTCGAACAGTAAGGGGATTTAATCGGGTGGGCAATCAGAATCATCCCCGAGCTCCAGCACTGTCCTGATATCCTCCTCTGATATCTCTATGGCCTCCCCAAATATAGAACTCCGGATAGTATGGGGCTCAGTGGACGATCAACAGTAGCGCCTTCCCAAAACGCCTGCTGTACGGATTTGTAAGAGGTGCATGGCGTAGAGATCGCTCGGTAAATCCTCGAATGACGTAGAAATGTGATAATGCCAGCAAAATCCATAGCGTTGCGGGATAAGAGATCGAGATGAGCACAGATGTTGTGCTTGGTACTCATCGTCCACCGACTAGCCATCTGTGACACAAAGTAAGTAAATATAGCACGTGTCAAAGAATACCAGACTTGTTTCATGAACTTGAAAATTTTGTTCAGTCGTGCGACTGAGCTGAGCGACTGAGATCTTGTCGTGCGACTTAGCTGAGCGACTGAGATCTAGTCGTGTGATTGAGCTTATACGTATGACTGAGGCATGCGACTGGACTTAGTCGTATGTTCTCTCATGCGTTTACCTCAGTCGTGCGATTGAGCTTAGACGCATGGTTCTGTCGTGCGATTGAACCATTCGTCCAACTCACTCGTACAATTGAAGTTCATCAGTGTGTCCAATCGCATGTCCGACAGTTTGTTCATTCAAATTCAATTTTTGAGCAATACTTGATGTTAAACGTTGTGGATTGACTCATTTGGTTCGCATAAGACCGACTAACCCCTAATAACTTTCTTTGATCAAAATGCTTAGTTTGACAGGTTTATTAGCCAATTTTAGGTTCGGATAGCTTTAGGTCATCATTTTGAACTTGTTTGACGTTGTAGTTACTGATTTTTCGTACTGATAATGTCACGCAGTACCTATAGAGTCGAAACAAATGTCTAAAAGTGCAAAAAGTGGTCTATAATCAATCAATTGCAATTTTGGCAGTATGGGTTTGTGTCGTACGATATACAAGCGATTTGAGTAAATGGAACGACTGAGACCGACTCCCCTCTATTTATCCTAGGGCAATCTTCAGTCGTGCGACTGAACCTAGTCGCATGATTGATTCGTGCGATTGAGCTTCAGTCATACGACTCGCCCATTCAGTCATCTCCAATCATACGATTGAGGATCATTCGTGCGACTGTCACAGTCGGTCACCTCCAATCGTGCGATTGGGCTTATTCGTATGGTCCAATCGTAAGATTAAACTCATTCGTATGGTCTAATCATACGATTGGACTCATTTGTATGGTCCAATCGTACGATTGGACTCATTTGTATGGTCCAATCGTACGACTGGTCCATACTTATGATGCAGTCGTGCGAATGGGTCATACTTATGAAATTTTGACTTTTTGACCGTTCGACCCTTAGTTCCTTCTAACAGTAGATAAAACATTCTGAGCAGTTAATCATCTCAGTCATGACCAATTTAAGATTAAAAACCTTTTAATCACCTCAGACGTGATCCATTTATCCACCTGATCACCTCAGACGTGATCCATTTATCCACCTGATCACCTCAGACAGGATCCATTTATCCACCTGATCATCTTAGACATGATCCATTATCCACCTGATCACCTCAGAAGTGATCCATTTATCCACCTGATCATCTCAGACATGATCCTTTCACCTTTTCAGAAACAATTGATTTAAGATTAACGTTAAGTTCATTTTGTCACATTCACAGATGAATAACATAGCATAGTCCGACACTGACACACTTTACAAATAACTGAAAACTAAACTAAGTAACAAAATAAAATGTTTTTGATTTTGTTAGGGTAGTGTAGAGTAGCCTATTAGCATTAACATCATTTCTAAGACAGATTCATATGAAATCAGACAGGCATAAACTTAATTACTTGGAACTTTATATATATATATATTGAAATGGAAACTACATATTTACATATCACAGATTCTCATTCATCTGAGACTTCTAAGCTCTAACTTGAGATCATGCTTGATCTGATAAGTAACACACATTGATTTTGAACATCAGGCAAGGCAGCCATGACGATTGTCAGTATACTTGTCCACTTAAATCCATACATAGACTTTTGACACATATTGGTGATTTATTAGGTTATACTATTTCAACCAACATTTGTGGATCCCAAGCTTATATGGTAATCATCATTCCTCAGGAGAATTTTGAGCGGACTACGGGTATTTGACAAGAAGAGACTATTCATAGAGCTTACAAAGAGAAGCCAAGCCTCAGGTCAGTGCCACCGCACAGCAGAGAGGCGACAAACAACAATGAATTCTAGAATATCTAGGTTATGCTTATCCTAGGTCAGTGCCATCGCACAACAGAGAGGCACACAACCTATCTTCTTGTTAGAGCACCTTAAAATTTTTCTTTTGCACATAACGCATCAACAACATTGGTTATCAACTTGATTGCGTTTATTTTCATTTTTCGTGCTTTTCTCTTTTTGTGGTCTTCCGCAAACTTTTAGTGGTGTTTATTTGCTCGTCACCCTTATTGGAAATAACTGATTTTGTTAACCAATGTAATTACAGAAAATTGTTAGTCAGAGAATACTAAGTCTAACAATTTAGGGTCCTGATGGGGACACCGCATGGGTTTTTGGGGGTGGGCCGGTTCAAACGGTCACGGTTAGGTCTTGCGGTCACATTTTGGCACCTAACCGTGACCGCATGGACTTGATGTCACGGTTTGGGGTGTTTGTCGCGTGACAGCATGGTCTTGCTTTCAAGGTTCGGGGTGGTAGTCCCCGTGACCTCCTGACAACAAAACGACAAAATGAGACAAAATGAGCTGTTAAAGTTGAAAAGCGGTCACCAAACCGTCACGTGGAGGCCAAACTGTGACCTCTAGGGTACACGGTCTCAGTTTACGGTACGACGTAGACGTGATTTTGATGAAAGGCCGGGATTCCGGCACAAACCGTCACGTGGAGGCCAAACCGTGACGGTTTGTGCCCCAGAATTTCACCTTATATACATTTCACCTTCGAACAATCGGCATATCCGTTTCCAAACTAAAAATTCGCAATTTCATAATCCATTCAGCCTTCGTCATTCCAAAAACGCGTTAATTCAAAAACAATGTCGGGTTCGGGAGATCATTATCAAAAGCCGAAGCTTACAGATTTGAATGTCATGACCTCGGTGATTCTGCTCTTGGGCTCGCAATCTCAAGCTTTTTCTTCTTGACTTACCCGATATCGACGCTGGTAAACTCTCTGAACTCCGTGCGCGCAATGTTAGTGGTGAAAAACTCGCTCGGGTTGCAGTTCGCCTCGGGCTTTACAAGTACATCCGTCACAACAAAGCTGATGTTCTTAGTGATAAGGTATTACATTATCAAGTCTACTGATATTCATGCCAATTATACATTCTGTGTTGCTATTAGATTTGGGGTTTTTTGGTGTTTGAGGAGTGCATACTATTTGAATTGAGTTTACTATTAGCCTATTAGGCGTACCGATTATACGTCATGCATTGCTATTGAATTTGAGGGTGGTGTTTTGATTTTGTTAGGTTTGGGAGTTTCTTATTACGGTTGAGGAAGAAGAAGGGATAGTTGTGCACGGTGGAAGAAGGAAACCGACCCTGCATAACCAGTTTTCCAAAGAATCTGCGCTGCGTTTTGTCTCCACAAAGATTAAAGTCAACGCGTTCTGAATCAAGATTAAAGATAACAGATTACAAAGACTAATTAAGCAGATTAGAAAAAAAAAGATGAACTGAATCGCACGTTTGTTAATGATTAAAACCATAAATAGTGTTTGTTAATGATTTTAAAAGTATATAAACCTGAGGATAAATCGGTGCACCACCATATGCAACAACAACTTTCACACCAGTTTCATAGCAGAATTTCTTAGCTTCTTCAAATATCTAACGAAATAATACAGATCATAAGAACAATAGTTATATTATATATTCACGAAAAGATAGAAATGATGTGACGGTGAAACTAGTAATCGATAATCAATCATCATTTGTACAGACTAATGGGGACACCGCATGGGTTTTGGGGGTGGGCCGATTCAACTGTATTGTGCATCTTATTTCTTCATTTGGTAGCCAGACAATTGGAAGGGGATTACCCGATGCCCAGTGTGAGCTATCATTGGCCGAGATATGCATATCAAGAAGCACTAGAATGGCAAAATATGTACGAGGGTCGTTTAAATAATTACGTTAGAATAATGGATCGTCATAGAGGCACCAATGTCTCCTGTAAGATATCATTATCCGATACTTCATCATATTAATGAATATCCCTTTATTTGATGATGATGATGATGATGATGATGATGATGATGATAATAATAATAGTAATAATAATAATAGTAATATTAATAATATTAGTAGTAATAATAATAATAATAATAATAATAATAATAATAATAATAATAATAATAATAATTAATAATAATAATAATAAATAATACTAATAATAATAATAATAATAATAATAATAATAATATAAACAGCTGAATGATTGCTCATCAGTAGTTTGGTAAACAAAGTGTCACGGGTTGACCAACACGTGACAGTTAGGGTTTCTCAACCGTCACAGGTTGACCAAACAGCTGAATGATTGCTCATCAGTAGTTTTGTAAACAAAGTATCACGGGTTGACCAATACGTGACAGTTAGGGTTTCTCAACCGTCACGGTTAGGGCTAACCGTGACCTTTTGGGGTATTGCTCATCAGTAGTTAATTAAACAGCGGAAACAGCTGAAGGATTGCTCATCAGTAGTTTAAAAAACAAGTGTCACGGTTTGGTCTTGCTGTCACGGTTCGGGGTGGTAGTCCCCGTGACCACCTGACAACAAAATGACAAAATGGGCTGTTAAAGTTGAAAAGCGGTCACCAAACCGTCATGTGGAGGCCAAACCGTGACCTCTAAAGGTACGACGTAGACGTGATTTTGACAAAAGGCCGGGATTCCCGGCACAAACCGTCACGTGGAGGCCAAACCGTGACGGTTTGTGCCCCAGAATTTCACCTTATATATATTTCACCTTCGAACAATCGGCATATCCATTTCCAAATTAAAAATTCGCAATTTCATAATCCACACTCGAGATTTTTCAGCCTTCGTCATTCCAAAAACGCGTTAATTCAAAAACAATGTCGGGTTCGGGAGATTATTATCAAAAGCCGAAGCTTCCAGATTTGAATGTCGTGACCTCGGTGATTCTGCTCTTGGGCTCGCAATCTCAAGCTTTTCTTCTTGACTTACCCCGATATCGACGCTGGTAAACTCTCTGAACTCCGTGCGCGCAATGTTAGTGGTGAAAAACTCGCTCGGGTTGCAGTTCGCCTCGTGCTTTACACCACCGGACCATGGTGCAAGATCCTAGTGCCACAACCCTACCTCTGCCCCCAACCATCCTTGTCATACTACTACTAAATGCGTCTCGAAATCTCAACGCCGCTTCAGGTGTTGTAAAGTTAACAAACGCGAACCCAGCGTTAGTTCGCCGACTACAAAACAACAACAAATTAAAGTAATAAAGTACCTGGATTCTAGCACGACTAAAAAAAACAAAACAAACATACCCAGTGTATCCCGCTGAAGAGCAGGATCTGGGAGGGTATGTGGTGGCAAGTCTTTCCTCTATCCTGAGAGATAGAGAGACCGCTTCCGAAGAGACCCCGACTCGTTAACAAATCCCAATGTTTTCCTTTAACCGACGTATGAAACTTCCAAGCTGCTTCAGATGTTGTAAAGTTCACAAATGCATATCCGGCATTCAAACCATGCCTGTACGTATATATCAACGTCAAAACTTAGCTTACAGTGAGTACGTTAATAAAACTCCGATCGAACGGTGTTTCCCGCCTTTTCATTCTCAAGTTCACGGTGATCAAATTACGGAAATAAAAATAAATGTTAATGCTGGCCCATCTGGCGCGGGCAGGTCTGGTCAGGGCAGCGATCCGGGGATGATGGATTAGATAGATATTTGTTTGTATTTTATTTCTTTTGTATGTAAAAACTCGTTGTATATATATATATGTGCAGTTTCAGTTATGATGATTTGTATATTTAGTTGTGTTTGTTTGGTTGTGTTTCTTTGTTTGTTTGCTTTATATTTACAATGTTGATAATGTTAATGTATATGTTTGATAACAACTGATTTTTGCGATTAGGTTAACCATGTGATAAAATAACAACCAAGTTGTTTAAAATTACTTGTAATATGACCATGAATTGCAGCAGATTAGGTTAACCATGTGATAATGTTAATTGTATCTGCGCTGCGTTTTGTCTCCACAAAGATGTTTAATGCTTAAGGAAGATACACGAAATCAAACTTCGATCGAATAATAATAATAAATGTTTAGTAGTAGTAATAATATTAGTAGTAGTAGTAGTAATAATAATAATAATAATAATAAAATAATAATAATAATATTATTATTATTAATAATAATAATAATAATAATAATAATAATAATAACAATAATAACAATAATAATAATAATAATAATAATAATATAATAATATAATAATAATAATAATATAATAATAATAATATAATAATAATAATAATAATAATAATAATAATATAAACAGCTGAAGGATTGCTCATCAGTAGTTTTGTAAACAAGTGTCACGGTTTAATCAATATGTGACAGTTAGGGTTCTCAACCGTCACGGTAGGGCTAACCGTGACCTTTTAGGGTATTGCTCATCAGTAGTATTTAACAGCTGAAGGATTGCTCATCAGTAGTTTTGTAAACAAAGTGTCACAGTTAGCTCTTGCGGTCACATTTTGCACCTAACTTTGACCGCATGGACTTGCTGTCACGGTTTGTTCCCGTGACCACATGGTCTTGCTGTCAAGGTTCGGGGTGGTAGTCCCCGTGACCTCCTGACAACAAAACGACAAAATGACAAAATGGGCTGTTAAAGTTGGTCACCAAACCGTCACATGGAGGCCAAACCGTGACCTCTAGGGTACACGGTCTCAGTTTAAGGTACGACGTAGACGTGATTTTGACGAAAGGCCGGGATTCCCGGCATAAACCGTCACGTGGAGGCCAAACCGTGACGGTTTGTGCCCCAGAATTTCACCTAAATACATTTCAGCTTTGAACAATCGGCATCCAAACTAAAAATTCGCAATTTTGTAATCCACACTCGAGATTTTTCAGCCTTCGTCATTCCAAAAACGCGTAAATTCGAAAACAATGTCGGGTTCGGGAGATCATTATCAAAAGCCGAAGCTTCCAGATTTGAATGAGGTGCCACATATCGAAGATTCGAACCAGGTTAAACTAGTATATGTTTTATTATAACTTATTATTTGAAATATCTAACCATTATCTTTTTTAGGAATATTACGTATACGGGAGTCACCCTCCGTGGGGGGAGGAGGAAACCAACCCGTCGAACACATTTGCTCAAGAGGCGTACAACTCTTTATTTGGACCGACAGGTTACGGTGAAGGGTACAGATATCCCCCTTGCAATTCTTACGGGCATGCCCCGAACACGTACAACTCGCAAACGGAGCTGGATTACGGACATCCCCCGTACCAGTCAGAACTAGAAATTACACATGTGTCGGATACTTTTAATGGGAATGACACAGATGAGAGTGACGGTTCGGTTCACCTCAAAGAAAACCATGGGGACACCGCGGAGCATGATGAGGATGAGGATCGGATAAGAAAGGCTACGGTTTCTTATAAATAGATTTGATAGGTTTTCTCAAATAGATTTGATATGTTTTCCCAAATAGATTTGATAGGTTTTCCCGAATAGATTGATAGGTTTTCCCAAATAGATTTGATAGGTTTTACCAAATAGATTTGATAGGTTTTCTCAAATAGATTGATAGGTTTTCCCAAATAGATTGATAGATTTTCCCGTATGTGTAACGTAGTTTGTCGACGGTTTATATTATTATTAGAAATAATAATAAATAATAATAATAATAATAGTTATAATAGTAATAGTAATAATAGAAATTAATAATATTAGTAATAATAATAATAATATAATAATAATAATAATAATAATAATAATAATAATAATAATAATAATAATAATATAATATTAATAAAATAATAGTAATAATAATAGTAATAATAATAATATAATAATAATAATAATAATAATAATAATAATAATAATAATAATAATAATAATAATAATAATAATATTAGTATTAGTAATAATATTAATAATAATAATATTAGTATAATAATAATAATAATATTTGTATAATAATTATAATAATAATATTAATAATAATATTAATAGTAATAATAATAGTAATAATAATAATAAAACTAGAATTTGAACCCGCGCGTTGCCGCGGGGTTCTTTTGTAAATGGATCGTGATAGCTCATACATAATATAGAACTAATGTTCTATGAAATTCTTTTTTTTTTTGGGTTGCAACAGTATGCAACGATATTATTAGTGTACATTTTCTACATAGCCACTAACTAATTGATATACAAATGAGATTGCAACCTTCTTAAAGCTGCTGCTTTTAGGTTTACACTTACAAAAGGATTTCCACGGTTGCTACTTCATTCATATGGGCTTTATTGCTTCTGACGGCCTCTCTCCTATGAATATCACAAAAATACTAAAGATTAAAAGACAACCAAAATTCACACAATAAATTAAGAAGTCATCCACTTAGGTAATGCACATCATGCTAACGAAATAAAATTTACAGTAATTCAATACTAACCTAATACCTAATGAAAGAACTTATAATTATTTATAAAAACATTTCATTAACTTGACAATTTACATATAATACACATAATTACATAATGGACGTTTTTAATAAAATAATAGGATTAGAATATTGCAACCGAGATACTAATTTATGATAGATGTTTAATGGCCATTTTAGGTATAATCCTTCCTAAAAGAGCCTAGTATCAACAATTCAATTTCCTGAAAAAATGAACATTTTCTTAATTTTTCATCCTGCAAACCATAAGCTCAAACAATGTTACAACCTAAAACGATCATTTAACCCAAGTACATTTTGAGCTAACCTGGTCTTGACCCGAACCAAAGTAATACCTTTTTCTGAAAAAAGGTCTGCTTTGACCCAAATTTGTTTTGACACGTCATCTACCTTTTTGCGAGGTAATGTCCATATGAACTAATATTTTTCTCACAAAATCATATCTAAATTACCATCTACAACCAAAGAGAATTAGAAAGTTAATATGAAGGATGACACATATAACTTAAATCCAATCTCTAAATTTGACATAATCATGATTTGGAATTCAGTCAATCTATAATAAATTAAGAGATTATCTGTGATCAACATTTCTGCTGATCCAAAAAAAAAACATGTGAAACACAGCGAATTCCAATGCTAATCCTAATTTCAAAATCATAAAGCTCATAGTTAATGTCTTCTTTATATCTCCCATATCACATTAAAGCACTTTTAACCTAACATTTTAATCCCCAAGATAAGTAAATAAGGGATAGATAAAAAATGTATTCTTTATATCTCCCATAACACATCAAAAAATAGTAAATAAGATAAAAGAAACAAAAGATTATTCCAAAATTCTAAAATTTAATATTAAAATTCTGACATGGTTAGTGACAAATGAAGCCATGAAGGTGTGAATAAGAAAAATTACCTCCAAAAGCCCCGTACTACCTTGATTGAGTAAATTATAGCTTTTTCCTACCGTTAAATCCTGAGATAATAACAACAAAAATAGTAATTAAATCTTATATATAAATCTCAAATTATATTTAAATACACACACATGTATATTTGTTTAAGAACATAACCTCAGGTAATGCTCTTTAACATGATGAACTTCGTATCGGCATATTGTTTCAGTTCTTTTATCCCCCTGACATATCAATGAAAAAAAACAATATATCAATATGTGCAAGATATATATGAGTTTTAAAGCTCCTTGAAATGGTTAAAACAATGACCATTAGTCTAAATTGATGTGATTAAGGAATAGGTAGCATTCAAAGGTTAGAGAGTAAGTACTGAAAGCTTCAAATTGAAATTGATGACAACATAGATATTCCTATTAATTGCTACACTCATAAATTATGGACATTGTGAGCATACTTAATAGTTTACTTGAGCAAGAGAACAAACCAACTATAAGTATCATTATATGTATCACTATATGATCATAACTAATCGTCAACAAAAATCCAAGATAAATAAACACCTCTCTAAGAACTAAACACAATTTTACATCACAGAAACCGAATAAACTCATCGAATTACATAGCAAACCAAGTTAATATGAACATAACTCATGACAGAAATAGCAAAAGATCATACCTAAATCAAAGCTCAAGTTGCTATTGTCAAAACTCGTTGTCAATCTGCAGTAAAGATTGTAAAATTAGCTTTATTACGAAGAATGAAAGGTTGATCATCAAACCAATCGTTACTGTACGAACATACATGGAAAATTAGCATATTGGATATAATCTAAAATGCATCAAATGAAGAAAATATACCAACCTTCTATGTTATCTAAGTGAGCTCATCATTAAACCACTTGAGAATTCTAAATTTTCTCACTGGAAACACATCCACCACACCTAGCTCGAATATTAGTAATAATCAGTACCCATCAAACATCATCATAAAAATATTTGATGAATCCAAATAATTAGTTAAATAAATGATAATACGTAAAAGAACCTAAGTGGTAGCAAATTGCATGACTTAATCCTTGCATTTAATCTCTTTTTTTTCAGAGTCTCCTGATTGTCAAAGTTATATAAGAAGAAAGAGTATACAGATATATAAAGGAGTTATATAAGAAGAAAGAGTATATAGATATATAAAGGACTGCTGTCAATTCATCATAATTAAACACATCAATAACTGGAAAGTCTACTTGAAAATCTTATTTCCTGTTTCAATTTCATTTCATAAACACAGATATAACAAATTATAGTCAAAATTAAAAAATCTGCAGGTATTGATTTAAATTTGTATACTTGGCCCAAATATGATAAGCCTCTTATTCTTTTTTTTACTTGGCAATCCCTCTCTTGTAGATTTCAATGTTTTAAAATCATCATCAACTGAATAGACCCTAAACCAATCAAAACAAAATTTAAAACTTTGAAATTAAAACATTTTAAAGTATTAAATCCATAATTTATTTTACTAAGCAATAGGAACTACATTTGTTAAAAAAGACCCATGTTGAGCAAACACTGAAATTGTTCGGAAACTAATCAGAAACCATACCAATTAAGATAACTTGAGATGACAGGAGATCGACGCCATTTTATCATTATCCGAGTTAATGTCCGATGGACGATGCTTCACCTGGTCAGAGCTATGAGAAACTGGTGTGTAGCTGCTAAGTGATATTGAAAATTAGTTCACTTACTTTTGCGTGAATCATATTGCAAAAGCCACAATAAATTGAGATTAGCAATATATAGCAACGATTAACAGCTAGCCTACCAGGTTCATACATGTCAATATCTTGGTACAGAAACATGGTATGATCATAACAACATCAGTACACGATCACTCTCCCATCCTTAAAACTCCAAAACTGATCAACAAACATGTATGATAAAGTCCCTCTAAAAAAGCCTAAAATTTACATACTACAACACTACAACAACTTCATACGCAATATTAACTTCCAAATCAATGTGCTTTAAAGTTTAAATCCAACAAAAAAATGATTTTTCAAGAATAACAGTATCAATGCAAAGATTGACAGTAACTGGAGTAGAATTAAGGGAAATTACGATTGGAGGTTGAGGGATGTGAGACAAGAACGATTGGTGGACTCGATAGCCATGAATGCGTAGACCCCTTCGTCCGTCGGGCAGAAGCTCAGCTCCGGCGGCTTTTACTTCTTTCTCGTTGGCTTCCTATACCATCTTTGTTGCGAATCGAAGGTGATGTTGCAGAAATTTCAGATTTTGCTGTAAACCCTCGATGACAATAGAATCTAGGTTAACCCGTAATCTCTCTGGCATCGCATTACCTCTGGACCGAGTTCAACACCAAATCGACCACTGGACTGAAATTAGAAACCAAAAGATAAACTTTCTCGATGCCAATCCTCAAGCCCTAGATCTTGATCATCTTTTTATCACAACCCTATTCCTCTTCCACGTAAGTCAAACAACCCACATTTTTGCCCTAATTTTTTAACCTACTCGAAACAACCATCAACCTGCAGATGGCAGATTTGATGATAATCACCACCAAACGCCATCATCGTGAAATGAAAATAGAGATCAGAAATGGTGAAGAGAGAGGCAGAGTGACGGTCTCTGTCTACACGTATATGCAATGGGAGAAGCATAGTGCAACACGTATCACTTCACTACAAAATTACTAATATAGCCCTGGTTACTGTACTAACCGACCAAAAGGATTAATATATATTATAATAATAATAATAATATTAGTATTAGTAATAATTAATATTAATAATAATAATAATAATAATAATAATAATAATAATAATAATAATAATAATAATAATAATAATAATAATAATAATAACCGTCAACCATTAATTTTATAAACATTGTAAATAATGATAAATACGTTTTTTAGCAGATATGGATGCCGACGATGCTTTTATCCCCGGCATTGATGACTGCCCGACGTTGCAGTTCGAGCAGGGGACTACACCGTACGAGCGGTTCAGGACCCTGAGAGCACGTGTGCCAGCACCGGGGACCGTCCTGTCGGAGGACTTCTTACAGCTCGTTGGAGAGCGCGACCGGTTTTTTGAGATCATCGGCGAGGACGGCCCGTGGGAGCAGCTGTTCCGGATGTCCGACGATGCCCATCGAGAGCTCACCGTGGAGTTCTACTGCACATTCACGTTCCGTTCACGTGACCAGAGACTTGCGGAGCTGGACGAGGAGGACATAGCGGACGGTCGTGAGCCCGCGGAGGTTGCTTTCCGGTTGTTCGGGGTCCACCATCGCATGTCACTTAGGCAGTTCGCTGTCGTCAGCGGCCTCTACACGGAGGAGGAGACCCGACAGCCGATGTACACCACCGCCTTGATCCGCGGGCCAGACGACTCCGATCAGGTCTGGTGGCCTGCGATAGGCAACGGACCATACGGCGGTGATACGAGGTCCTCTCATATATGAGACCCTCTGTATAGATACATTCACCGACTCATCGCCACGTCCGTCGCAGGTCGTGGGGCGTGGACCGACAGGGTCAACGCCGCCGACCTTTTTTTCTTCGGTGTGTACTCATACACCGACACTGCCACCTCGCGCACGCCCTCGCTGATTATTTTGCTAGTTATTATCATCGGCAGTCGCGAGGGGCGTTAGTGGGCGGGAACATCGTTTCCCGGATCGCTCGGGGCTTGGGGTACGTACAGGCCATGTCCCAGCTCCCGCTACCTCCGACTCCTGTGCGCGTGGCCGGCCGGACCACCGCCACTGGGATGAGGATAGTTCGGAGGTTCCCCGACGGCATGTGGCACCTGCTCACCAGATACCACGAGCTCGTGCCATGGGTGCCCGAGCCGTTGGTGGACCTACCCGAGCTGGCGGGGGCTGAGGTCCACCTTCAGGACGCCCACGAGGCCCTTGGCGGTGGGGAGGATCAGCCCATTCCCCCGCCGCACGACCAGGACCCGCCCCAGCATCCCCAGCGCGTGTACCACGCCGTGCGAGTGCCTGCTCATGTTCTTGATATGATTCAGGACACACGAGACAGGGTCGCGAGGCTGGAGGATACGACCGCGAGGCTGCATGATACGACCGCGAGGCTAGAGGATACGACCATGAGGCTGCATGATATGATGGACTGGGTCATCCAGCACATGGTCGCGGACTATACCGCCTCGGGTACGCCGTTGTTGTCACAGCCACCGAGGCGGTTAGACCATGAAAGTGCTGGCCCATCTGGCGCGGGCGGGTCTGGTCAGGGCAGCGATCTGGGGATGATGGATTAGATAGATATTTTGTTTGTATTTTATTTCTTTTTGTATGTAAAAACTCGTATATATATATATATATATATATATGTGCAGTTTCAGTTATGATGATTTTATATTTGGTTGTGTTTGTTTGGTTGTGTTTCTTTGTTTGTTTGCTTTATATTTGCAATGTTGATAATGTTAATTGTATATGTTTGATAACAACTGATTTTTACGATTAGGTTAACCATGTGATAAAATAACAACCAACTTGTTTAAAATTACTTGTAATATGACCATGAATTGCAGCAGATTAGGTTAACCATGTGATAATGTTAATTGCATCTGCGCTGCGTTTTGTCTCCACAAAGATTAAAGTCAACGCGTTCTGAATCAAGATTAAGATAACAGATTACAAAGACTAATTAAGCAGATTAAAAAAAACAGAAGAACTGAATCGCACGTTTGTTAATGATTAAAACCATAAAATAGTGTTTGTTAATGATTTTAAAAGTATATAAACCTGAGGATAAATCGGTGCACCACCATATGCAACAGCAACTTTCACACCAGTTTCATAGAAGAATTTCTTAGCTTCTTCAAATATCTAACGAAATAATATAGATCATAAGAACAATAGTTATATTATATATTCACGAAAAGATAGAAATGATGTGACGGTGAAACTAGTAATCGATAATCAATCAAACTCCGATCGAACGGTGTTTCCCGCCTTTTCATTCTCAAGTTTACAGTGATAAAATTACGAAAATAAAAATAAATGTTTAATGCTTAAGGAAGATACACGAAATCAAACTCCGATCGAACGGTGTTTCCCGCCTTTTCATTCTCAAGTTTACAGTGATAAAATTACGGAAATAAAAATAAATGTTTAATCTTTAAGGAAGATACACGAAATAAAAATAAATATTTAATGCTTAAAGAATAAAAAAAATAAAAGCAATATGTCACGGTTTGGCCAAACCGTGACATATAGCCCCCCCTGCGCACAATCAATACCCCCATAATTACACATACCCAATCAATACCCCCATAATTACATACCCAATCATTGACCCCAGATCTAACCGTCACGGGTAGGGTAAACCATGACAGCTAGATCTCACACCTGACCTAGCGGTCACGGGGAGACCTAACCGTGACAGCTTGGGTCGGTTTTCTCCAGGAAAAGCACGGTGCGCCTAAAATTTCCGTTTAATTAAACTAAAATTGCAAAAATTGAAAATCTTTTTGGTGTTCCAAGTAACTTGATGCCTGTGTACTATAACTTTCCATAGCATTGAATCACATTCTTGAATATTTTGTTTTTACCTTTTTAGCTTATCTGCCCTTCCCCTTCTTTTTTTAAGTAAATAAATACTGAAAGTAAACTAATCTCCCCCTAAAATTCTAAAATAAAACATCCTTTTGTGTTTTTGGATTTTATAAGACAAGGAAATTAAAAAACAAATAGAAGAAGATAAAATTGACAAGCTAAACAAGTGTCGGACTAAGCATCTGTGTCTTCTGAAATGATGTCACTTTTCTTTTTCACGCCGTTGACCTCTAACAGATAAAAAATCTGGGTTTATCAAACGGTTTGGTGTAGAGGTCGGCGCGTTGAAAATCCGTGTTTATTTTAATCACATGAATTAATTGTTTTTCATAGCAATCGCGTATGAAATGTTACTTTGTGCCGATGTGTTTTGTTTTAGGGTGTTGAACAGGAATTTTAGTTACAGCTATCGCAGCAGAGTTATCAACAAATATAGGGGTATTAGAAAATTGCAAACCGTAGTCCCATATTTGCTGTTGGATCCAAATGATCTGAGAGCAGCAACTTGCAGTAGCAACGTATTCACCTTCACATGTTAACAAAGCAACAGATGTCTGCTTCTTGCATTGCCAAGTGACTAAACACCTTCCAAAGAACTGACACCCTGCTGATGTTGACTTGAAGTTCATCTTGCAGCCACCATAGTCTGAATCACTATACGTTGTGAGCTCAAAGTCATCATCATGAGGATACCGCAACCCCAGTGTTGGAGTACCCTTCAGATAGCGAAAAATCGTTTTCACCCCGATCAGATGATTACTTTCGATTTGGCTTGATACCTAGAGCATAAACATGTGGCATACATGATATCTGGCCACAAGGCAGTGAGATACATAAGATATCCGATCATCCCACGATACATAGTGGCATCCACCAAATTCCCATTCTCATCAGGTGTCACCTCATGATTTGTGGCGAGTGTGGTACCGGCAACAGTGACATTTTCCATATTAAATCGACTCAGAATGTCTCCAACATACTTAGTCTGATGCAGAAAAATACCAGTAGGTGTTTGATCCACCTGTAATCCAAGGAAGAACCTCATTTCTCCCATGGCACTCATTTCAAATTCTGCCTTCATCACAGATTCAAATTCTTTACATAGATCTTCGTTTCGTGAAATGAAGATAATGTCATCCACATAAATTTGCACCATCAGTAAATCTCCATCTTTTTCTTTAATAAACAACGTGCGGTCAATCACACCCCTGCGAAACCCGTGTTTCAGCAGATGGGTGGAGAGCTTCTCATACCAAGCACGAGGAGCCTAATGTAGCCCGTATAGAGCCTTGTCCAGCTTGTAGACTCTATCCCGATGGTAAGGATCCTCGAATCCTTCGGGTTGACTGACGTAGACTTCTTCACGGATTTCCCCATGAAGGAATGCGCTCTTTACATCTAGTTGATAGACTTTAATCTTCATGTACGATGCATAGGCTAGGAAGATACGGATTGCTTCAATTCTAGCCACGGGTTCAAACACTTCATTGTAGTCGACTCCCTCGACTTGTCTGAAGCCTTGAACAACCAAATGTGCCTTGTTATTGATTACGACACCTTGGTCATCCTTCTTGCAGCGTAGCACCAATTTGGTGCCAATCACTTTTACTCCTTTAGGTCTGTCAACGAGTGTCCATACTCCAAGCTTCTTGAACTGTAGCAGCTCCTCCTGCATAGCGTTGACCCAGGCCTCATCTTTCAGGGCATCACAGACGTACTTGGCCTCGATTTGAGATACAAAACATTTGAAAGCCTCGTCATTCACGTAGCCCTTTTCCATAATTGCAGCATAATCAGCAGCGTATAGCTGATTTCTCGTCTGCACACCGGAGTGAAGCTCCCCAATGATAGTCTCCGGGGGATGATTCACACTGATCCTAGTCACGGGTGTCGTAGGAACGACAACCTCAGTATCAAGATTTGTGATGAGAGGTTCAGTATCTAGATTCCCTGATGCATGTTCAGCATCAGATGAGCTTCTTTCTTGATTAACATTATGCTCATTGATTGTCTCAGCTACTTCTTCATCAACTGATGACTCATCACTCTCGTCCGGGGCAGCTGTTGAAGATCCCGAAGCACCACTGGGTGGTGTCATATTGCTGGTATCCAGTTTCGGTGTATTTAAAACATCATACATCATCTGAGCAGTAATATCTTCATCTGAATCTATCTGAGGAAGATTGAAGGATTTGAAAAAGCCATCGTAATCGAAGAATAACCACGGACCTTTTCCAGCAGGGGGTGGTGTATCGTTGCACATCGACGTTGCACCATACTTCTACCTGACCTATCGAGTTGTTATAAACCCATTGTCTGGTATGCTGTATCCAAGAAAGATCCCCTGATCTGATTTCTCGCTGAACTTGCCCTCCGAAGTCTTCTTTAGTAACGTGCATGGAGCTCCGAATGGTTCCAAATACTCCAGGTTAGGTTTGCGCTTCTGAAGCAACTCATAGCAAGTCTTCCCATACCATTTAACTACTAATACACGATTAAGTGTGTAGCACGCATTGGCAACAGCTTCACTCCAGAACTATACTGACAGCTTTGAATCTGCCAACATAGTCCTTGCAGTCTCGATCAAGCTTCTATTCTTGCGTTCAGCGACTCCATTCATTTGTGGCGTGTATGCAGAGGTGAACTGATGAAAAATTCCCTTTTCCTTGCAGATAGCATCCATCCACTGATTCTTGAATTTAGTTCCATTGTCTGAATGAACCTTCCTAACCTTCAGATTGTAGAGAGACTCTAGTGTTGTGACAAGCACCTTAAACGACTCAAAGGTTTCTGACTTAGCTTTCAGAAACATCCCCCCAGGAGAAACGTGAGTAGTCATCCATGATGACAAAGCAGTACCAGTCTCCAGTGATACTCCTCGTGCAGATAGGACCGAATAGATCCATATGCAGTAGCTCCAGGGGCATCTCGATAGAGTTAACATGCTTAGTCTTGTGAGACTTCCTAGTCTGCTTTCCCTTCTTGCACGAGACACAAAAATCTGGAAGTTTGAAGTTCTTCATAGTAACTCCCTCAACTAGGTTGTTATGAATCAGATGATTCATCTTCTTGTGATTTATGTGTCCCATTCTCCTATGCCATGAGATGGACTCCTTCTCTGTTGCTTTTGATAAAAGCACTGAACAGTAGACTCAGTAGTAGAAGCATTTGACATGTCCAAGACGTACAAATCGTTGTACCTTGATGCTGACATTAATACCTGCTCCTTAGGAATCTCGATCTCCTTCTTCAGAATGTAACACTTCCGATTGTCAAACATCACTTTGAATCCCTTGTCATATATCTAAGAAACTGAAAGCAAATTGTTTTCCAACTGTTGAACAAAATTTACTTTATCAAACTTTACCTCTCCGTTACCTACTTCTCTTTGTGCGGTAATGTATCCTCCTTTGTTTCCAGCAAAAGGAACGTGCCCCCCTTTAATTTGTTTAACGTTGAAAAGGAGAGACTGATTTCCCGTCATGTGCCTGGATGCTCCGCTTTCTACAATCCATGTGTTGGTAGAAGCACTATAGCGGACAACCTGCACACATTAGAAAATAATTAATTAAGGAGGGGGACCCAAGCCTTTACTGGCTTGGGTGTCCCAGAGGCATCACACATTACAAACTCAACCCACTGACCTTTAGCAGTTGGAGAGACCTCATTCTCCTTCTTATCAACACTAACAGATACATCAAATGTTTTAGCTTTCCAACAGACCATCCTTGTGTAAGGATTGTTTGTGGTAAACTAATGACTGATTCACTGTTTGAACTTTAGGTTTATTTTCAAAAACAAGTTTCACCTCAAGCATCACAGACTTGCCAGTGACTTGTCTGTGTTGTCTGTGGTGTTGAGGAGGGGTAAAAGACCTAGCAGGTGTTTTAGACCTAACAGGAGTCTTAGATCTCTGTTTTAAAGAAATCTGTTTAACTTCTTGATCTAGTTCAACTTTAAGCCTAGGTGTCTGATAGCGAGCAGTGTGAAGAAATGTGGCCTCTTTGTCCACAAGTATAGCATGATCTCCGCTCAACAGGACTCGGAGATCTCTTATGGGGTGGGGAGTAAACTTCAGGTATGGGCTTTTTGGTCTCAACCTTTTGATTTTCACCTTCTTTGACAAATTTTACTTGTTTAACATTATGTTTACTTTGTCTTTTAAGATGATTGTGATCTTTCTTAACCGGTTTAGATTGAGTGGTTTTTGAAGTCTTAAGTTGTATGACAGCAGATTTTGAACCCAACCTAAGAGATGCTTGAACATCCTCTTCCACCCTGTTCTCAATGATGGTTTTATCCTTTGTGCCTGAAGTTGATGTCTTCTGATCAGCAACCGGAGGAGCAAGTTTAACTGCAGTGTCCGGATCACTGACTAGAGGAGTAGTCACCACATGGTTTTGATGGGATTATCGTTAACCGATTTCTGTTTGGTGTTCAGGAGGAACTCATATGGTGGAGTCATAACTTTATAGCCCAGCCCTTCCCCATTGTTTCTTTCTTTAACCAAGTTTTTCAAAATGTGAGAGGAACTCGCTAAACTGTGTAGTTTTTGCTTTAAGGACTCATTTTCAACTTGTAAAACAGCTCTGTCCTTTTTAGTTTCCTCAATTGTTTTTAAGTAAAACTTTATGTCATTTTCTTGGTTAAAAGAAACAACCTCAGTTTCTTTTAATTGTTTTCTCAGCAATTCAATTTTCTCCTTAAAACTACTCTCATTTTGCTTTAATACTCTATTAGCCTCAGTGCAAAGTTTTAAATCATTTACTAAGTTGTCATTATGTTCTGATAACCTAGCAAATTTCAGATCAATGCATTCCCTAAACTTATTACATTCAACACAAGCATGTTTATCAAATAAATCATCTTTCGATTCAACCTGTGCAAATGTAGAGGTGCCGGCCATGAAAGCGGCTTGAGGTTCCTGGTGTGCTGTCGATTCTGCATTTAGTTCATCCTCAACGAGTTTATCCATAGCAGTCATAGTCTTATTCACATCTAGCTCAATAGAGTTCTCCCCCTCACTTGATGTGTCTTCATTCAAATCATCAACTGATGCAATGTTAGCTTCACCGTCAGATAAAAAACGAAAGGGCCAGTCTTGCCCTTCATCACCCTGAGCAACCATGGCTTTGGAGTCATTGCTGGTTGAAGTTGCCTTTTTCTCTTTATCCTGCCTGTTAAATGATGAAAACGGGTTGCCATTGTCTGTCTTCTTAGGTTTGACACACTCTCTCTTGAAATGGCCTTTTTCACCGCAGTTGAAACAAGTGACTTTTGACTTGTCAAATCCGAACGTTGTATCCTTTGTAGCCACCAGATTTTGTCCCGTCTTCTTAACAAACTTCTTTTCTCTAGGCACAACACTAGCGACAGCCCACAAGATATCCATTCGCTCCAGCTCAATTTCATCCACTTGCTCATAATCTTCGTCGGCCAAGCTCCTCCTGCATAGCGTTGAACAAGGCCTCATCTTTCAGGACATCACAGACGTACTTGGGCTCGATTTGAGATACAAAACATTTGAAAGCCCCGTCGTTCACGTAGCCCTTTTCCATAATTGCAGCATAATCAGCAGCGTATAGCTGATTTCTCGTCTGCACACCGGAGTGAAGATCCCCAATCATAGTCTCCGGGGGATGATTCACACTGATCCTAGTCACAGGTGTCGTAGGAACGACAACCTCAGTATCAAGATTTGTGATGACGGGTTCAGTATCTGGATTCCCTGATGCATGTTCAGCAGCTGATGAGCTTCCTTCTTGATTAACATTATGCTCATTGCTTGTCTCACCTGCTTCTTCATCATCTGATGACTCATCACTCTCGTCCTGAGCAGATGTTGAAGATCCCGAAGCACCACTGGCTGGTGTCATATTGCTGGTATCCAGTTTCGGTGTATTTAAAACATCGTACATCATCTGAGTAGCAATATCTTCATCTGAATCTATCTGAGGAAGATTGAAGGATTTGAAAAAGCCATCGTAATCGAAGAATAACGACGGACCTTTTCCTGGAGGGGGTGGTGTGTCGTTGCACATCGACGTTGCACCATACTTCTACCTGATCTGTCGAGTTGTTATAAACCCGTTTGTCTGGTATGCTGTATCCAAGAAAGATCCCCTGATCTGATTTCTCGCTGAACTTGCCCTTCGAAGTCTTCTTTAGTAAGGTGCATGGAGCTCCGAATGGTTCCAGATACTCCAGGTTAGGTTTGCGCTTCTGAAGCAACTCATAGCAAGTCTTCACATGTCGTTTAACTACTAACACACGATTAAGTGTGTAGCATGCATTGGCAACAGCTTCATTCCAAAACTGTACTGGTAGTTTTGAATCTGCCAACATAGTCCTTGCAGTCTCGATCAAGCTTCTATTCTTGCGTTCAGCAACTCCATTCATCTGTGGCATGTATGCAGAGGTGAACTGATAAACAATTCCCTTTTCCTTGCAGATAGCATCCATCCACTGATTCTTGAATTCAGTTCCATTGTCTGAATGAACCTTCCTAACCTTCAGATTGTAGAGAGACTCCAGTGTTGTGACGAGCACCTTGAACGACTCAAAGGTTTCTGACTTAGCTTTCAGAAACATCACCCAGGAGAAACGTGAGTAGTGATCCATGATGACAAAGCAGTACTAGTCTCCAGTGCTACTCTTCGTGCTGATAGGACCGAATAGATCCATATGCAGTAGCTCCAGGGGCATCTCGATAGAGTTAACGTGGTTAGTCTTGTGAGACTTCCTGGTCTGCTTTCCCTTCTTGCACGAGACATAAAAATCTGGAAGTTTGAAGTTCTTTATAGTAACTCTCTCAACTAGGTTGTTATGAATCTGATGATTCATCTTCCTGTGATTTATGTGTCCCATTCTCCTATGCCATGAGATGGACTCCTTCTCTGTTGCTTTTGATAAAAAGCACTGAACAGTAGACTCAGTAGTAGAAGCATTTGACATGTCCAAGACGTACAAATCGTTGTACCTTGATGCTGACATTAATACCCGCTCCTTAGGAATCTCCATCTCCTTCTTTAGAATGTAACACTTCTGATTGTCAAACATCACTTTGAATCCCTTGTCATATATCTGAGAAACTGAAAGCAAATTGTTTTCCAATTGTTGAACAAAATTTACTTTATCAAACTTTACCTCTCCATTACCTACTTCTCTTTGTGCGGTAATGTATCCTCCTTTGTTTCCAGCGAATGAAACATGTCCTCCTTTAATTTGTTTAATGTCAAAAGGAGAGACTGATTTCCCGTCATGTGCCTGGATGCTCCGCTATCTACAATCCATGTGTTGGTAGAAGCACTATAGCGGACAACCTGCACACATTAGAAAATAATTAATTAAGGAGGGGGACCCAAGCCTTTACTGGCTTGGGTGTCCCAGAGGCATCGCACATTACAAACTCAACCCACTGACCTTTAGTAGTTGGAGAGATCTCATTCTCCTTCTTATCAACACTATCAGATACATCTGATGTTTTAGCTTTCCACAGACCATCCTTGTGTAAGGATTGTTTGTGGTAAACCAATGACTGATTCACTGTTTGAACTTTAGGTTTATTTTCAAAAACAGGTTTCATCTCAGGCATCATAGACTTGCCAGTGACTTGTCTGTGTTGTCTGTGGTGTTGAGGAGGGGTAAAAGACCTAGCAGGTGTTTTAGACCTAACAGGAGTCTTAGATCTCTGTTTTAAAGAAATCTTTTTAACTTCTTGATCTAGTTCAACTTTAAGCCTAGGTGTCTGATAGCGAGGAAGTGTGAAGAAATGTGGCCTCTTTGTCCACAAGTATAGCATGATCTCCGCTCAACAGGACTCGGAGATCTCTTGTGGGTGGGGAGTAAACTTCAGGTATGGGCTTTTTGGTCTAAACCTTTTGATTTTCACCTTCTTTGACAAATTTTACTTGTTTAACATTATGATTACTTTCTCTTTTAAGATGATTGTGATCTTTCTTAACCGGTTTAGATTGAGTGGTTTTTGAAGTCTTATGTTGTGTGACAGCAGATTTTGAACCCAACCTAAGAGATGCTTGAACATCCTCTTCCACCCTGTTCTCAATGATGGTTTAATCCTTTGTGCCTGAAGTTGATGTCTTCTGATCAGTAACCGGAGGAGCAGGTTTAACTGCAGTGTCCGGATCATGACTAGAGGAGTAGTCACCACATGGTCCTTGATGGGATTATTGTTAACCGATTTCTGTTTGGTGTTCAGGAGGAACTCATGTGGTGGAGGCACAACTTTATAGCCCAGCCTTCCCCATTGTTTCTTTCTTTAACCAAGTTTTTCAAAATGTGAGAGGAACTCGCTAAACTGTGTAGTTTTTGCTGTAAGGACTCATTTTCAGCTTGTAAAACAGCTCTGTCCTTTTTAGTTTCCTCAATTGTTTTTAAGTAAAACTTTATGTCATTTCTTGGTTAAAAGCAACAACCTCAGTTTCTTTTAATTGTTTTCTCAGCAATTCAATTTTCTCCTTAAAACTGCTCTCATTTTGCTTTAATACTCTATTAGCCTCAGTGCAAAGTTTTAATCATTTACTAAGTTATCATTAGGTTCTAATAACCTAGCAAATTTTAGATCAATGCATTCCCTAAACTTATTACATTCAACACAAGCATGTTTATCAAATAAATCATCTTTTGATTCTACCTGTGCAGATGTAGAGGTGCCGGCCATGAAAGCGGCTTGAGGTTCCTGGTGTGCTGTCGATTCTGCATTTAGTTCATCCTCAACTAGTTGATCCATAACAGCCATATTCTCATTCACATCTAGCTCAACAGTGTTATCCCCCTCACTCACTGTGTCTTCATTCAAATCATCAACCGATGCAATGTTAGCTTCACCGTCAGATAAAAAACGAAAGGACCAGTCTTGCCCTTCATCACCCTGAGCAACCATGGCTTTGGAGTCATTGCTGGTTGAAGTTGCCTTTTTCTCTTTTTCCTGCCTGTTAAATGATGAAAACGGGTTGCCATTGTCTGTCTTCTTAGGTTTGACACACTCTCTCTTGAAATGGCCCTTTTCACCGCAGTTGAAACAGGTGACTTTTGACTTGTCGAATCCAAACGTTGTATCCTTTGTAGCCACCAGATTCTATCCTGTCTTCTTAACAAACTTCTTTTCTCTACGCACAACACTAGCGAGAGCCCACATGATATCCATTCGCTCCAGCTCATTTTCATCCATTTGCTCATAATCTTCGTCTGCCAAGTGGCAGTTACCAATCTTTCCTGCTACTAACCCGTCATAAGAATGAACCATAGCAGCAAGTAAATCCATATGCTCTTTAGAAACTTCAACAGTTACGTTGCTCAAATTCTCTGTACTTAACTTCGTCGGTTGAATTTCTAGAGCACTGAATTGAACACTTGATGATCCACCTGATTCGTAACTTGAGGATGCACTTGGAATACTTGCAGATGTGTTAGACACGAAAGAAGTCTGCAAGGGTGCACTAGAAGAAGCTGTAGTAGGAGTCATATTGTAGAGAGAAGGATTCTGAGTGTAGTTTCCTTTCTTAGACTTGTACTTATGTCGTACTTCTTCTTCCCTTAATTTCAGAATAAAATCGTTTATGTCCAATGCTTCCAGCACTTCGTTGTGTCTTAACGTGGAAACAAATGAATCCCACTTGTCAGGTAACCCATCAGACAAACTCGACACTTTATCTTCCATGGACGTTTTAACCCCGTGAGTGTGTAGTTCACTCATCAAATGATAGCAGCGGTCGATCACATCATCCAAACTTTCATTTCCAAATGAAGAGAAACTGTCAAATTCCTTCTTCAAAGCTTTAGCCTTTAGAGACTTAAGCGTAGAATTTCCTTCATAACGTTTCTCAAGAGCCTCCCATAACCTTTTGCACTGCTTGTGCTCTGAGAACTGATGGAAAATGTCCTTTGGGATGGATTGTGTCAACAAAGCATAGGCCTTCTTCTCAGCATTGTACGCAGTCTTTTATGCCTCGTTCAAACCACTTAGATTCAGTGGAACACCATCAGCTCTAACTGGCATGGTGTAGCCAGTCTCAATAGTGCTCCATAAGTTTGTGTCCAGTCCATTCAGATGGATTTCAAACCGTTGCTTCCAATAAGGATATTCATTAAGAGACAGAAGCTTTGGTGGTTTGTTATGATTCCCTATCTCATTCTCCAAGAGCAATAGATTCTGGATCCTGGAGTCCTTCCCTGCTGAGAATGCAAAGTTCTTTGTGTCCATATTGAATTTGTCTCAAAACTCGAAAAACCAACTGTGTATGCGAATGGGGATGCGACTGGGGTGCGACTGAGACTCAAACGTACGATTGAGCTTAGTCGTGCGACTGAGCAGACGACTAGGACAGTTGTACGAATGAACAAACTAACTGGGCCAATCGTGCGATTGAACATACGACTGGGCCAATCGTGCGATTAAGCTGAGCGAATGGACTTCAGTCGTGCGATTGAACAAGCGACTGGGCCAATCGTGCAATTAAGCTGAGTGAAGGAAGTTCAGTCATGCAATTAAGTCAATCGTGCGACTAAGACTGCTGACTTCGAATTTTTTCAAACTTTTCATGCAATTCGACCTAAAACCACAATTTTGAAAACCCTAGTCGGCTGAAACTCGAAAAAGACTAACTTTTGAATACATGCACTCGTAAAAACTGGATTTTTATGTAGAAAGAGTGGATCTTTTGATTAATAACGTTGACCTTTGTAAAAACATGATTGAATCCACGAAGAATCAAGAGCCAAAGCGCTGATACCACTTCTTAGAACCGTGTACGTACGAAGTACTAACTGATTCAACGTGAAACCAGATCAAATAGTGCGGAATCCTATTTGATTGGTGATCCAATCAGGAGAACGTTAATCCGATCAAAACTAACGGTTAGAATACGTTAAGAATTGATTAGAATTGACCAGAAACGTTCTATGAAGTTGGAAGACACTCTCTGGATGAACAAGCACGGCTAGGGTTAAGAATTCTCAAAGTGTTCTGTTTTTCCACGAATTAAGTGGTATTTATAGGTTTAAGTTATCATTCGTATAACTGAGCCATGCATATGGCTCAGTCGTGCGACTGAGTCGTACGATTGATTCATTCGTACGACTGAGTCAGTCTTATGACTCAATCGTGCGATTGAATCAATCACCTGGTTCAGTCATGCGACTGGCCCATTCGCATGGTCCATTCATGCGACTGAATCATGAGACTTAGTTAAACACATTCCTAAACCTTTAATGATACAGAACTATGTCTAACAACTGTATACCTATATAACATGTTCATATAAGCGTGTAACAAACAATCATATTAATAGATATAACATTCAACAACTAATAAACATTCAATGAAGTGTTTTTCATTTCATATATCAAACATTAAATCAGTGTTACCAAATGAAAGTCAATTACATTTAAGCTCACTAGAACTAGAACTAGGTACATGTGTACCAACAGTGTGGCAAGTGTGGGAAGGAGCATACGGGGGAGTGCAGACTGGGGCTCAACATGTGCTTCAAGTGTGGGAAGCCGGGCCATATCTCCAGAGACTGTAAGGCGCCGAGGTGTTATACCTGCGGCGAGGAGGGCCATATGAGCAGGGACTGCAGAAGGCCGAGGGCGGAGAGTTCCGGCACAAAGAAGACAGCCAGAACTGAAGGGTAGAAGGCGAGAGCCAGAGCTTTCACCATGACCAGGGAGGAGGCTAGGACGGACCCTGATGTTGTGTCAGGTACGTTTCTAGTAGATCAAACTCTTGCTTCTATGTTGTTTGATTCTGGTGCTAGTAGGAGTTTTATTTCTGCTGCTTTCTGTGCTAAACTCCCTGTTAGTAGTAAAGGTATTGATGAGCCCTTTGACGTAGAAACTGCTATCGGCAAGTCCACTAGGGTTACTGATATGATAAAGGATTGTGCCATAGAATTAGAAGGTCATAGGTTTACTGCTAAGTTCATGTGTTGCCCCTAGGTGGATTTGATGTAGTACTAGGGATGGATTGGTTAGCAACCTATGAAGCAAACATTGTGTGCCAAAGGAAGATGATTAGACTGACAGTGCCTGATGGGAGTTCGATGACAATATCCGGTGACCGAGTTATGACGATTCTGAAAGTGATTTCGATGGCGGTGGTGGGAAAGTGCATGAGGCGTGGATGTAGAGCTTATTTGGCCTACGTGAAGGATGTAGACACATCTTCACCACAACTGTTCGACGTACCGGTGGTGTGTGACTTTCCCGATGTGTTTCTAGAAGACTTATTAGGTGTGCCACCAGATCATGAAATCGAATTTCAGATCGACCTGATACCCGGTGCTCAGCCTGTCGCTAAGGCACATTATCGGTTGGCTCCGACAGAGATGAAGGAGTTGATGGAGCAACTGCAGGAGTTGCTTGATAAGGGTTTCATCAGACCGAGTATCTCACCTTGGGGTGCTCTGGTCTTGTTCGTGAAGAAGAAGGACGGTAGTATGAGGATGTGCATCGACTACCGTGAGTTGAACAAGTTGACAGTGAAGAATCGGTATTCATTACCGAGGATTGATGACTTGTTCGATCAGCTCCAAGGTGCCAGTTGGTTCTCAAGGATAGATCTTCGATCTGGCTACCATCAGCTGAAAGTGAAGAAGCAAGATATCCTAAAATAGCTTTCCGCATGCGTTATGGACACTACGAGTTCCTCGTTATGTCTTTCGGATTGACTAACGCACCATCTGCCTTTATGGATTTGATGAACCGAGTGTGTCAGCCAATGTTAGATAAATCAGTGATAGTATTTATTGATGATATCCTGATTTATTCTAGGAGCGAGGAAAAACATGCCGGCCACATACGCGAGGTGTTAGAGACACTTAGGAAAGAGAAGTTGTATGCCAAATTCTCCAAGTGTGCTTTCTGGTTGCGCGAGGTTCAATTTTTGGGTCATGTGGCAAATTCCTAAGAGATTATGGTAGACCCGGCAAAGGTTGAGGTCGTGATGCAATGGAAGTCACCAAAGAAGCCATCCGAGATTCGTAGCTTCTAGAGGTTAGCGAGCTACTACATGAGATTCATTCAAGACTTTTCCAAGATAGCCTGACTCGTAAGGATGTGAAGTTTGTGTTGGGTTGAGAACAGGAGGACGCTTTCGAGGAATTGAAGGAGAGATTAACACAAGCTCCGGTCTTGACATTACCCGAAGGTAGTGAAGACTTAGTGGTATATTCAGATGCTTCTTATTCTGGGCTAGGTTGCGTATTGATGCAACGTGGAAGGGTGATAGCCTACGCATCCTGATAGCTGAAAACCCACGAAGTCAACTATCCCACGCACGATCTAGAGCTAGTTGCGGTGGTTTTCGTGTTAAAGATTTGGCGGCACTACTTATACGGGACGAAGTGCACAATCTTCACCGACCACAAAAGCTTGAAGTACTTCTTTGAACAGAAAGATTTGAACATGAGGCAGAAGCGATGGTTAGAGCTCATAAAGGATTATGATTGCGAGATCCATTACCATCCGGGCAAGGCTAACATGGTGGCGGATGCCCTTAGCTGAAAGGAGAGATCCGAGCTGATTCAGGTAAAGGCATATCAGTTGATTATGACCTCTGACGTGATGACGTAGGTTAAGGAGTTTCAAGATGAGGCTCTGAAAGAAGATCGTCTTAACTCTGAAAGAATGAGAGGTCTAGTCGCGGAGTTGGGTGAAAACACTCTCGGTGTTAGAACCCGATATGGGCGGATGTGGATTCCTTGTTACGGGGATATACGTGGAAAGATCATGGAAGAGGCTCATAAGACTCGATACTCCATTCATCCCGGTGCTACCAAGATGTATCACGATATGAAGAAAGATTACTGGTGGCCGGGTATGAAGCGCGACGTAGCGGAGTATGTGAGTAAATGCCTTACCTGTTTGCAGGTGAAGGCGGAACACCAGAAGCCGTACGGGAAAATCCAACCATTGGATATACACGAGTGGAAGTGGGAGCACATCACCATGGACTTCATTACGAAGCTACCTGACGGGTGGTCCATAGGACACCCTTCATAATGTTAAAAGACGAATTTATCTCTCATTTAATTGTGTAATTATCTTGAATTAGATAACTACAGTTGCTTATGTTTCAGGTATGTTTGGGAGCTAAAATGGATAAAACGCTGCTTAGCATGGAACGGAGTGGACATGCGTAGAAAGAAGAAGAGAAGAAACAAAACATTCAGGGCTCCACCGTAACTTATGGTAGCCACCGTAAGTTATGGTGGCTCCACCGTAACTTATGGTAGCCACCGTAAGTTATGGTGGCTCTAAAATCCAGAATCTCCCACCGTAACACAGAAAAAAACCACCGTAGCACTTTTGTGGCTACCGTAACTTACGGTGGCTACCGTAAGTTACGGTAGAAGTGACGGAAAAAGTGTAATAAACATATTAAAATGGTTTGAGTGGTGCCTTTTTTCATATTATCTGGATCTGATGACTTTTGGGGCAGAAAGAGTGGGATCTTGGCTGTTCTTGCTGGTTTAAAAAGATTGCAAAACAATTGATTTGGGTTGTTAATTCCTTTGAACATGAACCATTGTGTGAGGATGAAGATTCAAGTCATGCTTGGCTAAACTTGTGGTGATCATCCTAGATGTAAGGTTTGCTTTTGAAACACTATGTTTGTGCTTGAATTTCTAGAATGATAACTTTGAATGTTTGTTTGAGTTATTATGGTGTTTGGATATTTGTTTGTAAGTTGTTGATTGTTGTTTGATGTTAACCCAAACCATACGTTCTTGGTGCCATGGGCAATCGAGATATCATGGGAGGGATTAAGGTTGGATAATTGTCAATTGATCATCGAGTAACAACCTCGTATTTTATAATCCGAGTACTTAGTTATCTTTCATCACAAACGACTATTCAAGCACGAACCATGTCTATGTGGTTCTTTCTAGTAAGCATAAACATAAGTGTGGATTAAAACCTGAAATCTAGGGTGGTCACTTGTTCTTAATCTGTTACAAAAGTATGTTTTGATTTGCAATCTATTTAGTTACTATTAGTTCTTAAACCAAAACAATCCAATTCTTGATATTGAATTTTTGCATTATAAGGCAATTGTAGTTAATTTACATGATCATAAGATAAACACATATTCCACAAACACCCTGTGTTTGATAACCCACTTACCGCTAGCTAATTAGTAGTATTTGGTTTTAAATTTGATTGAGACTTTGACCTCACGTCAAATTTTGGCGTCGTTGCCGGGGAGTTGTGCGCAACGTGTGTTTGCTTATTAGTTTGTTTTGTTATTTTGGTGTTACGCTGGTTGTGTGTAGTGTGCAGGTTTTTGTTTCAGGTGTATGCATACCAGAAACTCGAGCTCATCATCACCATTAGTGTTTGATCCAGAAATTGAGCGAGTAGCTCGTAGAAATAGAGTATTACATCGACAAAACAAAATCAGTGGTTCACCAATAGCACCTACATCACCCGTTACATCACGGAACACAATGGATCCACTTTCACCGCCTCCTACTACGGATCAAACAACACCATCCGAGCCTTTACCCAATCCTACAGTACCACCTGAGACTAAACCAACCCATACCCCATTACCTACAAGTACCCAAATCGAACATTCTTTTAGCTTTGACCCATCAGCACCCATTCCGCCCTTTTCATATTTCTTCCCAACAACCGGTCAATCATCATCGTCTAAACCAGTACCAACACCACAACCATATCAATCCAACCCATCCATATTTCATACTCCCCCTACCTCTTAGATGCAACCGGATACACAATACCAATAATATCAAGTTGTACAAACCTCAGGAGCAGGAGGAGCTGGTGTTGATGGTGGTTATGGTGATGAATTTAGGAGATATGAGGAAGAAGGGTATACGTACGAAGGAGATGCTGATCAAGGAAATTATGCTTACAGTCAAGGACAAGATATGCAAGGATATGGGAGACCACAACCACAAGTTGTGCAGTAACAAATTATACCACAACAAATACAACCCTAAGTGAGGCTACAATTTCAAGAGCAGATTCCTCCACAACATGGGGGAGCAATCTTTCAACCACTGTTTCAGCAATTTGGGCCTCCAGGACCACAAGTTCAAAGACCAATGAGTCCTCAGCGACCAAGAGTTAGGTTGGGGGTCCCACTAAGGCATAATTGGGACGCTGCTAGAGGTATTGAGGCACACTTCGTCCAATCATCACAAACAATCCTTCACCTGTGGTCATCCCTCAAAACAATCAAGGGAGAACGTTTGAAGTCTGAACAAATTCACTTCAAAGTTTGCCAAAATACAAAGGGTTAGCAAGGAAGAACCCTATTTTCATTTGGAAGCTTACAACTCAATTTATAACACAACTGGTGGTCAAGGATTTTTTGCGGATGATGTCAAGTTGGTGTTGTTTCAGATTTCATTGGAGGATAAGACAAAGAGGTGGTTCTATACTTTGCCATCTGCTTCAATTTACACATGGGCTAAGATGCAACAAAGGTTTTAGAAGAGTTTTTCACAGCCCAAAAGACTAATGATGCTAGGAGAAGCTTGAGAAGCTTCCAACAACAACAAGGTGAATTGTTTCATGAGGCTTTTGAGTGGTTTAACTTGATGATCAAGAATTGTCCTCATCATGGAATTGAGTTATGGGAGTTGTTGAACGCTTTTCACGAGGGGCTCCATTTTGAAGATGCCCGGGATTTAATGTCTATCACAAATGGTACATTTGGTACAAATTATGAGCAAGACGATTAGGCATTTTTAGAACAAATGGCGGTTACATGAAAGAGGAAGGCTCAATCAGCAAGACGAGCACGACTGGTCATTACACGAGCTCCAGTTCATGCGGTGGATGATGGTAATGTACAAGCTACAAATCAAGTTTACAATGTTTGTACAAATTGCAATGAGTTGGGGCATATTGTGGATTCTTGCACGGTAACTTTTGAACAAGTGGAGGAAGTGAACGCTATTCAAGGTCAAGGGTTTGGTGGAAGAAATTACAACATGAATTCAAATACCTATCATCCGGGTTTGAGAAATCATCCCAACTTCAGTTATGGGAATCCGGCCAATCAATCCAACCCGAATTTTCAAGGAAACACCCAAGGTAACTATGTGCCTCGCCAACAATTCAATAGTCAAGGCAATTACTGGGGTGGGAACTATCAAGGTTTCCAAAGGCAATCCCAACAATCGGGTAACGAGCAAGGTGGTTCAGCGGGTCATGTTACTTTAAGCGGGAATGAAGTTATGGATATTCTTATGATGATGCAACAGGAGATGCAAAAGAGAAATCAGTTGGATGATGCTCGGGCCCAAAAAGATGAAATTCGTGACAAGGCCATTCAATCTTTGAGCATCCAAATGGGTCAACTCGCAACAGAAGTAGCAAACTTGAAGAAGAACAAAGGAGAGCTGCCAAGTGATACTGTGGTGAATCCTAATCACCAATCTAGTTCCAAGAGCTCAAAACAAGTACACATTAATGCTTTGGAATTCACATCTCAGGTAAGTGTTCCTTTGTTAGATAAATTACCCCTAAAACACCCAGATCCAGGAGTGCCCTTGATTCCAATTCATATAGGAGACCTTAAAATTGACCGGGCACTTTTAGATCTAGGAGCATGTGTTAGCATCCTCCTCGGGCATTTATATGACAAATTTGATTTTGGTCCATTGAAATATGTTGATACCCTAATAATGTTGGCTAACCAAACACCCATTAGGCCCAGTGGTATGCTAACAGATGTCATTAAAAAGGTGAGAGATTGCTACTGGCCAGTGGATTTTCTGGTACTGGATTACACTTCTTCTATTAAGAATGCACCATATTCAGTCATCTTGGGTAGGCCGTTTCTAGCTACTGCACAGGCAGTCCTAGATTGTGAGCTAGGAATGGTGAACATGAATTTTGGTAAGAAGGTTTTGAACTTAAATATATTTTCTATTGTTACTAACCCTTCCATCAAGGAAGCATGTTTTGCTGTTGACATGTTAAAGGAAGTGAAAGAGGTTGCAGCTAAAGAAAAGAAGAGAAAGAGAAAGAGAAGAGCGAAGAAAAAGAAGGTGGAGAAGACGGTTGAACAAACTGAGATGGATAGTGAAGGTAAGAAGACTGGATGCAGCACACTTGTTTCACAAGTGTGGGGATGCGGGAAGGTGTGTCAAGTTTCCCGGCAAGAGTTGAAACATCCCACAAGGCCACCATAAGTCAAGCTATTCAGGTTGCATCTTCTCTTGTACAGTTTGTTTCTTGTTTTCTTTTGGCTAGTTTGGTTGGGTGGTAGGGTGGAGCTTATGATATGTTAATGTTTATGTGTCGGGGTTGAATTAAGGAGGTGTTAGTGTCATAAAAACAAAAAAATATTTTCAACTTTTTGAGTCTTTTGTTTTGTTTATTTTGTTCCTTTCAAAACCATACATTAAGGACAATGTATCCCAAGTGTGGGGATGAGGGGAATTTTAATTTTTAGCATTTGCGTTGATTTTTTTAGCTTTTTCAAAAAAAAAGAAAAAAAGGGGTTATTTGATGAGAAAACACAAGTAAACAAGGGTTGGAGGAAGTGTTTTCCCCCGGGCACATTTAGGTTGACTCATATAATTGACCGACACCCATACACTTCCCATGGGGAGGTTTGGCCACACGTTTGAATCATTTGATAATTTGAGGGTAGCATTTGTGTGATGAGACTCTAGAACTCGCATGATCAATATGTCCCAAGACCATAATGAACACATATATGGGGACGATAGAGGCAAGTAGGGTGGCCTCGTCAGGATGAGTGTGAGTGTGGAAATTTAGGGGGTTGGGGCTCATGCATTATATATATGAGCCTGGTGTGAGAGGGGCGGGGGTTTGGTTCATTAGTAGTCACTTTGAGCTTAAGGCCTATCATTTCTAACCCTTAGCCCTCATTCCTAAATGTAACCCTTATGATACAACCCAGGTGACAAGAAAAAAAATGAAAAAAAAATATATAAAAAAGGTGAAAGAAAAAGAAGAAAAAAAGAGAGAGGTCGAATGAATAAGCGTGGTCGTTGAAGGATGACAACCATTAAAAAAAGAAAAGAAAAAGTACTCAAAAAAAGAGGAGAATTAAATAAGTTGAAATGGGCGTGCAAAAATAAGTGAAATCGGGTTGGATCATTAAGTCACTACGAAATATTTCCCATTCCTCACCTTGAGCCTAGCTCCATTACAACCGTGGAAGACCTCTTAACCCGTATGTGTGTCTAATAATTGGTGGAGGCTCGATGGTCGTGCGAGCTTATGGTTGTTTGATCCTCACATATGCTTGAGTGTACACTAGCTCATTTTGCTAGAACTTAAATTTAATTGAGAGGAATGATTATAGTGAGGGGTGGTTGTGTGAGTAGTGGTGAGAGTATACTCGGGGTTAACGGGAGTTGTAGGCGTGATTGTTGCTTGTTGTTTGCAGTGTTGTTTGTTGTCAAGAGTTTGAGTTTGTCATGATGCGTCGCTTGGGACAAGAAACGGTTAAGTGTGGGGATGTGACGGGTGGTCCATAGGACACCCTTCATAATGTTAAAAGACGAATTTATCTCTCATTTAATCGTGTAATTATCTTGAATTAGATAACTACAGTTGCTTATGTTTCAGGTATGTTTGGGATCTAAAATGGATAAAACGCTGCTTAGCATGGAACGGAGTAGACATGCGTAGAAAGAAGAAGAGAAGAAACAAAACATTCAGGGCTCCACCGTAACTTATGGTAGCCACCGAAAGTTATGGTGGCTCCACCGTAACTTATGGTAGCCACCGTAAGTTATGGTGGCTCTGAAATCCTGAATCTCCCACCGTAACACAGAAGAAAACCACCGTAGCACTTTTGTGGCTACCGTAACTTACGGTGGCTTCCGTAAGTTACGGTAGAAGTGACGGAAAAAGTGTAATAAACATATTAAAATGGTTTGAGTGGTGCCATTTCCATATTATCTGGATCTGACGACTTTTGGGGCAGAAAGAGTGGGATCTTGGCTGTTCTTGCTGGTTTAAAAAGATTGCAAAACAATTGATTTGGGTTGTCAATTCCTTTGAACATGAACCATTGTGTGAGGATGAAGATTCAAGTCATGCCTGGCTAAACTTGTGGTGATCATCCTAGATGTAAGGTTTGCTTTTGAAACACTATGCTTGTGCTTGAATTTCTAGAATGATAACTTTGAATGTTTGTTTGAGTTATTATGGTGTTTGGATATTTGTTTGTAAGTTGTTAATTGTTGTTTGATGTTAACCCAAACCATACGTTTTTGGTGCCATGGGCAATCGAGATATCATGGGAGGGATTAAGGTTGGATAATTGTCAATTGATCATCGAGTAACAACCTTGCATTTTACAATCCGAGTACTTAGTTCTCTTTCATCACAAACGACTATTCAAGCACGAACCATGTCTATGTGGTTCTTTCTAGTAAGCATAAACATAAGTGTGGATTAAAACCTGAAATCTAGGGTGGTCACTTGTTCTTAATCTGTTACAAAAGTACATTTTGATTTGCAATCTATTTAGTTACTATTAGTTCTTAAACCAAAACAATCCAATTCTTGATATTGAATTTTTTCATTTTAAGGCAATTGTAGTTAATTTACATGATTATAAGATAAACACATATTCCACAAACTCCCTGTGTTCGATACCTTTTTACTACTATCTTTTAGTTGTAATTTGGATTAAATTTACGTGTACTGCGACAGCACGCCAAATTTTGTACCACGTACCCCGAAAGGGTATGATGTCATATGGGTGATAGTTGATCGTATGACGAAGGGTGCTCACTTCCTACCGATCCGAGAGACGTATTCTTCCGAAAGGCTCATAGATCTATTTATCAAGGTGATTGCAGCTCGTCATGATGTGCCAGTGTCTATTGTGTCTGATTGCGACACTTGGTTTACATCCAAGTTTTGGAAGAAATTCCACGATGCGATGGGGACGAGAATACATATCAGCATGGCTTACCATCCTCAGACGGACGGTCAGCCTGAGAGGATGATCCAGACACTCGAGGACATGCTTCGAGCGTGCGTGATCAATTTTGGAGGAAGTTGGATGACCATCTGCCGTTAGCCGAATTCTCGTACAACAACAGTTATCATGCCAACATTGGCATGACACCCTATGAGATGTTATATGGTAGGAGATGTAGGACACTCGTTTGCTGGGGTGATATTGGTCAGAAGGAGTTAGGGAGTATTGAAGTGATTGAGGCTATGACGGAGAAGCTCGAAAAGATTAAAGCATTCATGAAGGCAACTAAGGATAGGCAGAAGTCGTATGCCGATAAGAGGCATAGACCGATTGAGTTCCAGGTGGGTGATAGGGTTATGTTAAAAGTCTCACCTCGGAAAGGTATTATTCGGTTTAGAAAGCGGGGCAATTTGAGCCCAAGGTATATAGGGCCTTTACGAATCATTGCTCGAGTAGGGGAGGTGGCTTATAGGTTAGAACTACCCGATGAGTTGAGTGGAATTCATCTTACATTCCATGTATCTCATCTGCAGAAGTGTTTAGCCGACGAGGACATGATTGTACCACTGGAGGAAATCGAGGTGGACGAACGGCTCAATTACGTGGAGCAACACGTGGCGATCATTGATCGTAAGGAGAAGAGGTTAAGAAATAAAGTGGTTCCTCTGGTGCGTGTACAGTGGAAGCACAGAAAGGGATCCGAGTCTACATGGGATATTGAAGGAGAGATGAGGCAGCATTACCCTCATCTGTTTGAGGAATAACAGGTTTCAGGACGAAACCTATATAAGCGGGGTGGACTTGTAACACCCGGTTATTTTTTTAAGGTAAAAAGAAAGAATAAAAGCAAAGGAAAAGAAAGATAATGCGAAGTAACCCAAGTTGAAGGACTAAAAGTGTCCAAAAGTACAAAAGGATTGAGAAGTTGGTGGATAAAGCAACATGGCCACCCATGCCATGTTACTTTTCACCTTTCTGTCGATTTTAGAGAGAGAGAGGAGCAGAAAGCTCTCGGATATTTGAAGAACAAGAAGAAGAAGTCGAAATTAAGGTAAGATTTAGTGTTTCTAGGTTGTTCTTGGCTAGAATTAGCCTCGGTTATGTGCTTACATGTGTTATATGTGTTTGAATGTGTGTAGAAGGCTTCTAGGTGTTAGAATCATCTGAGGAGCTCAAGTGAAGAGTTTAAACTCGAAAACAAACTAAGGTGAGTTCTAGAATCCGCTTTCTAACATGTTTTTTTTAACAATTTTGGGGCTGGAAAATGCATGTATGCACGTTTTTATAAAGTTGGGTTTCACACCCGTAAGCATATTTTAAATATGAATGTGGGTGGGTGTGATTTGGGTGCATTTGATATTATAATCATGATGTATGTGTATGTTTTGATGCTTAGAATGAAAGAACTAAGCTTAGATATCGATTTAGAATGGATTGGGACTGATTTATATTGTTTTAAGTGATCATTTGATGCCTAACCGCCTAAACAGTACCCCAACCGTCTGAAATTTGCCTTAGAAAAAGCCAAGTAAGCCCATGCGTACGAACAGGGCCCAACCGTCTGAACAGGGCCTATGTGTCTGGGAATTTCCCCAAATGGCTAAGTGTCCAACCGACTGAATAGTGATCATGCGTCTGAATAGTGCCCATGCGTCTGGGAATTTCCCAACGCCTAAGTGTCCAACCGACTGAATAGTGACCATGCGCCTGAACAATGCCCAATCGCCTAAATGCCCATGCGTCTAAGTCAGGCCCATGCGTCTGAATAGTGCCTAGCCATCTAGAAAATTTTCTTAGGGTGACTAAGTATAGGGCCAAACGTCTGAATAGGGACCATATGTTAAACATGCCCATGCGTCTAAGTGAAGAATGGCTAAGTGTAGGCCCGACCGTCCGAATAGTGCCCAACTGCCTAAATAGGGCCCGTGCGTCCGACACTTGGAATTTATTTTCAGGAGTTTTTGTGGGAGTCTGTGCAATTAAGGTGGATGAGGTTTGACTAGGGTTAATAAATGTCTAATTCCAAGCATAATCATGACTGCTTTCATGATTCCTTAGAATTATTATTATTATTATTATTATCATCATTATTATTATTATCATTTTGTTAACCCTATTATTAATGTTATTAATATTATTATTATTGTATGGCTTTACATGGAATATTTATGATCGAAATAGAAAATATTATCATTAATTAAGTGAAAGATAAATGATGAAGGAAAAGTGGAACGTAAATGAATGAATGAAAGTCTTGCAAGCAAAATATAAAGAGGTGCACGGCCTTGTTGTCGTTAGCTCAACTGTGATGCGGGTTCGCTACCCCAAAGGATGCACACAGGGTCAATCCTTGAGATTGATAATGAGGTGAGCGACTCTGTGTCATAAAAGTCTTGGAAGACGTGCAATCCTTGAGATTGCTAATGAGGTGAGCGACTCTGTGTCGCAAAAGACTCGGATAAAGTGCAATCCTTGAAATTGCTAATGAGGTGAGCGACTCTGTGTCGCAAAAGACTCGGATAAAAGTACGAAATGAACGAATGACGAAGATAATAATGATATTACCAAAGTATACGTATGATGTGTGGTCACATGCAAGAGTAAAGAATGGTTTGAATGAAAAGTGAATTATTTATTTATAAAAACTAGGACTCACTCAGCAACGCTGACTTTTATGTATTTTTCAGTTGGCAGGTAAAATGTTGCTGAGGATGGCACGCTGGTGAAGCTACTCGGCGGGGCATGACTGACATCCATCCATACATGATAATACTGTTGTTTTGTAATGCATTTGAACTAGCATTTTGTAACATGATTAAACCATGGTGTATTGCTTAACAACAGTGTTTATAATGAAATGAATGACTTTTGTTAAACTAATTCTGTTGCTTTAAATTTGTATTATGTAACGTTTATGTAATTATTGCTATGAATGACCAACTGTGAGGTGCCCGGGATCGGGGGCCTTACAAAAACGAACTAAGTGACAAAGTATGAAATGAACTTTAACGAAAGATAGTGATAAAGTACGAAACAGGATCATCGTCATTTGACCTCAGAAATCGTGGTTGCGTGCCATGATGATGGTAAAGCTTGACAGGATCTAGATAGAAGTAAAAGATAATAAATGATGTACGAAAAGTGCGATAAGTATGAAATGTGCGATATGTACGAAATGAACGATGAAGGGAGATAATCAATATTACCTTGATGTACGTATGATGTGTGATCACGTGCGATAGTAAAGAAAATGTTTTAACGAATAAAAGGTAATATAACGTTTTATAAAACTAGAACTCACTCAGCAACGCTGACTTTTTATGTGTTTCCAGTTGGTAGGTAATGTTGCTGAGGATGGCACGGGGCGGCTACTCGGCTCTTTTGGGATGACATTCTTTTGTATAACGTTTTTGCATTGTAATACGAACGAACGATATTTTGTAATGAACGATGTATTATTTTGCAAAAGTGTTTATTTAAAGGAAATGAAATGTTTGATTAAAGTGTTTCCGCTGCATGATTTTAGTAAGGTTAATATAATTATATGTTTTAAATGCGATGAATGACCAGCTGTGAGGATCCCGGAAACGAGGCCTTACAAGTTGGTATCAGAGCTAAAGTTTAAGTGAAACGAGTAAATTTTCAAAATAAACCTAAACTTAAACTGAAAATGGGACGGAAAGAGAAGGGATGCAAGTCTGAGTAGCTGTATGCCATCAGGTATTTTTTAATGTTAACCAGTATTATGTGCGTATGTTATGTGGGTTATGTGTTGTTTGTAGATTTAGATACTGATATAGTCAGGACAGGTAATGCTCGGGGTATGAAGAGTAAAGTAAGTTGCTAATCACAACTGACCATTGTAGTTAGGGACTTACTATACGTGACATAAACTGAGCTATTCCCTTGAATGACCGTGTTGGTGTTTGAATCTTTCAGTGTGTGTTAGAGGATGGCCAGTGGTAGATCATCTAAAGCTTCACGGGGTGGACTTGGTGCTGCACCGTGACCTAAAAGAGGCAGGCCTAAAGTTGAAAAGGTGGTTCATGAAGGACCCGAGACCTCTCATCCAGAGGGTGGAGATGAGAGCGCCAATTTGAGATCCTCAGTAAAGGAGGCTGTTGTAGAAGAAGTTCATCAGGTCATGCAGACGATCTTACCGTCTGTGGTGACCGAAGTAATTAAGGTTGTAAGGGAAGGAGAAAGAAGGGAGGGGAACCGGTCCTCGGGAGGACGGGAGCAACCAGAAACTGAGACGGTTCTCTCCGATGACGAAGAGAAGGAAGAAGAGCCTGTGCAGGAGCCGGCACGAGTCTGTAACTACGGGGCATTTCAAAGGTGTAAGCCCCCTACCTTTGATGGTAATGGCACTGCTGCTGCTGCTCATCGATGGGTGAGGGAAATGGAAGCTGTTCTAAATATCAGCGAGTGCCGAGAAGACCAGAAGGTGAAGTTTGCTGCCCACTCGTTTGTGGACTCAGCTCTGTGTTGGTAGGACAATATTGTCTAAGTCGATGGTAGTCGGGCAATTGGAATGATGAAGTGGGCAAAGCTGAAGAGGTTGTAATTGAGGAGTTTTATCCTCACCGGGAGATGGACAAGGTGGAAAGAGAATTCCTGCAGCTGGAGGCGGGAACAATGACGCATCAATAATACACCACCAAGTTCAATGAAATGGCACGGCTGGTGCCAGATCAAGTGACACCTCTGTCACAAAAGATTAAGAGGTACATCCAGGGCTTACCGGCGGATATCCGTAGGCACATGATCGATGCCCGACCGAGCACGTTTAGGTCGGCGGTTGACCTGGCAGGGAGACTGTATGATGAGCGGGAAGTGGTGGTGGCTGAGGCGAGTAAGAAAGGTGGAGGTGACCGGAACTGGAATGGGAAAATGTTTGGTCGGGGTGGTGCCTCGACGAGTAATAAGAGTGCACGGGTGGATGACCGCCGTGTAGCCACATCTGGTGCAGGGTCGAAAAGGTGTGGTAAATGCGGGAAGGAGCATTCGGGGGAATGCAAATTGGGATCAAATATTTGTTTCAAGTGTGGGAAGCCTGGTCATATGGTGAGAGATTGTGGAGTTAGGAGGTGTTATAACTGTGGGGAAAATGGTCATCTGAGCAGGGATTGCAAGAAGCCAAAGACTGAAAGTTTGGGAGCGAAAAAGGCTGGAGGAGAAGGGCAGAGGGCAAGCGCCCGAGCTTCACGATGACTCGGGAAGAAGCTAGAACAGACCCCGATGTGGTGTCAGGTACATTTCTAGTAAACCAAACTCTTTCCTCAGTATTATTTGATTCTAGAGCTAGTAGGAGTTTCATTTCTGCTGCCTTTTGTGCTAAGCTGCCCATTAGAAGTAGAAGTATTGATGAGCCCTTCGATGTAGAAACTACCATAGGTAAGTCTACCAGGATTTTTGAGGTGATAGAAGGCTGTGATATTGAATTAGAAGGTCATAAGTTTCCAGTTAGACCATTCATGATGACCTTAGGTGGTTTCGATGTAGTCCTTGGAATGGATTGGTTGGCGGAGCACGAGGCGAACATTATGTGTCACAAGAAGATGATTAGACTAACAGCGCCTGACGGGAACTTGGTGACGGCTTACGGTGATCGGGTTACGACTATTCCGAAGGTGATTTCAATAGCGGTGGCCGGAAAGTGCATGACGCGTGGATGTAGTGCCTACTTGGCCTATGTAAAGGATGTGGATGCATCAACACCACAACTGCCTGATGTACTGGTTATGTGTGACTTTCCCGATGTGTTTTCTGAAGACTTTCCAGGAGCGCCACCTGACCGAGAGATCGAGTTTCAGATCGATTTGATACCGGGTGCCCAACCTGTTGCCAAAGCACCGTATCGTTTGGCTCCGACTGAGATGAAAGAGTTGATGGAGCAATTGCAAGAGCTGCTTGATAAGGGGTTTATTAGACCGAGTATCTCTCCTTAGGGTGCCCCGATTTTATTCGTAAAGAAGAAAGACGGTAGCATGATGATGTGTATAGACTACCGTGAGCTGAACAAGTTGACAGTAAAGAATCGGTACCCGTTACCGAGGATTGAAGATTTGTTTGATCAGCTTCAAGGTGCAAGTTGGTTTTCAAGGATAGATCTTCAATCTTGCTACCATCAGCTAAAGGTGAAAGAGCATGATATTCCTAAAACATCTTTTCGCACGCGTTATGATCACTACGAGTTCCTCGTTATATCATTTGGGTTGACCAATGCGCCAGCTGCTTTTATGGACTTGATGAACCTAGTTTGTCGGCCGATGTTAGATAAATTAGTGATTGTATTTATTGATGATATCCTGATTTATTCGAAGCAAGATAGAGCATGCTGGTCATATTCGAGAGGTGTTGGAGACGTTGAGAAGAAGTTGTATGCCAAGTTCTCCAAATGCGCATTCTGGTTGCACGAGGTTCAATTCTTGGGTCATGTGGTGAATCCAGAGGGGATTATGGTGGATCCGGCAAAGGTGGAAGCGGTGATGCAATGGAAGTCTCCAAAGACGCCATCCGAGATCTGTAGTTTCTTGGATTTGGCGGGCTACTACTGAAGGTTTATTCAAGACTTATCTAAGATCGCTTCTCCACTAACCAAGTTGACCCGGAAAGATGTAAAGTTTGTGTGGGGTCAAGCTTAGGAGAAGGCATTTGAGGAATTGAAGGCGAGGTTGACTCAAGCTCCTGTATTGTTATTACCCGATGGAAGTGAAGATTTGGTGGTTTATTTTGATGCTTCCTACTCGGGGTTGGGGTGTGTGTTAATGCAGAGATGAAAAGTTATAGCCTACGCATCCTGACAGTTGAAGGTTCATGAGGTTAATTATCCCACTCATGATTTGGAGCTAGCAGCAGTGGTCTTTGCGTTAAATATTTGGAGGCACTACCTGTATAGGACGAAGTGCACCATATTCACTGACCATAAGAGTTTGAAGTACTTCTTCAAGCAGAAAGATTTGAATATGAGACAAAGAAGATGTTTGGAACTAATAAAAGATTATGATTGTGAGATCCATTAGCATCCGGGCAAAGCCAACGTGGTGGCGGATGCCCTTAGCCGAAAGGAAAGACCCGAGTCGATTCGGGTGAAAGCGTACCAGCTGATTATGACCTCTGATGTGATGAAGCAAGTCAAAGAGTTTCAAGATGAGACATTGAAAGAAGATCATCTTAGATCTAAAAGGATGAGAGGCCTGGTTGCGGAATTGGGTGAAAACACACTCGGTGTTAAAACTCGATTCGGGCGGATATGGATTCCTCATTTTGGGGTCTATGCGTGAAGATTATGGATGAAGCTCATAAGACTCGATACTCTATTCACCCCGGTGCTACAAAGATGTATCATGACATGAAGAAGGACTATTGGTGGCCAGGTCTGAAGCATGATGTGGTGGAGTATGTGAGTAAATGCCTTACTTGTTTACAAGTGAAGGCCGAGCACCAAAAGCCGTATGGGAAGATTCAACCGTTGGATATACCGGAATGGAAGTGGGAACACATCACCATGGATTTTATTACGAAGCTACCGCATACCATGAAAGGCATGATGCTATATGGGTGATTGTTGATTCGTTTGACTAAGAGTGCTCACTTCCTACCGATTCGCGAGACATATTCATCTGAGAGGTTGGCGGATCTGTTTATTAAAGAGATCGTAACTCGTCATGGTGTTCCAGTTTCAATTGTGTCCGATCGTGACACCCGGTTTACATCCATGTTTTGGAAGAGATTTCATGATGCGATGGGGACGAGGTTGCATTTCAGTACAGCTTATCATCCCCAAAAGGACGGTCAATCAAAAAGGATGATTCAGATACTGGAAGATATGCTTCGGGCATGCGTCATTGATTTTGGAGGAAGTTGGGATGACCACTTACCGTTACCTGAGTTCTCAATAACAACAGTTATCATGCTAGTATTGGTATTCCACCTTATGAGATGCTATACGGTAGGAGATGTAGAACACCTGTTTGTTGGGGTGATATCGACCAGAAAGAGTTAGGGAGTGTCGAAGTGGTCGAGGCTATGACTGAGAAGCTAGAAAGGATCAAGGCCTTCATGAAGGCAGGCAAAGACAGACAGAAGTCGTATACTGATAAACGACGTAGACCGATTGAGTTCCAGGTGGGTGATAGAGTTATGTTGAAAGTCTCACCTTGGAAGGGTATCATTCGGTTCAGGAAGTGGGGCAAGCTAAGCCCCAGGTACATAGGGCCTTTCCGAATCATTGCTCGAGTAGGAGAGGTGGCCTATAGACTGGAGTTACCAGAAGAGTTAAGTGGAATTCATCCGACATTCGATATATCTCATCTGAGGAAATGCTTGACAGACGAGGACATGGTTGTACCACTGGAAGATATCGAGGTAGATGAACGGCTCAATTATGTGGAGCAACCAGTGACAATCATTGACCGTAAAGAGAAGAGATTGAGGAATAAAGTGGTCCCACTTGTGCGCGTACAGTGGTAGCACAGAAAAGGATCTGAGCTACGTGGGAGACTGAAGAAGAGACGAGGCAACATTACCCATGTTTGTTTGAGGAATAACAGGTTTCGGGGATGAAACTTATATAAGGGGTGGACTTGTAACACCCGGTTATTTTCCTTTAAAGCCAAAGAAGGAAGGAAAAAAAGGAAGAAAAGGAAATATAAGAAGAAAAAGGCATTTTTACACAAAGTTGAGGGGTAAAATGTGGCAAAAAGGGTAAGAGTTTGGAAGAGTGGGTGTAAAAGAGGGAATGTCATCCCATTCTCCCCTCTCACACCTATTTCAATCAGCTATAGAGAGGGAGAGAAGGGAGAAGGGTCAAAAGCTTGGAGTTTCTTGAAAATCAAGTGCAAAGGTCGAAGTCAGGTGGGTTTGTGGGAAGCTCTACTCGAAGAGGCTGTTAATGTGAGTTCTAGGACCCCTCTTTTACATGTTTTCAACTGATTTGGAGCTGGAACATATAGTAAAACCCGTTTTTGAAGTGTGTGTGTTGAACCCGTGTGTGGGTGTTTGTGTGTGACTCGAATGGGTTTTGATTTCGAGCTTGTGTATGCTTGAATGGTGTTGTGGTATGTGTTTCTAAGGTTTAGGATGGTTGGATCGAGCTTAGAACAGGTTTGGGAGGGCTTGGAGGCCAAAAATAGCAGATTGAGTTCGGGATGAACTGCATTCTGCACACAGCTAGGGCTATGCGACTGGAGGTCATGCGACCGAAAGGAATACGACTAGGTTCCATACGCATACGAGTCATGAGATTGAAGTCCATGCGCCTGTGAGTCGTGCGACTGAGGTCCATACGCATGTGAGTCGTGCGACTTAGGTCCATACGCATGTGAGTCGTGTGACTGAGTGTCATTCGTATGGGAGTCATGCGACTGAGGTTCATCCGCATTAGTGTCCATTCGCATAGGGTCCAATCGCCTGTTGTTCATTCGCCTAAGTGTTCAGTCACCGGGGAGGCCATGCGACTGAAGGGTGTCTATACGCCCAAATAGGGCTCGGGTGCTCGAGAGAACATAGTTTAACCTTCTGACTTTCGGGGAGATGTGTAGAGGTAATCTTTGAGTTTGGAGGTTCCCGAGGGTTCCTATAAGTTGGCTTTTGAGGTCATAGATGATATGTTGGGTATGTATGATGTATGATTGATTCCTATGCATGATAATGATGTGTGATTGATGATGATTATGTATGAACGTATGATATGTTCCTTATTACGTATGATGACATGACTTTACGTGGTGTGATTATGATAATGAACGTAAAGTATTATCTTAACAAAGCGAAAGACCTAAGATAATAAAAGTGGAACATAATGAACGAACGAATGAAAATCCTGTAAGCAAATGAAAGGAGGTTTACAACTCTTTGTGAGTTGATAGCACAACTGTATGTTATAACGTGCGATTTTAACCCATAAGGGTTCACACACAGGGGGACCAGTCTAGGTGACTGAATCCATAGTACGAACGAGATCCTTGTCATTCGACCCCGGGCTTTGTGCCAATTTGAAATGAGACTTCGTGCCCGGAACAGTGGTTTCGGACCACGGGCTTTATGCCAACGGGCTCTGTGCCAATTTGAAATGAGGCTTTGTGTCAGGAATGGTGGTTTCGGACCACGGGCTTTATGCCAACAGGCTTTGTGCCTAGAATGGTGGCTTCGGGCCACGGGCTTTGTGCCAATTAGTAAAGGAGCTTTGTGCTCAGAATAGCGGTTTCGGACCGCGATGGGGGAAAAGCCTAACAGGATCTAGAGTTAGTAGGAAACGAGCGAGATGATAAAGTATGAAACGAACTAAGTGACAAAGCATGAAATGAACGTTAGCGAAAGATAGTGATAAAGTACGAGACGAACGTTAACGAAATATAATAATAAAGTACGAAATGCAATCCTTGTCATTCAACCTCAGAAATCATGGTTGCGTGCCATGAGGAGGGTAAAGCTTGACATATCTACATAGAAGTGAAAGATAATAAATGATGTACGAAAAGTGCGATAAGTACGAAATGTGCGATATGTAAGAAACGAACGATGAAGGGAGATAATCAATATTACCTTGATATACGTATGATGTGTGATCACGTGTGATAGTAAAGAAAATGTTTTAATGAATGAAAGGTAATATAACGTTTTATAAAACTAGAACTCACTCAGCAACGCTGACTTTTTATGTGTTTCCAGTTGGCAGGTAATGTTGCTGAGGATGGCGCGGGGCGGCTACTCGGCTCTTTTTGGATGGCATTATTTTGTATAACGTTTTTGCATTGTCATATGAACGAACGATTTTTTGTAATAAACGATGTATTATTTTGCAAAAGTGTTTATTTAAAGGAAATGAAATGTTTGATTAAAGTGTTTCCGCTGCATGATTTTAGTAAAGTTAATATAATTATATGTTTTAAATGCGATGAATGACTAGCTGTGAGCGTCCTGGAAACGGGGTTTTACACTAACGTTCAACGCGGGGTCGGCTCAATGTTCTTAGGGGCCTAAAGCGAGTTCTAAAATCGGGCCTTCTTCATAAAAATAACTGCAATCCTAACACGATGAATACAATGAGATTAGCTTTTGTTAAAAAAGACTTCTAATCTAGTTGTAATCACTTTAATATATATGTAAATTGTTTGATTTCAAGCGGTGAAAACTAGGAAAGAGACGATACATATTATCAACATGTCATCCCTTAAAAACATAATGAGATTAGTTTATAAGCACTAAAAATGAGTCCTACTAGTCCAATAATTATTAACTAATTGTATCATCCTAATTATTAATTCAACCTAACTAGTGTTGCACAAAAGGGTAAATCAAAGCACATTAAATCATGTAAAAGTTCCCTTTCACATTGAGCTTGAAATTTTTACTCACAGATTCATAGGTTAAAGTCATTTGTACATACCAACATTAAGCATGAATCATATTTGAATGCATTTGATAACTACTTGATATCTAGAATAAACAACCATCATGAAAATGCAATTAGCCAGATTCACACATCTGGAAATTCTCTTCTACATACCAACATTAAACACTAAACTTAAAAGGTATTTGATAATTATATCATCAAAAGTAATCGGCCAACATATCAGCACACAATATAAGTAAAATACCACCATTAAATTTAAACATACCTGACTTGTAATTGCAGTATGTTGGACCACAAATGTTAGATGTATGGGTCTAGGTTTCCTCCATCATCGTAATTGCCTTTAAACACCCCTTAAAAACACATTGATCATAAAAGTTTCTTTATATATACACACAACAAAAAAAAATAAAAAAACAAGAATGCAGAGAATGAGTTACAGTGGATTGATTTCCCCTAATGTAACCTTGAGCAGAATATGTTGAGCGGAATAAGCGCTAGTGTCGCTCAAGAACACCTCAAACTTACCTTTTTTTCAATCAAGGTGTAGCCGCTAACTCTCACGGAGAGTAGACCTACCGGAAAACTATGTGATTCCAGCACTTCATATGCCGTCAATTGGGCGATGGATGAGAGGAGGGGAAAAGAAATGGATATCGATGGATGAAACAAAATCTAAAAACTCGTCGGTTGATCTTCCTCCGACACTACATTCAGGCCGTAATAACTATTTCAACTTTCAGGGCTTGCTAGCCCAAAACTGACCAGCAAAATCCAGTAAAAAATAATCTTTATGAATGGTACTAAATTTTAAGGCCCTAGAAAAGTAGGGGCCCAAAGCAAAGGCTTTACTTGCTTTGCCTTTGGATCGACCCTGGTTCAATGACAACTAGTGTGTGCTCATGACACATGTATGCAATACTTAACGAACCTAACGAAGTTTTGGTAACGAAAAATTACCGGACGTCGTAAATGTTTTCTGTTTGTTTAAAAAAATTAGTTAAGCCTATGATGGCGACAAGTTGTCAGCATTAGAGAGACTATATGACGACGATAAGCAACAATCATAGGCCAACAAACTCTATAACGATGACATGATGTCATCAAATTACACCCATGTAAATTTTTTAGCTAATGAGTTTGTTTTAGTGTTAAATTTCATCTTATCACATAAATATAATTTATTTGCAATCTAAGCAAAAGACGTGTCTCAGTGGTAAGCGTAGTCCTACCTATGGAGTTATACACCTTCCACTTCTTTTTACCTCATCGATCCCTTTTACCTTCATCAGCCATGTTATAAGATTTGTTGAAACGACACTTTCTAACGAATCGCCAACGAAAAATATGTCAATGGAAATTAGCTAGACTTTGCGATAAGTTTTTTCCATCGAAAATATTCATAGCAAATTGGCCTCTTTCCAAATAATGAATTATGAGTTTTCCTTATTTTGTTTTATTTTAAGTTTATTTTATTGGGTAATCTATATAGTTCATTTGAAGAAAAAAAGTTCATTTTAATTTTAAAATATCATGTTTTCTAAACTCCAATATATCATTGAGTTGTTCTTATTTTTATCTACGTTTAATATAAGTTTGATACAAAATAAAGTTGTGTCAAATATAATATATTTAAATTTATTTTTACCTACATTGAAACACAAAACTAAGTTGGATTAAATATAATATCTTTACCAAACAACATAATGTATTGATAGATTTTGACATATTTACCGTTGCCCATGAAATGCTTATATACAATTTTTTTCCATATAAGTATTCAAAAATCTATGTCCAGATAAAGATATTATTCAACACCTACACGCATCAAATATAATATATTTTATGAATAAAATTATTTTACAAAGTGTATTTTTGCTATAAAGTGTGAGAAGACACAATAAGACTAAAAAAGACAAAAAAATTATATCTAACAATCTAGATCGAATTTCAAAAAAATATTTCGCAGTCTCTATTTCTCTCGTCGTCCTATTTCAGAAAAAAAATAAAAATAAAAAATAAAAATTTATTGTGTCTTTTTATGACACACTGACGTCATTGTATCTTTCATAATGACACAATGATGTCATTGTGTATTTCATAAATAACACAATGACGTCATTGTGTATTTTATAAATGACACAATAGAAAAAGTTAATTTTTTTAATTTTGTTATTTTTCGTTTATTTTTTTCTTAGTGAGAACGACTAGGGAACAAAAGCTCGGAATTACTTTTTTGAAATTTGATTTAGATTGTGAGATATAATTTTTTTATAACTTTTTTTGATGTATTAATTGTGTCTTCTTACACTTTGTAGTAAAAATACACTTTGTTTTTTAAACCTCTTTCTATTCTTATTTCATTTCTAAACGTATTCGTTGTGCTTATTTTCATACTATATTTTCAATTTTCTAAGCACTAATTTAAGTTAAATACTGCTAAAATGTTAGTGATTAAAAAGAAATCAACTTGACAACCCATTATAAATACGATACAATATGAATACAAACAACCCACAAGAGTTGCGTACAATTCTCAGCATGATCATCTTCATTGTGTTCCTCATGTCATTCTTCTACTTGTTATCCTTCTTGCACAACATGTTCAACCATTCCAAACTCCGACCACTACTTCCTCCCGGCCCGACACCTTTGCCTTTCATCGGCAGCTTAATCAGCATGCTTCGGAACAAGCCCACGTCTCAATGGATTCATAATATGATGGACCAAATGAACACGAAGATTCTATGCGTTCGCCTTGGAAACGTCCATGTTATAGCCGTAAGTGATCCAAAGATCGCTCTTGAGTTTCTAAAGGACACAGATAGGATCTTCTCGTCAAGGCCTGATTCCATGTCGACCTATTTGACGAGTGGTGGTTACTTGAACACCGCTCTTGCTCCAATGGGTGATCATTGGAAGATGATGAAAAAAATCTTGTCACGTGAGATTCTTTCGATGTCTAGGCATAGGTGGCTTCTTAACAAACGAAAGGAAGAAGACGATAATATACTAAGGTATATTATGTTCATATTTATGTTTGTTTGTTTTTATCACAGGTAAGTTACACACCTTAGGGACGTTTGGTATACAGGAATTCAACGGAATTCAATAAAATTAGAATCTGAATTCCATTGGTCATTATGTTTGGTTGGTCGGAGTTCGTTGAAATTGGAATTTGAATTACATTCTTCACGTGCATGTTTGGTTGAAAAATGAATTGGAATTAGAATTGGAATTAATTCCCTCAAATTCCTTCAAATAAAGGATTTCAAAATCCTTCCAAATATTGAAGGATTTCAAATTCCACCGACTCTTGCCTCCGCCACTACGCCATCTACCACCCCGCTCACCGCCGACCGACAATACCGATGACCCCGACCGCCAACCGCCAACGCCCCCCGCCAACCCTAACTCCCGCCGCCCCCAACCGCCGATCGCCGCCTACCACCCCGCCCACCGCCAACCGACTGTAACGCCCCCGATCACCGACCGCCGCCGCCGACCGCCGTTGTCCGTCACCGACCGCCGACCCCGACCCTGCCGACCCCGACCCGACCCCCCGACCCCGCCGACCCCTACCACCGCCGACCCCAATTGTCGTTACCGCCGCCCACCGACCGCCACCGACGCCGACCACCGCCACCCCTAATCGTCGATTGTCACCGACCGTCATTGCTGAACCGTGTCTCGACGATGGGCGTTATCGATTGGTGGTCGTCAATCGGCGATGGTCGGTTTTCGGTGGCGGCGGTCGGTTTTCAGCAACTGGTGCGGTTTGTGGTCGCGGTCGATTGTCGGCGGTCGGTGGTATGTAGCGACGATGATCGGTGGTCATTGAGGTGGTGGCGGTTTGCAACGGGTGATAAATTCTAATTTCTTTATAATGTATTAGCACTGGAAATGCATTTGGAATTTAAATTCTCTTTATAGATTGCAATTCCTTTGATTCAAATCATTTGGAAAATATTAAATTACAAATGCAATTCCTTTGAATTACAATTCAAATTCCAATTTCAATTCTAATTCCAACAAATTTCGCGAAACAAACGTCCCCTTATAATTCTACTCCAAATTTATATCTTTTAAACACGTTCTGGATCATCACACCTTACTATAACTATGTTTGGTGCCTATTATTTCTTGTGAAATTATGAAATCCAGGTAAGTATAATTTTACTAGTGTGGACGGATTCTTTGATTTTTTATTTTTATGTTGGTCGCTAGGCTGGCCAACTCTACAGAATGGTTGACATTTAGATAGCGTATCACTTAGTTGAGAGATTGGGGCCATTCATGCCCTCAAATTTTAAGAGCCCTCAAAATTAAAAAGAAAGAAACTACTTTGGTTAACATTTTAAGTTGAAAATATATGTGAATACAATCAATATATGTCTTTTTGAAATAAATGAGAAGAGATATAAAAAATTGATTATTGGTTTATGGAGATTGATTTATGAAACTTGTTTAATTGACGTCGACTTACGAATTTGGTTCAACAAAATTCATCGACTACTCATTGTTAATGAATATGCAATTCAAAGTATTTTTCGCAATTAATCACCTCTACTAACTATTATTGTCTGATCTTGATTTTTAGTTAATTCTTTTAATGTATTGTTGCTTTCTATCATAAGTTATTTTCTCCCAAAATATAAACAATTTTTTATGCCATAGGTTTGAGGCCTACGTTTTTAAAAATAATATATAGATGAGGGACGTAAAATTTTATTACGCATTTTAAGCCTCCATATATGTTAAGTTGGCCTTGCACCAGGGGCTTCATGAATGTGAGGATTATTGGATGATTTCTATATCCAAATATGTCCATGTTTTAGGTACATTTGCAACCAGTGCGATACAAATAATCTTGGGGTCACCAAGGGAATCGTGAATGTGAGGATTATTGCGCAACAATACTCGAGCAACATGGTAAGGAAGCTCATCTTTGGAAGTAGGTATTTCGGTAAAGGAAGCGCAGATGGTGGACCTGGGAAAGAAGAGATTGAGCATGCTGATTCACTTTCAAAAATTCTTGAATATGTTCACGCGTTTTGTGTGACGGATTACGTCCCATGGTTGCGATGGATAACCGATTTTGATGGGCATGAGAAGAGTATAAGGAAAGCTATTCTTACAGCAAGAAAGTGTCAAGATCTTTTGATTGATGAGAGGATTCAACAATGGAAAGATGGTGTGAGGACAAAACAAGATGACTTACTCGACATTTTCATCAACCTTAACAAACCCCAACTAAATGCTGATGAAATAAAAGCTCAGATTCTTGTATGATTAAAATTAATTATGATGTTTTGGTCTTTTAAGATAGGCAAATTTGATTTAATAATCCAAACTAGAACCTCTCAATAATAATCGATCTATACTATTAAATTGGTCAACGATAATTCTAACTTTCATTTTTCTTGTGAAGGGCAATCCTAGTGGCATAATTATTGTCGATTTATACTTGATTTTCACTTCATTTTGTTGTATATATGTTTCTCTATTTTATTCACAATTATCCCCATAAGCAAAATTAAGTGAAAATCAAGTGTAAGTAAATGAGCAATTGTGCTAGCAGTAGGATTGCTCTCGATAAAAAATGAAAGTTAGGATTATTGTTGGCCAAATTGATCTTACTGATTATTATTATTATCCAATAAGTTAAACTTTGGATTATTAAAATTTAATTTTCCTTTAAGATATTAATCATTGTTTTGTTTGTGCTATATATAGGATCTAATTCTAGCAGTTTTTGTTAATGTTTCAAATAACATTGAATGGGCATTGGCGGAGATGATGAAAGAGAAGAAGATATTCGACAAAGCTGTCCAAGAGCTCGATTTGGTGGTTGGGAAAGATAGATTGGTCCATGAATCTGATCTACGTTATCTCAATTATATCAAAGCGTGTGTAAAGGAGGCTTTAAGGTTGCATCCTGTTGCACCTTTCAACCTCCCTCATGTGACATCTGCTAACTCTATTGTTGCCGGATACTTTATACCCAAGGGAAGTCACGTGATGGTGAGCCGCATCAGGGTAAGTCGAAACCCTGAAGTATGGGATGATTCACTAACTTTCAATCCAGACCGTCACATTAATGGTAATAAGGAAGTGGTGCTAACTGACCAGAACCTGCATACATTTACATTTAGCACTGGACCGCGTGGGTGCCCAGGAGTGTTGTTGGGCTCCACCATGCCCACAATGCTTCTAGCTAGGCTCATACAAGGGTTCACCTGGGAGTTGCCTCCTAACGAACTACATGTTGATATCAAGGAGAAACTACATGATTTAGCAAAGGCTAAGCCATTGTTTGCTTTAGTTAAGCTTCGTCTGCCTCAACATATTTATCCCACTCTCGACCATGGAGGCCATGTTTCTAACTAAGATCAAAAGGGTTTCAAATGGGAGTTGCCACCTAAAGGATCACATTAGGGAAGTCGTGTATGCTTCACCATTTAACCCATCCGTTGATAAAGTTATGTGTATGTTTATAGCATGAATGTAATGTGCTGAAATAAAGGATCCTACCCTTTAAATAAATGTTGTGCCAAACAAGATGTAACATTTGCAAAATTTCAAGTGCTTATCGTATTTTATCATTTTATGTAAGCTTTTAGTCGAAACTTGTTTAAACTTAGTTTAGATACAAACTAAGATACAACCATCAAGTTAATCCTTGAAGACGTTTCTGCACCCCATATATTTCATATTATTATCTGTGAATGTCGAAGTCCTACGAATCTACAAAAAAACATTAATACATTACATTGTTATCCTTATTAATTCCAATGAACAATGGTGCGTCTACGACAAATAACAATATCCATTACAGCTCAGTACCACTAAATGAAAAATATCATTAATTAATCTGTGTCATATTATATTCTAAGTAAATGTATATATATGTCCACACGTGTATATATTCATGACCTAAGTCATGAAAAGTCTATTTTTACGTAACACATGTGTAAACAATCATACCACACCATTAATCGGAACCTAGCATTCCATGCATATATATTATGAACATGTAGTTGCACAAAATTCACATATAAACACACATATATACAATACATGCATGGAGACACATGCATGTCATCTTTTCTTTTCTTTGTAACACACACCATTTACCATCACCCTACCGAACAAATTGAGGAAATGTTCCATAGCTACTTGAATGCAAAAGGAATGACGTTGCCTAAAAAAGGAAGTGACACCATACCTTGCATCAATGTAGGCACATCCTCATTCCCCATGTATAAGTCTTGAACTCAATTTATCTTTCTCTGGACACCACGTTTCCCCCTCTTTTGTGCAGCCAAAAACCAATCCCACCCTCCTCTTTTATGCATTTAATGACATTATGTGCATCATAGTTACCATTTCATTCTAACTTGGTGGAACTTTGAACTCGAAAATGTAACGGATATAATAGGAGTTTTTATAAAAAAAAAGTCAAAATATTGCATAGATTTCATCGTAAGTTGAGAAACCTCATCTACGGATTTCTAAAGATTACTAAACATCTCTTGAATTATCTGCATATTATTTGGTGCACGTGTCACTGTTCCGGTCGTTGGGAACGGTCAAACCTAAATTCATACTTACATAATCTTTGAAGTTAGTTTACTATTTATTTACACCGTGAATATTTCAAAATAGAGTTAAATATGTTTTTGATACTTAAGATTTCATAGAAATTGTTATTTGAGTTTAAAAGTTTAAATTTTATCATTTGTATTCAAATGTTTCACAAAAATTATCATTTAAATCCATTTAACTACTTATAATTAACACCATTAAAATTTTCCATTAATTTTCCTACATTAGCTAGGGGTATTTTTGTCAGAATAACTACAAAATAAAAATCAACTCTATGTGATAGTTTATGCGCTCAGTCTCTTTTGATAATTGTAATTGTGATCTGACTCCATGATAGTCTTTTGCTATTTTGTCTTGTTAATGTATTTTGATTTAGTAGTCATATTACTTTTACATGTCTTGTTAAATAATAAATTTATTTGGTTTAAAGTTTAATTATGGTTACGATGATTGATATTTTATGATTATTATTCATGGACTGTTAGTGTCATACTGTTTATTGTTTTCTTAGAGTGGAGGGGGCGTACGTGCTGTGAGGCCACAACAAAACTCGGCGTCACCCGACAGCACCACGTCCACGCTGGAAAATTCCCTTTTCATGGAATGTTCTTGTCATGAGGTTGTGACCGATATGTGTGTGTGTGTGGTATAGATGTGTAGTGTGTCATGGTGTGGCAACACCACCACCATTAAATTTGACTGTGTGGTATAGTGTAGTGTAGCGTAGTGTGGCATGATAAAATTTAATTGGTGAGTTTATGGTGTAATGTCGTGAGAGTGCCTCCTCCACCCTTATAATTTCATGATGATTTGTCTTTTATAGTTATGATTCAAACGGTTTGTGTCATATGACTTGTTATTTGTTTATATGTTTTTTATGGTGTATATATTATGAAGTTAGAAATGAGTCATTTTTACTTAGTTATCATTATAATTAATTTTATCTAATAGGTAGACAGCGATGTAGCCCACCGTGTTCAAACAGGATGGTGCAAGTGGAGAGTAGTATCAGGGATTTTGTGTGATAAGATGTTTCTAGCAAAACTAAAGGGAAAACTATACAGGGTGGCAGTACGTCCAGCTATGCTATACGGAACCGATTGTTGGGCCATAAAGAAATCGCACGAGAGACAAATAGTGGTCGCCGAAATGCGAATGCTGAGGTGGATGTGTGGACACACAAGACTGGATTGGATAAGAAATGACGTGTTTTGACAGAGCCTAGAGGTGGCTTGTATCACGGATAAAATAAGAGATGGTAGATTAAGATGGTTTGGGCACGTGAAGAGGAGACCGATGGAAGCACCTGTTAGAGGAGTAGAGAACATCACCCTAGGGGGTCGGAGGAGTAGAGGAAGACCTAGATTGACTTGGGATGAGATAATTAGGCTAGATATGGTAGACTTGCACCTCTCTGAGCACATGATCGAGGATAGGATTGAGTGGAGGCGTAGAATTAAAATTAAGGACTTCTAGTGGGATCTATGGGTAGGAAGAGTAAAGGAAGACCGGATGTGGGACACCTCGCGTGATGTGTTGGTATTCGACTTCTGCCCTTTATAAGTGAAACTTGCCGCTTATTTGATGTATGCATGTAACAACTGACCCCGAGGTCAACATTCTAAACCCTGATTCTCAACGATAATTGCTACTATTATCAATATCTGTAATATATTTATTATTACTAATGATTTATTTTATGTAATTGTTATTATATGTTTAAATTCCTAGTTGCTACGCTAGGTCTTGCCGGAATAAGATAAGTTAACGATCCAAAATTTAACGTAACACGTCAAAATGTTAGAATTAAATTGAAAACAATTAATTTTGTGTACGTACACATAATTCCCGAATTAATTATGATCATACGCACCAAAACCTTAAAAACATTTAACTAGAAACTATCACCAAAAATACTACATTACACAACAAAACTACACCACATATGTTAACTTACAAAAAAATTAAAGACCCACACCCACCATCAAATCTTGGCCACACCACCCTACCCTCCAATCACCTTCTTACCTTTCTTCTTACATAACTTACAATTACACATTACCCTTTCCCACTATCTTATACATGCAAGATTTCAAAACACATACACAACACTCTCTTTTTATCTCTACCTCTCAGCTCTCATCCGAAATCCCACACATATTCACATATTTTCAGCCAAGTTGTGAAGAACACTACCATTTCACCATCCTCCAAGCTTGAACCAAGCAAGAAAGTGCCATTTGAGGGACTTTTGTACACCATTCTTGCAAGAACAAAGTGTTCCAGACCTTATTCAAGTTCATCAATGAATTTTACCTCCTCAAACTCTCAAACTTGCGGCCTACTCAAAGGGTAAGCATCAACACACCCGAATCAAGTGTTTCTTGTGTTTTACTTCAATAAACTACCAAAAATTGTTACTCTCTTGTTTCTAGCAGAATCTTACGGCTTGAAACTTGTTCTTGGAGAGTTCTTATCATTAATCAAGGTATACATCATGTTATGTGGGTAAACAAATGGTTAGAACACAAGACACACCTTGAAAACCCTCTTTTTACATAAAATAACATCATTTATACACTTGTATGAAACACCTCCCAACTAAGACTCATAACCTGCTCAAAAATAACTTTTTAATACTTTAATAATCTTATTTTAAAGTTACAATAGTGAATAGGTGATGTTTGGGTATGAACCATAGGATTTACACTAGTGCAAATGGTGTAAATCATCAAGTTATTGCAACACATGCATGATACATGTAGATCCAATACTTATGTTGTATTTTCAGTAGTTTTAGGATTATTGTAAATTTTTTAAGTTCATAATATGGCTGGAAGTATAAAAGTAGGAGTTAGGACTCATGATGGACTTGTTTTGAGACCCGAAAAGGGTGAAAATCACTCAAAATTTGAAAAATAAAGGAGATTTCCATGTTAAAAATAATTCCAGGATCTAATATGAAAATAAAATGCAAAATGGTCGAACTTGGTGGTATTTGGGTTAAACACATGATTAAATGAAGTTAAAACGTGAAAAACGGGACTTAACAGGGTAATTTTTAGGTAAAATCTTAAAAATAGTAAAAGAGACCTAAAATACACAAAAAACAAAATATTTCAGTAATTTAGGGACTTTGAATCAATAAATAAGTGAAAACTAGAATTAAAACGTATTCGGACGTTCGGTTCCGGGTAAAAACGCGTTTTAACGGGTAAAACGTAAAAATGACATTTTTAATCAAAAGAGATCAAAACCATATTTTTAACAGCTAATTATAATTATTATAAGTCATTAAATGATGTTTAAAGGTTAATTAGATGAAAACAGAAGGGTTTAAAACAAACTGCTAAAATCTTCACTTTTATCGTAACCGATAACTAAAAACATAAGTTTTAATTACTCCAAATTAAGTTCTGGAACAATTGGAGTTTAATATGTTAAAAATGCAATAATAAACTCCTAGAAACTAATAAGGGGCCATGAAATTCAAGAAATCAAAGAAAACAAACTTTAGAGTAAAAACTGTCAATTTTGAAACTTGATGGACTAAACTGAAAATTCTGCAAAATCCTTGGAAATTCAACTCCTTTAACTAAAAATGCATGATAAACTTATTATCACAATAATAAAATGATTAAACTCAATAAAACATGTTGTTTATGTTAAAAAACACTAACTTTCCTAGAAAGTAAACTTTTTGAAACCAACCTTAACAAATCAAGCTAGTTGAAATTTTAACCTTATAACACACCTAGTTACACCCAACATGACCTTAGAGAACATAGATTATTACTTGAATATTAATGCTAGGGTGCTAGGATTGAATCATTTTATACACACGAAGATCCGTTGCCTGAAACCTAAGGTGAGTTCTAGTGTTCCCTTTTTTACTACTGATTTGGGATGAAACATGCTTGTTTGAACTGAAATTATTGTTGTGCTATTGTTTGATGCTTATAAGTTGTGGATAATGTTTGAAACTGCTCTTAACTGTATTATAATCATTAATTCTTATGTGAACCGCTTGTCCTATTTGGATAGATCTACTTGGGGAATCCCCCACACACAGTGCCTTTCGGTCAGGAAGGATACCCCACTGATATCCTGAGGGATCGTTTGTGTCATTTAACAGGTTTTATAAGATACTAAGGTGAACCATCCAACAGGTATGGTACACTATTTCAGGCTCAATTTCCTGTAAGGTTAACCGGTTTAAACACAACTTTAGAAGAGGCTAACCGGGACTAAGTGAAGGGTTAATTGTGACCACACAATGACGATACTTTGATTTTAAACTAACTATAGGACTTTGAATAGTCTTTTTATTTTTAAACTTTAAGCACTTGAATTCACTAACTTTTTAGTTGACATAAAATCTTTTTGAGCATGTTCCAGGTAACCCCTAATGGATCTGGCTTGATTGGAGAGCCGGACTCGGATTACCTATAAATTTGACTTCCCTTGGCACTACTTGACTGTGAAACATTTGAAAATTTTGTATTATGATTGATAAAACACTTGGGTTTATGTAATGAATTTGTAATTTATGTGATGGGCTAGACTATTACAGCCCGATTTGACTTTAAACTTGTAATGCCATTTTATTTCTCTCCTTGTGTGCTCTTGTAATGGTTTGTTTCCAATGCCATGTATGTTTGTAGTCTGTGACATCCCACCCTCCTTGGACTTAGGGTGTGACAGATTGGTATCAGAGTCACAGGTTGTAGAGAAGTAGGGAATACCTTAGTAGACCCTAGGCTACAACCCAGATACCTTAGGACTGTCCTTGCTTTGGTAAATGTTAGAGTAAGCGGGTTGGATAAAGTGATGATTACACTTGACCAACATAATCATGAATTTATTGGACGTGTAAATTCCAGCACGAAACTGAAGGTGTGAAACTGATATAGATGACTTAGGGAATTTTTTTTATCACGGTCTAAAATTAAATCTTAACTGAACTTTTATGTCTATTATTGCTTATTGATGCTACTGATTATTGATGCTACTGATTATTGATGCTACTGCTTATTGATGCTACTGATTATTGATGCTACTGCTTATTGATGCTACTGCTTATTGACATTACTGCTTATGGATACTACTGCCATCACTACTATTACTAGTACTATTACTATCATAGTCATGAGCTCTGAGAAACAAAATTACTCATGATAATTTTTACAGGATATCGAGACTATGGCTGACCGAGGAAAGGTGCATGCATACCCGTTGACGAGACAGCTCCTATTGGGACTCTTCGGAGGGTTAAGCCCCAGACTGAGTACGAGGCATACTTGCGAAGATGCGGACATCCACGCTGGCTATCTGTAACTTCTGATGACACTAGCCGTCAGATGACTCTTCCTTGACATCTCCGGCTAGGAGCCGAACGCGCTCCAAGTCACCACATGTCGTAGCGCCTGCCTACTCACCTATCCCACCTATCGGGAATAGGGGTACTTGTGTGATCACTCGACCTAGGAAGAGTACTAGACCTGGATTTTCTGCCTTATTTAGGATGCCTCCTCCTCCACCTCCTCCTATTAGGGCCCCGATACCGGAACCACCTGTGACTAATCAGCTTGGACCCCTTACCCAGGACAAGTATTGGCTGCTACCCAGGTATAGTCTATACGATGGGCCTAGCGTTCTTGCCCACGATCGATACTCCCAGTCAAGCCGTCGGGCTAGTGACTTCGGACCTTCTGACGCCACCTTGAGTGAGCTGTTAAAGACCATCCAGCGCCACAAACTGACCCTCCAGCACGCCAGAAGGACATCATAATTTGCTCAGTTTCAGGCGATGATGGCATCATATAGCATGCAACGTTTGGAGCAGGAACAGAAAAAGAAGAGCTTGGGTTGGTTTGGGTGGCTGAAGAAGAAGTGGATGTGAGGTAGTAGTGATGTTTTTCAGTTAAGCAATTAGGTTTGATGCTATTTGAAGAAACTATTTTAATTATCTATTTCAGAAACTATTATTATTATAGGGGTGATGGCACATTCCAACTTGTGAAACTATAACACTATTACATTCTGTTGGTTGACGTTATATTTGAATTATCTAAGAAACTATTGCTATTGATGCTAATGATGAAGGGTAACTGGATTTGAATTGCAATATCATATGGTGAAAATTTGATTTGTGTGATATGAATGATTAACCCCATGTGATTGAAGAAAATCTATATATAATTGTGTCGTGTTATGTGCATTATACCACCATGTAATTAGTTAGCACGACTAATAAGGGTAAAAATTGATATAAATGGGATACTTGAAACAAAAAATATATGAGATGCTAAATGAATTTATCTATAATACTATCAGAATGCCGATCCAACGAGGAACTCTCATTGGAAGACGAGGAGCAGCTAGAGGTCAACACGTGGAAGCTAGACCAGCAGGGAACCAACCACCTACTCCACCTGGAAGCCTATGTGGAGGAAATAATAATCAGGAGACCGATGAAAGAATTGCCAACTTGGTGGCTCAGCAAATTGTTAATGCCATCTCGACAATCATCGCCCAGATCAATACAGATCGGGGAAATGCAACCGGAACCAGTGGGCCTAAGAATATTGAAGCCAACAATGCGGAAGCCGAAGCTATAAGGAATGGGTGCTCCTACAAGACATGCATCTCCTGCAAACCAAAAGACTTCTATGGCACCGAGGGTGCAATTGAGACTCACAGATGGTTGGATGAGATCGAGGCTGTACTGGATATCAGCGAGTGCAAACTTGAGCACATGGTGAGGTTTGCTTACCAATCACTCAAGGGACCCGCACTAGAATAGTGGAAAACCTTTATACGGCTCAGAGGAAGGAATGCAGCCGGTTAGATGGATTAGACCAAATTCAGAGACTTAATAACCAGCAAATACTGCCCAATCAACCAGTTAGAGAAGCTGGAATCTGAATTTCTGAGTTTAGAGATGAAAGGCCTGAATTACACCGAGTACATCAACCGTTTCTTGGCCTTCTCCCAATAGGTGCCACATCTGGTGACGCTAGAAGCCAAGGGAGTAGCCCGCTTAATATGGGGACTACACCCTAGGGTTAGAGGCATGGTCTGTTCTTCAAGGCCCACAACCTTACAGACTGCAGTCGATTTCACCAGTAGCCTGACTGATGATCTGGTCAGAGCAGGTTGGACTGAACATATGAAAACCGATGACAAGAAGAAGGCAGTAAAGGAGAAGAGAAAGTGGTTTGGTACTAGGAGGGTGGTTGGCAACAGTGGTAGTTCAAGCAAGAGGTCTGGAGATGTGGTAAGGCATAGTGACCAGGGTGGAAAAGCATGGAGACTATACTTGGGCACAAGCCCCTTATGCAACAAGTGCAAATTGCACCATCAGGGAGAGTGCAACCCAATGCCCTGTTTTAGGTGTAAGCGAACTGGTCACTTGATCAAGAATTGAACGTATGCACCGGGGAAACAATGTTACGAGTGTGGAGACCCAGGACACATGAGGAATAAGTGTCCCAAGCTGGCAAAAGACAAAGATACCAGGCCAAACAAACCCAAAGGAAGAACGTTCGTGATGGATCCGAATGGTGCACGCAAAGAACCCGATGTGGTGAACGGTTCGTTTCTCATAAACAACCATCCTGCGACCGTTCTATTAGATACTGGAGCAACTGCTAGTTTCGTTTCCAATACTTTTAGGCCTTTGATTGATTTGGCAAAATGCACCTTAAGTGATGCGTTTACGTTCGAATTGGCTAACGAAATCATCAAAGATTGCAAATTGGTCCTAGAGAGTAATTCATTCGGTATAGACTTAATGCCTATTAAATTAAGAGGATTTGATGTGGTTGTAGGAATAGATTGGTTGGCTAGAAATAGGGCTAAAATCGTGTGTGACGAGCGTTTGCTTAATATTCCTTTAACCAACCGGGAGATGTTAGTAGTCCATGGAGAAAAAAACCACCCACTGTGCCCTATGATATCCCACCTAAAGGCCACTAAGCGCCTCAAGAAAGGGCACACGGCTTTCATAGTCTATGTGATGAGTGCCAAAAGAGAACGGAAGGTTGAAGATATACCTGTGGTGTCCGAGTACTTTGAGGTATTTCCTGAAGACCTACCAAGACTCCCTCCGACCCAACAAGTTGAATTCCAGATAGATTTGGTACCTGACGCCACGCCGGTGGCCAAAGCACCTTATCGACTCGCTCCTCCTGAAATGAAGGAGCTGATGCTCCAAATTCAGGAATTACTTGACAAGGGGTTTATACGACCCAGTGTTTCACCCTGGGGTGCTCCGGTACTTTTTGTTAAAAAGAAAGATGGAACCCTAAGAATGTGCATCGACTATCGGGAGTTGAATAAGCTTACCATAAAGAACCGATAATCCTCTTCCCAGAATCGATAACTTATTCGATCAATTGCAATGAGCTAGCTATTTTTCCAAGATAGACTTGCGATCGGGATACCACCAGCTAAAAATAAAGGAAGAAGACATCCCCAAAACAGCTTTTAGAACTAGATATGGGCCCTATGAGTAACTAGTCATGCCTTTCGGATTGACTAACGCGCCAGCAACATTCATGGACCTCATGAACCGTGTGTGCCGCCCATACCTAGACAAGTTTGTGATTGTGTTTATTGACGATATACTGATCTACCCATAAAACGAAAAACATCATGAGAAGCATCTTCGGTTAATCCTTGAACTACTGAAGAACGAGCAACTATACATAAAATTCTCCAAATGTGAGTTTTGGATGAGTGGAATCCAGTTCCTTGGGCACATAGTGAATAAAGATGGAATTCTGGTGGATCCAGCAAAAATAGAGGCTATCAAGGACTGGAAGATCCCAGAAACTCGTACCGAGATCAGACAATTTCTTGGTTTGGCTGGTTACTACAGGAGGTTTATCAAGGACTTCTCTCGGACAGTACAACCACTAACTGCTTTAACCAAGAAGGATACAGCTTATGAGTGGGGAAGAACAAGATAAAGCCTTTAACCCGTTAAAGGAAAAACTATGCGGTGCACATACCTAGACAAGTTTATGATTGTGTTTATTGATGATATACTGATCTACTCATGAAACAAAAAACATCATGAGAAGCATCTTCGGTTAATTCTTGAAGTACTCAAGAATGAGCAACTATACACAAAATTCTCCAAATGTGAGTTTTGGATGCGTGAAATCCAGTTCCTTGGGCACATAGTGAATAAAGATGGATTTCAGGTAGATCCAGCAAAAATAGAGGCTATCAAGGACTGGAAGATCCCAGAAACTCCTACCGAGATCAGACAATTTCTTGGTTTGGCTGGTTACTACAGGAGGTTTATCAAGGACTTCTCTTAGACAGTACTACCACTAACTGCTTTAACCAAGAAGGATACAACTTATGAGTAGGGAAGGAACAAGATAAAGCCTTTAACCCGTTAAAGGAAAAACTATGTGGTGCACCAATCCAGCCCTACCCGAGGGAACTGAGGACTTTGTAGTCTATTATGACGCCTCATGTCAAGGATTTGGATGTGTGCTAATGCAGTGGGAAAAAGTGATCGCGTATGCGTCTAGATTATTGAACGAGCATGAAAGGAACTACACAACACACGATCTAGAGTTGGGTGCTATAGTGTTTGCTCTCAAAATGTGGAGATACTACCTTTATGGCACTAAGTGTGTTATTTATACCGACCACAAAAGCCTGCAATATATCTGGGACCAGAAAATGTTAAACATGCACTAGAGAAGATGTGTAGAATTACTGAGCGATTACGAATGTGAGATCCGCTACCACACAGGGAAGCAAATGTAGTGGCAGACACCCTGAGCAGAAAGGAAAGGGAAAGCCTCTTCGTTTTCATGCCTTAAGGATGAGTATATACCTTAACCTTGTCGTCAGATTAAAAGAGGCATAAGAGGAAGCTTTGAAAGAAGACAAACTGGCTGATGAAATGTTAACCGGAATGGAAAAGCGTATGTAGATAAGTGATGATGGCTTACACAAGTATGAAGGAAGAGCATGGGTACCAAAGAACGGAGGACTTAGAGAGGTGATCCTAGATGAAGCCCATAAATCTAGATACTCTATTCACCCGGGGAGCGACAAGATGTATCAGGATATAAAGTCTCTATTTTGATGGCCCGGAAATAAAAGATCAATTGCCACCTACATGGAAAAATGCCTAACGTGTGCCATGATAAAAGCCGAGAATCAAAAACCATCAGGAAGCTTGCAACAACCTAAAATCCCCGAGTGGAAATGGGATAACATTACCATGGACTTTGTTACCAAACTGCCTAAAACTTTTCGTGGGCATGATGCTATATGGGTAATTGTAGATAGATTTACCAAGTCAGCATACTTTTTAACAATTCGAGAAGACTATGATTTGTCGAAGTTAGCTCAATTGTACACTGATGAAATAGTAACCCGTTATGGAGTGCCACTCTCGATCTACTCAGACCGTGATAGCCGTTTGACGTAACGATTCTGGAAATCCCTACAATAGGCTCTGGGAACGCGACTCGATTTAAGCACCGTGTATCACCCTCAAACTGACGGACAAAGTGAGAGAACCATATAGACTTTGGAAGACATGCTGAGAGCTTGTGTGATCGACTTTGGTGAAAGTTAGGATAACCACCTTACCCTAGTGGAGTTCTCTTACAATAATAGCTACCATGCAAGTATCAAAGTAGCCCCTTACGAAGCCCTTTATAGTAGAAACTGTCGGTCACCATTAAGTTGGAACGAGGTTGGTGATACCCAAGTGATGGGTCCAGACATCATGATGGAAACCACAAACAAGATAGTCAAGATCAAGGAACTACTAAGAATAGCCAGAGACCAACAAAAGAAATATGCAGACAGAAGACGAAAGCCCCTAGAGTTCCAAGTAGGTGATAAAGTAATCCTAAAAGTCGCACTGTGGAAAGGAGCTGTGAGATTCTCTAAGAAGGGCAAACTTAGCCCAAAATACATTTGACCATTTGAGATATTGACAAGGGTTGGTCCAGTAGCATACCAGCTCGAGTTACCTCAAGAGCTGAGCTACATACACGATACATTTCACGTGTCAAATCTGAAGAATTGCTTGGTAGATAAAACCTTAGAGTTGCCCATGAAGGAAGCCAGAATCAATAAAAAGTTTTTTTATTGAGGAGCCCATAGAGATCACCGATTGACTAGTCACAAAGCTTAGGCGAAGCCGCATACCCAAAGTTAAGGTAAGGTGGAACTCCAAACGAGCACCTGAGTTTACTTGGGAGCATGAAGATGAAATGAGAAGGGATTAGCCGCACCTATCCAAAACCCGCCAGTTTGGAAACCTAGTCGAACCCGAAATTTTCTAAACGGTGAAAGAATGTAACAAACGACCCTGAGGTTAACATTCTAAACCCTGATTCTCAATGATAATTGCTACTATTATCAATATCTGTAATATATTTATTATTACTAATTGATTTGTTTTATATAATTGTTATTATGTGTTTAAATTCCTAGATGCTGTGTTAGGTCTTGCCGTAATAAGATAAGTTAACGATCCAAAATTTAACGTAACATGTCAAAATGTTAGAATTAAATTGAAAACATATAATTTTGTGTATGTACACATAATACCCGAATTAATTATGATCATACACATCAAAACCTTAAAAACGTTTAACTAGAATCTATCACCTAAAATACTACACTACACAACAAAACTACACCATATATTAAGTTACGAAAAAAAATTAAAAACCCACACCCACCATCAAATATCGGCCGCACCACCCCACCCTAAAATCCCCTTCTTACCTTTCTTCTTACATAACTTACAATTACACACTACCCTTTCCCACTATCCCATACATGCAAGATTTCAAAACACACACACAACACACTCTTTTTCTCTCTACCTCTCGGCTCTCATCCATAAACCCACACGCATTCACATATTTTCAGCCAAGTTGTGAAGAACACTACCATTTCACCATCCTCCAAGCTTGAACCAAGCAAGAAAGTGCCATTTGAGGGACTTTTGTACCCTATTCTTGCAAGAACAAAGTGTTCCAGCCCTTATTCAAGTTCATCACTGATTTTTGGCCTCCTTAAACTCTCAAACTCGTGGCCTACTCGAAGGGTAAGCATCAACACACCCGAATCAAGTGTTTCTTGTGTTTTACTTCAATAAACTACCAAAAATTGTTACTCTCTTGTTTCTAGCAGAATCTTGCAGCTTGAAACTTGTTCTTGGAGAGTTCTTATCATCACTCAACATATACATCATGTTATGTGGGTAAACAAATGGTTAGAACACAAGACACACCTTGAAAAACCCTCTTTTTACATAAAATAACACCATTGATACACTTGTATGAAAAACCTCCCAACCAAGACTCATAAACTACTCAAAAATAACTTTTTAACACTTTAATAATCTGATTTTAAAGTTACAATAGTGAATAGGTGATGTTTGGGTATGAACCATAGGATTTACACTAGTGCAAGTGGTGTAAATCATCAAGTTATTGCAACACATGCATGATACATGTAGATCCGAGACTTATGTTGTATTTTCAGTAGTTTTGGGTTTATTGTAAATGTTTTAAGTTCATAATATGACTGGAAGTATAATATTAGGAGCTAGGGCTCATGATGGACTTGTTTTGAGACCCGAAAAGGGTGAATATCACTGAAAATTTGAAAAATAAAGGAGATTTCCATGTTAAAAATAATTTCAGGCTTTAATATGAAAATAAAAGGCAAAATGGTCGGACTTGTGGTATTTGGGTTAAACACGTGATTAAATGAAGTTAAAAAGTGAAAAACGGGACTTAACCGGGTAACTTTTAGGTAAAATCTTAAAATAGTAAAAGAGAACTAAAATACACAAAGAACAAAATATTTCAGTATGTTAGGAACTTTGAATCAATAAATAAGTGAAAACTAGAATTAAAACGTATTCGGACGTTCGGTTCCGGGCAAAAACGTGTTTTAACGGGTAAAACGTAAAAATGACATTTTTAATAGAAAGAGCTCAAAACCATATTTTTAACAGCTAATTAGACTTCTAGAAGTCATTAAATGATGTTTAAAGGTTAATTATACGAAAACAGAAGGGTTTAAAATAAACTGCTAAAATCTTCACTTTTACCGTAACCGGTAATTAAAAACATAAGTTTTAATTACTCCAAATTAAGTTCTGGAATAATTCGAGTTTAATATGTTAAAAACATAATAATAAACTCCTAGAAACTAATAAGGAGCCATGAAAGTCAAGAAATCAAAGAAAACAAACTTTAAGGTAAAAACTATCAATTTTTGAGGGACTAAACTGAAAATTCTGTCAAATCCTTGGAAATTCGACCCCTTTGACTAAAAATATATGATAAACTTATTATCACTATAATAAAATGATTAAAGTCAATAAAAAATGTTGTTTATGTTGAAAAACCCTAACTTTCCTAAAAAGGAAACTTTTTGAAGCCAACCTTAACTAATCAAGCTAGTTGAACTTCTAACCTTATAACACACCTAGTTACACCCAACATGACCTTAGAGCACATAGCTTATTACTTTAATCTTAATGCTATGGTGCTAGGATTGAATCATTTTCTATACACGAAGATCTGTTGCCTGAAACCTAAGGTGAGATCTAGTGTTCCCTTTTTTACTACTGATTTGGGATGAAACAGGTTTGTTTGAACTGAAATTATTATTATGCTATTTTTTGATGCTTATAAGTTATGAATAATGTTTGAACCTATTCTTAACTGTATCACAATCATTCATTCTTGTGTGAACCGCTTGTCCTATATAGGTAGATCTACTTGGGGAATCCCCCACACATAGTGCCTTCCGGTCAGGAAGGGTACCCCACTGAGATCCTGAGGGATCATTTGTGTCATGTAACAGGTTTTATAAGATACTAAGGTGAACTATCCAGCAGGTGTGGTACACTCATTGAGGTTCAGTTTCTTATAAGGCTAATTGGTTTAAACACAACTTTAGAAGAGGCTAACCGGGACTGAGTGAAGGGTTGATTATGGCCCATAACAACGATACTTTGATTTTAAACTAACTATAGGACTTTGAAGAGTCCTTTTATTTTTGAAATTTAAACACTTGAAATCACTAACTTTTTAGTTGACACGAAATCCTTTTGAGCATGTTCCAGGTAACCCCTAATGGATCTGGCTTGATTGGAGAACCGAACTCGGATGACCTAGAAATTAGACTTCCCTTGGCATTATTTAACTGTGAAACATTTGAACAATTTGGATTATGATTGATAAAACACTTTGGTTTATGTAATGAATTTGTAATTTGTGTGATTGGCTAGACTGTTACAGCCCGGTTTGACTTTAAACTTGTAACGTCATTTTATTTCTCTCCTTGTGCGCTCTTGTGATGGTTTGTTTACGCTACCATGTATGTTGCTAGTCTGTAACGTCCCACCCTCCTTGGGCCCGGGGTGTGATAATGCACTATCTAAATCTGTATATGATATACAACTTTGTGTTGTATGCTATATAATATGCTTGCTATTCTTATCGAGTCGGGGGTCACTTTGGAAGTGGTCTCTCTATCTCCCAAGATAGAGGAAAGACTCGCCACCACCTACCCCTCCCAGACCCTGCTCTTGAGTGGGATATACTAGGTATGTTTGTTTGTTTGTTTGTTTAGGTAGATTCAAATCGCAATGCTGACCAAACGAGACTGAACGTATAAAACACCTCATGTAGAGTTGCTTTTTATTTTTTAATGGTGTTGATAAAGTTACCTAGAATGTAAGAAACTAAACGAAACAGCTTAACAATGTTAATCATAAGTAGATAAATGGATTCAAATGATAATTTTGAATCATTTTGATGAAAATGAGAAAATTTAAAGTTTTGGATTCAAATAGCAATTTTTATGAAAACTTAGGGATGGAAAACGCATTTAACTATTTAAAATATTAAAAGACCCCTTTTCACAAAAAATCATACTGAAAAACTCCAAGTGGGAAATCAAAACATTTACAAGTATTATGATATTATTCTATAAGATATAATATCCATTTATTTAAAAATCCATAGAGGTCAACCCAAGATGCTCGGAAATCAAAATCAAGTCTTGCAAAACTTCTCTAACTAGACGAAAACATTTGGCCAGTGAGAACATCTATGGGCGAAAACATCTAGCTAGGCGAGAACTTTGTAGTTTAGTATAAATAAACGTTTTGTTTTGATGATTATAACACTCATAGTCTTACATAGTTACATATACGTAACTTTTTAGTTTTCGCAGTTTTTGTATTTTTCGTATAACTTGTTGTTTTCTCTGGAACCCTCCCCTATATGTGTGTGTATTTTTCGATTTGTATAACTTTAAATCAATCAAATAATTCATTTATGTTTAAGTCTATCTTTATTTTTTTTCTTTAAATTTTTTATTTTAGGCCCCCAAGCGAACACCCTTGCCAAACGACCGACATGACTCCATACCCCGGGAGAAGTATACTCTTATCAAAACACTAAAGGCCCACATTGAAGATTTATAGGGCAAGGACTGAAAGAAGAAATGCTTGTAGACTCGTGACGCTGAACGAGACACTCGAAAAATAAAGTGCACCCTAGAAAGTGTCTCGAAAGGTGTCAGCAAGTGCGCGCAGCCGGGGCCCGACATGTTCGCCCGCTGGGACGAGTGTTCGCCCACTTCCGAGTCTTCTCCTTTAGATAACAAAAAGTGTCTGCCCCTTAGGTTGCTAAATTACGACGAGAGTGCTTTTACATTTTTTACAATTTATCCTCAATATTTCTTTACTTTCAACTTTGGTCCACTATATTTTTCATATTTTACAAATCTTTCGTTTTACCGTGTCATTCTAAATTTTTCGAGTTAACACGTTTAATGTGTTGATACATGATGTCTCTAGTTCATTGTACTTAAATGTTTATGTCTTTTATTATTACATATGTGTAATACAATAGTTTTGTAATGAAATGATATGTGTTTAAATGTCTATTTACTATTGAATGTGTAGTGTTCTTATAGTGTTTATGAATACACGCTTAAATGAATATTATATATGGGTTTGTAGTAGTTATAAATAATTCCGAGTTAATAATGATTCTTGAATGTGTTTGACTTAGTCTTATGGTTATTCATGCTAATGGACCATGCTTATGGACCAGTCGCACAACTGAACCAGGTGATTGGGTCAGTCGCACGATTGAGTCATGAGACTGGTTCAGTCGCACGATTGGACCAAGTGTATGGTTCAATCGTGCGCATGAACAAATCATATGGCTCAGTCGCACGACTGAACCATGTAATGGTTCAGTCACACGACTGTATACTGAAACCTATAAATACCACATAGTTCGTGAAAAAACGTGACACTTTGAATTCTTTCATACCCTAGCCGTCTAGAGAGTTCTATCTCATCCATCCAAGTTCATAGTTCGTCCCGGATCATTTTCAAATCATTCTTAACGTTGTTCTATTGTTAGATCGATTCGGGTTTTTTCATTCTCATTGATTGGATCGCCAATCAAATAGGATTCCGTACTATTTGATTAGGTTACACGTTGAATCTGTTAGTACTCCGTCCGTACACGGTCCTAACATAATGACCTCGTGGCAGCGCGTTGGTCCTAGATCGACTTACTTATTGTTTTATATATTTTACGTTTCGCCTGCGTGGTTCAAAGTTTTTACGTCTACTTTTCGTGCAGTTTTATTACATTTTTTCAATTCTCTTTTAATACGAGTTTTTTCGGTGCTAATGGTCACTAATGGTTGTATACCGCTGGTGCTACTTGACATAATTATACGTATACCGCTGGTGCTACTTGACATGATTATACGTACACCGCTGCAACGTGGGAAACTTAATAATAGTTATTAATTTAATTACGAACTGTATTCAATAAATTATTTATGTTTGCTTAATCTCATCATATTTCATATTTCGAATATTTTTTCAATCACTTGTGACCGTAACTTAATATTAAGGCATTATTATTGTAAAAAAATATATTTAATCTAAAAAGTCTAAAAAGGATTATGGGTTTAACATGTATCGTTGTATTATTTTAAAGAGGATGACATTTGGACCATTATGTACGACATTGTGTCTTATATGTTTATTATGACAGATATCAGTTTATTATATCATATATTTGACATCATTTGTTATATGTATTTATTATTGTGTTTACGATTTAGATAGTTTTGTGTTATTTTTCTCATTGTTTGTATAAATTATATGAAGTTGTTATCTATTATTGGGTTTTACAATTAGAAGTATACAATGATATACTTTTATCAATGTATTTTTTAAAACTCATAATGTTAAAATAAAGATAACACAATTATCATCGTTTTCTATAAATTTATATAAACTTTTTGTTATTTGTCATTATGTTTTATAATTAAAACTACATAATAATATTATTTCACAAATATAATTTTTTTTAAACTTATAATGTACAAAATAACACAATGACGATTAAATAAAAATAATGAGACATTGTGTTATTTTGTATTATTTTAATGATATTAGATTAATTAGTTGTTAATTTCTTATTATATTTTGCATATTAAAGACACACAATAATTTTATTCCACCATTACATTTTTTTAGAATTAATCATTTTGAAAAACACAATATTATTTAGAAAAACACAAAAAACTAACAAAAAAACACAATAAACTCCACTAAATACACAACAACAAGCAGAAGTCGTAGGAGCTTAAAATGTAAAACTATTTATTGTCTTTTATATAATAATACTACACTCGTTTTTAAGAAGAAAAAAACACTCATTTTTATGGTGTAGTTTTTATAAAACAAAATAATATTATATGTAAAAGTTATGAACATTTAAAAAAATAAAGGAACTTAAGAAAAGTCAACAAAAATTGGTATACCTAAAATACCCCTATAAAAAATTTATTCCCTACAATTTAATTTCAATCATTAATTAAGAAAATTGATGGTTCATATTACTTATTACAATTTTTAGTTTTAATAGGTTTTTTATTTGAATAATTCCGTATTTATTAAATCCTAAAGTATGTTTGAAGTGTCAGATGTTCGGTATTACCTCCATTACTTTTATATGTATTTGAACATGTTTTTTTAAATGATATATCAAATTAAGTTCGTTTGGTTAGTTTTACTTCTAGTTTTATTTCAGTGATATGTATTTGGTTAGTTTTTCTTCACATCAAGTCATTCTTTCCTAATTTCTAAATCTTTATATATCACATATCATTATAATTTATTTATCCAACACTAAAACTATATGAGAAGGGTTCAAATAAAAAGTGGTTTAAATCTAAAAAATGTTACAAGTAATCTTAACCATTAATCTTTTTAATCAATGGTTGAAATATATTTACAAAGAAGAAGTTTGTATTTTAAGCATAGCCACTTTTATTGATTTTTTTAAGTTCCCTTATTTTTTAAATTCATAACTTTTATATATGAAATCGTTTTTTATAAAAATTAAACATAAAAACAAATATTTTTTATCTTTAAAATGAGTACAGTATCATCATATAAAAAGATAATAACTTTTTTTTTATGTTTTTAACACTAGTACAAAAGCAGATGAGTCACGTAAAATGACCACAAGGGGCGGTTTTTAGCCCGCCCCATATGACTACGCACCTTATGCTATTTGATCATATGGGACGGTGTTATAAGGAGCGGTTTTTGAAGCCCTCCTTATGTACATCAATAGGTGTGGTTGTGTACCCCCTACCCCCCTTTATGTCTGTAAAACATCCCGTACAACAGTATAATCCTTCGTCTCATGAAATCAATTCGTTAGAGAATGTTAACCATGACATTAACCCATGTTTCTTCAGCCAGAAGATAGCGAAGAAGCTGCCGGAGTAGAAGATCCCTTTGACACATGCTCGAAACAACCGATTCTTCTTATCAAAGTCTTTGATATATGATTCGAGCAGCAAACTATACATCTCGGAGTGAATGTTCTCAATGCGATATGGAAGTCGTAGAACGCACGAGCTTCAACGATCTGCACCTCTTTCATGAACCTTTTGGCGAGGTTTTTGAGCATGATGTCATCAGAGGCGGCAAAGAAAGCAAGAACATGGGTGATGAAGTGGTGTTCACCGTTGGTGAACGAGTCCAAGTGGCGTTGATCTTGTGATAAACAGACCTCTTTGACGGTCTAGAAAGAGGCTTCGGCTTTCTTCTACATTCCCCAGATTTGGGGTTATTGGATTAGGAACATGCAGAATCGATTTGGGTTTGGGGCAAAATTTGGGTCTTCGGGGATTGAAGGCATTGTTGTAGAAAATGGTGGATTTGGGGATTAGGGTTTGTAGGACGAAGATTATGATCATCAGTGAAGATGATTTTATAAGGAGTGAGTGAATGAGAGAGCGGGTAATTTAAACATCTTGATAACATAAGGGGCGGTCATAACACCTGCACCTTAAGGTAACATATGGGGCGGTTTCGCTTAATTTGTACTCATTTGAATGTATTAGGGGCGGTCCGAAACCGCCCCTAAAGGTAACATAATGAGCGGTCATAATACCCGCACCTTAAGGTAACATAAGGGGCTGTTTTGCCCAATTTGTACTCATTTGAATTTTGTGAAGGCTATAGGGGGCGGTTTTCTAGCCCACCCGTCTCTTCAAAAAATTAGATCCGCAGCTTATATAACTTTAGTGTAAACTCATATGATTCCTACTCGTTATTATGTAATTAGTGCAGTTTATTATGACTTTTTGACGGTTATTGTGTTTTTCTATAGTTATGAATTTAAAAAAATTATAATGTTAATATCATTGTTATGTATTTCTAGCATTTAAACACAGTGATAAATTAACAACTAATTATTTATTTTAATACATTAAAAATAATAATAAAGTAACACAAAAATGATATTAAACATAAAACAGAATCATTGTGTTTTGTTATCGTCATTATGTTATCTTAAACAATATGAGTTTTCAAAAATACATTTATAAAAGAATATGATTATGTACTTGTAATTGTCAAACGCAATTATAGATAACAAAAATTTTATAAAAACTATAACAAACAATATCAAAAATAATATATTTTGTTATGTTGAACACTATGAGTTTTGAAAAATAAATTAGTGAAATAATATCATTGTTTACTTTTAATTATAAAATACAATAATAAACAACAAGTTTATATAATTTATAAAAAATAATAAAAATAACATATAATCTAAAACATAAAATACAATGATGAATACGTATAACAAATGATGATAAATTGATATTTTACACAATGAACTTATAAGACATAATAAGCTGACGTATCTAAAACAATGACCAAAATGTATTCTCTTTAAAATAACAGAAAAACACATGTCAATCCTATAATATTTATTATGCTTATCAGATTAAATAGTTTTTTACTATAACCCTATCTAAATTATCCTATATATTTTAAAAGAAGTTCAAACGAACAGTAGATTGAGGGTATTTTTGGTGTTTCACTATGTGTTTTTGGTTACATGCTTTCTCCTATAATGTGATTTGCATGCCTTATTTCTTGTGCCTCCATTTTCTTTCTGCTGAAATATGGCGGACGATGGTGGTGTTGTGGATTCGATAGTGCCGGTATAGTGGTCTGTTGAACGTCGTTTCATTGGCCGTCTCCGGTGCCCTGGGATCCTCGCCGTCTTTGTTGCCGATGGTGTTTCTCTGTCTATGTGGGTGAGAACCCGATATCCCCTCCCATAGTAGTTTGACTTATTTATGTATTTGGTTTCTCCAAACCCACCACTGGACACCGCAAACCTAACGTGGACGCTAACACCATCATCAACTACTATAGGGCAACCATTTGCAATTATAGACACAATGTTGATCTAGCCCAAGAAATAGTAATTTACACCCGTCTTAGCTTGATGTACTTCTACCCACCATTTTTAACTTCCATCTCCGACTACTGGGTTTTGATATTTTTGTCGGAAAAACAAGTAGAAACCCCCATGGCCAAAGGTCGTTTAACCCCTGATCATCGGAGATGGCAGAGCAGCTAAATGTAGGTAGTTGAACTCACACTCTGCCGGCTTTGGAGATCAAAAGATGAAGACATGAAGCGACACGTGAATATGTGTAAGGCCCCGTTCCCGGAACCTCACAGTTGGTCTTTCATTGCATCATAGATACATATTACTATACATTTTATAAAATAAGCAACGGAATTAAATTTAACAAAAGCCATTCATTTTCCTTATAACTACTGTTGTTAAGCAATACAATGTTTTTTATGAGTTACAAAAGGATTGTTTAATTGCATTATGAAACAACAATAGAATCAAAATACATATGGATGTCAGTCTTGTCTCGCCGAGTAGCTTCACCATCGTGCCATCCTCGGCAATAATTACCTGCCAACGGAAAATGTATAAAAGTCAGCGTTGCTGAGTGAGTTCTAGTTTTAAAAGTATTAAAATACCTTGTGTAATGTATATATATGAAAATACTCTTTTTGTGAAAATACATCTCTTACTCTTGTACTTGAGCACGCATTAACTATACAACAAGGTAATGTTCTCTTTCTTTACTGTATGCCTTGTATATTTTGTACTCATTTAACTTTATCTTTCATTGTCTTTGTGGACCAATGAGCAATACCCTAAACTATATGCGCGGAGAAACTAGTGCTGGCCCCCTCCAGTCTATGGTCTGAATTACTATATACGAGGCTGGCCTAGTCACCTAGGGCATGCTACAAAGGTCTGTCAATCTCAATTGATTGACCTCGTGTGCATAAGGGGTAGCTAACCCGCATCACAGTTGAGCTAACGACAACATGGTCGTGCACCTCCTATATGCTTGCAGGACTTGTTAACTCTTTAATTAAGTTTCACTTCTCTTTGTTATTTCTCTTTCACTATGTTAAAGATAATACTTGCATTTATGTCATAGGCACACCACATAAGTCACACAATAATAATCACTATGATCATAGTAATAACTCATAATAATGCAAATATAATAACAATTAAAAACCCTAAGTCAAACTTGAGTCAAACTCTAATGATTCTGTTTTGCTTAAAATTTTAGAAATTATTCTAAGTGTTCTAGACGCATGAGCATTATGCAGGTGCATGAGGCCTGTTTAGGTGCATGGGCACTATTTGGGCGGTTAAACAGTTAGGCGTTTGGAACATCCCAGACGCATGGGCACTATTTAGACGTTTCATCACTTAGGCATTTGGGCCATCTCAGACGCATGGGCACTATTTGGACGTTTGGTCCACACTTAGGCATCTGAGTCAAAAAACTTAAACACATTGGCTATTGTTCAGACGCATGGGCTTACACTTAGATTTTCTAAGGAAATTTTCTAGACGTTTGGGGCCCTGTTTGGGCGGTTGGGCCCTGTTTGGGCGGTTGGGCCCTGTTTAGGCGTATGGGCTAACTTGAAACTTTCTAAGGTAAATTTAGGCGGTTGGGAGTACTGTTTAGGTGGTTGGGGGTACTATTTAGGCGCATGGCCCTATTTAGAACATTTCTAAGGTTATTCTGGGCGCATGAGCCCTATTTGGACGCATGGCCAACCTGTTAAACATATTTCTAAATTATTTCCAATCCCAAACATCATTATATCCTATCCTAAACTTGTTACACCCATTGTGAACCTTAAACAAACATCTACAACTATAGAACATCATCATACAAGCATACATACGTACGGTATATCCATAATAGTTGTAAAAAGGTGTTGCATACATTTTTCAGCCCCATAAAACTTTTAAAATAAGAGAAAAACCGACATCTAGAACTCACCTGAGCTGCTTTCGGGTTTGAACCCTCCTCTTGAACTTTCCCAGTCGTGCTTAATACCTAAAACCCACACACATACACCACCCGAACATACAATCATATTATAAGAATACAACCGAGACTAGAATTGCCTAGAACATCATAAAACCGAGAATTCTTACCAAAAACTTCGAATTTTCCTTCTTCTTCTACAACCTCTGAGAATTCTCTGCTCTTCTTCTCTCTCTCTAACAAAATCCGAATGACAAGGTGTAAGAGGCAACATGGGCAGCCATGTTGCTTTATTCACCAACTTTTCCAAAGTAGTGTCCTTTTGGCCACTTTTAACCCCTCAACTTTGGGTTACATTGTATCTCTCCTCTTTATTCGCATTTATTATTTCTTTCTTGTCTATAAAATATCCGGGTGTTACAAGTCCACCCCCTTTATATAGGTTTCGTCCCCAAAACCTGTTATTCCTCAAACAGATGAGGGTAATGTTGCCTCATCTCTTCTTCAGTCTCCCACGTAGACTCGGATCCCTTCTTGTGCTTCCACTATACACGCACAAGAGGATCCACTTTGTTCCTTAACCTCTTCTCCTTACGATCAATGATCGCCACTGGTTGCTCTATATAGTTGAGCCGTTCATCCACCTCGATATCCTCCAGTGGTACAACCATGTCTTCATCAGCTAAGCACTTTCTCAGATGGGATACGTGGAATGTGGGATGAATTCCACTTAACTCATCTGGCAATTCAAGTCGATAGGCCACCTCTCCTACTCGTGCAACGATTCAGAAAGGTCCTATGTATCTCGGGCTTAGCTTACCTCATTTCCTGAATCGGATGATTCCTTTCCAAGGTGAGACCTTCAACATTACTCGGTCGCCAACCTTCAATTCTATCGGTCTATGCTTTTGTCAGCATACGACTTTTGTCTATCTTTTGCCGCCTTCATAAAGGCTTTGATCTTTTCCAGCTTCCCAGTCGTAGCCTCAATCACCTCAACACCTCCCAGCTCTTTCTGCCCAATGTCTCCCCAACATACGGGCATCCTACATCTTCTACCGTATAACATCTCATATGGTGGCATGCCAATACTGGCATGATAACTATTGTTGTATGAGAATTCTGCTAACGGTAAGTGATCATCCCAACTTCCTCTAAAATCAATCACACACGCTCGAAGCATCTCCTCAAGTGTCTGGATCATCCTTTCAGACTGACCGTCTGTCTGTGGATGATTAGCCGTGCTAATATGTAGCCTCGTCCCCACGGCATCATGGAATCTCTTCTAAAACTTTGATGTGAATCGGGTGTCACGATCCGACACGATTGACACCGGTACACCATGACGAGCTACAATCTCCTTGATGAACAGGTCCGCTAGTCTCTCGGATGAATACGTCTTGCGGATCGGCAGGAAGTGAGCACTATTGGTTAGACGATCAACAATCACCCAGATGGCATCATACCCCTCGCCATGCGGGGTAACTTCGTAATGAAGTCCATCGTGATGTGCTCCTACTTCTACTCGGGTACATCTAATGGTTGGATCTTCCCGTAGGGCTTCTGATGCTCTGCCTTCACTTGCAAGCAAGTAAGGCGCTTACTTAAATACTCCACCACATCACGTTTCATACCCGGCCACCAGTAGTCTTTCTTCATGTCTTGATACATCTTGGTGGCACCAGGATGAATGGAGTATCGAGTCTTGTGAGCTTCATCCATGATTCGCCCTCATAGATCTCCATAATGAGGGATCCACATTCATCCAAAGCTGGTCTTAACCTCATGGGTGTTTTCTCCCAGTTCCGCGACTAGACCTCTCATTCGTTCAGAGTTGAGGCAATCTTCTTTTAACGCCTCATTCTGAAATTCTTTCACTTGAGTCGTCACGTCCGAGGTCTTTACTAACTGACACGCCTTCACCCAAATCGGCTCGGGTCTCTCTTTTCGGCTGAGGGCATCGGCCACCACGTTGGCCTTGCCCGGATGGTAGTGGATCTCACAGTCATAATTGCAGGATCGGTTTTGTTAATAAAACTTGGTTTTTCTCTCAAACTCACTAATGCCACACTCGGATCAGATGAAGAAGAGTGTTTTCTAAGAGCTGATAATAATATACTAAATAACAAAGAACACAAGGATATAGATTTCAAGGTATTTGTATATATTACTTCTCAACTCAAAGTATTACAAGACTCTTACAAGTATGCTTATGAGTTACAATAAGAAACTATATATACTACTACCTGTAGCCGGATATACTTTGATACCAGCTGGGAACCTATGACTAAAGCATATACTACAATGCTAGAGTTAAGGTATCTTAGATAATGTATTATCTAAGATATGGTAGTCATGACATGTCCATGACTTACCTTTTGTTACTAACTAAAGTTAGTAACTGTACTAACTAATAAAGGTGAACAGTGGAATAAAGTATGGTCAACTACATGGCCTTTGAGAAAACGCCATGCAGTATATCAGAGATCTGTAGCAGAGTGTCAGGAGGACCATATTTATGTCCACTGGTTCATACTGTGTCTTCTGAAGGTTAGTTGACTTCGGAAGAACAAGTTCTTCTGAAGCCACCTATACTTCGGAACAGGCTACTTCTTCCAAGGCTTGAGGACTTCATCTTTTCTTCATACTTCGGAAGTTGTCTTTTGATCTTTTTCTTCTAAGTCTTGATCTTCGAAAGTGAATACTTTGTCTCCTTAAGAATAGTGTCTCTTCGGAAGTCCATATTATACTTTCCTCGAAAGAGCTCTTTTTCCTTTGGAAGTTCCACACTTAGCTTCGGAAGTCCTTCATTAGATGCACCAAAATAGTCTAAGTGATTCGGTTTTGGTTGCACCATCCTTCTTCTTGATCCAACAAACTCCCCCTAGGCTGATGCTACCAAAACATCACTTGTTCCTGCTTGTCAAGGCTTTCAGCACCAGGGAAAGCAGATATTTATCTGTTTCTTTGTTCTTCCCGGAAGTGGTGCTAAGAAGCTTGTACAAATCATTTGTGGACAGGAGATCCAGTCTGTCTCTTTGAATGATATGTACCCTTTGTTGGGTCCCTCTGAAAAGAGTTAGTTGATGGGATGTAGTCATACTCCCATCTAACTATTAGTTCCAATTCGGGGCCTTCCACCATTTGTAGAAACACTTTGCTTGTGGTGGTTGACCTTTCCTTGGCTTCCTTCTCTTTCAGGTTCAGCTCATCTTCAATCTTTTCTTTTGTGGTTAGCTCAGTAAGATGAAGGCCGCTAAGATGACTTCTGATATGAGCAGCAGTTTTGGAGCTGGAGGGATTGGAGAATGGTTTCTCCGCTAACTCAGCAATGTCGAATCTGCTGGAGCGTAGCAGTGAGGAGGCATTCAGCCTATTGCTCTGTCCATTCTCTCTCTCCACAACAAAGTTGTGAGAGGATTCATCAAACCTCCACTGGATGATTTTCTTTCTAGGCACGAGAGGCTTACTAGGAATCTTATCCCCTCTCCTTGTATCCAGTAGAGTCACCAGCCTTCTTCTTAGCTTCTTCTCTTCATCGTTTAATGAATCAGAGTTAAGACCAAGAAGTATAGAAGCCTGGTCTAGTGTTCCTCTAGGTTGATCAAGGAATTGGTCTCTAGAGAGGGAACATGAAGATATGTCAACATAAGTCAGTTTGATAGAATCTTCCACATAAGAGATGTCGCTCAGGGTTGTGTAGTTGATGAGCTTCGTCTTGATTGCCTTAAATTCTTCCAAGGAGAGATGTTTAGAAGGCTGAGGGGATGGTTTGGAAGTTTGTTAGGTAGGTTGTGGAGTTGTGGTTCTGAGGAGTGTTTTGGGTTTGAGGATGGGTAGTTTGGGTGGTTGTGGTGAGGAAGCTGGTACGGATACTAGTGTAGGCTTAGGTCTGTTGGGTTCAGGTTTGATGGTGAAAGGTGAGGGAATTGGTTCAGGTTGAGGTTGAGGGGTTGGTTTGAAGATCATCCCCTATACCTTTCTATACATCTCCTTTCTTTTTCCCATTCGAATGTCAGCCTTGATGTCGCTGATAATTCGTTGGAGTGTCTTTTCAGACATAGGTCCCACCTGCCTACCAGAGAAGCCATGAGCCCAGAGAAAGTCTTTCATCCAGGCCTTTTCACCTATCTTCTTGGCAGCAGTGACCATAGATTCTTCTTCTTTCTCCTTTTTCTCCTTCATCTTTTCTCTCCCAGCTTTCTTTCTCTCTTCTTTTGTTGTTGACTTCCTCCTGGTTGGCTGCAGCTGCTTTGAAACTGGCAGCTAGCAACTTCACAGTTGGAAATCTACCTTGTCTTTTAAGTTTTTCAATCTTCTCCTCCTCCTCAAGCTCTTCCGCATTCATTTTCTTCTTTCATTTATTATCTTTAGAAGTGCTTGACTTTGGTGGTTCTTGAGTGGAGGGCTCAGATTGAAATGGAGGTAGTGAAGTTGTCTGAGCTAGGGGTTGGTTGAGAAGGTCCTCACTATCCACCTTAGATGCTAGCTCAAGAATTATATCTATGATGATTAGATCCTTGGACAGAGAGAACAGTCCTTCCACAGCTTCCATCTCAGCTTCAGAAGACTCAAATTGTTCTTCCGAGGCTTTGACTTTGCTTCGGAAGTTTGAAGGAGTGCACTATCTGTCCCAACTGTTTCAGTTGCTGAGCCATCAGTCCTTATTTACCCTTTGAATTTAATCTCAGTTTCCATTTGGATCTTAGGTTGACCAACTTCTTCCTCAGTGGTAGAAGGTGCACTTAGCCTTTGAAGCTCTTCAGCTCCAAAGTATATCATAGCCATATCAGGGCTAGGCTAATCTAGAGAAGATCTCAATAGAAATTGGGAAAAAGTCTATAGAGATCTCTAAGCATCCGTGAGTCTATTTGCAGTATGACTTGGGATGGCTCAGGAAAGATGGTTGTAGTTAGAGCCGAAGAGGTAAAAGTTGAAATTTGGCTCTGTGGTTCCTTAGTTGTTTGTCCCTTAACACTCTCCCCCTTTTTGGTAGCATCATCTTGAGAGCTACACGAGCTAGAGGAAGAGCCCAAGGAGACCTAAATAGGTACATGCCTAACAGATCTCTCAATCTGTTTCTCAGCTAGTTGAGCCTTAAGGCTGTCAATCTCAAGTTACTGAGTGGCAGACCTATCCTCTAAAGTCCTAACCTTTGATTCAAGGATTGAGACTTTAGACAATAGGTCTTTAAGAGTGAGTTGCAGTCTTCCCTCATCTTCTTTTGGAGATTCATAGGGAGATGAGGTAACATACCTAGTATGTTCAGCCTCAACACCCGATGTGGTTTCTTGGCACCCTGGTTTCCCTTGCGTAATGATGTCTCTGTCAGAGTCATCAATAGGCATGGTTGTCGCAGATTCAGTCTCAGAGATGTTACCACTGTCCTGAAGGTCCATTAAGGCATGTTCAGTAGTGGCAGCTGAATCTACATGAGTCCCCTCTACATCAGTGGGACTCACCTCAGTAAAGGCTTGCTGATAGGGGCTAGAGATAAGAGGTCCTTTTAGGCTCTGCTGATCCTTAAAAGAGTGTTGTAGATCAACTTCATTTCCATGAAGAGACGTAATCTCTTTATCAGTTTTTAGCAGAAGGTCAGTAAAGGATAAAGGCATTGAGCCTATGGCGGGACTGTCTCTTTATGGCTTCTCAGAGGAGTGTAGAGACTCATTCTGAGGGCTATCAGCTTGGGTGTCAGGCTCATGGGTTTGAGACTGAGGAGACTCAAGACCCATATTGAGGTCAATTATGAAGGATGGTGAGACCTCAGACTGAATGGGAGCCTATTGTTCTACTCTTGTCTTTTTGGTTTGAACAGGAGGGGCTTGTTCAATCAGAGTAGATTGAACAAGGGTTCGTTTGGGGCATCTTTGATATATGATTTTGATGGGATGAGAAGGAAGTTTTGGTAGTGTGAGGGTAGGTGCTGGTGTGGGTTCATCACCTGTGGGGTTAACAGGGATGTCACGAGGAGCTATTTGCTCAATCGTACCTGGAAGCAAAGCGGTATGTCTTCCGGTGAAATTAGTGGACACTTTCTTCAAAATCTTAAAGATGGTCGGTCTCATATGAAGAACAGTCAGAGTAGCTGCACAGACAAGCTGACTCTGTTCCAGCTCACAGTTGATTATGTGCTGAAGAAACCTGGGATACATGAAGAATGTCTCCCGCTGAAGGTTTCTTATGAGATTGGACAGCACAAATCGTGAGTAATTGAAGCGAAGGATTCTCACCATTCCATGAACTAGGCACCCTAGTTCGTATGGAATTTGATCCCAACCCCCAGATTTGTTGGATAGACAGTGAAGAACGACATGCAACAGGAACTTCCAGTTGTAAGAGAAGTTAAACTTGTAGACTGTAGACCTGCTAACATCTCCACCATATCCCATTTGATGTAAGTGTTGTCCAAATCTGTTTTAGGGAACTCTATGGGTGCGCTATCATCATGAAGCTCGAGATGCTCCCTAATGATTTGTTCAGTAATGATCAACTCCTGTCCACAGATGCTCGATCTTATTACTCGATCCCCATTCAAGGTTTTAATCTGACCATTTTCCTAGAATTCCGCCATATGATTTGACTAAACGGTAGGGTTAACGGTCAAGGCAGTGTAATAAGATGATTGGGTAAGAAAGGAAATTATATCTGAGAAGTCAGCATCTCTTGAAGAATCAATAAATAAGACTTGATTGTGCTGAAGATTGAGTGCCATTGAAGAAAGTTGTGGGAAGATGAGTTTGAGCTTGGGTAAATTGAAGATGAGAGAAATTTTAGGGCAGTAAGATTTTGGTAAGAGGATGAAAATGAGGCGGTAAGATTAGTTTTTATTTAAATATTCCGACATCATTAACAAAATCTTTACCTTTTACAGAGTGGGGCCCAAAAGATTTCCATTACACAGTTAGGTATTTCTTCCGAGTGCAAATCGTTTCCGAAGGTAATTTATCTTCCGAAGGTAATTTATCTTCCGAAGGCAACTTCTTACTTCCGAAAGTAGAATTCTATTTTCTAGTGTAAAAAATTGCTTTCCGAATGGAGAGTTTTAATAAGTTTCGGAATTAGATCTGATGTGGAATCAATCGCTTCTTCCGAGACTAAAAACTCTTCCGAGAAGAAAAATTACCTTGGGAGGAATTTGCTTCAGAAGATATGAGAACATCTTCCGAAGGTTAATTCCTCTTCGGAAGAATTTAGTCTCAGTCAAAATTTCAGAGAGAGACCTTTTGTAACAGGGCTTAGATTGAATTGACATATAACGTTACATATTCTAAAATGTTTTCCAAAAGAGGTAAACTAATCAATGTTTATTATCCCAATGGCGATAATGAGATACTTAAATCTCTGTTCACCAAAAGATTTGGTGAACAAGTCAGCATATTGTTCATTTGAGTCAACTTTGATTAGCTTAATTAGATTTTTCTCATGAATATCCCTAATGAAATGATACCTGATATCAATATGCTTGGTCTTGGAGTGCTTCATAGGATTTTTGGTGATGGAGATAGCACTATTGTTGTCAATGTGGATAGGAGTGCTCATAAAGTTGAATCCATGGTCTACATCTAGTTCTGAATCCACAGCAGCTGAGCACAGCAACTTGCAGCAGCAATGTATTCAGCTTTAGCAGTTAATGTAGAGACATAAGATTGCTTTTTCCACTGCCATGAAATGATCCTTCCACCAAGACATTGACATCCTCCAGATGTTGATTTCTTGTCAATGTTGCAGCCTCCATAGTCATTGTCAGAGTATCCATAAATATTGAAAGTATTGTTCCTTGGATACCAGAGACCTAGTTTAGGTGCTTCTTTGAGGTATCTGAGGATCCTCTTGGTAGCAGCTAGGTGAGACACCTTTGGAGCAGCCTGATATCTTGCACAAATGCAAGTTGCAAACATGATATCAGGTCTACTTGCTGTGAGATACATCATAGAACCAATAATTGCCATATACTGATGTTGATCAGTATGCTCCCCCTTAGAGTCAGGACAGAGGTTATGGTTTCTGGGTATGCGTGTCTTGGCTGGCTTACAGTCTTTCATGTCAAATCTTTCTAGGATATCATTGACATACTTAGATTGATTGATGAAGAACCCATCCTTCAATTGTTTCACCTGCATCCCAAGGAAAAAGTCCAATTTTCCCAAGGAACTCATTTCAAACTTCTTTTTCATGATGATTTCAAAGTCTTTACACATTTGGTCATTTGAGGAGCCAAATATGATGTCATCGACATAGACTTGAACAAGTAGGATGTCCTTTCTTGACTTCTTTATAAAAAGAGTCTTATCAATGGTACCTCTGGTGTAACGATTTTTCAAAAGAAACTGAGACAAAGTCTCATACCACAGCCTAGGTGCTTGGCGCAACCCATATTGAGCTTTATCCAATTTGCACACATAGTTAGGGTGCTGTGGGTCTTCAAATCCTGGAGGCTGGCACACGTAGATTTCCCTATCTATATCCCCATATAGAAAAGCACACTTGACATCAAGTTGGTAGACAGTGAAATTCTTGGATGCAGCATAAGCAAGGAAGATCCTAACTGCCTCAAGTCTTGCAACAGGTGCAAAGACAACAGTATAATCAATTCCTTCCTCTTGAGTGTATCCTTGAACCACCAGTCTTGCCTTATTCTTGATAATCAAGCCTCTATCATCTCTTTTGTTTCTAAAACCCATTTGGTGCCTATAGGTACTTGACCAGATGGCAGTGGACATAAGTTCCAAACCTTTTGTCTTTTGAATTGAAGCAGCTCCTCTTGTATCGATTCAATCCAGCTACCATCTTTCAAGGCATCTTCTATCTTCTTGGGTTCCATCTGAGATAAGAAGCAGGAATACAAGTAGACATTCCCATGATGAGTCTGTCCTCTTGTTCTCACACCTTCAGTTGCATCCACTATGATATTTTCAGCTGGATGAGTGTTATGAATCCTTAGTCTAGGAATCACCTCCAGTTGCAAAGATAAATCCAGATTAGGCATATTTTGCTCGGGAGCTTGAACACTTCATCTAGTTGATGTTTCAAATTCATTCAATGAAGACTGATTGAATGAACGAGAAACATCGTCATTTGTTGACTGTGAAGCAGCATCAACAGTTGCCTGTTGCTTCAGGATGCTACTTTCATCAGTTTGGTGTTGTACAGTGTCACCCATCGAATTTTGAGGATCAGTAAGTGAATCACTGGTTGAAGCTTTACTATTCCCTGAGATGGTTATACTATCAAAACTGTCAATAGTGGAAGCTTGATTGTTTGTATTCCTTGGAGAGTTTGGAAGAGGTCTGGGTAGCTCAAATAGTTGGCTAGCATCTGATTCATTTTGAGTACCTGTTCCAGCTGAAACGTTCTCACAAAATGGTTTAGAATAGTTTGGAAACAATTCTAAGTCAAAAATATGATCAGGACCATTCCCCTTAACACAAGGAGTGTGCTCATTTACAACTATGTTGGATGATTCCTCAAATTGTTGATTCTTAATGTTATATACTGTATAAGCTTTAGAGCTTGAAGAGTATCCAACAAACATAGCATCATCTAACTTTTCAGCAAACTTAGCAAAATTGTCTTTTGTGTTAAGTATGGTACACCTGCTGCCAAAGGACCTTAGAAAACCAATGAACGGTGGCCTCTTGTTCCATAACTCATAAGGGGTTCCATGGGGCTTGACAATGAGAACTCTGTTCTGCACATAGCATGCAGTGCTGACTGCCTCTGCCTAGAAGGTTAGAGGCAGCTTTGAATCAGCTAACATGGTTCTTGCAGCCTCAATAAGTGTCCTGTTCCTCCTCTCAGCAATACCATTTTGTTAAGGAGTTCTAGGAGCACTATATTGTCTGGCAATCCCTTTTGAGTTACAAAATGAGTCAAGAACTTGATTCTTAAACTCAGTCCCTTGATCAGTTCTGATTATTTTTACCATGTGATCAATTTGATTTTCTATCTTAAAAGTAAAAGATTTTAGAGTTTCAGCAGTTTCATCTTTATTTCTTAAGAAGAACACCCAAGTAAATCTAGTAAAATCATCTACTATCACAAGGTAATATGATTACCTTCCAATGCTTATTATACTTATGGGTCCGAAAAGAACCATGTGTAATAAGTGTAATGGAGTAGTGATAGAGTTAACTTCTTTGGATTTGTGAGATGCCCTATGTTGCTTCCCTTTTAGACAAGCAACACAATTATCTTTACAAAAAAAATCCTTTTTAGCCATACCATGTACCAAGTTATTTTTAGCCAATTTATTCATTGTCTTAAAATTTACATGACACATACGTTTATGCCAAAGAGCTGACTCATCACTATTTGCTTTGGGAAGAAAGCATGATACTTCACCTAGTGGGGAAGCATTGTTCATGTCTAGCTTGTACATATCCCCTTTTCTGGGAGATCTAAGAAGCACCAACTCCTTATGAATTGTCATCCCAGGTTTGAGGATAATGCACGCATGTTCTGGGAAAAGCATTGGTGCTTTTGATCACAGAATTAAGAAACACTTAAGAGATAATGTTCAAGCTGTTTGACAAAGTGAACCTTGTCAATGTTTAATTTTCCATTGGATATACTTCCTCTGCCAGAAATATATCCTCCGGTCTCACCTCCAAACTAAACAGGACCCCATCCAAATGTTGAAATTGTTGAAGGAGAGATCTGTTCCCTGTCATGTGCCTGGAGCATCCACTATCCACAATCCAAACATTGTTATTTTTGTCATATGGACGTTCCTGCACATAAGATGAGATAATTAGTTTTGATTGGAAACCCAAGCCTTGTTAGTCTTGGGTTCATCCAATGATATTGACATAATTAAACCAAAAATTAAGCATGAGGGTTCAATAGATATTATTGAAGAAGAGGTTTGGGCTGCAGCATCTTTCTTGATCTTCCAATCCATCCTTTGGTTGATCATAGACGATGAGCTTGTTGAAGCTTTTGAAGCATGACATTCTTCCGAAGATTCTTTCTTTTTAGAAGATGCCTTCACCACCTTTTCTTCTGAAGTAGTCTTTTCTGGGATGGTTTCAAGGGAATTCTTTTGTTCTTTTGGTTTTTAGCAGCTTTAGCTTCCGAAGCCATTATCCCTTCGGAAGAATGACTTTCTTCTGAAAGCAATCTTGCTTCGGAACTCAACTTTCCCTTTTTCATGACTTGGACCATTTGATAGGGTCCAAACAAGAAACCTTCCCTTACTCCTTCTCTTTTAACATTATTTGCATAATGTGTGCTAGCAGGATTGTAGTAACAATCTTTGGCCATGTGGTTTTGCAGTCCACACATTATGCATGCAATGTTACTGTTCTGGGAACTTCTGTTTCTTGTTCCTTTTCTCTTCATCAGTAACCTTTCCCTTTATCTTCTGATCCTTTGGTAGGATAGGAGTACCAGTATTATACTCCTTTCCTAAATCAGAGTTACCTACCACTTGGAATCCAGCTGAGATGAATACACCTTTTTGTTTTGGGTCTATCATCAGCTTAGACTCAGCCACTTTCTTTGCAGTTCTTCTTGCTGCTTTGGCTCTGCTTCTTCTGGCTTTTGTGGTCAGGATTTGATCATCACTAGTAGGAGTGAGTTGATTTACCTTTTCCTTCCCAGTGGTGTTTTCTATTATTGCATCATTCTTCAACTCAGATGGAGAAGGATCAACGGATGGGACCTCATGCTCTTCAGTACCACATCTTGGTTGTCTTATGGACTCATAAGAGTATGGTGGAGTAATTTCATTGGTCCCCAATCCTCCTTTGTTCTGATAACAAACTTTGGAGTGGGAGGATGATGCAATAATAGCTTGAAAGTTCTGCTCAGAAATAGCATACTTCCTAGCTTGACCCTCAGCAGTGACAAGCTGGGCTTGAGCCTCAGATAATTTGGGCATTAAATCTTTTATTTGAGTCTTATAGTTTGAATGTTCGTGTTTTAATAAGGACACAGTTTTCTTCAACTCCTTAATATTTCTTTGATAGTCAGATTCAGCCCTTTTAAAATCAGATTTTAAAACATTTAAAGACTTAATATCGGATTTAATCTCCATATTGTAGTCCTGATTCAATTTAACCTTAGCAATACATGCAGGAGTACAGAGATGTTCATATACCTTATTGTCATCTGTTCCATCCATGAGCGCTTGAGCAGAAGTCACATCCTGCACCATAAAGCTCCAATCAACTTCTTGAGCCATTGTGTCTGTCTCTGTGGACTTCCTAGTGTGCTTTGATACAGAAGAATGTGTGGAGGCTTGTGGAGTTCCCGGATTTGACTTAGGAGCCTTGCATTCTCTTGCAAAATGACCAAGTTGGTTATAGTTGTAACATTTGGCCTTAGTTTTGTCAAACCCAAATTTGTTGTTGGTTGGGTTATGAGGGAATTGCCTTCATGTTCTCTTGAAGAACTTCTTTGCTCTGTAGGTTAAAAGAGCCATTTGTTGGACTATGTCCACATATTCCACATCATCTGGACTGAAGCACTCTAGATCATCAAAACAGTATTGATGATCACTAGAGTTTCCACATCCTGAGACAAAGGCATAACTATCCTGAAAAGAACTATGCTGAGCCTGTTGAGACTGTGGAGTCTCAGGAAATGTAATGTATGGTCCGGAAGAACAGGATGTCTGCTAGTTGTATGTCAGGAACTATTAAGGTTGGGAGGGTCCTGATCCTTCAGCAACCATCAATGCATTGCTAGCAGGGAGACTCGAGGACCTGCTTATCTGGTGACCCTTTTTGCTTTCCATCTCCAAACGGTATCCATCAAGAATTCTGTAGAGTTCGCTCATGGTGAGAGTGTTCAGATTTTTTTTCCTTGATAGAGACACAGTAAAACGTCCACTCATTAAGAAGTGCACTCATGAACTTTCTTGTGAGGTCTCTAAGTTCAGGAGTGATTCCCACAGACTGAAGGGAAGAAATGAGATCCATGTACCTGGAATATTGCTGGCTGAGAGTCTCTCCATCAATGTAGGTGAAGTTCTCAAACTGCTGCTTCAGTGAGTCCTTCTTGGATTCATTGGAATAAGAGTACATCTGAGCGAGTGCATCAAACAGTTCTTTGGCTGACTTGCAATGCTCAAACCCCACCATAATGGAGTTGGGTATTGCAGTCATAAGAATAGTCATTGCATTGCTGTCAATGTCCATCTTCTTCCGGTCCTCATCAGAGTAATATTCAACAGCTTTCTCTATCATGGTATCGTTTCCTCCTGGTGTAGCCACCTTGGGTTTATACGGGCCATTCACAATAGATTCCCACATCTTGCTATCTTGATATCTGATGAAGCCTTCCATGCGTCTGCTCCATGACCTGAAGTTTTTAGGGGTGATGACAGGTGCTTTAGTCATCGTCCCTGTTTCTACTTCATACTTGTTGAGGGCCATATTGAATGTGATGTAATGAGGAGTAAAAAAACAGGTTGATTAGGATGGTAAGATCTCACAATCAAGAGCCTAAATAGCTCTGATACCAATTGCAGGATCAGTTTTGTTAATAAAACTTAGTTTTTCTCTCAAACTCACTAATGCCATACTCGGATAAGATGAAGTAGAGACTTTTCTAAGAGCTGATAATAATATACTAAATTACAAAGAACACAAGGATATAGTTTTCAAGGTATTTGTATATATTACTTCTCAACTCAAAGTATTACAAGACTCTTACAAGCATATTTATGAGTTACAATGATAAACTATATATACTACTACATAAAGCCTGATATACTTTGATACCATCTGGGAACCTATGACTAAAGCATATACTACAATGCTAGAGTTAAGGTATCTTAGATAAAGTATTATCTAAGATATGGTAGTCATGACATGTCCATTACTTACCTTTTGTTACTAACTAAAGTTAGTAACTGTACTAACTAATAAAGGTGAACAGTGGAATAAAGAATGGTCAACTAAATGGCCTTTGAGAAAATGCCATGCAGTATATCAGAGATCTACAGCAGAGTGTCAGGAGGACCATACTTATGTCCACTGGTTCATAGTAGTGTCTTCTGAAAGTTAGTTGGCTACGGAAGAACAGGTTCTTCTGAAGCCACCTATACTTTGGAAGAGGCTACTTCTTCCAAGGCTTGAGGACTTCATCTTTTCTTCATACTTCGGAAGTTGTCTTCTGATCTTTTTCTTCTAATTCTTGATCTTCGGAAGTGAATACTTTGTCTCTGGAAGAAGAGTGTCTCTTCGGAAGTCCATATTATACTTTCCTCGGAAGAGCTCTTTTTCCTTCGGAAGTTCCGCACTTAGCTTCGGAAGTCCTTTATTAGATGCACCAAAATAGTCTAAGTGATTCGGTTTTGGTTGCACCAGCCTTCTTCTTTATCCAACAATAATCTTTGATGAGCTCTAACCACCTTCTCTGTCTCATGTTGAGATCCTTTTGCTCAAAGAAATACTTCAAGCTCTTGTGGTCGGTGAAGATAGTTCACTTCATGCCATATAAGTAGTGCCTCCAAATCTTCAACGCAAAAACCACAACCGCTAGCTCTAAATCATGTGTAGGGTAGATGACTTCGTGGGTCTTCAACTGTCGGGATGCGTAGGCTATCACCCTTCCACGTTTCATTAACACGCAAGCTAGCCCAGAATAAGAGGCATCCGAATACACCACTAAGTCATCACTCCCTTCGGGTAATGTCAAGACAGGAGCTTGTGTTAACCTTGTCTTCAACTCCTCAAAACCACACTCCTATTCCTGACCCCACACGAACTTCACATCCTTGCAAGTCAACTTGGTCAAAGGTGATGCTATCTTGGAGAAGTCTTGAATGGACCTCCTATAGTAGCCCGCCAAACCCAAGAAACTACGGATCTCGGATGGCGTCTTTGGAGACTTCCATTGCATCACCGCCTCAACCTTTGTTGGATCCACCATGATTCCTTCAGCATTAAAAACATGACCCAAAAATTGAACCTCGCGTAACCAAAAAGCACACTTCGGAGAATTTGGCATACAACTTCTCTCTCCTAAGTGTCTCCAATACCTCGCGTATGTGGCCGGCATGTTCTTCCTTTCCCTTAGAATAAATCAGGATATCATCAATGAATACTATCACTGATTTATCTAACATTGGTCGACATACTCGGTTTATCAAATCCATAAAGGAAGTTGGCACGTTAGTTAGTCCAAAAGACATAACGAGAAACTCGTAGTGTCCATAACACGTACGAAAAGCAGTTTTAGGAACTTCTTGCTCCTTCACCTTTAAATGATGGTAGCCAGATCGAAGGTCTATCCTCGAAAACCAACTGGCACCTTGGAGCTGATCGAACAAGTCATCAATCCTCGGTAATGGATACCGATTCTTCACCGTCAACTTGTTCAGCTATCGGTAGTCGATGCACATCCGCATACTACTATCCTTTTTATTTACAAACAATACCGGAGCACCCCATGGAGAGATACTTGGTCGAATGAATCCCTTATCCATTAGCTCATGTAATTGCTGCATGAGTTCCTTCATCTCAGTTGGGGCTAATTGATATGGTGCTTTGGCAACGGGTTGAGCACCGGGTATCAAATCGATTTGGAACTCAATTTGACAATCCGGTGGCACGCAGGGTAGGTCTTCTGGGAACACATCCGGAAAGTCACACACCACTGGTACATCAGATAGTTGTGGTGTTGACATGTCCACATCCTTCACGTAGGCCAGATAGTCACTACATCAACGTCACATACATTTTCCCGCCACCGCCATCGAAATCACCTTCGGGATCCTAGTAACGCGGTCTCTATAAACCGTCACCAAACTTCCATCGGGCGCAACTTGTCTAATCATCTTCTTACGACATATGATGTTTGCTTCATAGGTTGCTAACCAATCCATCCCTAGTACCACATCGAATCCACCTAGGGGCATCACGTGTAACTTAGCAACAAACCTATCACCTTCTAGTTCTATGGCACAGTCCTCTATCACATCGGTATTTCTAGTGGTCTTACCGATAGTAGTTTCTATATCGAATGGCTCACTAATACTTCTACTACTAGCAGACAAATTAGCACAGAAAGTAGTAGAAATAAAACTCCTACTAGCACCAGAATCAAATAATTCAGAGGAACAAGTTTTATTTACTAGAAACATACCTGACATGACATCGGGATCCACTCTGTCTTCCTCCCGGGTCATGGTGTAAGCTCTAGCACTTGCCCTCTTTCCTCCTTCCTCCAACTTCTTCTTCACTCCAGAGCTCTCTGCCCTCGGCTTCTTGCAGTCTTTGGCCGCGTGGCCCTCCCCGCCACAGTTATAACATTTCAGCACCCTACAGTCTCTAGCGATGCCAGGCTTGCCACACCTGCAGTATACATTCAACCCCATTCTACACTCGCAGGTATGGTCCGTTCCGCATTTGCCACACTTCTTCAACCCTGAGCTTGACGACACCCTACGATCCTCCACTTTCATCCTTTTGTTGTTTGGAGTGAAACCACCACGTCCAAACCTCTTCCCGTTCCAGTTCTTATCACCACCTTTTGTCTTCCTCACTTCTACCACTGCCTCTTCCCGTTCATCATACAACCTGCCCGCCAAATCCACCACCGATCGAAAGGTACCTGCCTGGGCAGTGATCAGATTCCTACGAATATCAGCCGGCAATCCTTGGATGTACCTCTTGATCTTCCTTGACACCGGCGTCACCTGATTCGGTACCAGCCTTGCCATTTCATTAAATTTGGTGATGTACTGCTGGTGGGTCATGGTTCCCGCCTCAAGTTGCAGGAACTCCCTCTCGATTCTGTCGAGTTCCCGGTGAGGACAGAATTCCTCGATCACTAGCTGTTTTAGCTCCTTTTATCGCATCTTCCCAATGGCTTTGGCACCCTCAGCATGGACAATATTGTCCCACCAGCACAATCCTGAGTCAACAAAAGAATGAGTCGCGAACTTCACCTTCTGATCTTCGCGACACTCACTAATTTCCTACACCGCCTCCATCTCCCTCACCCAACGGTGAGCGGCAGCAACATTGCCATTTCCATCGAAGGTCGGGGGCTTGCACCTATGGATGCCCCATAACTGCACCCCTTGGTCGTCACCCCCACTACATCATCATCCTCTTCATCAGACAACACGGTCTCCGACTCTGGTAGTTCCTTCTCCCCCTTACTTCCCTTGCCCATGGACCCCTTCCTATTATCCTTCTCCTTTCTCTCCTCGCTCCTCACAGCCCTGATGACTTCGGTCACCACAGACGGTAACACTGTCTGCATGACATGGTGCACTTCATCAGCAATTGCCTCCCTAGCTGAGGCATTCAGGCTAGCATTCTCATTCTCCTCGCTTCGATAATGAACCTCAGGGTTCTCATGAGTCATCTCAGGAGCCTTAGCACTACTCCTAGTAACACGTGACCGACCTCTGCCTCTAGAAGCCTTGGAAGATTTCCGTCCAACCATTTCCTATACGCTATAAGATTCAAACACTAACACAGTCATTCAAGGGAACAACTCAGTTTATGTCAAGTATAGTATGTTTCTAATGACAGTGGCTAGCTGTGATTAGCCGCTTACTTTACTCTTCACACCCCAAGCACTTCCTATCCTAACTACATCAGTATCTAAATCTACTAATAACACATAATTCAAATAGCACATGCACATAATACCGGTTAACATTTATAAAAGACATACCTGATGGCATGTAGCTACTCGGGCTGACATCCCTCTATATGTCCCATTTTCAGTTTAAGTTTAGGTTTTTGAAAATATTTTACCCAATTCACTTAAACTATGGCTCTGATACCAACTTGTAAGGCCCCGTTCCCGGGCACCTCATAATTGGTCATTCATTGCATCATAGATACATATTAATATACATTTCATAAAATAAGCAGCGGAATTAAATTTAACAAAAGCCATTCATTTTCCTTATAACTACTGTTCTTAAGCAATACAATGTTTTTCATGAGTTACAAAAGGATTGTTTAATTGCATTATGAAACAACAATAGAATCAAAATACATATCTATGTCAGTCTTGTCTCGCCGAGTAGCTTCACTCTCGTGCCATCCTCAGCAATAATTACCTGCCAACTGAAAATGTATAAAAGTCAGTGTTGCTGAGGGAGTTCTAGTTTTAAAAGTATTAAAATACCTTGTGTAATGTATATATATATGAAAATACTCTTTTTGTGAAAATACATCTCTTACTCTTGTACGTGAGCACGCATTAACTATACAACAAGGTAATGTTCTCTTCCTTTACTGTATACCTTGTTTATTTTGTACTCTTTTAACTTTATCTTTCACTGTCTATGTGGACCAATGAGCAAAACCCTAAACTATATGCATGGAGAAATTGGTGCTGGGCCCCTCCAGTCTATGGTCTGAATTACTGTATACAAGGCTGGCCCAGTCACCTAGGGCATGCTACAAAGGTCCGCCAATCTCAATTGATTGACCCCGTGTGCATAAGGGGTAGCTAACCCATATCACAGTTGAGCTAACGACAACATGGTCATGCACCTCCTATATGCTTCCAAGATTTGTTAACTCTTTAATTAAGTTCCACTTCTCTTTGTTATTTCTCTTTCACTATGTTAAAGATAATACTTGCATTTATGATCATAGGCACACCAAATAAGTCACACAATAATAATCACTATGATCATAGGAATAACTCAGAATAATGTGTAAGGCCCCGTTCCCGGGACGCTTACAGCTGGTCAATCATCGCACATAAAACATATAGTTATATTCATATCTCATAAAACATCGCAGCGGAACATTAAAATAACCTTTCACTTATATGTAAATGCTTTTGCAAGTTATTACAACATTCATTACAAAACATCGTTTGTTTGCATTACCATGCAAAAACATTATATAAAAGAGTGCCATCCAAAAGAGCTGAGTAGCCGGCCCGTGCCATCCTCAGCAACGTTACCTGCCAACTGGAAACACATAAAAAGTCAGCGTTGCTGAGTGAGTTCTAGTTTTATAATAAAACATACTATACTTTCGTTAAAACCGTCCTTTACTTTCTTTCAAATCATACAATACTTTCGTACATGCTCACACATCATACATACACATAGACAATATCATTATTATCTTTCTTTACGTTTGTTCACTTTCGTTCATTCAACATACATCAATATCATTCATTTCTCATCTAGATCCCGTCAGGCTTTACCCTCCTCATGGCACACAGCCACGATTATTGAGGTCGAATGACAAGGATCTCGTTTCGTTCTTTATTATGATATTTCATTAACATTCAATTCATACATTCTTTCATTCTTACGTTCATTTCTTTCGATGACATGTATGATACCCCGAACATTGTGCACGAAGCTGGTTACTGGGCCTGAGGTCTTTCATAGACCTCGAACATTGTGCACGAAGCTGACTCCAGTACCTAGGGCAAGTACATTCACCACTTATCTTTCCTCTTTCATTACGGATCAATGCCATGTGCTATACCCCGAACATTGTGCACGAAGCTGGTTACTGGGCCTGAGGTCTTTCATAGACCTCAAACATTGTACACGAAGTTGACTCCAGTACCTAGGGAAAGCAGCAAGGATCCCATACATATGGTAAATCACAAGGATTGGACCCTAGTATGCATCCTTCTGGGGTAGCTAACCCGCACACAGTTGAGCTAACACCCTTCATTGGGTGTGAACCTCCACACATTTGCTTGCAAGCCTTTCTTACATTCATTCTTTCATTCGTTAATGCATGCATTCATTCATCATGTTCCTCTTTCATTATCTTCCACTTTACGTTACATAATACTTTTGTTTCATTCGTTAACATAACACGTAAAGCTAGGGGAAAGATAAACATACATCATGATAAGGAACATCAACACACACAGTAGCATCATCATACAGGGCATCATCATACATACGTAACATACATCATGCATAACATGCAACATCATCATGCCCAACATACCCTCTAAGATCCCAACAATCATCTTACATGAACTTGTGGGAACTTCCATTTCAAAACTTACATCTGTACTTCCCCTGAAAGTCAGGAACTAAACTACACTTTTACTCGGGTACACCAGCCCTATTTGGGCGTATGGGCACCCTCAGTCGCTTGGCCTCCAGGCGACTGAACACCATGCGAATGGACCCATGCGGATGAACATCAATGCGGATGAACACCACAGTCGTGCGAATGGACTAATGCGGATGGAACCTCAAGCGGATGGACTTAATGCGGATGAGTACTTATGCGAATGGGCTCTTAGTCGCATGACTCCCCATGCGACTGGCCCCCCAGTCGTGCGAATGAACCTCAGTCGTGCGAATGAACTCCAATCGCACTTCAATCGGCCGTATGGCCTACAGTCGGTCGCCTAGCCCAAGCTGATGCAGAATGAAGTTCATCCCAAACCCAATCTGCCATTTTCGACCTCCAAGATCATCCAAACCCATTCTAAGCTCAAATCAACATCCTAAACCTTAGGAATACATACCACAACACCATTCAAGCACACACAAGCTTGGAAACAAACTCCAAATGCACCACACGCAAACACATACAAATGGGTCAAACACACACACATATAAAACGGGTTTCAGATGTGTTCCAGCCCCAAAACCATTAACAAACATGTAAAAGATGGGTCCTAGAACTCACACAAACTACAAAAAGAAGAAGAGCTTCGTTTTGACCCGCTACACGACGATTTTCGCGCTCGAATCCACCCGAACCACCCCGTTTTCTCTCTTTTCTCCCTTTCTTCTTCTTCTCTCTTCTCTTGGCTGAAAATATGAGTGTGGGGCAAGGGTAAGGACTGCCCTCTCCCTTCAAATATCCCCACTTACCCAACTTTCTCGTGTTGGCGAGTTTGGTCCCCCCGACTTTGGACTTTATTTCTTTTTCTTCTTTCGTCGGCTTCAAAGAAAATATCCGGGTGTTACAAGTCCACCCCCATATATTGGTTTCGTCCCTGAAACCTGTTATTCCTCGAACAAACGTGGGTAATGATGTCTCATTTCTTCTTCGGTCTCCCTCGTTGACTCGGATCCCATCCTGTGCTTCCACTGTACGCGCACAAGAGGAACCACTTTATTTCTCAGCCTCTTTTCTTTTCGATCGATGATTGCCACTGGTTGCTCCACATAATTGAGTCGTTCGTCTAATTCGATATCCTCCAGTGGAACAATCATATCTTCATCTGCCAAGCACTTCCTTAGATGAGATACGTGGAATGTCGGGTGAATTCCACTTAACTCATCTGGTAACTCCAATCTATAGGCCACCTCTCCTACTCGAGCAATGATTCGGAAAGGGCCTATGTATCTCGGGCTCAACTTGCCCCGCTTCCGGAAACGAATGATACCCTTCCAAGGTGAGACCTTCAAAATGACCCGGTCACCCACTTGGAACTCAACCGGTCTACGTCATTTATCAGCATACGACTTCTGTCTATCTTTGGCTGCCCTCATAAGGGCCTTGATCCTTTCAAGCTTCTCAGTCATAGCCTCGATCACCTCGACGCTCCCTAACTCTTTATGACTAATATGACCCCAATAAACGGGTGTTCTGCATCTCCTACCGTATATCATCTCATAAGGTGGCATACTAATGCTGGCATGATAGCTGTTGTTGTATGAGAATTCAGCTAACGGTAAGTGGTCATCCCAACTTCCCCCAAAATCAACCACACATGCCCGAAGCATGTCCTCCAATGTCTTAATTGTCCTTTCTGACTGACCATCTGTCTGGGGATGATAAGCCGTGCTAATATGTAACCTCGTCCCCATGGCGTCGTGGAATTTCTTCCAGAATTTGGATGTAAACCGGGTGTCACGATCAGACACAATAGATATCGGCACACCATGACGAGTTACAATTTCCTTGATGAACAGATCAGCAAACCTCTCAGATGAATATGTCTCGCAGATCGGTAGGAAGTGAGCACTCTTCGTCAAGCGGTCAACAATCACCCATATAGCATCGTACCCTTTCGGAGTACGTGGCAGCTTCGTAATGAAATCCATGGTGATGTGCTCCTACTTCCATTCTGGTATATCTAAAGGTTGGATCTTTCCATATGGCTTTTGATGCTCGGCCTTCACTTGCAAGCAAGTAAGACACTTACTCACATACTCCACTACGTCACGCTTCATACCCGGCCACCAATAATCTTTCTTCATGTCTTGGTACATCTTTGTAGCACCGGGATGAATAGAGTATCGAGTCTTATGAGCTTCATCCATAATCTTCACCCGTAGATCCCCAAAACGACGAATCCACATCCGCCCGAATCGGGTTTTAACACCGAGTGTGTTTTCACCCAATTCCGCAGCCAGACCTCTCATTCTTTCAGAGTTAAGACGATCTTCTTTTAATGCCTCCTCCTGAAACTCTTTGACTTGCTTCATCACATCAGAGGTCATGATCAGCTGATACGCCTTCACCCGAATCGGCTCGGGTCTTTCCTTTCGGCTAAGAGCATCCGCCACCACGTTGGCTTTGCCCGGATGATAATGGATCTCACAATCATAATCCTTTATGATCTCGAACCATCTTCTCTGCCTCATGTTAAAGTCCTTCTGCTCGAAGAAGTACTTCAAGCTCTTGTGGTCAGTGAAAAAGGTGCACTTCGTCCCGTAGAGATAGTGCCTCCAAATCTTTAGTGCAAAGACCACAGCTGCTAGCTCAAAGTCATGAGTAGGATAGTTAACCTCATGAACCTTCAATTGTCGGGATGTGTAGGCTATAACTTTCCCTCTCTGCATTAACACGCACCCCAATCCCGAGTAGGAAGCATTAGAATAAACCACCAGATCTTCACTTCTATCGGGTAATGACAATACAAGAGTTTGAGTCAACCTCGCCTTCAATTCGTCAAATTCCTTATCCTGAGCCTGACTCCACACAAACTTTACATCTTTTCAGGTCAACTTGGTTAGTGGAGAAGCGATCTTAGAGAAGTCTTGAATAAACCTTCGGTAGTAGCCCGCCAAACCCAAGAAACTGCGAATCTCGGATGGCGTCTTTGGAGACTTCCATTGCATCACCGCTTCCACCTTTGCAGGATCCACCATAATCCCGGCGGGATTTACCATGTGACCCAAGAATTGAACCTCGCGCAACCAAAACGCGCATTTGGAGAACTTGGCATACAACTTCTCCCTCCTCAACGTCTCCAACACCTCTCGAATGTGACCGGCATGCTCTATCTCGCTCTTTGAATAAATCAGGATATCATCAATAAACACAATCACTGATTTATCCAACATCTACACTCGGTTCATCAAATCCATAAAAGTAGCTGGCACATTAGTCAAACCGAAAGACATGACAAGAAACTCATAGTGACCGTAGTGCGTGCGAAAAGCTGTTTTAGGAATGTCTTGCTCCTTCACTTTTAATTGGTGGTAGCCAGATTAAGGTTGATCCTTGAAAACCAACTGGCACCTTGAAGCTGATCAAACAAATCATCAATCCTTGATAACGGATACCGATTCTTCACTGTCAACTTGTTCAGCTCACGGTACTCTATACACATCCTCATACTACCGTCATTCTTCTTTACAAATAAGACCGGAGCACCCCAAGGAGAGATACTCGGTCTAATGAACCCCTTGTCAAGCAACTCCTGCAGTTGCTCCATCGACTCCTTCATCTCTGTCGGAGCCAACCGATACGGTGCCTTGGTAACAGGTTGGGCACCTGGTATCAAATCAATCTGAAACTCGATCTCTCGTTTAGGTGGCACTCCTGATAAGTCTTCTGGGAACACGTCAGGAAAGTCACACACGACCGAAACATCAGATCGTTGTGGTGTTGGCATATCCACATCCTTCACATAAGCCAAGTTGACGCTACATCCACGCCTCATACACTTTCCCGCCACCGCAATTGAGATTACTTTCGGAATCATGGTAACCCCATCACCATAAACCATCACCGAACTACCGTTGGGCGCTGTCAAACCAATCATCTTCTTGCGACACACAATGTTCGCCTCGAATTCCGCTAACCAATCCATCCCAAGAACCAAATCAAAACTACCTAAGGTCATCACGAACGGTCTAACTGGAAATTTATGACCCTCTAATTCCACATCACAGTTCTCTATCACCTCAGAAATCCTGGTAGACTTACCTATGATAGTTTCTACATCAAAGGGCGCGTCAACACGTCTACTACTAACAGGCAGTTTAGCACAGAAAGCAGTAGAAATAAAACTTTTACTAGCACCCGAATCAAATAACACAGAAGCTAAAGTTTGGTTCACCAGAAACGTACCGAACACAATATCAGGGTCCGCCCTAGCTTCCTCTTGTGTCATAGTGAATGCCCTGGTGCTCACCCTCGGTCCTTCACTCCCTGTCTTCTTCACCCCGGAACCCTTAGCCCTTGGCTTCTTGCAGTCTCTCCTCATATGGCCCTCCCCGCCATAGTTAAAACACTTCCCCGCTTTGCACTCCTTTGCCATATGACCTGGCTTCCCACATTTGAAGCACACATTCAATCCCCACCTACACTCGCCACTGTGCTCCTTCTCACATTTGCCACACTTTTTCGATCCCGTACCCGGTGTGGCTACACGGCGATCATCCACCCGTGCCTTCTTGTTACCCGTCGAGGCATCACCCCGACCAAACCTCTTCCCACTCCAGTTTCGATCACCACCACCCTTCCTACTACCTTATACCGCCACCACTACAGCCCTCTCATCATATAACCTTCATGCCAAGTCCATCGCCGACCTAAACGTGCTCGGTCGGGCAGCGATCATATGCCTGTGAATATCCGTTGGTAAACCCTGAATGTATCTCTTAATCTTCTGTGATAGAGGCGTCACCTGATCCGACACCAGACGTGTCATCTTGTTGAACTTCGTGGGGTATTGCTGATGTGTCATGGTCCCTGCCTCCAGCTGCAGGAACTCCCTCTCAACCTTGTCCATCTCCCGATGAGGACAGAACTCCTCAATAACCAACTTCTTCAGCTCTGACCATCTCATTCTCCTAATAGCCCTGCTACCCTCGGCTTGGACTATATTGTCCCACCAGCACAGAGCCGAGTTCATGAAAGAATGGGCAGCAAACTTCACCTTTTGGTCCTCCAGGCACTCGTTGATCTTCAATACAGCTTCCATCTCTCTCACCCATCGGTGAGCAGCAGCAGCAGTGCCGTTTCCATCAAAGGTAGGCGGCTTGCATCGTTGAAATGCCCCATAGTTACAGCCTTATACTGCCTCCGATACAGGCTCATCTTCTTCCTCTTCTTCATCATCGGAGAGAACCGTCTCAGTTCCCGGTTGCTCTCTTCTTCCAAAGGACCTGTTCCTCTCTTTCCGTTCTCCTTCCCGTACTGCCTTAATCACTTCGGTCACCACAGACGGTAAGATTGTCTGCATGACCTGGTGCACTTCTTCAACCACCGCCTCTTTCACCGAGGCCCTCAAGTTCGCACTCTCATCCCCACCCTCCGGATGAGGGGTCTCGGGTCCCTCAGGAACCACCTTTTCCACTCTAGGCCGACCTCTTTTGGGCCGTGATGCAACACCAAATCCACCACGCGAGGCTTTAGATGATCTACCACCGGCCATCCTCTATCACACACTGAAAGATTCAAACACCAACACGGTCATTCAAGGGAATAGCTCAGTTTATGTCAAGTATAGTAAGTCCCTAATTACAGTGGCCAGTTGTGATTGGCCACTTACTTTCCTCTTCGTACCCCGAGCATTACCTATCCTGACTACATCAGTATCTAAATCTACCAGCAACACATAAACCAGATAACATGCGCACATAATACCGGTTAACATAAAAAAAAATACCTGATGGCACGCAGCAACTCAGACTGGCATCTCTTCCCTTTTTGTCCCATTTTCAGTTTAAGTTAAGGTATATTTTGAAAATTTACCCGTTTCACTTAAACTTTAGCTCTGATACCAACTTGTAGGGCCCCGTTCCCAGGACACTTACAGCTGGTCAATCATCGCACATAAAACATACAGTTATATTCATATCTCATAAAACATCGCAGCGGAACATTAAAATAACCTTTCACTTGTATGTAAATGCTTTTGCAAGTTATTACAAAATTCATTACAAAACATCGTTTGTTCGTATTACCATGCAAAAACATTATACAAAAGAGTGCCATCCAAAAGAGCTGAGTAGCCGCCCCGTGCCATCCTCAGCAACGTTACCTGCCAACTGGAAACACATAAAAAGTCAGCGTTGCTGAGTGAGTTCTAGTTTTATAATAAAACATACTATACTTTTGTTAAAACCGTCCTTTACTTTCTTTCAAATCATACTATACTTTCGTACATGCTCACACATCATACGTACACATTGATAATATCATTATTATCTTTCTTTACGTTCGTTCACTTTCGTTCATTCAACATACATCAATATCATTCATTTCTCATCTAGATCCCGTCAGGCTTTACACTCCTTATGGCACACAGCCACGATTACTGAGGTCGAATGACAAGGATCTCGTTTTGTTCTTTATTATGATATTTTGTTAACGTTCAATTCATACATTCTTTCATTCTTACGTTCATTGCTTTTGATGACATGTACGATACCCCGAACATTGTGCACGAAGCTGGTTACTGGGCCTGAGGTCTTTCATAGACCTCGAACATTGTGCACGAAGCTGACTCCAGTACCTAGGGCAAGTACATTCACCACTTATCTTTCCTCTTTCATTACGGATCAATTCCATGTGCTATACCCCGAACATTGTGCATGAAGCTGATTATTGGGCCTGAGGTCTTTCATAGACCTCAAACATTGTGCATGAAGCTGACTCCAGTACCTAGGGCAAGCGGCAAGGATCCCATACATATGGTAAATCACAAGGGTTGGACCCCAGTATTCATCCTTCTGGGGTAGCTAACCCGCACACAGTTGAGCTAACACCCTTCATTGGGTGTGAACCTCCATACATTTGCTTGCAAGCCTTTCTTACATTCATTCTTTCATTCATTAATGCATGCATTCATTCATCATGTTCCTCTTTCATTATCTTCCACTTTACTTTACATAATACTTTCGTTTCATTCATTAAAATAACATGTAAAGCTAGGGGAAAGGTAAACATACATCATGATAAGGAACATCAACATACACAGTAGCATCATCATACAGGGCATCATCATACATACGTACTTACATCATGCATAACATGCAACATCATCATGCCCAACATAACCTCTAAGATCCCAACAATCATCTTACGTGAACTTACGGGAACTTCCATGTCCAAACTTACATCTGCACTTTCCCCCGAAAGTCAAGAACTAAACTATGCTTTTCCTCGGGTACACCAACCCTATTTGGGCGTATGGGCACCCTCAGTCGCTTGGCCTCCAAGCGACTGGACACCATACGAATGGACCCATGCCGATGAACATCAATGCGGATGAACACCGTAGTCGTGCGAATGGACCTCATGCGGATGGACACCCATGCGAATGAGCACTTATGCGAATGGGCTCTCATGCGAATGGACTCAATGCGAATAAGTACTTATGCGAATGGAACCTCAAGCGGATGGACTTAATACGGATGAGTACTTATGCGAATGGGCTCTCAGTCGCATGACTCCCCATGCGACTGGCCCCCCAGTCGTGTGAATAAACCTCAGTCGTGCGAATGAACCCCAATCATACTTCAATCGGTCATATGGCCTCCAGTCGGTCGCCTAGCCTTAGCTGATGCAGAATGAAGTTCATCCCGAACCCAATCTGCCATTTTCGACCTCCAAGCTCATCCAAACCCATTATAAGCCCAAATCAACCATCCTAAACCTTAGGAATGCATACCACAACACCATTCAAGCACACACAAGCCCGGAAACAAACTCCAAACGCACCACACGCAAACACATACAAATGGGTCAAACACACACAAACATAAAACGGATTTCAGATGTGTTCCGTCCCTAAAACCATTCAAAAACATGTAAAAAAGGGGTTCTAAAACTCACAGAAACTACAAGAAGAAGAAGAGCTTCGTTTTGGCCCGCTACACGATGATTTTCGCACTCGAATCCACCTGAACCACCCCTTTTTCTCTCTTTTCTCCCTTTCTTATTCTCCTCTCTACTCTTAGCTAAAAATATGAGTGTGGGCAGAGGGTAAGGGCTGCCCTCTCCCTTCATATATCCCCACTTACCCAACTTTCTCGTATTGGCGAGTTTGGTCCCCCGACTTTGGACTTTATTTCTTTTTCTTCTTTCATCGGCTTCAAAGAAAATATCCGGGTGTTACATAATGCAAATATAATAATAATTAAAAACCCTAAGTCAAACTTGAGTCAAACTCTAATGATTCTGTTTTGCTCAAAATTTTTGAAATTATTCTAAGTGTTCTAGACGCATGAGCACTATGTAGGCGTATGAGGCCTGTTTAGGCGCATGAGGCCTGTTTAGGCGCATGAGGCCTGTTTAGACGCATGAGGCCTGTTTAGGCACATGGGAACTATTTGGGCGGTTCAACACTTAGGCGTTTGGAACATCCCAGACGTATCGGCACTATTTGTACGTTTCATCACTTGGGTGTTTGGGCCATCTTAGACGCATGGGCACTATTTGGACGTTTGGTCCACACTTAGGCATTTGAGTCAAAAAACTTAGACGCATGGGCTACTGTTCAGACGCATGGGCTTACACTTAGATTTTCTAAGGAAATTTCCAGATGTTTGGGGCACTGTTTGGGTGGTTAGGCCCTGTTTAGGCGTATAGGCTAACTTGAAACTTTCTAAGGCAAATTTTAGGCGGTTGAGAGTACTGTTTAGGTGGTTGGGGGTACTGTTTGGGTGCATGGCCCTACTTAGAACATTTCTAAGGTTATTCTGGACGCATGAGCCCTATTTCGACGCATGGCGAACCTGTTGAACATATTTCTAAATTATTTCCAATCCCAAACATCATTATATCCTATCCTAAACTTGTTACACCCATTATGAACCTTAAACAAACATCCACAATTATAGAACATCATCATACAACCATACATACGTACGGTATATGCATAATAGTTGTAAAAAGGATTTGCATACATTTTTTAGCCCTATAAAACTTTTAAAATAAGAGAAAAACCGGAGTCTAGAACTCATCTGAGCTGCTTTCGGGTTTGAACCCTCCTCTTGAACTTTCCCAGTCGTGCTTAACACCTAAAACCCACACCTATACACCACCCGAACATACAATCATATTTATAAGCATACAACCAAGACTAGAATTTCCTAGAACATCATAAAACCGAGAATTCTTAGCAAAATCTTCAAAATTTCCTTCTTCTTCTACAACCTTCGAGAATTCTCTGCCCTTCTTCTCTCTCTCTTACAAAATCCGAATGACAATGTGTAAGAGGCAACATGGGCGGCCATGCTGCTTTATTAACCAACTTTCCTAAAGTTGTGTCCTTTTGGACACATTTTAACCCCTCAACTTTGAGTTACATTGTATTTCTCCTATTTATTTGCATTTATTCTTTCTTTCTTGTCTATAAAATATCCTGGTGTTACAATATGATTAGAGAGAGCCTAAGAGGGGGATCTAATATGTGTGGTGGTGACTGGTGATAGCGGATGAAGATGTTGGTGGCGACAATAGTAGGAGGTGGTGGTAACCGGATGTAGAAAGAAAGAGAGAAAATTAAAGTTGGAAACACATGCATGACTTTTTCAATTGCTACGGATTTGAAGAAAAACATTAAATCCATTTTATTATTTGGTGAAGTACAACTAAATACAAAATATGATTCAAATTAATTAAAATAATGATAACTTTAATTGGTTAACAATAAGTCAGTCAAAATATATATGAATTTAATAATTTATAAAGAATAATTTTAAAATTCGTTGGATCAAGAAGAAGGCTGGTGCAACCAAAACCAATTCACTTAGACAATTTTTGGTACTACATATAAAGGCTTCCGAAGCTTAGCATGAAACTTCCGAAAGTTGTAGAGTACTTCCAAAGACAAAGTGAAATATCAACTTCCGAAGACAAAGCTCTACTTCCAAAGACAAAGACATGCTTCCGAAGATAAAGTCTTATGAGAAGAAATTAGAAGACTGCTTCCGAAGTATGAAGTTCATCAAGCCTCGGAAGAAGCAGTCTCTTCCAAAGCATAGGTGACCTCGGAAGAACTTGTTCTTCTGAAGCTAACTTATCCTTCGGAAGACTCTACTATGAACCAGTGGACATAAGTATGGACCTTCTGACACTCTGCTGCAGACCTCTGATATACTGTATGGCGTTTTCTCAAAATCCATGTAGTTGACCATACTTTATTCCACTGTTTACCTTTATTAGGTAGTACAGTTACCAACTTAAGTTAGTAACAAAAGGTAAGTCATGGACATGTCGTGACTACCATATCTTAGATAATACTTTATCTAAGATACCTTAACTCTAGCATTGTAGTATATGCTTTAGTCATAGGCTTCCAGCTGGTATCAAAGTATATTCGGCTGTAGATAGTAGTATATATAGTTTCTCATTGTAACTCATAAGTATGCTTGTAAGAGTCTTGTAACACTTTGAGTTGAGAAGTAATATATACAAGTATCTTGAAAATTATATCTTTGTGCTTTTCTGCTACTAAGTATATTATTATCAGCTCTTAGATAAGACTCTGCTTAATCTGATCCGAGTGTGGCATTAGTGAGTTGAAGAGAAAACCAAGTTCTAAGTGACAAAAACGATCATGCAATTGGTATCAGAGCACCAGGCTCTTGATTGTGAGATCTTACCATCCAAATCAACCGGTTTTTCACTCCTCACTACTACACACTTAATATGGCCCTCAACAAGTCCAAAGTTGAAATGGGGACGATAACCAAAGCACCTGTCATCACCCCTGAAAACTTCAGATCATGGAGCAGACGCATGGAAGGCTTCATCAGGTATCAAGACAACAAAATGTGGCAATCTATTGTTAATGGCCCGTACAAACCCAAGGTGGCTTCATCTGGTGGAAACGGGGCCATGATAGAAAAGGCTGTTGAAGATTACTCTGATGAGGACCGAAAGAAGATGGACATTGACAGCAATGCTATGACTATTCTCATGACTGCAATACCAAACTCCATCATGGTAGGGTTTGAGCATTGCAAGTCAGCCAAAGAATTGTTTGATGCACTTGCTCAAATGTACTCTATCTCAAATGACTCCAAGAAGGACTCACTGAAGCAGCAGTTTGAGAACTTCACCTATATTGCTGGAGAGACTCTCAGTCAGCAATACTTCAGGTACATGGATCTCATTTCTTCCCTTCAGTCTGTGGGAATCACTCCTGGACTTAGAGACCTTACAAGAAAGTTCATGAGTGCTCTTCCTAATGAATGGACATTCTACTGTGTCTCTATCAAGAGATCAGAGAATCTGAACACACTCACCATGACCGAACTTTATGGTATTCTTGATGGATACCGTTTGGAAATGGAAAGCAAGAGTGGCCATCAGACAAGCAGACCCCTGAGTCTTCCTACTAGCAATGCTTTGATGGTTGCTGAAGGCTCAGGACCCACACAACCTCAATAGTTCCTGACTCACACTCAACAGCCATCATGCTCATCTGGACCATACATCACATTTCCTGAGACTCCAAGGTCTCAACCAGCACAGCAGTGTTCCTTTCAGGACAGTTATGCCTTTGTCTCAGGAAGTGGACATTCAAGTGATTTTCAGTATTGCTTTGATGATCTGGAATGCTTTAGTCCAGATGATGTAGAGTATGTGGACATAGTCCAACAGATGGCTCTTTTAACCTATAGAGCAAAGAAGTTCTTCAAGAGAACTGGAAGGCAGTTTCCCCAGAACCCAACTAACAGCAAGTTTGGGTTTGACAAAACCAAGGCCAAATGCTACAACTGTAATCAACTTGGACATTTTGCGAGGGAATGCAAGGCTCCCAAGACAAATCCGGAACCCTACAGGCCACCACACATCCCTCTATCTCAAAGCCCACTGGAAAGTCAACTGAAATAGCTACAATGGATCAAGAAGTTGACTGGAGCTTTATGGTGCAAGATGTGACTCCTGCTCAAGCTCTCATGGCAGGAACATATGATATTAAGGTATATGAACATCTCTGTACTCCTGCATGTATTGCCAAGGTTAAATTGTATCAGGACTATAATATGGAGATTAAATCTGACATTAAGTCTTTAAATGTTTTAAAATCTGATTTTAAAAGGGCTGAATCTGACTATCAAAGATAAATTGAGGAGTTGGAGACAAATGTGTCCTTATTAAAACATGAACATTCAAACTATAAGACTCAAATAAAAGAATTGATATCCAAATTGTCTGAGGCTCAAGCCCAGCTAGTCACTGCTGAGGCTTAGGCCAGGAAGCATGCTATTTCTGAGCAAAACTTCCAAGCTATTCTTGCATCATCCTCCCATTCCAAACTCTGTTATCAGAACAAAGGAGGGTTGGGAACCAATGAAATTGCTCCACCACATTCCTATAAGTCTATTAGACAACCTAGATATGGCACTGAGGAGCAAGAGGTTCCAACTGCTGACCCTTCCTTATTAGAATTGAATGATGAAGCAACAATAGTAGCCACCACAGGGGAGAAACATGAAGATATACTCATCTCCTCCTGTGAAAACCGAATCCTAACTACTAAGGCTAGAAGGAGCAGAGCTAGAGCTGCTAAAAGAACTGCTAAGAAAGTGCCTGAGTCCAAGCTGAATATTGATCCAAAGCAAAATGGTGTCTTCATCTCAGCTGGATTCCAAGTTTTAGGTACTTCTGATTCAGGAAAAGAGTGTAATACCAGCACTCCTGTCCTGACAAAGCATCAGAAGTTGAAAGGAAAAGTTGCTGAAGCAGAAAAGAAGCCCATGAAACAGCAACCCTCACATTCCTTAAAGACTAACATTGCATGCATAATGTGCGGACAGCAAAACCACATGGCAAAAGATTGTTACTACAATCCTGCAAGCACACATTATGCAAACAATGCTACAAAAGAAGGAGTCAGGGAAGGTTTCACATTTGGACCTTTTCAAACGGCATAAGTGATGAGGAAGGGAAAGCTAGTTTCGGAAGCAAAGTTGCTTTCTGAAGAAAATTTTCTTCCGAAGGAAAAATGGCTTCGGAAGCAAAAGCTACTAAGGTTCGGAAGAACAAGAAATTCCCCATGAAACCATCCCAGAAGAAGACTGCTTTGGAAGAAAAGGTGGTGAAGGCTTCTTCCGAAAAGAAAGAAGCTTCGGAAGAAGACCATGCTGCAAAATCTTCAACAAGCTCATCCTCCAAGATTAACCAAAGGGTGGACTGGAAGATCAAGGAAGATGCTGCAACCCAAACCTCTTCTTCAAAAACCCATATTGAACCCCAATGCATATCTTTTGGTTCAATAATGTCATTAACATTGGAAGAACACAAGACCAGCAAGGCTTGGGCTTCCAAACAAAACTAACAATCTCATCTTATGTGCAGGGACATCCATATGACAAGAACAACAATGTCTGGATTGTAGACAGTGGATGCTCCAGGCACATGACAGGGAACATATCTCTCCTTCAACGGTTCCAGAACTATGATGGAGGACCTGTCCAGTTTGGAGGTGAGGCCGGAGGATATATTTTGGCAGAGGGAGTATATCCAATGGTAAATTAAAAATTGACAAAGTTCACTTTGTCAAACAGCTTGAACACAATCTGTTAAGTGTTTCTCAATTCTGTGATCAAAAACATCAAATGCTTTTCACAGAACATGAGTGCATTATCCTCAAACCAGGGATGACAATTCCTCCAGAATTGGTGCTTCTTAGATCTCCCAGGAAAGGGGATATGTACAAGCTAGACATGAACAATGCTTCTTCTATAGGTGAAGTATCATGTTTTCTTTCCAAAGCTGATAGTGATGAATCAACACTATGGCATAAACGTATGTGTCATGTAAATTTTAGGACAATGAACAAATTGGCTAAAAATAACTTGGTACATGGTTTGCCTAAAAAGGAATTTTTCTGCAAAGATAACTGTGTTGCTTGCTTGAAAGGGAAACAACACAGGACATCTCACAAATCCAAATGTGTTAACTTTATCACTACTCCATTACACTTATTGCACATGGATCTTTTGGTCCCTAAGTATAATGAGCATTGGAAGGAAATCATACTGCCTTCTGATAGTTGATGATTTTACAAGATTCACATGGGTATTCTTTTTAAGAACTAAAGATGAAACTGCTGAAAGTTTAAAATCCTTTATTCTTAAAATAGAAAACCAAATTGATCATAAGGTTAAAATTATTAGAAGTGATCAAGGGACTGAGTTTAAGAACTTTATTTTGACTCATTCTGTAACTCAAAAGGGATTGCCAGACAATATAGTGCTCCCAGAACTCCTCAACAAAATGGTGTTGCTGAGAGGAGGAACAGGACACTTATTGAAGCTGCTCGAACCATGTTAGCTGATTCAAAACTTCCTCTAACATTCTGGGCAGAGGCAGTCAGCACTGCACGCTATGTGCAGAATAGAGTTCTTGTAGTTAAGCCCCATGGAAAAACCCCTTATGAGTTATGGAACAAGATGCCACCGTTCATTGGCTTTCTAAGGTCTTTTGGCTGTAGGTGTACCATACTTAACACAAAAGACAATTTGGCAAAGTTTGCTAAAAGTCAAATGATGCCATCTTTGTTGGATACTCTTTTAGCTCTAAGGCTTATAGAGTATACAACATTAAGAATCAATAATTTGAGGAATCATCCAATGTAGTTGTTAATGAGCACACTCCTTGTGTTAGGGGGAATGGCCCAGATCATATTTTTGATTTAGAATTATTTCCAAACTATTCTAAGCCATCTTATGAGAATGTTTCAGCTGAAACAGGTACTCAAAGCATTTCTGAAGACAATCATCTATTTGAATTACCCAGGCCTATTCCAAGTTCTCCAAGATCCACAACAAATCAAGCTCCCACTATTGGCAGAACTGAAAGCATAACTATCTCAAGAAATAGTGGAGCCTCAACCAGTGACTCACCTATTGACTCTTCAACTTCATCATGATCCACTGTACAACACCAGGCTGAAGGAAGCAACATTATGAAGAAACAGGAAACTGTTAATACTGCCTCACAGCCAACAATTGATGATGTTTCTCATTAATTCAATCAGTCCACATTGAATGACTTTGAGACAGCAGCTGGTCAAAGTGCTCCAGTCCCTGAGCAGAATATGTCCAATCTAGACTTATCTCTGTAACTGGAAGTGATCCCCGCTAAGGATTCATAACACACATCCAGCTAAGAATATCATAGGGGATGTCTCTAAAGGTGTGAGAACAAGAGGACAAACTCATCATGGGAATGTCTGCTTGTACTCATGCTTTTTATCCCAGATGAAACCTAAGAAGGTGGAAGATGCCTTGAAAGATAGTAGTTGGGTTGAATCGATGCAGGAGGAGTTGCTTCAATTCAGAAGACAAAAGGTCTGGAATCTATGCCCACAACCATCTAGTCAAGTACCCATAGGCGCTAAATGGGTTTTCAGAAACAAGAAAGATGATAGAGGCTTGATTATCAAGAACAAGGCAAGATTAGTAGTTCAAGGATACACCCAAGAGGAAGGAATCGATTATACTGATGTCTTTGCACCTGTTGCAAGACTTGAGGTAGTTAGGATCTTCCTTGCTTATGCTGCATCCAAGAACTTTACTGTCTACCAACTTGATGTCAAGTGTGTCTTTCTATATGAGGATATAGATAGGGAAGTCTATGTATGCCAACCTCCAGGATTTGGAGACCCACATCATCCCAACTATGTGTGCAAACTGGATAAAGCTTTATATGGGTTACACCAGGCACCTAGGCTGTGGTATGAGACTCTGTCTCAATTTCTTCTGAAGAATAGCTACACCAGAGGTACCATTGACAAGACTCTCTTTATTAGAAAGTCTAGAAAGGACATTTTGCTTGTCTAAGTCTATGTTGATGACATCATATTTGGTTCTTCAAATGACCAAATGTGCAAAGACTTTGAAAGCATTATGAAAAAGAAGTTTGAAATGAGTTCCATAGGAAGAATGGACTTTTTCCTTGGAATTCAGGTGAAGCAATTGAAGGGAGGATTCTTTATCAATCAATCCAAGTATGTCAATGACATCTTAGAGATATTTAAGATGAAGGAATGTAAACCAGCCAAGACACCCATACCCAGAAACTATAATCTTTGTCCTAACCTTGAGGGGGAGGATACTGCTCAACATCAGTATAGAGCAATTATTGGTTCTCTGATGTATCTTACTCCTAGTAGACCTAACATCATGTTTGCTACTTGCATTTGTGCAAGATATCAGGCTGCTCCAAAGGTGTCTCACCTAGATGCTGCAAAGAGAATTCTCAGATAACTCAAAGGAGCACCTAAACTAGGTCTCTAGTATACAAGAAATAGTGATTTCAATCTCTATGGATACTCTGATAGTGACTATGGTGGCTGCAACATTGACAAGAAATCAACATCAAGAGGATGTCAATTTCTTGGTGGAAGGATCATTTCATGGCAATGCAAGAAACAATCCTGTGTGTCTACATCAACTGCTGAAGCTGAATACATTGTTGCTGCTAGCTGCTATGCTCAGCTATTGTGGATTCAGAATCAAATGTTAGACTATGGATTCAACTTTATGAGTACTCCTATCCATATTGACAACAACAGTGCTATCTCCATCACCGAAAATCCAGTGAAGCACTCCAAGACAAAGCATATTGATATCAGGTATCATTTCATTAGAGATATTCATGAGAAGAATCTGATTAAACTAATCAAAGTTGATTCAAATGAACAATACATGATTTGTTCACCAAAGCTTTTGATGAACAAAGGTTTAAATATCTCATATCAGTGATTGGGATGATAAACATTGATTAAACCACCTCTCTTGAAAACTTTCTAATATGTAATGTCTTGTGTCTATACAATTTAAGCCCTGTTACAAAAGGTCTCTTTGAAAAGTTATAAGTGTAAATTTCTTTCGAAGAGGAATTAACTCTCGAAAGATATTCTTTAATATCTTCCGAAGCCAAATTCCTCCATGGAAATTTTCTTCTCGGAAAAGTTTTTAGTCTCAGAAGAAGCATTTGATTTCATATCAGATCTACTTCCAAAATTTATAAAACTCTTCAATCAGAAAGCAGTTCTTACCTCCGGAAGCAATGTTTTGCTTTGGAAGAAAGAGTTGCCTTCGGAAGACAAATTACCTTCAGAAATGTTTTACACTCGGAATGATAGATTTTACTGTGTAACGGATATCTTTTTGGGCCCCACTCTGTAAAAGGTAAAGATTTTGTTAATGATGTCAGATTATTTAAATAAAATTTAACCCTTACCGCCACTGTCATTTCATAACCTTACCATATCCTTACCCCCATTACCGCCATTCCTCTCCCATTTAAACAATCCAGACTATTCAACTTCATCTTCTTTTACCAATTTACTGCCCTAAAAGTTTCCTTCACTTCCAATTCACCCAAGTCCCAACTTACCTTCTTTCACCTTTCATAATGACACTAAACCCTCAGCACAACCAAGTCGCATTACTTGATTCTTCAAGAGATGCTGACTTCTCTGAAATCATATCCTTTCTCACTGAATCACCTTATTACATAGCCCTTACTGTTAACCCCACTGTTTACTCCAACAAAATGACCGAATTTTGGGGAAATGGTCGAACCGAAACCCTAAATGGGATTCGCGTACTAAGGACTAGCGTTTGCGGACACGAGTTGATCCTTACTGAACAACTAATCAGGGAGCATCTAGAGCTTCATGATGAAGGAGCTCCTACTGAATTCCTCAAGGAAGACTTAGACAGCACTTATATTCTAATGGGATATGGTGGAGACTTAAGCAGGTAGACAGTATACAAGTTCAACTTCTCCTACAACTGGAAGTTTCTCCTGCATATTATTCTCCACTGTCTGTCAAACAAGTCTGGGGGATGGGATCAAATTCCCTATGAACTAGGATGCTTAGTTCATGGATTGGTGAGAGGCCTGCGCTTCAACTACTCAAGATTTGTGCTGACAAATCTCATCGGGAATCTCCAAAGGGAAACATTCTTCGTGTGTCCTAGATTCCTTCAGCACATCATCAACTGTGAGTTTGACCAGAGTCAGATTGTCTGTGCAGCTGCTCTGACTGTCCCTCACATGAGGCCTACCATCTTTAAGACTCTGATGTAACAACCCAGGCAAACCGCAACGTGATATTGTCCGCTTTGGCTGAAGCCTCACGGGTTTAAAACGCATCATATTGGGGAAGGTATCCAGCCCCTTATAAGGAGACTTTCGTTCTCCTTCCCAACCGATGTGGGATGGGTTACCCACCCGCCCCACTCAGGGAGCACAGCGTCCTCGCTGTCACACTCGGCCCGGCCCTGGCTCTGATACCAACTGTAACATCCCAGGGAAATCGCAATGTGATATTGTCCGCTTTGGCCGCAGCCTCACGGATTTAAAACGCGTCACACCCTCAAAATCCATGTGCGGAATTCTACCGCGAGGCGTGTGAACAAACCAGGATCATAGTCAATAGTTACTTGGAACGACTCTATATGCAACGTTTAACATAACAAACCAAAGTTCAAACTTTGTAATACATGCGGAAGCGTTTAAACAAATAAAACAAACCCAAAATATAAAGATAAACATATATATATCATTGTTTAAGCGTTAGGATGCATGCTTGACCCGTGTAGTGCTCCTAACAGCAGTCCAGATTTAATGACCTGAGAATAGCATAATAAAAGTCAACACACGGTTGGTGAGTTCAAGAGTTTGCATTTAAACATGGATGTTAAACGTATCGCAGATACGAATAAAACGTGACACGTGTCCTGGTGCATCCTCATCAGCCAGTCCATGGAACTGGGTGGCGTTAGTGATGGTGGACATCACATAAGAAGGAATTTGCCAATTGTTGGCAGCATCGACATTAGGACAGGTGATAGCAGACCTACCACCTGTGATGCCATCACTAGCTCGCTGATGGACAGTGCGCCTAGGAGGAGGGGGATTGTCACCCATTGCAATTGAATCAGAAAAAGAAATCGGACGTACCTTACTGTGTAGAATGGCTATCAAACGCTCACGAAGTGCGATGTACCTCTCGTGATACTCCCTCTCAGGTTCAGAAAATCCAGAAAACTCAGGTGGTCCTTTTGACCTAGTGTGTGGCATGCACTGAAAGAAAGAATGGAAAGATTTAGAAAGATGAACTAAAAGAAATGAACTAAAGACTCTTAAAAGAAAAAGAAATTAAAACTATTGTTTATCCTAAAGGAAACTAGACTCGCTATTGCCAAGTGTCCCCGGCAACGGCGCCAAAAACTTGATGTGCTTAAACGGTCTATAAAAATAAAATAAATTAACTAACCTAGACTTAAACGAGACACTCAAATTTTACCCTCAACGACCTAGACCTAGAACACAAAATAGGCAAGTGTACCTATCGCGTGTAGAACAGATTAAGGAAGAACGGGAATCGAATCCACGAGACACTAGAAATAGAAAAACCTAGATTCAACTAAAGGAATAACAATTAATTATAAGATTGGGGGGTTTTCAATTAGCAACTAAAGACTAAAATTAATAATTAAAAGAAATGAACTAAGAAGTGCAGAAATGAACACAAAGATGACTGATTTAAAGGTACTGATTAATTGAAGATAACACTATCTAGATAGAATCCTAGTTGAGATGCATGAATGTAAGAATGGTTAAGAATTATGAATGGGTTGGTTTTCTAAAGATACATATCTTAAGGAAGACTTAGTGGATCCCAGACCATTCACCGGGTGTGACCAAAATGACCCCTAAAGACATATGTTATGCTTACCAACGGCTAAGTTTTCCTTCCAGTTAACTAAGCGATATTAAAGTACCAGATAGGTGTTGGACAAACTAGTCTAACATACCACAAACATTTAGCATGCAAGAGGTGACTTGATTATGGTCTAATTGAACATGATTAACAAGATTATCAAATTACTAGATTTGAACTGCTTACCAGTTATCAATTAACCTAGAATCTAATAACCAAGATTAATCAACTAACCTTTATCTTCCAATTTCCAGTTAAGATACACATTGATTTCTTATCCAATTACACATGCAATCCTAAGACTTTACTACGTCTAGCAAAATCCCTAGTAAACCACAAACACCAAGTCACGTGCTAGATATGATAACCACAATTGAAAGACATTCATAGGCTAATCATATAGGATAAACATGTATTCAAGAACAGAAATCAATACATAATACTCATTCAATTCAACCAAAATCAAGTCTTTTACAATAATATCAACCATTCATCAATTCAACCATTCAAACATCCACAATCATCAACTAATCATCATTCTAGATAGTGTATAAAGACTTAGCTACTCATAATCAGATCAAAACAGTGACAAAACTCAGATTCAATCAAGTTATACATCATGTTCAAATAATCAAACAATAACGAAAGTGATTAAAACCCGAAATCAAGAACGTTGATGATCCTAGCTTCAATTCTTTGCTCCAATGACTCCAATATGCTCAAAATCGCCTCTCTCCTTCGTCTTCAGCCGCTCCAAGTTGTTCAATCGTAATTAGGGTTCCAAAAACGACTTAAACAACACTTAAACATGTTTTTCACGTCTGAGAGGCCCTCGCGCCGCGCGAGGGAAAACCAATTTCCCCGTCGCGCAGCGCTAGGGGGTTAATTTCTTGAAATCTGACGCGGTGGCATTTTTGTAAATAAACTGAACTTCTGAAGGCCCTCGCGCTGCGCGACAGAAAACCCAACCCCGTCGCGCGACGCGAGAGGGGGAATTTTTCTAAAATGTTTTTCTTCTTTTCTGTTGACTCATCTGTCGCCCGCAACGCACCCGGAACCATAGTTTTCTTCAATTAAGCATATTTCCACCTTCTTTTACTCAAAAACCTACACAAACACGAAATACTAAGTAACAAACTAAAAATGAGACGAAATCTAAGCTAAACGACTCGAAAAAACGAATAAAATGTGCATAGAAAATCGATGTATTTTGCAATACATCAAATATCCCCACACTTGACCCTTTTTCGTCCCTGAAAAAAAAACATTTTATCATATATTTACAATCAGAGACTTGAAACCAATTAGGAACAAAATAAGTTGAAAAAGAAATTTAATCTTGGTTATTGTTTAACAAAACATCCTAGCACTAGCAAATCAGGTCCCTTTATCATGTTCGCTACTAAGTTCAAGTGAGTAAACTGGGTATGTCTAAAGGATCTCACACCTAGGAAACCACTAGTTACCAGTGTATATTTTAATGAAAGGCAGAAGTCAAACCATTTAGGTTGTTCTAACCGCTATAACCTGTAAAACTAACATATCTAATAGAAGCTCATATTCACATGTGAAAGTGAATGAAATGAATGATATGAACGTATACAAATCTTCGGGTTAACCTACAGACTCTAGACCCACAATGTCCCACAATTGCTCACAATTTGTCACTCACACTCGGCTAATTTCTGGAACTAGTGTAAAAGGCACTAGCATTTTCTGTGTACACTCAAAACCAAACATAACAGGATATTATCATAGCTTGTAAAGGAATCCAGTCTCCACTTCTACGAACGAAACTTGCACAAATCAAGTAGGACTTAAATAGGGCTGTAACGAGGCTAAGGTTTAGGGTAGGAAACATAAAGGAAAACAAACGAAAGGTGATTAGATGGACACGGTTTTACTAGGCCAACACAATGAACAACTGCTAAATGAAACAAAACCGGATCATACTATGGATCCATATTCACTAAACACCACTAAACATCCATACTTGCATCTTTTTCTTTCTTTTCTCTCTCTCTCTCTTTTTTTTTTTTCATTTTTTTTTGATCAATTTTACATAAACGAAATACAATGAAATAAACATAACTGCAAATATACTAGACACTAGCTCAACCGGTTCATCTAAAACACAGGCCAAAACAGATAGGTTTAAACACACAAAAGGCTAAGGCTCACGGGTTAATAAACAAAGAAAAAGAATAACACAAAGGCTCAGACGGGTGAACTAGGGGATAAACATTTAAGGGTAAGAAAAAAAACAGGCTTCAAACAAGGCTCCAATCCTAAATGCCTCTATCACTTCTGTGCAAGTTCACATTCAAAGTCTCAACTAGCATATCCTAGACAAGTTCTAAAATATACAAGTTATGTGGTATTCACTCAGTCAAGCAGATGCATAATGAATGCATATAAACAATGAGAAACAAAAAGGCTAACCTCATCAAATGAAACTGAAAGGAAAAATTGGGTCTAAATTGCGGAACATTTGTAAGTCTATTATCCCTAGATTACACCTTCAATTTACATGTTCCTTTTATGGAATTCAATGGGGCGCCACTAATTTTCTAATTTATTTGCATAAAAAGAATAGTAGTGTGCTAGATTTGTGAGTAATAAGCTTCTATTAAACAGTTAGTTTAACAACCTATAGGGGTGCCTTAATTTCCTAACACTTGGTTTCTCGTTTCTCCTAGGATGAGTACCCACAAGACCTTCCAGTTTTTAATTAAGTGAATTAGGAACACTTAGGAGACATTTCAAAGCTAGCTGGATTAACCAAAGACTCACTAATCAACCTATTATTTTTATTATATATATATATTTTTTTTTTGACTCAACCGACACTATATACAGACTCGAACGACAGTTACCCATCCCCACACTTGAACATTGCATTGTCCCTAATGCAGAAATGAAAACCTGACCCAAACAACTAAAAGAAGAAAAACAAAAACTAAAACTAAAAACTAAAAACAAAGAAAAGAAAATAAAACAAAGATAAACTGAAAAAGACTTAGCTGGTAAAGTATAGGAAGACTGTCATGTGCCAGTCTTATCCAGAAAATGCCTTCCAATTTGAACGTGCTCAGCAAATAACTTCCAATCTCACACACGAACAAAAGCGGCCACCATTCAATCATTCTAAACACTTAAACATAAACGAAAGGTCACCACATCACAGTCATAAAGTGCAAAGTCTAAAACTCCAACCCAACCGACCCATAACCATGAAATATGTCTAGAAATATCACATACAGACCAGGATATCATAAAAACATCATCAAAGAAAAATAATAACCCAAAAAATAAGAATAATCATCCTGCTGTCTTCATGTCCAACTACTGAGGTGGTGGCGGCTGATCTGGCCCACGAAAGAAATCAGGAATATCCATGTGCATGTTCCTCATCATGTACCTCAGAGCCTCTTCGTTCCGCTGCTGGTTCTTTTCCATGATATTTCTCATCTCACCAAAATCTGCATGCAATTGATCATGCAACTGACCAAACCTGTAATCCATAGAATCATACAAACTGTTCAAAGTAAGTGGCTCTGGGGCGGGCTCCCTACGTGCATACTGCTGCCCCGGCAGCTCTCCCCTATGTAGTGGTCTCTGTACACGAGGAGGCAAACCCATATGCATCGCCTCGGCTGCATCAGTACCCTCAGGGGGATGTACCTGTGGTCCCTCAATATCATCCTCCCACTGTGGCGGATCAGTGTATGTCCAAATACCCGCCTTCCTCAGCTCTCGAGCACCAAAATGTACAGTATCAGGACCCCTAATCATCAATTCTCGATCATACCTGTCAAACACACCCAGACTCTCAGCAATCCGGGTGATATAGGGTCCCATATCCAGTCCTGCCCTAGCACCACCACGCCTACCTCTAGCGAAGGACCATGCTAACAAACAAGCAAAATTTACTGTCCTACCTTCCACCATACACATCATGCAAAACAGATCCCTCCAAGTCACCTTATCCTCTCCAGACTTCCTCGCAATGATGGTGCAACTCAAAATCTTAAAAATGTACCTCAAAATTTTATCTTTGATATCTGTACCCACCATGGCGTTAGAAAATAAGGTAGACGATATGGTGGACCAGAAACGTGCAAGGTCGAACTCGGTCAAACAACATTCTTTACCCTCAGATTCCTTGAAAGCACCTCGCAAACCAGTAATAAATTCTGGGGTAGTTATCTCCTCTACTGTATAGAACCCAGTATGAACCGCAAACTGTGGAATAGACATCTCGTGTGTATGTCTACCCAAAGCAAAAGACACTGCATCGGGTTCATCAAAGCTACCCTCCTTCCAATGAAAGGTGGATAAAAACTCAACCGTAGGCTCTGCATACTGTGGTCCATCACACTTCAATACCTCCCTCCATTTTCCACTAACCCATCTCTCAATTTTTTCAAACTTACCCATTTGCCTCAACACATCCCAATTCATATTCCTATGTTGCATCAAACCAGTTCTAACGAACTTAGCAGCTTTATTTCTCTCATCAGTCCCCAGTTTAAACTGTAGCAATGTATGTGCACCCAAAACAGTGGTGTGGGTGACCGGTATTACCTCCCGTTCCTCATACAAAATCTTTCTCTTTTTTCCTTGCCATTGATGATGTTCCTGATCAGCTGGGTCACCACGGGTTCTTGGCTTTGGTCCCCTTCTCTTCTTTGATGGTCCTGCCTCCGACATGCCTGAAAAACAAGGAAAAATACAAGGCATTAGCAATTACAGCAACTCACAGAACTATTTTTGATTTTTTACTTTTATTTTATTATTATTTTTTTTTATTAATGTGGAAACACCCATATAGCATTTCGTTCGCGGATGTAACCTGTTAAAATGAAAACTTAAATTAAAAACTAGAAAGTTGAGGTTACCGTCACAATTTGATAAATGTTAGACTAAATCTCGCCCGAATGGAGATTGAGTACGAGCGAGATGGTCTTGAACCTATTAGAATCATGAAAGTAATACCCCAAACACAAAAAGACTCAAACTAACCTAAAACATGCAAAAATAAAACAAAACAAACACAAATTAAGCAAATAAACCTAGAAAAGACTCATGTTACACACACATCTACCCCATCGCGGCACTTTAATTGTCCTCAATTAAATCCCAAGTGCCCATCAAATGAAACCAAGTGATCCCGAACCTTATAATTTAAAAATGAAGACAATTGAAAATTTTGGTTCGGGTTGTTAAACTCCTCCTAAGAGAAAAGGATTTACCATGAAAATTCCGGTTTCAAAGCATACAAATGCTCCACCATATCAACAATCTACTATTTATCATGCAAGTTCGCAAACAATCCATCAAAAGATATCTTAATATAGCAACAACGCATGATTCAAACAATTTCGTAGAGGATGTCTTAGCCCAATGTTATAAAACAAACGAGCTTGAAACATATTTAGTCAATAAGCAAGAACCATCCAAACGAACTATTAATGCATCCCGGCTTAACAATGTGCAATAGTATGTACCAATTCCATAAAACAATCACAATCTATCAAACCTATGAACATAACTCCACCATTATATGCTAAAAACATCAACTTTTGCATCCCATAATCACCATAAACTAGCAAATAACTTAAACTAACACCCAAATCAGAAAACTAAACTAGAATAAGAACAAGAAATCATACCTGAACTGAAGATGTGATTGAAATGAAAGTGAAAATTGAAACTCTTGAACACAAAACTGAACCAAGTGTGTTGTTAGAGATAAAGGCTGTGGAGGTGGAGAGTGGGGGCTGCTGTGGCGGTGCGGTGGAGGAATGGTGCGGCTGCAGAGAGGGTGTAGGGGGTGGTCGCCGGCTGGGATTAGTGAAGAGAGGAAGGAGCGGTGGTACGATGGGGTGGAGGTGGAGGTAGCCGGAGGATGGAGGGAGGATGGTGGACGGTGGTACGATGGGGTGGAGGTGGAGGTTTAGTGGTGTTTAGTGGTAAGTGAAAATTAGGGCTTGAAATGGGAAGAAAGGGGATAAAACCCCATCTGTGGGTGCGTCGCGTCGCGCGACGATTAAGGACAAAATCCCTCGCGCAGCGCGAGGGTGGTGTTTTGGCAGAAATTTTTTTTTTTTTTTTTATTTTCTCTTTTCTTTTCGAAAATTTTATAGGTTTTTCACCCAAACCTCAAACACCAATGTTAAGCCAAAATTTACCATTTTCTTTCAGGTTTTCCACTTCCATTCGGTTATGAGTTCCTGCAAAATGACTCAAACACACAACAAAACAAAACAAAACAAAGAAACACACCTAAAAATAAACTAAAAAAAATAAAAATAAAAATAAAAATTGCAAAGCAAGGAACAAGAAAATACAAACTCTACACTCGGGTGTTATCCCGAGCTCCATCAATCAAGCAATTACTCCTTTGGAACCCCGAGGAGTTCCACATCCTCCTCGGTTTTCTTCTCAACTGGACCTCCTATGTAGAACTTCAACCTGTGACCATTAACCTTCCAAGAGAAACCTGTATCATCCTGTATCTCAATAGTACCATAAGGAAACACCTCTTTCACTGTAAATGGTCCACTCCACCTAGACTTAAGCTTACCCGGAAATAGTTTCAAACGTGAATTATAAAGCAAAACTCTATCGCCACACTCAAAATTTTTACCACCTTTCAACTTCCTATCATGCAAAGCCTTAGTACGCTCCTTATAACTCAATGATCTATCATAGGCCTCTTCCCTAAGCTCATCTAACTCATGTAACTGGAGAAATCGGTTCCTACCCGCCTTAGACAAATCAAGATTGACCGTCTTCAACGCCCAATAAGCTCTATGCTCTAACTCAACCGGTAAATGACACGCTTTTCCATAGATCATCCTAAAGGGAGTGGTTCCTATAGGTGTCTTAAATGCGGTTCTAAAGGCCCAAAGCGCATCATCTAACTTATCGGACCAATCCTTACGGTTTGCTCCTACAGTTTTCTCTAGTATCCTCTTAATGCCCCTATTTGCATTCTCTACTTGACCACTAGTTTGGGGGTGATAAGCTGTGGATAACCTATGTGTGACCCCATACCGTGCAAGTGTCTTCTCCAATTGAGCATTACAGAAATGTGTCCCCCTATCACTAATCAACGCCTTAGGAGTACCAAACCTAACAAACAACTTCCTAAGGAACTGAACCACTACGCGACCGTCATTAGTGGGAAGAGCTTGAGCCTCCACCCACTTGGAAACATAATCAATGGCCACTAGAATGTAACGGTTCTTCTGAGACACAGGGAAAGGTCCCATGAAGTCGATACCCCAGACATCAAACACTTCTACTACCTGAATCGGGTTCTGGGGCATCTCATTACGAGATGAAATATTACCGGACCTCTGACACGCATCACAACTACTCACAAACTCGAGAGCATCCTTAAACAAAGTCGGCCAATAGAAACCAGAATCTAAGACCTTCCTCGCAGTGTAACCCGAACCAAGATGACCACCTGCTAAACCCTGATGACAGTGCTTAAGGATCTCTAATCCTTCCTCTCGACTCACACATCTCCTAATCACATTATCAACTCCTATACGAAAAGGAATGGCTCATCCCAAATATACCGTTTGGCATCTGTAAAGAACTTCCTCTTCTGTTGGCGTGTCATGCCCTTAATTACAGTTCCATCTGCCAGGAAGTTTGCCAAATCAGTAAACCATGGGAAGCCTTGCTGCTCGGCTTTCACAAAACTCAAAGACTCGTGAGGGAATCTATCTCCTATCACCTCCTCACGCAACTCCTCTCTATTCGGATCCTCCAACCTAGATAGGTGATCCGCTGCAACATTCTCCGCCCCCTTCTTATCCTTGATCTCGATGTCGAACTCAGATAGCAAAAGGACCCACCGTATCAGACGAGGTTTGGCATCTTTCTTCGCGAAAAGGAATCGCAATGCCGCATGATCAGTGTAAACGATGGTCTTCGAAAGCACGAGATAGGAACGGAATTTATCAAATGCAAAGACAACTGCTAGAAGTTCCTTTCAGTGGTGGTGTAATTCTCTTGAGCTTCATTGAGTGTCTTGCTCGCATAATAGATCGGATGGAAGTGCTTGTCCTTCCTCTGTCCTAAGACCGCCCCGACTGCGTAATCACTCGCATCACACATGAGCTCGAAGGGTAAGCTCCAGTCGGGGGCCACTAGGATAGGAGCATTGGTCAGTTGCTCCTTCAAAAACTCAAAAGCCTTAAGACATTCCTTGTCAAAGACAAAAGGAACATCTTTCTCAAGAAGATGGGTCATAGGACGGGTGATCTTAGAAAAATCTCTAATGAACCTACGATAGAAACCCGCATGACCTAAGAAACTACGAATGGATTTCACGTTAGTCGGTGGAGGAAGCCTAGAAATAGTATCTATCTTAGCTCGATCAACCTCTATACCCTCACGCGAAATCTTGTGACCTAGAACGATGCCTTCTGTCACCATGAAGTGACACTTCTCCCAATTAAGCATGAGATTTGTCTCAATACACCTCTGTAACATCCTCCCGAGGTTCTCGAGACACGAATCAAATGAAGCACCATAAACAGAGAAGTCGTCCATAAACACCTCCATGGACTTCTGAAGCATGTCCTGAAAGATGGCTACCATGCACCTCTGAAAAGTAGCTGGAGCGTTACATAACCCAAATGGCATACGGCGGTATGCAAAAGTCCCGTCGGGGCATGTAAAGGTGGTTTTCTGCTGGTCCTCGGGTGCGATAGGAATCTGGAAGTAACCAGAGAAACCATCGAGAAAACAGTAGAACTGCTGACCCGACAGGCGCTCCAACATCTGATCAATGAAAGGAAGAGGGAAATGGTCTTTCTTGGTAGCATCATTCAGCCTCCTGTAGTCGATGCAGACTCTCCAACCTGTCACCGTACGGGAAGGGATTAACTCATTTTTCTCATTCACCACCACTGTCATCCCTCCCTTCTTAGGGACTACCTGCACCGGGCTAACCCAATCGGAATATGGAATCGGATAGATAACTGCAGCTTCAAGGAGCTTCTCCACCTCCTTCTTAACAACCTCCTGCATCTTCGGGTTTAACCGTCTCTGAGGCTGAACTACAGGCTTGTACTCATCTTCCATGAGTATCTTATGCGTACAAAATGAAGGGTGGATACCCTTAATATCACTAAGTCGCCACGCAATAGCCTCTCTATGTGCCTTGAGCACATCTATCAACCTCTCCTTCTCAACATCCGTCAAATGGGAAGAGATAATGACGGGAAATGATTTCTCACCACCCAAGAAAGCATACTCTAAGTGAGAGGGGAGCTCCTTGAGCTCAAGGGGTCGTGGTTCTTCAACCGAGGGATTCTCTCTCTCCTCCTCGGGAACATCAACAGCAGCGAGCGACTCAGAATGCTCAACTGGCTCGCTTTCTGGGAAGACCTCATCCTCAACTACCGGGTCCTCCTCATCTAACTCGTGTGAAGGCAGCAGGTCTGCTCCACAAATGTACTCAAGACATCGATCCATTTGAGTGAAAAATGAATCAATGAAGTAAACAGAATCGTCTTGAGCACCCGAGTTCTTCATCGCCTTTATGACATCAAAGGTGACAGCCTCATCCCCTACACGAAGTGTAATCTGACCGTCATAAACATCGATCAATGCCTTCGCGGTTCTCAAAAAGGGGCGCCCCAAAATGAGTGGGACCTGATCGTCAGCCTCCATGTCAAGAATAACGAAATCCACGGGGAACACGAACTTATCAACCTTCACCAACAGATTCTCCACAATGCCCCGTGGATATTTGACAGATCGATCTGCCAAAGAGATACTCATGCGCGTTGGAGTCGGATCTCCAAGGTCTAGCTTCTGATAGAGAGAATATGGCATCAAGTTGATGCTAGCCCCAAGATCAGCCAACGCGTGGTTCACAGTAGAACTACCAAACAAACACGGGATAGTGAATATACCCGGATCTGCTAATTTCTCCGGTAGCTTACTTTGAACCACCGCAGAGCAATGTGCACTAAGAGAGACAGAAGATAGGTCCTCCAGTTTCTTCTTATTAGTAAGAAGATCCTTAAGAAATTTAGCATACTTAGGCATATACTGGAGGGCCTCGATAAACGGAAGATTGACCTTAAGTTGCTTAAACAGCTCTAAGAAATGCCCATAATCCTTAGCATATTTTGATGCTTCAGACGCTCAGGATATGGGACTCGAGTCAAATCTACCTCGGGAATCTTCTTCTCAATCGACTCTTTCTTCTTCTCAACAGACTCTTCGTTCGACGCGGTACTTGCTGGGATTACCCTCTTTTGCGTCCCCCCGGGAGTCTCCATCTCAATCTCTTCATCCATCACCTCTACATCTTCAGGTGGTGTCACTTCCTTCTCTCCTCCTCTGCCACTACGAGTAGTCACGGCCTTCGCATGTGCATTCGGGTGTGTGTAAGTGTTAGCGGGGAGAGGACCTATCGGGTTCTGATCTAACTTCTTAGAAACCTCACCTACGACACGCTGCAAATCTAAGAAAGCGGATTGCTGATTCTTAAGAAGAATATCATGCTCATCCAGACGCTTCTGTGTAACCTGATCTCGAGTAACCAACTGGTTCAGCATCTGTGACTGGTTCATCAACAAATCCTCTATCTTCTTCATTCCATCCCCACTACTACCTGAACTACTACCTATATCACCTCCAGCAGGCTGAGTGTGCTGCCTCTGCTGAAACCCCGGTGGATTTCCTCCTGATCTCCAACCGAAGTTAGGGTGTCCTCTCCACCCGTATGCACCACCAGCTCCTCTTCCCTGACCACTAATAAAATCTACCTGCTCCTGTGCCACCAACGGGCAGTCTATGGTGTCATGTCCTCCTCTGCACATCTCACATTTGTTCACACTCATCTGCAGATTTTTTATATCTTTTCTGAGGGCCTCAAGAGCAGCTGCCATGCTAGTATCAGTAGTGACCTGATGAACACCCCTCGAGGTCACGGGGGCTCTAGTCTCAGGAATGGAATTCCTGGAATGTGGACTTTGCTGCCCAGCAAGTGCAAAGCTCTCAAACATCTCCTCACACTCTTCTGCAGTCTTCTTCTCCATGATGTGACCTCCTGCTGCAGTGTTGAACATTTGTTGAGTGGAATAAGTGAGACCATTATAGAACTTCTCAATGAGTGCCCAATCAGTCAAACCGTGCTGGGGGCAACGGCTGCGCAGGTTGCTGAATCTCTCCCACGCCATGTGATAGGGCTCATCAGGATCCATTTTGAAAGAGTGAATTTGTTCCCTAAGTCTGGCAGCTCTGGAAGGAGGATAATATTTCTTGAGAAACTTATCCTTCAGATCCTCCCATGTAGTGATGGAATCCTGGGGTTGAGTCTCGAGCCAAGTGTTAGCTCGAGCCTGCAGAGTAAAAGGGAAGAGACGAAGGTAGATCGCCTCTTTCGTTGCACCATGGATGTTAAACGTATCGCAGATACGAATAAAACGTGACACGTGTCCTGGTGCATCCTCATCAGCCAGTCCATGGAACTGGGTGGCGTTAGTGATGGTGGACATCACATAAGAAGGAATTTGCCAATTGTTGGCAGCATCGACATTAGGACAGGTGATAGCAGACCTACCACCTGTGATGCCATCACTAGCTCGCTGATGGACAGTGCGCCTAGGAGGAGGGGGATTGTCACCCATTGCAGTTGAATCAGAAAAAGAAATCGGACGTACCTTACTGTGTAGAATGGCTACCAAACGCTCACGAAGTGCGATGTACCTCTCGTGATACTCCCTCTCAGGTTCAGAAAATCCAGAAAACTCAGGTGGTCCTTTTGACCTAGTGTGTGGCATGCACTGAAAGAAAGAATGGAAAGATTTAGAAAGATGAACTAAAAGAAATGAACTAAAGACTCTTAAAAAGAAAAAGAAATTAAAACTATTGTTTATCCTAAAGGAAACTAGACTCGCTATTGCCAAGTGTCCCCGGCAACGGCGCCAAAAACTTGATGTGCTTAAACGGTCTATAAAAATAAAATAAATTAACTAACCTAGACTTAAACGAGACACTCAAATTTTACCCTAAACGACCTAGACCTAGAACACAAAATAGGCAAGTGTACCTATCGCGTGTAGAATAGATTAAGTAAGAACGGGAATCGAATTCACGAGACACTAGAAATAAAAAAACCTAGATTCAACTAAAGGAATAACAATTAATTATAAGATTGGGGGGTTTTCAATTAGCAACTAAAGACTAAAATTAATAATTAAAAGAAATGAACTAAGAAGTGCAGAAATGAACACAAAGATGACTGATTTAAAGGTACTGATTAATTGAAGATACACTATCTAGATAGAATCCTAGTTGAGATGCATGAATGTAAGAATGGTTAAGAATTATGAATGGGTTGGTTTTCTAAAGATACATATCTAAGGAAGACTTAGTGGATCCCAGACCATTCACCGGGTGTGACCAAAATGACCCCTAAAGACATATGTTATGCTTACCAACGGCTAAGTTTTCCTTCCAGTTAACTAAGCGATATTAAAGTACCAAATAGGTGTTGGACAAACTAGTCTAACATACCACAAACATTTAGCATGCAAGAGGTGACTTGATTATGGTCTAATTAAACATGATTAACAAGATTATCAAATTACTAGATTTGAACTGCTTACTAGTTATCAATTAACCTAGAATCTAATAACCAAGATTAATCAACTAACCTTTATCTTCCAATTTCCAGTTAAGATACACATTGATTTCTTATCCAATTACACATGCAATCCTAAGACTTTACTACGTCTAGCAAAATCCCTAGTAAACCACAAACACCAAGTCACGTGCTAGATATGATAACCACAATTGAAAGACATTCATAGGCTAATCATATAGGATAAACATGTATTCAAGAACAGAAATCAATACATAATACTCATTCAATTCAACCAAAATCAAGTATTTTACAATAATATCAACCATTTATCAATTCAACCATTCAAACATCCACAATCATCAACTAATCATCATTCTAGATAGTGTATAAAGACTTAGCTACTCATAATCAGATCAAAACAGTGACAAAACTCAGATTCAATCAAGTTATACATCATGTTCAAATAATCAAACAATAACGAAAGTGATTAAAACCCGAAATCAAGAACGTTGATGATCCTAGCTTCAATTCTTTGCTCCAATGACTCCAATATGCTCAAAATCGCCTCTCTCATTCGTCTTCAGCCGCTCCAAGTTGTTCAATCGTAATTAGGGTTCCAAAAACGACTTAAACAACACTTAAACATGTTTTCACGTCTGAGAGGCCCTCACGCCGCGCGAGGGAAAACCAATTTCCCCGTCGCGCAGCGCTAGGGGGTTAATTTCTTGAAATCTGACGCGGTGGCATTTTTGTAAATAAACTGAACTTCTGAAGGCCCTCGCGCTGCGTGACAGAAAACCTGTGACAACCCGAATTTTTTTTTTTTTTTTTCACGATTTATTAAAATTTTTATGTGAATTTACAATTTATTTTATATTTTTATTATTATTTAATGATAATATTAATAATAATAAAAATAAGATAATAATAATAATAATAATAATAATAATAATAATAATAATAATAAAATAATAATAATAATAATAATAATAAAAAATAATAATAATGTTTAAGGGGGTAGTTTTGCAATTTTTAAAACTTGTTTTAAAAGTTTAAGACATAGAATTTAAACATTACAAAACCACAGGGACCATTTGTGTAATAGCCAAAACCAATCCCCTTACCCCCCCGTAACTCCGGCCGACCCTCCGGCCACCGCCGGAGCGGCTCCGGCGACCATCCAATACCCAAACGAACGTGGTTTTTTTACCTAATTAAAGTTCCCAACCCAATCTCGTGGTGGAGTCGAACGAAGGGCAACTTTCAATTGAATAAACGAGTGCTATTACCACTAAAACCGACCATCCACTTTGTCGGCCAAACAAACGATCCACAATCGCCACTAACAACTAAATTAATCCAAATAATCGAGTATAAAGGGTCGGCTATCTGTTCCTAATCAACTACCATTCTCAATTTCAAACAAAAACACACAAACAAATCAAAGCAATTCGACTCTCTGTCGCGACCTGCAACTTAATGGAGATCCATGCTTAGAGCTTCTAAACACAAAATTGATAAAGGGCTTTCGATCATTGACCTCATTAGAATCTATCTGTGGATTTAATTTGATTAATATCACCATTTGGATACCTAACCAATACCACGATAGCCGCGGCTTGTTCATCAAGTGTTCATCATCGATCGAACTTCAAAACAGGTAATTGATTACACTCATACGTTCGGTTTTACTTGAGAAATCATAGCCCTAAACTTAATTCGATTAACAACATCAATTGGTGGTTCAATTTCAAATCAATCGAATTAGGGTTCTTATGGATTTGGGGATTGATTTGGTTTGTGTTTAAAAGAATTAAAAGCGGAGTATTATCGCGGCCTTGTGCCTTGGTTTACTGGTTTGTGGGTCTGATTGTGAACAAGAGGTCAAGGGTTCGAACCCTGCCCTCAACAATTATTTTTTTAAGCTTTTTAAAATACTTTAAAAATACGAAAAAATTCCTAAAAATTATAAAAATAAATTTTATAAGTTTCCCTTATTTTAAATCCTACAAAACAGTTTCCTGTAAATTTATTTTATTTAAAAACTTTAATAAAATTTTATAAAATATTATTTAAAAGTATTAAAAATACTTATTTTTGTAAAATAAATTCTAAATCGTGTATAACTATGCAATAATCATAAAATCATAGAAATTATACATAAATTATTTATAAATATTATAAATAGTTATTTCTATAAAATAAACATTATATTTAAATATAGATTAACATATTTTATAAATTCACAAATTATTTACAAATGAAATTGTGGGTTATTTCTTGTAAAATATATTAATACCTATTATTAATCAAAATACTATAAATGTGATTATCCTTATTTGTAAATATCTTGGATAATTATAAATTATATAATTAAACCATATCATTTTTATATTAATTCTAAAAATATTTAAATACATATATGAAACCCTTTTAAGTGAAATCAAAATGTAAATAATTATTTGTAAAACTTAATGCTTATTGATAATTATTTATTAATACAAATCTATAAAAATATTGTAACATATATATACATCTAATTGTGTGTGTGCCACGTGTTAAATCAAATCGACCCAAACCTTACCAAATATATTCGTATTATATTAAAGACTCCATTACAAACAATAATAGGTATTGAACGTGTTTGATCGTGCTCTGCCCAATTCTTTGAAGTTCTTGTTCATATACATTACATCGATCCAAGGTGAGTTTACAGCCCACTTTTACTTTATATTATTTTGGGGGAGAGAAACATGTTGTTTTCATAAACGTTACATTATATTGAACTGTTGTGATACTGTATATACATGATACTATGTTCGTATACTTTTCATTCGGTCCGTTACTACGCAAGTAGAAACGTGGAAACAATTTCATTCGGTCCGTTACTACGCAAGTAGAAACATGGAAACAAATTTCATTCGGTCCGTTACTACGCAAGTAGAAACGTGGAAACAATTTCATTTTCGTTGATCAGTATTATTGTAATATCACCGGTTTACTAGTGTGATACCACTAAAGTCCTCACTCTCGAACCGTTAGTGTATGTAGTATAGCGAGGCAATTCTGAGTAGATCTACTGGGTTTGACAACCCCACCCGGGCTAGTCGCGCTAGCACAACGTTCGTCAAACGGGTGTTTAATTGACCTAAGTTCTGTTGCTGTGACCTGGTATTCACAGCCGAGGCGTTCAGTTTCGATTGTCAGCTTCGGTTCGAACTTCATACACTGAGTAACTGGTTTAGTAGACTAGCTACCTACTGATATTACTTTGTTTACTGTATCGGTTTACTTTATGTTCTGTTTATCAAAACCTGTGAACTCACCAACCTTGTGTTGACACTTTAGCATGTTTCTTTCAGGTTCACAAGACGCGCACGATTAGGAGCATTCATCCATGCATTTGTTATCTCACGTGGCTTATTTAATATTTTTCAGTAATGTTCATTTATTCGGTTTGCGCGTGTTGCGCCATTTAAACAATTAAGATTTATTATGCTCCGCAACTTCTGTTATGTTTACTTTAAAAACTTGGTCTTTGGTAATATTAAACTTCAAAATGAATTATGTTTTACAATTAACGTGTCGTTTGGTGTAACTAGTGGCTAAGATCCTGGAAGTCACACGCCTAACGGTAATACCCCGTTTGTGGAAATTTGAGGGTGTGACAGATTGGTATCAGAGCCATTGGTTATAGCGAACTAAATTGACATTGCATCTCATTTGCATTGCATTTAGACTATAGCCGTTGCCTTAGTTACACGCATATAGACACGTTTAGTTTTGTTAGTTGGTTTTGTTTGCATGCCTTACTAGTTTTTACCTGCTCAAGAACTGTTTGCTTTGGCGTCTTCCTGTAAGTGTTCGTCTACAGGGAGGGTGACTCACGGGAGGGTTTGAGTGCCTAATTCAAGTGATTTCAAACTCCAAAACCTCGATTGTTATTAATGGTTTCAAAGTCTCGTCAAAGTCTGTGTCTTACAACTTGAACACATGCAATGCTGGAAGAGTAAGATGCCTGTATCTCGGGGTGTTCTGTCTAGGCAAGGTATTCGCATATATCCAAATCAACCGATGGACCTGTTTACCTTACCTGGGAACCCTTGGGATGAGTATCTGCTTATAGGTACGCATGTCTTCAACAAAGTTGTGATTGACCTAATACTTTGATTAGTCAACGTACTCGTTTTGATTCTCGAATCAAACGAATACACTCGGAACTTCTATCATTGATGACCACTGTACTTGACAAGATATGTTAACCTGATAGGAGGAACCGGGGTGATCATGCAAAACAAATTACCGTTACGGGTGCACACGTAATTGTAATTTGTCGTGCATGCTAAGTCCGGAGAATTTGGTCAGGTGGTAACATTGTAGTCAGTATAAGTCATCATTCCTACACCTTGAGCAAGAAAGCCTCGGTTCTCATAGAACATAGCCACTGATGTGGAAACTATTTATCAGTTCTACTTGTAGGAATGCTCACCCTTACCTTGAATCTGGACGAAATACAAACCATGACATTTGTGTTAATCCCACGTGATTCGGACTGATTCTCTAGCTTGTCTATTTCTTTAAATCCTTGAATTTCTCTTCCTATTCATTTCAAGGCAAAAGGTCTATTTTCATACGACTGATAGCTTTTGATATTTGGTTATGTAAAGAATGTCTGGAAGAGGACGTGGACGTGGAAGAGGTAACATCTCACTGACGCCTGCAGAATTGGCAGCAATAATCAATCATAGTATTACTGCAGCGTTGGCAAACCAAGCCCCTCCACAGCAGAATCCTATTGGACAACCGACTTGCACCTACAAGTCCTTTATGGACTGCAAACCTAACCCGTTCAATGGAACTGAGGGAGCGGTTGGACTGCTCCGTTGGTTCGAAAAGCTAGAATCGGTGTTCGAAATCTGCAACTGCCCTGCTGGGAATAGAGTAAAATATGCTGCTGGCACACTAGATGGTGCTGCTCTAAGCTGGTGGAACACCCAAGTTCAGATGCTGGGCGTTGAAGCTGCAAACGCCACAACATGGGTAGAATTCAAGAATCTTCTGAAAGAGGAGTACTGCTCACGGGATGAAATACAAAAACTGGAAACCGAATTTTGGAACCTGAAGATGGTAGGTTCTGAAATTGAAGCTTACACAACTCGTTCTCACGAGTTGGCTACTCTGTGCCCTACTATGATTAACCCGGCTTACAAACGGGTTGAAAGATACATCGATGGACTGGTACCTGAAATCCAGAGCATGGTCACCACTGCTAGACCAGCTACCATTCAGGAAGCTGTTCAACTGGCCCACAAGTTGACTGATCAGGCTGTCGCACAAGGTAAACTACCTCCACGTGGTTTTACCTCTACCACTACTGACGGCCATAACAAAAGAAAGTGGGAGTCTGGCTCACATAACAAGCAGAACACTTCCCACCAGCATCGGAAGTTCGACAACCAAATTTCTACATCTTCACAGCATGGTAGTGGCTACAATGGAACATTACCTAAGTGTGAAGAATGCAACTACCACCATATTAGGTCGTGTAACAAGAACAACTGTGAGAGATGTGGCAAGTTTGGTTATTCTGCTAAGAATTGTCGTGTGAATTTATCAGACAAGCAGCCAGCTCAACGGGGGGAACAAAGAGGCTGCTATGAGTGTGGTCAGACTGGGCACATCAAAAGGTATTGCCCAAAACTAAAGAAGAACAATGGAAATGGCAACGGGAATGGAAATGGGAATGACAACGGTGGTGCCAAAGGCAGAGTGTTTATCATAGGCTCAGGTAAACCCTTAATGACCCTACTATAGTATCCGGTAGACTTCTTGTAGATAGTCACTATGTCTTCTCTTTTGATTTTGATGCCAATTAGAATTAGGTATCCAACAGGTTAGTAAGTTACTAGGAATAGTACCTGCTGACTTGAACCCTAAACATGCCATAGAAATAGCTCTCACGAAACCTTACGGTTTGTTCAGAAACTCCCGGAGACCCTATCTTGCCAATGTCCTAAATAACTCCCAGTTTCCCCAAATTCACATGAACCCTAGAACTGTAATCGATCAAATTGAAGATCAAGAATGTTATAATAATGCATAGATTCATGGGGCTTTTGTTCTCTATAAGAAATCGAGTATATAGGTAGTTTCAATTACCTGTTTCGATGCTCAATAGGTGATGTACGGTTAACTACAGGTCGCGGCCGAATGAGGAATTTAAACAACGATCAATCGTAGATGAAAATAAATTAACTTCACAGGAAGTTTCCAATGATCCTAATGATCAAAAGCCCTCTGGAAATTTAGAGGTTTGTAACTTGAATATGGTTGTTCAATCAGTTGCAGGTCCGCGAATGAGAAAGGATTCGATTTGAGTTGTTTGTGTGTTTCTGGTGCAATTGAAGTTGTAGACCGATTAGGTGTATTTATAGCATTGTTTAGGTTCAATTAATTCGATCATTGTTGAGTTTTAGTGCGATTTGGATCTGTAAAAGGGGCCGAAAGTTTCACGTGGGTGTAGATCGATCGCACTCAGTTTGTTTTCAAATTATTGTGGGGCATTGTGTTCGATTTTTGTCTACGAATCATTTGGTACCGGTTTCATATTTTACAATCGAGTATTGAAGGGGTTTCAGGGTCGCCGGAGTTCCGCCGGAGGCCGGCCGGAGGAGTCGCCGGAAAATCGAGGGATCGGGGGGTTGGGTTTTAAAATTTACAGAAATGGTCCCTGGGGTTTTACAACTTTATTATTTCATGATTTAAGTTTATAAAACAGTTTTAGAAATTACAAACTAACCCTGGACTTTATTAAATCAATTAAATTAATTTTGTAAATAATAATATTTTCATTATTATTATTTTCATTATTAACATTATTATTTTTAATAATAATTTATTATTATTATCATTGTCATCATTTTTATTATTATTAATACTATTATAAAAATATAAAAATAAATGTAAATTCACTTAAATTTATATTAAATCACGAAAAATTTTCGGGTTGTCACATTATCCCCCTGTTAGAGGAATTTTCGTCCCGAAAATTAAGATGTACTAGCAACATTCTTGAACAGGTTGGGATACTTGCGCATCATTTCGTCCTCTCGTTCCCAAGTGAACTCAGGATCACGCCGGGAGTTCCACCGAACTTTGACAATCGGAATCTTGCTATGCTTAAGTCGTTTAACTTCCCTATCCATGATTTCGATTGGTTCCTCGACAAACCTGAGTTTCTCATCTACTTGTAGTTCCTCTAAAGGCACAACAAGTGATTCATCGGCTAAACACTTCCTTAGGTTTGAAACGTGAAACACATTATGGACTTCACTCAGTGAATCAGGTAAGGTAGTCGATAGGCCACTGGACCTATTCTTTCCAGTATCTCAAATGGTCCAACATACCTCGGATTCAGCTTTCCTCGCTTGCCAAACCGAACTACGCCTTTCCACGGTGAGACTTTTAATAACACTTTGTCACCAATTTGGAACTCTAGAGGTTTCCGTCTCTTGTCAGCATAACTTTTCTGTCTATCTTGCGCTGCTGCCATACGATTCCGTATCTGCACGATCTTCTCAGTGGTTTCATGAATTAGTTCGGGACCCGTTAGTTGACTATCACCAACTTCAGCCCAGCAAACTGGTGATCGACACTTTCTCCAATACAAAGCCTCGAAAGGTGCTGCATTTATGCTAGTGTGATAGCTGTTATTATATGAAAATTCCACCAAAGGTAGGTGAACTTCCCAGTTGTTCCCAAAGTCAATCACACAAGCACGTAACATATCCTCCAAAGTCTGTATGGTATGCTCACTCTGACCGTCCGTTTGTGGATGATACGCTGTGCTCATATCCAACCGCATCCCCAATGCTCGTTGTAAAGATTGCCAGAAGTGTGAGGTAAATCGAGCATCACGATCAGAGATAATGGAAATTGGCACCCCGTGCCGGGAGACTATTTCCCTTAGGTAGATACGAGTCAACTTTTCCATGCGGTCAGTCTCCCGGATCGGTAAGAAGTGTGCGGATTTTGTTAGACGATCTACAATTACCCAAATGGTATCGCACCCGCTGGGAGTTCGAGGCAATTTTGTGATAAAGTCCATGGATATCTGTTCCCACTTCCATACTGGTATTTCTGGCTGTTGGAGTAAACCAGATGGTCGCTGATACTCCACCTTAACTTTAGAACAGGTTAAGCATCTGCTTACGTATGTGGCAATGTCAGCTTTCATGTCCCGCCACCAGTAAAGGACTTTTAGATCGTGATACATCTTGTCTGAGCCCGGATGAATGGAGTACCGTGACTTGGGAGCTTCGTCCATTACTAGGTGCGGAATTCTACCGCGAGGCGTGTGAACAAACCAGGATCACAGTCAATAGTTACTTGGAACGACTCTATATGCAACGTTTAACATAACAAACCGAAGTTCAAACTTTGTAATACATGCGGAAGCATTTAAACAAATAAACAAACCCAAAATATAATGATAAACATATATATATCATTGTTTAAGCGTTAGGATGCATGCTTGACCCGTGTAGTGCTCCTAACAGCAGTCCAGATTTAATGACCTGAGAATAGCATACTAAAAGTCACACACACGGTTGGTGAGTTCAAGAGTTTGCGTTTAAACATAACAGTTTAACAAAAGTGTATATCAACCCAATGGTTGGTAAGTTCAAGAGTTTGAGTTTAATCATAACAGTTTAACAAAAGTGTAATCAACCCAATGGTTGGTTAGTTCGAGAGCTTGCGTTTAAACATCCCAGTTTAACAATAGCGTGTATCAACCCAACGGTTGATCATTTAAGAGTTTGCAGTTAAACATCCCAGTTTAACAATAGCGTGTATCAACCCAACGGTTGATCAGTTCAAGAGTTTACAGTTAAACGTCACAGTTTAACAATAGCGTATATTTAAGCATGTGCATTGTATGGCTAGCTAGCCCATTCACAAACGATATTTAATAATGATTTCGACATTGAAGCAGACTGTGTTATGTTTGCCTCCAGCCACGATGTCAGATCGTGACAAATGTTCATAGGACAAATTGCACCCGACTGACCTCGAGTCACACAGGTGGGGCTCGTCACACCCAGTAGTAATACCCAACTTTCCCCGCTATCCAATATTAACAATTCAAAAGTGTGAGGACTTTTATAATGATAAACAGCACTATATTAATATCATACACATCTTAAATATATAATGAAAATGTTTGTAACATTACCAGTATGTTATCTCCCCCAAAAGAGTTTTAATAAAATGAACTTACCCAAAAGAGATTTAGTAAAATAGTGGGGCCTGAACTCACCTCAGTTCTCGTGTGATGTTGATAAGCTAGTAAATTTCTCCTAAGGAATTATAATTCACATAAGTAATTTAAATAAAAATTCATAATCTGGTGTTCAATTGATCTAGGGTTTGGTTTTTCGAGGATTTGTTATAAACGTTAAATCATTTAATTATTGTTGTTAATTCTTTAATAATTAAAGATTTATAATGATTTTAACATATCATTATATTCTAAATAAATTGTAAACGTTATTTAAACATGTAAGTTTATATTTGATTTTGTAAGATTTTATAAATATTTAAATTTATAAAATCTAATTGTATTTATATTATTAGGGTTTATCCATATATATATATTGTTCATTAATAATGTGATGGTCTAAATTATTATTAAAAATCCACTTTTATAAGGATTATAATTTATAACACATGTAATAGTTATTTACATAAATAATTTAGGTTTTTAAATAATTAAATTTCCACAATTATTATGATTATCCATAATTAAAATAATATGGTGTCCAATTAATGGATTAATACTTTAAATCATCATTTAAAGTCTATTTTTATAAAAATGGTTTTTATAATATTTTTAAATATTATTTTTAAAATTTATTTTAAGGTGTTTTTAAATAAATAAATTACAGAAAATTATTTAAAGGCTTTTAAAATAGAAGAAGTTTTTTAAAAATTATTTTATAATTTTTGGTAATTTTTGTATATTTTTAAAAGGCTTAAAAGGCTTTAAAAAAATAATGGGAGGTGGCCGGTTCGAACCCGTGACCTCCTCCCCATAATACCGCGCACAGACCAGTGAGCCAAAGGCTCTAATCGCACAAGAACCCAGTTTAATTTCTTTTAAACACTTAAACCCAGTTTCCCCCCAAATTCACATGAACCCTAGAACTGTAATCGATCAAATTGAAGATCAAGAATGTTATAATAATGCATAGATTCATGGGCTTTTGTTCTCTATAAGAAATCGAGTATATACGTAGTTTTTTATTACCTGTTTCGATGCTCAATAGGTGATGTTCGGTTAACTGCAGGTCGCGGCCGAATGAGGAATTTAAACAACGATCAATCGTAGATGAAAATAAATTAACTTCACAGGAAGTTTCAAATGATCCTAATATCAAAAGCCCTCTGGAAATTTAGAGGTTTGTAACTTGAATATGGTTGTTCAATCAGTTGCAGGTCCGCGAATGAGGAAGGATTCGATTTGAGTTGTTTGTGTTTTCTGGTGCAATTGAAGTTGTAGACCAATTAGGTGTATTTATAGCATTGTTTAGGTTCAATTAATTCGATCATTGTTGAGTTTTAGTGCGATTTGGATCTTTAAAAGGGCTGAAAGTTTCACGTGGGTGTAGATCGATCGCACTCAGTTTGTTTTCAAATTATTGTGGGGCATTGTGTTCGATTTTTGTCTACGAATCATTTGGTACCGGTTTCATATTTTACAATCGAGTATTGAAGGGGTTTCAGGGTCCCCGGAGTTCCGCCGGAGGTCGGCCGGAGGAGTCGCCGGAAATCGAGGGATCGGGGGTTTGGGTTTTAAAATTTACTGAAATGGTCCCTAGGGTTTTACAACTTATTATTTCATGATTTAAGTTTATAAAACAAGTTTGGAAATTACAAAACTAACCCTGGACTTTATTAAATCAATTAAATTAATTTTGTAAATAATAATATTTTCATATTATTATTATTTCATTATTACATTATTTTTTTAATAATAATATTATTATTATTATCATTGTCATCATTTCTATTATTATTAATACTATTATAAAAATATAAAAATAATTGTAAATTCACTTAAATTTATATTAAATCACGAAAAATTTCGGTTGTCACATTATCCCCTGTTAGAGGAATTTTCGTCCCGAAAATTAAGATGTACTAGCAACATTCTTGAACAGGTTGGGATACTTTGCGCATCATTTCGTCCTCTCGTTCCCAAGTGAACTCAGGACCACGCCGGAAGTTCCACCGAACTTTGACAATCGGAATCTTGCTATGCTTAAGTCGTTTAACTTTCCTATCCATGATTTCGATTGGTTTCCTCGAAACCTGAGTTTCTCATCTACTTGTAGTTCCTCTAAAGGCACAACAAGTGATTCATCGGTAAACACTTCCTTAGGTTTGAAACGTGAAACACATTATGGACTCCACTCAGTGAATCAGGTAAGGCTAGTCGATAGGCCACTGGACCTATTCTTTCCAGTATCTCAAATGGTCCAACATACCTCGGATTCAGCTTTCCTCGCTTGCCAAACCGAACTACGCTTTCCACGGTGAGACTTTTAATAACACTTTGTCACCAATTTGGAACTCTAGAGGTTTCCGTCTCTTGTCAGCATAACTTTTCTGTCTATCTCGCGCTGCTGCCATATGATTCCGTATCTGCACGATCTTCTCAGTGGTTTCACGGATTTGCTTTTGGTTGCCCGGGTGAAAACTTCCCAGGGAGGTCACCCATCCCTGGATTGCTCCCACTGAGCACGCTTAACTGTGGAGTTCTCCTCTCATCCATAGCCAATACGCCCAAAACGCGTTGTTGATGTTAGAGGCCAGACATTCCTTATGACCAGGAATCTCTCCTGTCCCGGCCGATGTGGGATATGTGTAGGGTGTCACAAGCACCCCCTGTTTGGACTCATCGTCCTCGATAAGCCCGAGAAGTCACCATCCTTGGTGAGGTATGTCTCACACCCCCGAACGGCACAGGAGTGGCTCTGATACCATTCTGTAACAACCCAGGCAAACCGCAATGTGATATTGTCCGCTTTGGCCGAAGCCTCACGGTTTAAAACGCGTCACATTGGGGAAGGTATCCAGCCCCTTATAAGAAAGCTTTCGTTCTCCTTCCCAACCGATGTGGGATGGGTTACCCACCCGCCCCACTCAGGGAGCACAGCGTCCTCGCTGTCACACTCGGCCCGCCCTGGCTCTGATACCAACTGTAACAACCCAGGCAAACCGCAACGTGATATTGTCCGCTTTGGCCGAAGCCTCACGGTTTAAATGCATCACAATGGGAAGGTATCCAGCCCCTTATAAGGAGACTTTCGTTCTCCTTCCCAACCGATGTGGGATGGGTTACCCACCCGCCCCACTCAGGGACCACAGCGTCCTCGCTGTCACACTCGGCCCAGTCCTGGCTCTGATACCAACTGTAACAACCCAGGCAAACCGCCTCGGTTAGGAAGAGAACGAAAGTCTCCTTATAAGGGGCTGGATACCTCCCCATTGTGACGCGTTTAAACCCGTGAGGCTTCGGCCAAAGCGGACAATATCACGTTTGCGGTTTGCCTGGGTTGTTACATCTGAAGAAGGTGTCCACCAACTCACTCACTGGAAGATACACTACTCTGCTTCCAGGTATGATTGAGTGCATAGCTCCTGGTGACATCCCTGTTAACCCCACAGGTGATGAACCCACACCAGCAACCTCCACCACAATGCCAACTCTGCCTTCTCCACCCATCACAATCACATATCAACGACGCCCCAAACGAACCCTTGTTCAATCTAATCTGATTAAACAAGCTCCTCTTGTTCAATCCAAAAGGACTAGAGTGGAATAATGGGCTCCCACTCAATCTGAGGTCATACCATCCTTCTCTTTTGACCTCAATTTGGTTTTGAGTTTCCTCAGTCTCAAACCCAGGAGCCCGATACCCAACCTTCAGCCCTGAAGTGAGTATTTACACTCTTCTGAGCAGCCAATTAGGGACAGCCCCACCAAAGGCTTAATGCCTGTAGACATTGATCAAGGTCCCAGGTCAGTAAGTTTACTTCTCTATCCTTTACTGATTACTACTCAACTGATAAAGAGATAACATCTTTCCATGGCAATGAAGTTGATCTCCAACACCCTCTCTAAGATCAACAGAGCCCATAGAAATCCCTTATCTCTAGCCCTCATCAGCAGCCTATAACTGAGGTGAGTCCCACTGATGTGGAGGGGACTCATGCAGATTCAGTTGCCACTATAGAAGGTGCCTCAATGGACCTTATGGACAGTGGTAATATATCCTGACTGAATTTGTGGCAACCGAGATTTTTGATGACTCTGAAAGGGAAATCATTGGGCACGGAAGCCAGGGTGCCAGAAACCACATCTGGTGGTGAGGTTGAACGTACTAGGTATGTTGTCTCAGTACTCCACTAAGGTTAGGATCATAGAGAACAGGTCTGCCACTCAGCAACTTGAGATTGACAATCTCAAGGCTAACTATCTGAGACACAGATAGAGAGGTCTGTTAGACTGTACCCTTCAAGTCTCCTTGTCTTCTTCCTCCAGCTCATCTAGCTCTCAGATGATGCTACCAAAAAGGAGGATGTAAGAGACAAACACATGAGGAACCACAGATCCAATCTTCAACTTCTTCTATCATCACTATGTTTGAGTCATCTCAAGCCATCCTTCAGATTGACTCAAAAAGCTTAGTGATCTCTACAGACTTTTCACCAGGTTTGTATTGAGATCCTCCTTTGATCAGCCACGCCCCGATACTACACTGATTTAC